>CM077167.1:75784954-76451086 GCA_039583875.1 Platanthera guangdongensis
CACTTTCTCATCCATGTCAGTCTCTTCTTGAAGACCCACTTGCACCCTATGGTTTTACCCCATCATGTGGTTCCACCAAAGTCCATACTTGGTTTCCATATCATGGAGTCCATTTCAGATTTCATGGCCTCAAGCCACTTCTCAGAGTCCGATCCACACACAGCCTCATGGTAGGTTGCAGGCTCATCACTATGATCCATAATAAACACATTACCTATTTGAGACACGAGAAATCCATATCTCTCATGCTCAAATCTTGGTCTAGCAGGTCTACGTGGAGCTTGTGTTTTCTGAGCAGGTTTTCCAGCTATAACTACTTGTAGTCCTGACTCAGGTTCCAATTCTGGTTCATCCACTATTTGTGATTCCTAAAATTCTTCAAGTTCTACCCTGGCTGTCTTTCTACTTAAGAACTCTTTCTCAAGAAAGACACCAGTCCTTGCGACATACACTTTACCCTCAGATAGTAGGTAGAAATAATACCCTTTGGATTCCCTAGGATACCCCATAAGATGACACTTTTCTGATTTGGGTTCTAGCTTATTATCGGGTATTTAACGTCTCACGTATGCCTCGTAGCCCCAAACCCTAATGAACGACATACTTGGATGCTTCCCAGTCCATATCTCATATGGTGTCTTTAGAACCTCTTTCTTTGGAGCACGATTTAATGTTAAAGCAGCAGTTTCTAGAGCAAAGCCCCAAAAGGAAATAGGCAGATCTTCATGATAGAACATCGACCGTACCATGTCTAACAAAGTACGATTCCCTCTCAGACACACCATTATGCTATGGTGTTCTAGGTGGAGTGAGCTGTGATAGAATACCACACTCTATCAAATGATCACAGAACTCATGACTTAGTCATTCGCCACCTCGCGATCAGATCGGAGTGCTTTAACCTTCTTACCCAACTGGTTTTCTACTTCTCTTTTAAACACTTTGAACTTTTCAAAGGTTTGAGATTTGCACTTCATAAGATACACGTATCTATATCTACTGAAATCATCAATAAATGTAACAAAGTAGAAGAACCCACCTCTAGCCATAAAACTCATGGGTCCACATACATCACTATGTACTATACCCAAGAGATCATCATCCCTCTCATTGAAGCCAGTGAAAGAAACTTTAGTCATCTTGCTTAACAAACAAGATTCGCATCTCTTAAATGATTCATAATCAAATGAGTCCAACGGTCCATCTCTACAGAGCTTGTATATATGTTTCTCATTTATATAACCCAACAACGATAAAGCCAATGATACGTAGGGTTCGAGTCATTGTTCTTAGTATTTTAGTATTTTCAATATTATAGATCTGATGGTCTAAGTTCAAAACATACAGACCATTAAACATTTGGGCTACACCATAACAAACATCATTCATAAATAGTGAACAACAGTTGTTCTTAATAAAAAAGAAAAACCAACCATGTTCAAACATGAAATGGATATAATGTTTCGAGTTATTGAAGGAACAAAATAACAATTATCTTGTTCTATTACAAGCCCACTAGGCAAAGCAAGACAATAAACCCCCACGGTAACGACAATAACTTTTGCTCTATTGCCAACGCATAGGTCTACCTCTCCTTTACTCAGCATTCTTCTCCTTCCCAGTTCCTGCACATTTATACAAATATGTGAACCGCATCCAGTATCCAATACCAAGGATGAAGGAGTAGAAAGATATATCTCTATAATATATATGCCTGAAGTGTATCCATACCTCCTCTTAACTTTTACAGACCCTCAATGTATGAAGGACAATTCCTCCTCCAATGACCAGCCTTACCACAATGGTGGCACTTCCCTTCTTTCTCCGTGCCTTTCTTTTCCAGTGTAGAAGACTTGGGCTCCAGTCCAGACTTAGGTCCCACCTTCGTCTTCTTGAAGCCCATGGCCTTTCCCTTACCTTTCTGCACCATCAATATGGGGCTAGCAGACTTGGCCTTCTTCATATTAATCTCGGCAGTTCGCAACATGCCTAGGAGCTCGGGCAGTGTCTTGTCTATTTCATTCATGTTATAGTTCAAGACGAACTGCTCATAACTGTCCTGCAACGATTGCAGGATCATGTCTGTAGCCAACTCTTGGCCTAGTGAGAGACCTAGTCTTTCAAGGTTCTTGATATACCCAATCATCTTGAGTATGTGAGTCCCTACCAGGTCCTGAGCTCCCATCTTACATTGAAACAATGCCTTAGTGATGTCGAATCTCTCCTAACGAGCTTGCCCTTGAAACATTTTCTTGAGATGCTCATCAATAACCTTACAACCCATGTTCTCATGTTGCTTCTGAAGCTCAGAGTTCATGGTCGCTAACATGAGACATTCGACGTCTGAGTCGTCAAAATAATTCTTGTAACCATCTGTATCAGCACGGGGTGCATTCTCGGCAGGCTCATCAGGGGATATCTATTCCAAAACATAGAGCTTGCGCTCTTGCCTGAGAACAATTCTTAGGTTTATATACCAGTCCAAATAATTTGTAACACTCAGTTTCTCCTTCTCAAGGATCGCTCTGAGGGGCAAGGTGTAGTGTGAACCACTTTCCATAGAAATTCTACGGGAATACAAGCAAAGCAAATTAGTGCCACATTTCAAAATATAATTTATCTTTCAATTAGGACTTTAATCAAAAGCTCCCATTATTTTTATCAAACTGATAACCCTCAATATCAATTCGAAGAGTATGGCGAGTAACCCTCTTAGTGGACAAGATCCATGTTTCACAAACACTATGAGTCAGCTTTGGCTTTTCTCTCACAATGCAGCTATTTAGGTAGGCAACGTTTGCCAATTGCATCATACTGCAATTATTGTATGGCTGGTGAATAACACTTTATTCGCATCCTTCATATGATGCATGCCAACCCAATGCCTATAGGCACTCAACCTTTGAGGTCACCCAGTTAAGCTAGACCCAATGTCGATAGTGGGATATCACAATTATCCGCTCGCACCCTTAACAAGATAGATTAATGCACCTTGGTTTGGCAAACCCACACTTCATTGATAGAGGCAGGAAGAGTGTCAACCATCGGAAGGCATCGAAATACTTAATATAGTTTAAGGATTTCAAATAGCTGATTAACTCTTTAATCATGGTTAACACTTAACCAGCGTGCACATCAAGCATAATAAAATACAACAGGCATAATCCAAATGCATTCCAGATGTGCACAAGAATCATCAACACTTGATGAACTGGGCTAAGTCTGAACATTTAGAACATTTCTAAATATTCAAACCTACATGCACTGGATATGAGCAACACCAACTCCACTTACACAGTAGACAAGCACGTCACTTCATGTGAGATTCAAAATCTAAAACATACTTAATTTCACAAACCAACACAGTGACAATTACTATTAAGGAGTAAACTCAAAGAAATCACATGCGTTCTTGGGAAGATCCAAGATTAGATTTGGGCATTTGAAACACTTCAAAATCACCAAATCTACACGTCATGGATTCAATAACTTCTGAAACAATGAATATTGCCGGGAACCTAGCTTTGATACCACTATTGGGTTTTTTGGGGATGGCACAACACTTGTGCATGCAGCAGAAAAAGAACAAGAAAAACCCACACGAGTTCGGATCTAGCAATATTCATGAATCAAGAAGTAAATCATACTGTAATAAAATTACCTTTGAGGGGATTAAATCAGAATTCAACTTAGATGCTCCAGAAAAATCAGGCCGGCCACACAGCAGCTTGAGTCTTGAGCGCAAAAAGTTTATCTGTGCCTCTATAGTAATCCAAACGATCGGGAGAACCACATCAACTTGTCACACAAGCACTATGTCGAGAGAGGACACACAACGTCTCCACAAACTGCTAGATCTGTTATAGGAGAGGTGACGATAAACCACGTCGGGATCGGGGTCGAAATTGGTGCAGGGATTGACGAAACACTTCCGTCAGCTTTCTAGGTTTATCTCTTTTCGCACAGTATCGACTCGTGTGCCAGAAAGATAAGATATATCAGAAGATAACCCTAAAACATCCCTTTTATACTCCAGGAGATATACCCAGCAAGTCAAAAATTGACTCAACACGGACAATCGTCAAACTCAGCTCGACGAATAATTTGTCGAACTTAGCTCGGCGAACTCTGCACCAAAGGCCAGCTCGACGAACAATTTGTCGAACTCAGCTCGACAAAATCTACGCCAATGGCCAGAACATCGAACTTCATTCGTCGAACCCAGCTCGACGAATTTTGCGCCAAAGACCAGATCGTCGAACTTCATTTGTCGAACTCAGCTCGACGAAATCTGCGCCAATGGCCAGAACATCGAACTTCATTCTTTGAACTCAGCTCGACGAAATCTACACCGAAGGCCAGAATGTCGGACTCAGCTCCACGAAATCAGCACCAATAGCCAGAGTGTCGAAGGCGTTGAGTGGACTCGACACACTCAACGCTTAAGTGCGACAGTCAACGCACTCAACGCAGAGTTAAGACTTAACCCACGAAAGCTTTGACATGTCTCAATGCTCTCAATGCATTCATCCCGATGGCGTTGAGTGAGGTAAACACAATCAATGTCAAATTCCTTAGAATCTTTCAAGTCTCCATGTCATTGAGTGAGCTAAGCACACTCAACGCCTTCAGCACCATGGCATTGAGTGAGGTAAACACACTCAATGCCAACAGCCCATGGCATTGAGTGAGCTAAACACACTCAATGCCAAATGTTTGAACATTTTAAGACCCTTTTTAATATCCATCAACTGATCATATGAGCTAAATAGTACAGATCCAATCTCCCAATTTAACCACAATCTTATGTGCGACCCTAATAGGCTCATACTGAGTTAGCAGTGAGGATACATGCTTGATCACTTCCAGATCACTATGATTGCACCAACATCACTCGCCCACTGGATCTCTAGAAAAGGACCCGAGTCATCCTCTATGAAAAAAGCTAAAGTAGTTCGGCGCAACCCGACAAAGGATGAGTCGACCTCTCAAAATCCTTCCCCAACCAAGACATCCTTGGTATTAGCATTTGCTTAGCACTGCTCATCCCCTTTAGTTGCTGAGATAAAATGTTGATTCGTTTTATCTATTTGTAGATCCTGCCGGTGGAGAAGGAAGTTAAGGAGGCGAGTGCTAAACCAGAATTGCTGGGGAATGGGCATGGCCAGATGGCCCGCGAGATCACCCCCCACCCTTCCGACTCGATGTTCCTGCAAAAGAGAAATGTAGACCTTCTTCTAACTTCTAGCCTTTCATCCTCTAGCTTACCTGTCTTTTATTTGTAGCTCGCACTTTTTGGATTTCGGGGTTTAAGAGTTCCAACGCGAAGATCCTCCGCTCGTGAGACACCTGTAGATCTCGCCTCGACTTTGCCCCAAGCGGATGTCATCCCCAAACTTCATTCTAGACCAAAAATATTTGCCCCATGCCTATGGAAGAGAAACGTAAACTTCGATACCCACTTTGAGGGGCGGCCCAACATTTCTTGCCATCCTTCTGATAAGGACGCGGGTGCCGGATCAGGTAATGACTTTTACTATCTTTCACGGGAGATGCGAGAGTTAAGCATATGTAACAACATTTACTGCATGTTTTCAGGAGATCTCAACAGATGTTTATATCGATGAGGAGGAGGTCTTGCCCCTTCCTTCTCCGAATTCAATTGCTGATTACCTATGCGATCCAGAGGACGCTGTTTGGATGAAGTGACAGGTGGCCGATAAACTATGAAAACAATCGCTGTTGCTACAGATCTCTAACCTGGTGCGGGAGAATCAGGAATCTACCGAGGAGCGGCTTCTCAGCCTGGAGAGTAGCTATACACAACTACTTGCTAATCTGTCGGGAGAGGTTTGTGGCAGGACAAAATACCCTGGCCTTTACATCGCGCGGGTCGAAGACCAAATCCATCTCACCCAGCGAAGACTCCAGACCATTCTCTCTATCCACTATGCACGTGCCATGCCGAGAGCGGGAAGGCGAGGTCGGGGATGGTGAAGATGGCCCCTGGTGGGCCTACCGACACTTGCCTCCCGCTCATATTTTATTTTATAAGCTCTGTAATAATGACTATCGGCCTTTACGCCAAATGCTGACAATGCGTTATGGTTGTATATTGTTTGAACTCAATTTCTTTCCTGTCTGATCGTATATATATTTTTGTTCTTGCGGATGCCTTTGCTTATGTCGTTCCCCCTGCTTGGAATCGCAGTGTGAGTGAGGCAGTGCAAGATCTCGTCTAGGGCCGAGGCCGGACCTGGGGCGAGATCTAAAAAATGCATTATCTGCACTTTTTTGTGCCAAAAATCATTTCCCGCCCGAAATTTCCTATAAATAGGTTGCTTACCTACCGGATTAATCATCGCGTTCGATAGTTTTTTTTCGCTTTCCTTGCCATTCTTCTTCCTCTTACACTCTGATGCGGGTTAAAAGTCCAAAAATTATTACGAGCTCGCGGCGCCCCGGGCGATTTTATTTAAGAAAATCGGATTTGGTTTTATTGAGTAAACGGGGCGCGTAGATTTATTATTTGGATATAAAACAGGTTCAATCGAGTTTTAACGAAAGAAGGCAAGTGCACCTATCATGAGTAGTACAGGATATTTCAGTGTAGAATATTGAGGGCGTATTATTCTTGGGGTCGGGTTGATTATTTCTACTCTTCCCTGGAGGGGACTATTATTTTACTGATATTATCTTGTCGGGATATTTTTAAATATATAAAAACAAAAGGCATTAAAAATAAAAGCGTTAAAAAGGTGGAGCCGATGAAAAGCTTAGCGCGACGGCATCAGATAAAAATTGAACAAAAATAAACTTTTAATAAAAAGAGATCTTAAGTTTCAAATTAATTAAGACAGAGACTTAGCCGTGGAGGTTCAACTAAAATGAGCTCACCTAGCTATAGGGATATCGCTCACTTGAATGCCAAGACTATTCGACCGAACGTTAGTCCGACGAAGGATTCCTCTTAACGCCCGCATTACGCTAAGAACCCCGCTATTGGGTAGGGAACCCAATCCGGTAGAGTTTGCGCGCCTCCTCTCTCGAGGATTAGTGCGGAACTCCCTTTACCCAGGGGTGATCAGGTCATATGCACGGCCTCTCGGCTAGCTAGCGTATGGACTACGAAAATAGAGCCCACACATCGATTATGTGGTCCTACGCTTCATAACCCGAGGCAAACCTTAAGTAATTTAATTAATTAGAAAAACATGACCTTTAATTATTTAAAGCTATTTTATCTGTCCCAATGCTCTTCGATACTGAGGTCTAAGAGCGGTTAGCCAGTCATCGGAATGTGGATGGCTTGTGGTGAAAGCGATAAGAAGAAAGCAGAAAATAAAGCAGAAAAGAAAGCGGTAAAAGAAAGTAGTAAATGAAAGTTGTAAAGGAAAGTAGTAAATTGCAAGTCCCACTCAAACGAGTAGGACTGAAAAAAAACAGTAAAAGATAAGTCCCGGCTCAAACGAGTGGGCGAGAAAAAACAAAACAAGTCCTAATCAAACGAGTAGGAGAAAATAAATGCACCCACGCACGCACTCTACTGAAAGAAAAACACACACACACTCGACAGAAAGTAAAACTCTCACACACAAGTTCTACTCAAATGAGTAGACGGAAAATTAAAGCAGGTCCTACTCGAACGAGTTCGAGGAAATAAATGCATACACCTACACACTCGATATGAAATTAAACACACACACTCACAACTGAAATGAAATCTAACTCATACACGCACACACTCTATAGGAAGGAAAACAATGCGTCATTTAACTCTTAACGAGTACGCAGAAATAAATACACACACACACACACACTCTACATGAATTGAAAGAAAGCTGTAAAAACCAACTCATACATGCACGCACATGAGCGAAAAAATAAGAAAAACTATGTTACTGAAAAATTAAAACAACTGCATTTCTACCGCTAGAATGCGGTAGAAATGCATAAAAAGTGAAAATAAAAATTAACGGAGCAAACATTTTTGGAAATAAACGCAAAATGGAAGTGCTCGAAAAAATAAAACGAATACATTTCTTCAGCTAGAATATGGTAGAAATGCATAAAAAGAAGACAGAAAAATTAAAGGAGCAAAAGTTTAAAACAAAATCAAAGTGCACGAAAAATTAAAACGTCTATATATTCATTACTATAACTCCGTAAAAGTTGTTAAAAAGTGAAAATAAACTGAAAAGAACGAAAAGTTTTACATCCTAAACAAGAAAATCTAAGTTAGAGAAAATGAAAATCACTTTGAAAATCATTTTTATGGTTCTATATGAATGAAATAAAAGCTATAAAAATCTAAGTCTAAACAAAACTAAGTAGAAAAAAATAACGAAAACATAAAACTAAAAAGCTATACTCATACACGTACACACCCATAAAAAGAGCGAAAACAAACGTTAAAACAAAGTAGAAAATAAAATTGCTTAAGAGATTGCATATAGATGAAGTCCATAACAACGTAGGAGGAAAAGCTGCTAATTTTATTAAGATGAAAAGTTCATTACAAAGCTAAAACAAACCTAAAGGAGAGGGCGAGAAAATATCCTTACAAAGCCATGGAATCATCTAATAGCCAACTCCCTTAAGCAAAATGGTTCAGGAAAAAAGAACATGAATGCATACAGAAACTGCCAATTTATAGACAAAATTTCAATGGTACACGCCCTCGGTCACGGGCGTGTACCATGGGCGCGTCACTACTGTACATATGGCAGGACAGAGATTTGATGGAAAAGTTGACTTCAGCTGAAAACATGGAGGTCACGCCCTAGGTCACGGGCGTGACGTTGGGCGTGTCGTGGAGGTGGATCTGGGCGCGGGTTACGTCGAAAAGTCGTCGGCGCGGTCTTGTCGGCCAGGTGGAGGAGTCAAGCCCGTGTGGCATCTTGACATGGGCATGTCCGGTCAGGTCGACGATCTTTGAGCGCGATTTCGTCGAGCTGGAAGCCTTGATCGTCGATCGGGAATGACACGGGTGTGTCGGATCTTGGGACATGGGCGTGTCCCGGTCGGGTTGAAGATCGTCGAGCGCAAAGTGTCGAGCGCGGTGACACGGGGCTCAGTCACGGTTGTGTCATAGTTGACACGGGTGTGTGGCTGGGCATGTCACACTTTTTCTTCAAAAATTACTGATTTCACTGGAAATTGGAGCATCACCCCCTGGTCACGAGCGTGACCCAAAGTACACGGGCGTGTACTATGCAAAATTTGGCATTTTTCCTGAAAATTTCAGGAAACAATAATAAAGTTAAGTTAGAACATTATTTACAAAAAGGTACAATTTATAAAAGAAAATTAACTAAAAATAACAAAAAGAAACTAAAACAACTAATTTAATGTACATAAAATGGGTATATTTACAACTTATCAAATACCCCCATACTTAAGATTTTGCTATTCTAGAGCAAAAGTTGGAGATGAACTTATAAGGAATTTAAGAAATCCTAAGTTTTGCTACCGCTTGAATTGATTAAAAGAAAGATCAAAATAAACATCCGGGGTACTAGAGTAAAATCATAAATTATGAAAATTTATAAATAGAGGAAGAGTTTCAAAAAGTCTTCTAGATAAAATAAAACAGAGAGCAAAAATTTATTTTTTTGGTAGTTTAACAAGGATAGATTTAAATTATATAAAAAACTTTAGCTTAAAAGAAGTTAAAGAAAATAATGCAATTTAAAAATTATGCTCTCAAAAAAATTTTAAATAATTCTAGAATCATTGAAATATGATAAGTGGTTTGGTGGGTTATGAAGAGGGTTTGGGTTTAGAGGCGTGATAATTTTTTCTCGAACCTCTACATATTTTTTTTTCTTTTGAATAATTAGGAAAATGAAATCTTATTTTCCTAACATATAAAATTTTTTATTTTTTTCTTCATAAATAATAAATAACCCAATGTATATGTATAGGAGTAATGAATTTTATCCTCTTACTCCATAACATATAATATTTTGAAATATTGGGTGCCTATGTTTACGGAACGAAATCGTATTCCCATTGATATATGATCTTTTAAGGGATAAAATAGGGGTAATCATGTCAAGTAAGACTTGAAAAAATGGACGTGGGTTTATATATATTTATTTTTCAAAGAAAACTAGATTTTAATAAAACAGTTTTGAGAGCAACCTTTTTAAAATGAACTTCCTATGTTTTTAAAAACATGAAGTAGAAATAATTGAAATCCATGATTGTTATTTTCTACCATAAAAGACGAGCTTTTATTTATTAAAATTAGAAGTGGTGGTGAAAAATTGGTTCTCTATTATAAGGAAAAAATATAAAAAATTCTTTAAAATTTAACCCAGACACTTAAATCTATCAAGCTTTAATTAATAAACGAATAGTAAACAAAAAATAAGTAAAATTCACATATAAATTAACTCGAAACTAGATTTTTGGAAAACAAAAAGTGTTAAGATATGACATATTTGATTTTATTTGTTACATAATTTACAAAATATTTTTTGGATTTTTAGAGTTTTTATCATTTTTTGTATTATTTTTTTATTATTATCTTTTTTTTGAATTTTTTAGGGTTTTATCTTTTTTGTATTTTAAGTTATTTATATTTTTTTTTTGAATTTTTAAAGTTTTGTCTTTTTAGGATTTTTTGGGATTTTCTAAGTTTTTTTTTGAGTTTTTTAGTTTATTTTGAAAAGTTATTTACAAAAAAGGGGAAAAAAAGAACTGTTATTTATTAAGAAGATATGGGAAAAAGAGAGATTATTGTTACAAAAAATATATTTTCAAAGAAGAAGGGGAGGGGGGAGATTTTTACAAAAAAATGTACAGAGTAAAAACTAAATTTTTTTGAATTTTTGTGTTTTTATAATTGTTTTTGTGATGTTGGTTTTATATTTTTTTGAAATTTTTTGTTTTATGAAATATTTTTTGAGGTTTTTTTATTATAAAACAAGAAAATTTTTTTGAAGGTTTATTTTTTTGGAGTTTTTTTAATTTTTGTAATTTTTTGTTATTTTTGATTGGGTGCAGAAAATAAAAGGGCAGAAAATAAAAGAACAAAAAGCAGGAAACACACCCCCATACTTAAGTTCAACATTGTCTCCAATGTTGCACTAAGTTTGAGGAATAAGAAATAAAGACTAAGCAATTATGTACAAAAATAATAACAGAAGTTAAGAAAGTTTCCCTAAAAACGCATTCGGGGAGGCCGTTAGTAATGACCCTGCATTATTAATAATAGATAGCAGAAAGAGAACTGAAAAAACGAAAAAGAGAAATTCGGCCAAAAGGTTGTGGGCGGTACGAGGGTGGCAAGTGGAAGTGACTCGGAAGTAGCTAAAGGCTTAGCTACAAGTGCGTCATAGAAAGACGATCCCGTAACGCACACAATAGTGTGAAGTGCGCCGAAGTGACAAAATAAATATATAAGATTTTAATAATAAAAAAATTGATTTATTTCAAGTGCTTTTGATAATTTTTGGTAAAAAGTTTTGGTGTTTTTTGTTGAAATGATGCAAAACAAGTTCAAACAAAACATATATACAGAAAAATATTGTTTTGCATTTTTTAGTAGGTTTTTTAGTTTTTAGTGTTTTTGTTTTGTGTTTTTGTTTGTGTTTTTTATGTTTTAGGTTTTCTAGATTTTTTTTGTGTTTTAGTTTAAAGATTTTTGTTTTTTAGTTTTTTGTGTTTTCATAAAAAAAGTAATGAAAATGGTATTTACAGTTTGTTTTTTAGATTTATTTTGGTTTTTAGAGTTTAAGATTTTATTTTTTTGGGAAACAACGCTATTTCATTTTTGTATTTTTGATAGATAAAGATATATGAAATTATAAGTATAAAATAAACTCCTTTTTAAAGTTTTTTATTATTTTTATTTTTTTAAAGTACTTTTATGATGATTATTAGTATTATGATTATGTTGGCCAATTTATATATATATATATATATATATATATATATATATATATATATATATATATATATATATATATATATATATATGTAAAATTAATAGTATTCTAGAGTTCGAAATAACGACTCGAAAGTTCCCCGACGACGGCGCCAAAAACTTGGTGCGGGTTAAAACTCCAAAAATTATTAAGAGCCCGCGACGCCCCGACCGATTTATTTGAGAAAAGCGGATTTGGTTTTATTTAGAAAACAGGTCGCGCGGATTTATTATTTGGATATAAAACAGATGAGATCGAGTTTTAACGAACGGAGGCAAGTGCAACTATCATGTGTAGTGCATGATATTCTGGTGTGGAATATCATGGTAGTATTGTTCTCGGGGTCGGGTCGATTATTTCTACTCTTCCGTGAAGGGGACTATTATTTTACCGATAATTTAGCTCGTCGGGTTATATTTTTTATATATAAAAATAAAAGGCATTAAAAATAAAAGCGTTAAAAAGATGGATCCTATAATGCACCAAAATTCGAAAGAGGGACGAGCATCGTCGAGAGCCAAGTTTGGGTCTTGGTAAGGGTCACACGACCTCGGACACGGGCGTGTCCATGGCCGTGTCATGCTTAGGTTCATCGAGAGCCCTGGAAGTCGACGATTTTCGCTCGACGAAGTGTCGAGACAGGGAACACGGCCTAGGACACAGGCGTGTCCATGGCCGTGTCGTGCTCTGGTTCGTCGAGATCCCGGGTGGTCGACGAACTGCGCTCGACAAAATGTCGAGGCAGTGAACACGGCGTGGGACACGGGTGTGTCCAAGGCCGTGTCGTCCGCGTGTTCGACGAATTTTTCCACGAAGTCGACAGGAAGACAGTCGATGATCATCGAGACTTTGAACATGGCCTGAGACACGGTTGTGTCCCAGGCCATGTCCTGCTCGAGTTATGAGTGTAATGCCCCGAAACTCAAAAGAACGACGGGAGGCGTTTTGAGCCAAGTTTGGAATTTGGCAGGGGGCACACGGCCTTGGACATGGGCGTGTCCCAGGGCGTGTCGTGTTTGAGTCGATGATTTTCACTCGACAAAGTGTCGAGACAGGGAACACGGCCTAGGACACGGGCATGTCCAAGACCGTGTTGGGTGGTCGACGAACTGTGCTCGACGAAGTATCGAGACAATGAACATGGCCTGGAGCCCAGGCATGTTCGGGTATGATACGGGCGTGTTAATTAAGACACATGCATGTCCAAGACCCGTGTGTGTCTCGAATTGGTGTTGGTCCTGTGTTGATGGAGGAACACGCTCGGGAACACGAGCGTGTACTAGATGACATGGGCATGTCAGGTCGAACACAGGCGTGTCGGATGCCTGTGTGTATTTCGGGACGCGTCGGTTTCGACGGTGAATGGGGAACACAGCCCTGGACACGGGCGTGTCACAGGCCGTGTTTAGCCCAGATTATGCATTTCAGCTCCACATCGTGGCCGTTCGTTTCCTTATTTAGGGATCCGACGGCTGGGGGCTGTTTCTGCTGGGATATACACGGGAATAGGGTTTCAAATCCCTCAGTTCTTTCACTTAGTCTCTTTCTAAAGTCTAGAGAGAGGGGAGAGTAAGGAAGAAGAAAGGAGGCTAGATCCGGTCACCGGCGGAGCTTCGGGGCTCCAAATTGCGAGCCGACTTCGGATCTACAGAGGCAAGGAGATTGCGGTGCTTTTCATCTGCATACATTTCCATGGCGCCAAGGAAAAGTGCTAGGGTAACGATTATCATCCTAGTACATGTGAAGTCCTCTTTTCCTTTGCATAGGAAGCCCGCTCATGCGAGTTTGCGGTGAGTGGAGGCGTTCCTTCGGGTAGACATGAATAGTCCCCGTTGTGTACATGCAGAGTCCGTAATCGATAACGGACATAGGCATGATGTGTGAAGCCTTCCCGGATAAGTTGGTCTGGATTGGTGATGTTGCATTTTATAAATGTCCAGAGAAGACTCCGTGCGGATGTTTGTTTTTCGGGTTTTCTACGCGGTAGATTGCAACAAGGAGCCTTGGGGATTAACTCCAAGGTGCACCCGAAAAAACTGGGTAGATGCGTGATTCTGCCAACATCGTGGCCTGGGCGCCAACTTGAACATAACCGGGTTATGTGAAGTGTGTGATGGAAACGGGACTCGGGGAGGTTTGACCCACGCATATGGCTTAAATTGACGTTGCGACGTGAGCAACAGGTCAGGAGGAACCGTACCCATTCTATGTCATTCGGTGGGAGCCGTTGGCATAGATGAGGGTCTTCGACGGTATATGGCTTAAATTGATGTGACCCATGCCGAGAAGACAAAAATGCTCACAAGATTGGCTGTCCAGGTAGCGGTGGTGAGACCGGGGTGTCTATGGCTTAAATTGACGTGACATTGACCGGTTCACCAAGAATGTGCCTTGAGTGCACGGGGTGTGTGGCCCTGCGTGCCCACGCCTGTGATGAAGTGTTTATCTATACTGCTTGGTTATGCTAATAAAGTGCAGGGAAAGGAGCATTGCCGACCCGAATTTGGGGGCGGGATCGTTATAATTTGGTCAGCATAGCTGACCGTTGTTTTTGTTTGCCACCGTGTGGTGGATTGTTTCTTTCAGGTACTGCGGAGCCGAGCGGTAAATAGTGGGCTAAAGACCAAGTTGCTGAGCCGACCTTTGAAGGCCAAATTTTGAGTGTTTACTTGTTATATTCTTGTGTGACCGGCCTGCGTGCCGTGGTATGGAAGACACATTTTATTGGAGTAAATAATTGTAAGGTCATAAGGCCGTTTACTCGTGTATTGTATTTCATTCATATTGGATTTTTTAGTGGACATTCATGCTTTTGGCTGGGTTCTTTTATTTACAACTTTTAATAATTGCTTCCGCTAGAATGACTCTGTGTAGGACATTTGTTATTAGTTGGATGGTATTCCATTGAGTAACCACCCGGTCTGTCTGTGGTATATGGCGTCGGGCCCCGATCGGACCTACTGCTATATGCTATGCGATGGATAAGGGGTGTTACAATTTGGTATCAGACTACTGGTTTCAGTCAGGCTTAAAATGAATTCGTGGCCGAATTCTTTTTAAGTGGTGGTGAGCATATGTATGTACGTCATCGTTATAACATCAAAAGACCCATGAATGTCCAATTAGGAATGGAAATACACGTGTCTGAGGAACCTACGTGTTCCTATAATTGCTGTTTGCAATTTTGTTTGGTCGCTTAACGGTGTTTTGTACAACTATAGGTGACCAGGAGTGGTGCAGGGCCATCAGAACATCCGATTTCTGAGGATTATAGTGCACCTAGTGATGTGCCTACAACCCTTCCCTCCGCTGAAACCAAAAGAATGGTGGTGGAAGCAGTGTTCGCTGCGATTGGTGCACAAAATGAAAGACATGTGTAATCCCCTATTTTTGAGGTAACTCCAACGTCAGGTGGTGTGATGGAGCAAACAACATTTATAGGACCTTTGGGTTAGCAGTTGAACATGCTTTTAGTGAACGGTCACTCAGTTGAGGAATATTTGCAAGCATTTCTGATGATAAGATGCTACCCGGGCTCTGAAGTGGAGAGCGAGCAGTGAATGGTCGATAGATTTTATAATGGCCTGCGCGGCGAATTGCGAGTTTTGCTGCTAGGACCAAAACTATTGGGATTCCGAGCCTTGGTGGAATCGGCTAGATCTTTGGAAGTAGATTTGGCAAAAGTCAATCATACGTCAGAGTTTAGGGTACTAGACTCTCCACATTCTGCAAAGTCTTCATACCGAAGGAGGAGGAACAAGAAGTCCAAAATGTCTACTGGTCAGGCTCCATATGGTTGTTTTAAGTGTGGCAAGGAAGGACACTTTGCCTGAGATTGTCGTAATGGTGCTCAGAAGTTAAAGAAAGCTAATGTCAGGAGCAGGTATCAGACAAAGTGCTAGAGATCTGAATCGAATCCAAGGAAGCAAAGTCTGCGTACCGTAGGTGGTATAAGAAGGCTAGGACTTCGGGTCCAGCTCCTTCTTCTGGTGCTTCTGGGACAACTATGGGTCGAACCCCGGCCGTATGCTTTAATTGTGGAAAGCCGGGGCACTTTGCTCGAGATTGCTGGAGCGGACGTCCCAAGTATGAGAAGAAGCACGCTGTCGTGATGATAGGTATGACTTAAAGTTATAGCAGTTTAGCTTTAAATACTTGTTTCCCTTGTGCATGTTAGCTTAGAACTGTTTGTGCTAAGCTTTGATATGATTTTCGATTAATTCGGCGAGAGCACCGTTCGCTTAGGGAGCTTCGCGTTCCCTTTTGACCAAAGGATTTGTATTGCGTGTCGGAGTACCTCGTTCGATGGCAAAAGACAAATTAGATACGTTGTTGTCTAATGATATTCATTCCACGCGAGTAGAGTTTGTTGCGTTTAGGTGCGGATTGGGAGTCAAGACTTTGACTTACAAGCGTCGTTACTACCACAAGGGGAGCTCGACGTAATCTTTGGTATGGACTGGCTCTCGGAGCAGCAAGCATACATTGATCGAAATCTCAAGAAAGTCAAGTTGGGAACTGGTCATGAGACGACATTTGTGGGGTTGAAAGGGGTCAAGCATGACGTTGTTGTCTGCTCTTCAGATGGTTATGGAGGTTCGGTGTGATGCCAAATCGGTCATATGGTCTTCATATCAGTTAGCGCCTACGGAGATGGCAGAACAGAAGGTGCAACTTTAAGAGTTATTGGAGCAAGGTTGTGTGCATCCAAGTTCGTCGCCTTGGAGCACACAGGTCCTTTTGCGAAGAAGAAGGACAGAAGCTTGAGACTTTGTATCGATTATTGAGAGCTGAACAAGATATCGAAGAAGAACAAGTACCTGATTCCGAGGATTGATGATCTGTTTGACCAGTTAGTCGGGTCGATGGTGTACTCAAAGTTGGATCTCAAGTCTGGATATTATCAGTTGAGGATAAGGGAGAGTGATATCCCCAAAAATAGCTTTTAGTATGAGATAGGAGCATTACGAGTTTACGGTCATGCCGTTTGGGCTAACGAATGTGCCGTCAGTGTTCATGGATTTGATGAACAGGACTTTAAGGGAGTACTTAACCCACAGGTCCCAGGATATTGGTGTACTCGCAGAGTGAGGAAGATCA
Source organism: Platanthera guangdongensis (assembly GCA_039583875.1). Classification (NCBI taxonomy): domain Eukaryota; kingdom Viridiplantae; phylum Streptophyta; class Magnoliopsida; order Asparagales; family Orchidaceae; genus Platanthera; species Platanthera guangdongensis. Next base: position 75,801,991 of record CM077167.1, read on the forward strand.
CTTTAAGCATCTACATTTGGCGTTGGAGATGCTGAGGAGGAATCAATTGTACGCCAAGCTATCCAAATGCGAGTTTTGGTTATCCTCAATGGCGTTCCTTGGGCACATAGTCAGTGAAGAGGGCATTGCAGTGGATCCGTCGAAGATTGTTGCGATACGAGAGTAGTCTGTACTTTCTACGATGGCGGAAGCCCGGAGCTTTCTGGGGCTTGTCGGCTATTACAGTCGCTTCATGGAGAACTTCTCGCGGATAGCATTATCCATCACGAATTTGATGAGTAAAGAGCAGAAGTTCATTTGGATGCTGGAGTGTGTACGAGCTTTTGAGGAGTTAAAGAGTTGGTTGACCACGACGCATGTGTTGAGTTCGCCGAATGGGACCGAAGGTTTTGAGATCTATAGCAATGCTTCGGGCAGTGGCTTGGGTTGTGTGCTACTGCAGCACGGAAGTGTGATAGCGTATAGCTCGAGACAGCTGAAAGTGCACGAGAGGAATTATCCAGTCCATGACTTGGAGTTAGTGGCCGTGATTTTTGCCTTGAAGCTGTGGAGGCACTACTTGTATGGGGTAAGGGTCGATATCTATACCGACCACAAGAGCCTGAAATACTTGTTGGATCAGAAAGATCTAAACATGCGACAGAGGAGATGGATGGAGTTCCTGGGGGACTACACGTTCATGATCCATTATACCTGGGAAAGGCAATGCAGTTGCGGACGTGTTGAGTCGCCGAGCCCCAGCTCAAGCCAATTGGCTGTCGGTTCATGACAAGCGGTTGGTTCGGGAGTTGGAGGCGTTGGAGATCTCATGCGTAGACAAGCAGTCGAGTGTAGAAACGCTATTGAACTGGACGGAAGTTCAGTATGACCTGGCTGATCGGATTCGGCAGGCTTTGGATATGGATGTCAGCATGAAGCAAATCATGGTTGAGGCTTTGGATGGGTCAAATTCCCAATTTGTTGTTGAGGATGGATTGCTTTGGAAAGACGGTCGTCTGTGCGTCCCAAACGTGGGAAATTTGTGGGTAGAATTGTTGTACGAGGCGCATCATATAAAGTACTCGATTCACCCGGGGAGCACGAAGATGTATCACAATGTGAAGAAATTGTTCTGGTGTCCAGGACTGAAGAAGGGTGTGGCACTATACGTGGCGAAGTGTCAGACGTGCGCCTTGGTGAAGGCAGAATGCCAAAAGCCGGGAGGATTCTTGAAGTCCTTGTCTATTCCGGAGTGGAAGTTTGACGACATTACTATGGACTTTGTGCACGGGCTGTCAAGGTCGCAAAAGGGGAACGACGCCATTTGGGTGGTCATAGTTCATCTAACGAAGGTGTCACACTTCATTCCGCATAGGAAGGATGATCCCATGGAGAAACTGGCAAAGTTATATGTGGATAACATAGTACGGCTTTACGGTGTGCCCCACAGCATCGTGAATGACCGAGATGGATGGTTAACGTCCATTTATTGGAGGTTGTTGCAGCAGATGTTGGGAACAAAACTGAATTTCAGCTCAGCCTTTCATCCGCAAACGGATGGACAGACCGAGAGGGTGAATAGGAAGATGGAAGACATGCTTCGCATGTGCGGCCTGGACTTTGTGAAGCAGTGGGAAGACCACCTATACTTGGTGGAGTTTCCATATAACAATAGCTACCAGGCAAGCATGCAAATGGCGCCCTTCGAGGCCCTTTATTGTAGAAGATGTCGCACGCCATTGTCTTGGTTGGATATGTGTGAGTCAAAGTTGTACAAGCGCCAAGAGGTGGAAGATGCTACTTCATTGGTGCGAATAATTTGAGAGAGGTTGCTAATCGCTCAAGACCGCCAGGCTAAGTACTATAATGCCAAGCATAAGAATGTGGAGTTCGCTGTTGGAGATTGGGTGTACTTAAGGATTAAGCCATTCAAGGGTGTCTTGCGGGTGCGGCGATTGAAAAAGCTAAGCCCGAGGTACCATGGACCGTTTGAGGTTCTGGAGCGGATTAGTGAAGCAGCATATCAGTTGAAGCTATCAGTGGAGCTTAGTAGTCTACACAATCTTTTCCATATATCGGTGCTATGGAAGGCGGTGCAAGAGCCTTCATATGTGATCGCGGTGGATCAAGTGTTGGTGGATAATGGGTTGACAACGAAGGTCAAGCCCGTACGAATTGAGGACTCAGAAGTCAAGCGGCTACGTAACAAAGAGATCAGGATGGTCAATGTCCATTGGGACAATTGCGGTTGGGAAGATCTCTCTTGGGTGCGAGAGCAGACCATGCTTGAGGAGTACCCGGAGTTATTCCACTCAGGTACCATTTAAGTTTATATGTTTATCTTTCCTTTATGTAATTTCGAGGATGAAATTTTTTAAGAGGGAGAGAGTTGTAACGCCCCAAAACCCAAAAGAATGACGGGAGGCATTTTGAGCCAAGTTTGGAATTTGGTAGGGGTCACACAACCTGGGTCACGGGCGTGTCCCAGGGCGTGTCATGTTTGAGTTGATGATTTTCACTCGACGAAGTGTCGAGACAGGGAACACAGCCTAGGACACGGGCGTGTCCAAGACTGTGTCGGGTGGTCGATGAACTGTGCTTGACGAAGTGTCGAGATAGTGAACATGGCCTGGAGCCCATGCATGTTTGGGTATGAGACGGGCGTGTCAACTAAGACACGGGCCTGTCCAAGACCCGTGTGTGTCTCGGGTTGGTGTTGGTCCTGTTTTGATGGAGGAACATGCCCGGGAACACGGGCATGTACTGGATGACACGGGCATGTCAGGTCGAACACGGGCGTGTCAGATGCCTGTGTGTATTTTGGGACATGTCGGTTTCGATGGCGAATGGGTAACACGTGGACACGGGCGTGTCACAGGCCGTGTTCGGCCCAGATTATGCATTTCAGCTCCGGATCATGGCCGTTCGTTTCCTTATTTTGGGATCTGACGGCTGAGAGCTATTCCTGCTGGGATATACCAGAGAATAGTGTTTCAAATCCCTCATTTCTTTCACTTAGTCTCTTTCTAAAGTCTATAGAGAGGGGAGAGCAAGGAATAAGAAAGGAGTCAAGATCCGGTCAACGACGGAGATTCGGGGCTCCAAATCGTGAGCCGACTTCGGATCTACGGAGGCAAGGAGATTGTGGTGCTTTTCATCCGTATACATTTCTATTGCGCTAAGGAAAAATGCTAGGGTAACGATTCTCATCCTAGGACATGTGAAGTCCTCTTTTCCTTTGTATAGGAAGCCCGCTTATGCGAGTTTGCGTTGAGTGGAGGAGTTCCTTCGGGTAGACATGAATAGTCCTCATTGTGTATATGTAGAGTTCGTAATCGAGAACGGACATATGCATGATGTGTTAAGCCTACCCTGACAAGTTGATCTGGATCGGTGATGTTGCATTGCATAAATAGCCGGAGAAGACTCCGTGCGGATGTTTGTTTTTCGGGTTTTCTACGCGGTAGATTGCAACAGGGAGCCTTGGGGATTAATTCCAAGGTTCACCCGAAAAACTGGGCAGATGCGTGATTCTGCCAACATGGTGGCCTGTGCGCCAACTTGAACATAAACGGGTTATGTGAAGTGTGTGACGGAAACGAGACTCGGGGAGATTTGACCTGTGCATATGGCTTAAATTGACGTTATGACGTGAGTAACAGGTCAGGCAGAACCATACCCGTTGTATGTATTCGGTGGGAGCCGTTGGCATAGATGAAGGTCTTCGGCGGTGTATGGCTTAAATTAACATGACCCACACCAGGAAGACAAAAATGCTCGCGAGATTGGCCGTCGAGGTGGAGGTGGTGAGACCGGGGTTTCTATGGCTTAAATTGACGTGACGTTGACCGGTTCACCGAGAATGTTCCCTGAGTGCATGGGGTGTGTGGCCGTGCATGCCCACACCTGTGATGAAGTGTTTATCTATACTGCTTGGTTATTCTAATAAAGTGCAGGGAAAGGAGCATCGCCGCCCCAAATTTGGGGGCGGGATCGTTATAATTTGGTCAGCATAGCTGACAATTGCTTTTGTTTGCCACCGTATGGTGGATCGTTGCATGTAGGTATTGCAGAGCCGAGCGGTAAATAGTGTGCTAAAGCCCAAGTTGCTGAGCCGGCCCTCAAAGGACAAATTTTGAGTGTTTACTTGTTATATTCATGTGTGACCGGCCTGCATGCCGTGGTATGGAAGACACATTTTATTGGAGTAAACAATTATAAGGACATAAGGCCGTGTACTTGTGTATTGTACTTCATTACTATTGGGTTTTGTAGTGGACATTCATGCTTTCGGTTGGGTTCTTTCATTTGCAACTTTTAATAATTGCTTCCGCTAGAATGACTCTGTGTAGGACATTTGTTATTAGTTGGATGATATTCCATTGAGTAACCACCTAGTCTGTTTGTGGTATATGACATCATGCCCCCGCCGGATCTACTGCTATATGCTATGCGACGGATAGGGGGTGTTATAGTGAGCCTTGCCGTATAAGGGGATTGAACAAGGCCTGGAGCCCAGGCATGTTCGGCCTAACACGGGCGTGTCAATTTCGACGCGGGCGTGTCGATTACCCGTGTCCTTCTCGGGTGGTTTTTGATCCTGTGTTGATGGAGGAACACACCCAGAAACACGGGCGTGTACTGAGTGACACGGGCATGTCGTGATCATCACGGGCGTGTTCAGTGCCCGTATCCTATTCTGGGTGCGACAGTTTCAGCGCCGATTGAGGCACACAGCCATGGACACGGGCATGTTGCAAGCCGTGTTCGGCCTAGGTGTTTTGACTTTAAGTTCGGATCGTGGCCGTCCGTTTCCTTCTTTTGGGATCTGATGGTCCATGGCTGTCCTTGTTGAGTTAAGTCCGGGAATAGGGTTTAGGAACCCTCATTTTTTATCAAGTACTCTCTTTCTAAGTTCTAGAGAGAAGGGAGAACAAGGATGTTGGATCCCTAGTTGATTTGGGCTAGGTTCACTGACTTAGGATGTGACCCATCATGTATAGTAAGGGTTAATTTGTGTCCTAGAGTCTAGGTTAAGTCCTTAGGCTCAACTCCAGTTGGACCAGCTTTCAACAAGACCCTCAAAGACTCCAGACTCACAAGTTTTCAAGACTAAGTAAAGTGAGTTCGACATTCATCGAACTCAGCTCGACAAAAGGAGTTATGCGCTTGACGATCGTGAGACAATTCTTAGTGCTGAGCTAGACGATTTGGGTTCTCTGTTCGACGAAAACTCAGTTTCTACATCAATCCAAAGTCAGGAGAACTTCAAATTTTTCTAAGTCCAGTTTCAAGCTTCGGTCGACGAATTATATTCTGAGCTCGACGAACTTGGACCTAAAGTTCACAGCTTCTCAGGTCGACGAAGTCAGCTTCTCAGGTCGACGAATGATAAACTCTACTCGACGATTTCTAGACTCAGAGAATTTGTGTCGACACTTAGGGTTTGTGTCGACACCAGTCAATTTGTGTCGACACCAGGATTTCAGTCGACACCAGCTTATGTCTACACCAGAGGATTTGTGTCGACACCAAGTTCAATCTGTCGACACCAACTTATGTCGACACAGTATTTCAGCAGATGCAGGATATTTTGTCTAAGTCCAGAACTTTTCTCAGCTCGACGAATTTGATTCTCAGCTCGACGAATGAAGAATGTCTGTTAGATGAATGAAGATTGTCTGGTCGACGAACTCTCTCATGCTCAGCTCGACGAACTCTCTCAAGCTCAGCATTCAAAAATTTGAATATTCCTCTATCAGGACAAGAGACATATAGACACATAGACACACAGGAAGAGAACTAAATCAAGCAGTGAAAGAGTTCAAGAATTACAGTACAGATAACAATCTGACAGACTCTCTGAAGTTGCAGAAGAACCAACATTCTCAAATCACAAGTTCTTGACTGCAATCAGCCTGACCAGAGAATATCTCCAAGGAGAAGAAGAACAATAAAATTCTATCAAGAGTCTTCTTTCTCCAACTAACAGGATAACTTCAAAGGACAACAATCAATCAATCTGTCAAAGAAGTTCCTGAAGCAGTTCTGGTCCAGGTATTCTTGGTCATTGAAGGTCTATCACCCTGAAGCAGTGCTCCAGCATTCCTGACCAATTCAAGATCTCACGGGGAGCAAGATCTGCTAAAATCAATCCACAAGTCTTCTCTCTGATTGTTGACAGAGAAGACGCTATCACCCTCCCACGAATTCCTGTACAGGGTTTTAAATCCCTTCAAAATTATTCTAGTTGCAAGTCTCCTTCCAAAAGACTTGAGGGTTTGGTTTTTGAGCACCTTATCAAAAGCTCATTGGTGCCCAGGACACCTGATCAACTCATCCTATAGTGGATTCCTACCTAGGGTGGTAGAAGAGTGGATGTACCCAGATTGGTTGGGGAACTACTATAGCTCCTTGTGTCATCTGGTTGCTTATTTTCTTTTGTTTTCTGGCTGTGGTCTGTGATTGCTCTGTGTTTAGTTAGTTGCTGTGTTTGCTTTATCTTATTTACTTCCCTGTTCACTTAGGAATACAATAAGAGTTGTAAAAAGTTTTTAGCAAGCACCATACTCTATTCACCACCCCTCTAGAGTATATCAGATCTAACCTGCACTTTGAATTGGTATCAGAGTGAGGTTGGTTAAAATACCACACCTTAGTGGTTGCACAGGCTAACACCTGAACCCAAAGATCCCTCTAGTTAGATCTGTTTGTTTTAAGTTTGTTACTAGATTTACTTCTTCACAGAACATGGCCCAAAACAAAGATTATGCTAGCACTAGACCTCCAGTGTGCAATCTATCTAAGTTTGCACTTTGGAAGGCAAGGATTAGATTGTACATGAACTATATTGATGAAGATATTTTTAATTCTGTTTTGACAGTATGTCCAAGACCCCAAGAAAATACAAGTACAAGTGAAGTTTCACCTCCTTCAGGAACAGATGCAGAAATCAAGAAATGGAAAGTGGCAGATGCAAAGGCTATGAACATTCTAGCCCAGACTATGTCTGATGAAATATTCCAAAAAGTAACTGAATGCAACTCAGCAAAGGACATCTGGGACAAGTTATCTGAGATAGTCTTAGGATCTGCTGATGAGAGAAAAGATAGAAGATCCCATCTCATAACCCAATATGAGAACTTCAAGAAAGGAGAAACTGAGTCAGTAACAGATATGTATAATAGACTCAGTCTCATAGTCAATGAGCTGAAAACATTGGACAAAGAGATCTCATTGACTGAGCTCAATGATAAAATCCTAATGTGCTTCCCAAGCGCTTGGGACTCAAGAATCTGGCCAATCAAGTATGCCAGAAGCCTAAATGAGATTATAATTGAAGCTCTCTTAGGCAAGCTCAAGTCTTATGAGCTGCTCATCAAGAATAGAGAAGAAGAGCAGAAGGCTGCCTCACCAGCCATCAGAAAGGAAAAATCAATAGCTTTCAAAGCCATTGAAGATCAGCCTAAAGAAAAGGTCACACGCAATGAAGAGCTGCTAAGCCTACTGGCCAAAAGATTTTACAAAATGGCCAGGAAAGATTTCAGGAAAAAGTCTTCCAGAGGGCATGACAAGCCAAGGTATGACAAATCAAATAACAAAGAGATTATTTGTTTTGGATGCAGGAAACCAGGCCACATGGTGTCTGACTGTCCAGAAAATTAGTATAAGGACAAAAAGGACAGGAAAGAAAGAAGAAAAGATAAGGACTTCAAGAAGAACAGCAATGACAAACCCTCCTCCAGCAAGAACAAACATACCAGGAAGGGGTTTGTAGCTGAAACTTGGAGTGAGACAGAAGAAGAATCTGAAGCTTCATCCAGATCTACTGATGATGAAGATGATGCTGAAGAAAAAGAATTCTGCATGATGGCTATCAATGCCTCACAACAAAATTCTGATGCAGAAGAGTCAGAGTCACAATCAGAGACTCAATCTGAAGAGTACCAGGTAATAAGTTCTTTTGATTTCAATTCTGAGGACTTCAAGTGTGAGTTTAAAGCATTGTGTCTAGATTTACTAAAATCTGAGAACGAAATCATTTCTCTCAAAAATCAGCTATCTGAACGCAGTACTTTAAAATCAGAAAACCTCAAACTCTCTGAGGAGTTGGAATGTTGTAGGGAGCAGATAACCTCACTGAAAAGTGAACTATCAGAGGCCAAAAAGTTCGAAGAATCCCTTAATGGGAGAAGTATCAAACTAATGGACATCACAAGCACAGTGAACTCAAGATTCAATAGCACACTGGGCTTGGGTACCTCATCTAGCCAACCTATAGTATTAACAACCCCAATCAAGTTCATCTCTGATAAAGGTAAGGGAGTTGTAGAGGTAGCTAGGAAGAATTCTGATCTACCGAAGAAAACAAAAGTTCAACAGAATTCGTCGAACGGAGCTCGACGATCGTCGGGTGGAGCTCAATGATCTCAGGCTAAATCGTCGAACTCAGGTCGACGATCTCTGAACCCTGAACTCTGGCATGGTCGATCTTCGAACGGAGCTCGACGATCTGACCCAAGATCGTCGAACTCAGCTCAGAGATCGTTGAACATAGATTAGAGTTTTGAAAAATCTTTCAAAGTCAAATCAAACCTCAATCCTAGAGGTCCTACATCTCAATGGTTAAACCCTTATACTGAATGGATAAAACCTCCTAGGAGATATCATCCTAAAGGCTATAAGAGTCAACCTGGGATGTCTTTTATTTCTGAATTCAAAGGTTATCAACCTAGGCCCAAGGTAAACTGGGTCAAAAACAAATAAATTGTTTTATGTGCAGGTGAAGACCTATCCAACATCAAACCAGCAATGGTATCTGGATAGTGGGTGCTCAAAGCACATGATAGGAAACAAAGACAATTTCACATCCTTCAAAGCCAAGCTTGGACCCAAAGTAATATTTGGTGATTCAAAATTTGGAATAACAAAAGGATATGGTGCAGTCCAGATTGGCACAGTCAAATTCAAGAAAGTAGCCTATGTGGAAGGACTGAAGCATAACTTGATCAGCATCAGCCAACTGTGTGATGAAGGCTACCAAGTGACTTTCAGCAAATCCTTATGCAAGATCAAATCAGAGGACAACACCACTGTGTTGACAGGTAAAAGGAAAGGTAACATCTATCTTGTAGATTTTCTTTCAACTAAGGTAGATATATGCTTGTTTAATTCCATTTGTAGACCTAATGAAATATGGCATAAACGATTAGGACATATAAACCTTAGAACCATTGCTAGACTATACAAGGCCAACCTTGTTAGAGGACTACCTTCTGGCCCCTACAAGAAGGAAGGACTTTGTAGGGCTTGTCAATTAGGCAAGCAAACCAAAAATAGTTTCAAGTCACTTAATAAGAGTGATTCACCTAGGATTTTGTATCTGTTACATATGGATCTCTTTGGACCCATCACAGTACAAAGCTTAGGAGGGAAATCTTATACTTTAGTGGTTGTAGAAAACTTCTCTAGATTCACATGGGTGTTCTTTCTAAGGAAGAAGTCTGATAACTTTAAGTGTTTGACAGAGTTTCTCAAATGTATACAGACTGAGTTCAACACTCACATTGCCCCGATCAGAAGTGATCATGGGACAGGGTTTCATTCTCTTCTTATGCAAGAGTTCTGTCGAAGTGAAGGGATCAGGCACACTTTCTCAGCTCCTAGAACTCCTCAACAAAATGGGGTAGCTGAAAGGAAAAATAGAACCCTTATTGAATCTGCTACTACATTGTCGTCAGATGCTCACCTTCCTCTATCCTTTTGGGTAGAGGCAGTGAACACCTCCAACTATGTGTTGAATAGAAGTTTAATACATAAACTGAATGGAAAGACTCACTATGAATTACTCAAAGGGAAGAAACCTAAAGTAGATTACTTCAAAATTTTTGGTTGTATTTGTTACATTCATAATAATGACAAGAAATACATAGCAAAATTTCAAGCTAAAGCTGATGAAGGAGTGTTTCTGGGATACTCCATGATCAGTAAAGCTTATAGGGTGTATAATAAATCAACTCTTAAAATTGAAGAATCTATTCATGTATCTTTTGATGAGACTAACATGGCATACAAGGAGAAAGAAATTTCTACCATAAGCTCTTTGCAGGTTCCACCACTGTGTGAGTCTCTGGATGGACTGAACCTTACCCAAGAGGTATCAAACCATACCACTCCACAGGTTGCTGAAGATAGTGAAGAGGAAAGTCAAGAGGAAGTGGCTGAACTTCCCTCAACAGCTGGTACTATTCTCCTAGAGGAATTAAATACTGAAGCTGTTACTCAACCAACTCCACCAACTGATCTTGTCACACTTAGAGATCACCCTAGATCTCAAATGATTGGGGACATTTCAGCAGGTGTACAGACAAGGAATCAACTCAACCAAGACTTGATGCATGCCTGTTTTCTATCTTAAATTGAACCTCTCACCATTCATGAGGCAGAGCAAGATCCCCACTGGATCATTGCAATGCAAGAGGAACTCAAAATTTTTGAGAGATGTAGAGTTTGGGATTTGGTTCCAAGACCCCATAACTACACAGTTATTGGAACTAAATGGGTATACAGGAACAAGTTGGATGCTCAAGGCAACATAGTGAGGAACAAGGCTAGGCTTATTGCTCAAGGCTACAGACAAGAGGAAGGAATAGACTATGACCAAACCTTTGCCCCTGTTGCAAGGTTAGAGGCCATTAGGATATTCCTTGCCTATGCAGCTTACAAGAGATTTAAGGTCTACCAGATGGATGCCAAAAGTGCATTTCTGAATGGAGTACTTCAATAAGAGGTTTATGTAGAACAACCTCCAGGTTTTATCTCTCCAACTCAACCCTCTTTTGTTTTTAAATTGCATAAAGCTCTCTATGGTTTAAAGCAAGCTCCAAGAGCTTGGTATGAGACCCTAGCAAGCTTTCTTTTAGAGCATGAATTTACAAGAGGAACCTTAGATAAAACACTTTTCACTAGACATCATAAGGACCAAATATTATTAGTACAAATATATGTGGATGACATTATTTTTGGGTCCACTGATCCCAAATTGTGCAAGAGGTTTGCTGACCTCATGCATTCTAAATTTGAGATGAGTAGCATGGGTGAGCTTTCCTACATCCTTGGTCTCCAAGTGAAGCATCTCCCAGATGGTATCTTCCTCTTCCAAGCTAAGTATGCTAAAGAGCTTATCAAAAAGTTTGGGATGGGTGATGCTTTAGGGATGAAAACCCCTATGGCTACAAATGCTGTTGTGGATTCTGATGCAGCAGGGAAACCAGTGGATCAGAAAAATTATAGGGCAATTGTTGGATCCCTATTATACCTAACAGCTAGCAGACCTGATATAATTTTTGCCACATGCCTTTGTGCAAAGTTCCAAGTGAACCCTAAAGAATTTCACCTTATTTTCCTAAAAAGAATTTTGAGATATATAAAGAGTTGCCCTAGTCTAGGACTCTGGTATCCTGCATAGTCAGAGTTTGAGTTAACTGGATACTCAGATGCTAACTATGCTGGATGTAAAGTGGACAGGAAAAGTACCTATGGAACATGCCAGTTCCTTGGTATGAGACTTGTCTCCTGGTTTTGTAAAAAGCAGACATCTGTGTCTACATCAACTACAGAAGCAGAATACATGGCTGCTGGTAGTTGCTGTTCACAAATACTATGGATACAACACCAACTCTTAGATTATGGTATCAACTTAAATAATTCAACATTATTTTGTGATAATACTAGTGTTATTGCTATAACACAGAATCCAGTTCACCATTCTAGGACTAAACATATTGAAATAAGACATCATTTCATTAGAGATAATGTAGACAAAAAGAAAATTAACTTGATCCACATTTCTACTAATCTACAGAGAGCAGATATTTTCACCATGCCATTGGATGAGAAAACCCATCTGTTCTTTATAAATCAACTGGGAATGATTGATGGAGAAGAGTTAACCTAGTTTCTGTCTGTATTCGACGAATTTTCCAGAGTTCGTCAAATGGAGTTCGACGAATTAGGGAAAGTTTGAGAGATTCTCGTCGAATGGAGATCGACGAATTCTCTGTGTGAGGAAACAATTTTCGTTGACCAGAGATCGACGAACTTTGCTTCAGAAGACATTTCGTCGAACAGAGTTCGACTAACTGTTTTCGATTCTTCTGGATGAGATCGACGAATTATCTATCTATAATTTATTTCATCGAGCTCAGTTCGAAGAATTTTTCTTTTTCGTGGAATGGAGTTTGTCGATTCATATTCTGAAAATCTTATATCTAGGTTTTCTTCGACCTCCGTCCGACGCTTTCAGTTCCTTTGCTCTTGATCGCCGTTTCTCTCTGTGTTTTTCTTGCAGGACATTAATGGCGATTCCCTCAGGTGCTTTGGTTGCAATGAAGTTTGACACTGGATTCGACATGGACTTTGAGTCGTTTCAACATTCTGACCCCATCTTCCTATTCATCTTGAAACTACTTGAAGAACTAAGTTTAAAGGATTTCATGACCAGGCGCATTAAACTTCATGGAACAGAAATACGAGAATGGGTATATATATCTACAGTTTCTGAAGAAGATGTTTTGACCGGCAATATAGGGAACACTGATGTTTCCCTCTCTCCAGCGGTTCTCACTGAAGTATTTGGATTAGTGAATGGAGAAGACAATTTGGAAATGGATTCTGAGGAATTCAATGATATGCTGAAACTAATGGGTTTCTCTGGTAACAACCCTAATAAGTTGTTGAAAAAGCAATTATCCACCGCCTACCAATTTCTGGAAGATATTACGGGAAAGATTCTGATGGCCGAGCACACTACTCATGACTATATTACCCGTCACCAATTTCTAATAATGTGTGCAGCAGTGAATAAGCGACAGGTTGATTGGAGCAAGGTTTTCTTTGAATTGATCAAAAAGAAGAATAGCAAGATGGAAGTCTGCTTTGGCAGAATTTTGGGCTTATTTCTCAAAGAGAAGGCTGCTGAATGTATGGTCTCCCCGACCATCTTCATAAACGCCAGCAAGCGCCTCACTTGCGCTCTATTTGGCGGGTGCGAGAGGACCATCTCCAAGCCCTCAAAGGCTTCTTCCTCCTCCCTCCATACTTCTGAGAGCACAAGGGCTGTAAAGGCCGCTCTCCACCATGTTGAAGAGGTTCCTCCATCTCAACCATCTATTCCAGCACCTCTTCCTCCAAAGAATCCTCCTCATGTACCTACCCATCCTTCATATCCACCACTTGACCTGACAAACATTCCATCTGCACCTCCATCTTCCCCTTTGCAAGTTGATCATCAACCCACTCTTCCAGATTCCCCTCAGGACATTCCTATTCCTACACCTCCAAAGTCTCCTCTTCCCCCACACTTATCCACCATCCCATCTTATAATATACCATCAGATGCAATCATGCAAGATGCCCCCTCCATATGTTATTCCTTCTCCCATTCCATCCCCTTCCCCTTCCCCATTTGATCCATCTACCCTCATTTCTTTGCTCACACCTCTCATCAAATCCTTGATCCAAGAGGCCATTACACCTCTTGTGACCTCCATTAATTCCTTATCTGCCTAGCTCTCTCTTCTATCTACTGTCCCCTCTTCATCTAGGGGCCTGACTCTAGGTATTTCTGAAGCTAGGCAGGGGGAGATGCTCAGTGATGAAGTTGCAGCAGATGCAGATACAGCAGCAGCAGTCACAGCAGTTCCCTCTCTAGTAGATTCAGATTCAGATGAGGATACAATAATTTTGACAGACTTTGATGCTGAGATGTCTGAGTTAATTCAATTTATGGATACTGACATTGATTTGAATGAGTTAGTTGCTCCAATAACTCCTGTTGGTGATTTCTATTTAAATCTCACAGTGAATTTATCAGTTTTGTTGAGAAGTTTTGATACTGTACATATGCAATGGAGTCCAGTAGTTTTCTCTAAGCCATATTTGGCTATGGTACCATATACCTCTCCAGCTAGTTCAGCTGTTGCCAAGCAACTCTGTGATAATTTTGCTCTCTCTGCCTCCAGCTCAAAAGTCATTGCAGAAGATACATCAGTGCCAGTTTTAGCACCAGAGTTTATTATGGATGACTCTCCAATGCCTACTCTAGATGAGCTTATTCAGGCAGACATTGAAGAAGAGAATAACGCAGTAGCTGATAGCTCTGTCTCTTTTGTTTCTGAATCTTGTACAGATAATTCTTCTCTTGTTGCTGAAACTCTTATTCCTGAATCTTCTTCCCCTCCTCCAGACAAGGCTGTTGTTTCTGATAAAACTTTAAAAGCTTTGGATGCATTGTATGATACCCCTCAGGATTCACAATCTGATGATGATGAGGATGATTCTGATGAGGATGCGCTAGTAGGAAAAAGAGATTGTTGGCAAAGAAGAGAAAGGCTGCTCCTCCTCCCAAGCCAAATCCCACTGCAGACATTCACTACTATATTCTGCATAATGTAACTCCATATAAGGGAATGCCAGCATGGATGTGGCTCTCCAAAAACCAGCAGAAAGATAGAAAGACAAGCAGGAGATACACCCCTCCTCTAGTGCACAGATATAGGAAGGATCCTCATCCTCCTCCTCCAGCAGCTGGTGCCAGTGGCTCTAGCTCACAGAGATCTGCCCCAATGCAAACGTATCAGAGACAGTTAGGGAGATCTTCTGGAAGCAGCCAGCAGAGGCCATTCACCTCAGGAAGTTAACTGCATAAGCAGCAGCAGCAACAACAAAGTTCTGAGGTACATAAAGCTGAAAGCCCAAAAAGACCTCTCTCTCCTCCAATTCCTTTTGAAGATCCAGAAACTGCAAATACTGCAAAAATGGCTAAATAACAAGAGTTGTTTGGTTTATCATTGATAAATAAAGCCAAAGCAGAAGGAAAAGATATTTCTGGTCTTTCAACTATGTCAAAGTATAGAAAGGAAGAGCTGAAAAGATTTGACAAAGGCAACAAACTATTTAATGTTGATGATTATATGAAACTTCAACCAGTAGCAGTTGTCCCCAAGGCTACATCATTGAAAATTATTGGGACAGCTGATATGACTATGAAAGTGGCTCAAGCTCAAGCTAACAGAGAAATCATTTTCAAGAAGCCAGTAGAAAAGAAAACAGAAGACAAACCTCAGCAGAAGAAGCCAAAGAAGTAATTTTGTTGTTGTTTCAATTTCTGTCTGTTATTTGTCTTTAAACTGTGCTATCTGTTAAACAAAGCTGTGTGTATATATATCTATTGCATGTGTTATAATTCTCTGCCAGATATATCCCTTTTCTTGCTTTGTTTTTCTATCTTGAGTCTCTGTTAGTGACCTCACCCAAATAGGGGGAGATTATTCTATCCCTAGTTGATTTGGGCTAGGTTCACTGACTTAGGATGTGACCCATCATGTATAACCAGGGTCAATTTGTGTCCTAGAGTCTAGGTTAAGTCCTTAGGCTCAACTCCAGATGGACCAGCTTTCAACAAGATCCTCAGAGACTCCAGACTCACAAGTTTTCAAGACTAAGTAAAGTGAGTTCGACATTCGTCGAACTCAGCTCGACGAAAGGAGTTCTGCGCTCGACGATCGTGAGACAATTCTTAGTGCTGAGCTAGACGATCTGGGTTCTCTGTTAGACGAAAACTCAGTTTCTACATCAATCCAAAGTCAGGAGAACTTCAAATTTTTCTAAGTCCAGTTTCAAGCTTCGGTCGACGAATTATATTCTGAGCTCGACGAACTTGGACCTCAAGTTCACAGCTTCTCAGGTCGACAAAGTCAGCTTCTCAGGTCGACGAATGATAAACTCTACTCGATGATTTCTGGACTCAGAGAATTTCTGTCGACACTTAGGGTTTGTGTCGACACCAGTCAATTTGTGTCGACATCAGGATTTCAGTCGACACCAGCTTATGTCGACATCAGAGGATTTGTGTCGACACCAAATTCAATCTGTCGACACCAACTTATATCGACACAGTATTTCAACAGATGCAGGATATTTTGTCTAAGTCCAAAACTTTTCTCAGCTCGACGAATTTGATTCTTAGCTCAACGAATGAAGAATGTCTGTTAGATGAATGAAGATTGTCTGGTCGACGAACTCTCTCAAGCTCAGCTCGATGAACTCTCTCAAGCTCAGCTCGACGAATTGTGTTCTTCGTTCGACGAATCTAGATTAGGTTTTCTTCAAGGTTCCCGTCCCGTTTCTTGGCGCTGATTCCTGGACATTTAATGCCAGATCTTCTCGGAATGTTACCGTTAGAACGTGCATTGACTATGGATGATTACATGCCATTTTTCCATGGGACAGTTAGGAAAGTCATTGATTGCTGATTCTTTCCAAGCCGACTGTAATTACTGCTCGACATTCAAAAGTTTGAATATTCCTCAGTCAAAACAAGAGACATATAGACACATGAACACATAGACACACAGGAAGAGAACAGAATCAAGCAGTGAAAGAGTTCAAGAATTACAGTAAAGATAACAATCTGACAGACTCTCTGAAGATGCAAAAGAACCAACATTCTCAAATCACAAGTTCTTGACTGCAATCAGCCTGACCAGAGAATATCTCCAAGGAGAAGAAGAACAATAAAATTCTATCAAGAGTCTTCTTCCTCCAACTAACAGTATAACTTCAAAGGACAACAATCAATCAATCTGTCAAAGAAGTTCTTGAAGCAGTTCTGGTCCAGGCATTCTAGGTCATTGAAGGCCTATCACCCTGAAGCAGTGCTCTAGCATTCCTGACCAATTCAAGATCTCAGGGGGAGCAAGATCTGCTAAAATCAGTCCACAAGTCTACTCTCTGACTGTTGACAGAGAAGACACTATCACCCTCTCTCTAATTCCTGTACAGGGTTTTAAATCCCTTCAAAATTATTCTGGTTGCAAGTCTCCTTCCAAAAGACTTGAGGGTTTGGTTTTTGAGCACCTTATCAAAAGCTCATTGGTGCCTAGGACACCTGATCAACTCATCCTGCAGTGGATTCCTACCTAGGGTGGTAGAAGAGTGGATGTACCCAGATTGGTTGGGGAACCACTATAGCTCCTTGTGTCATCTGGTTGCTTATTTTCTTTTGTTTTCTGGCTGTGGTCTGTGATTGCTCTGTGTTTAGTTAGTTGCTGTGTTTGCTTTATCTTATTTGCTTCCCTGTTCACTTAGGAATACAACAAGAGTTGTAAAAAGTTTTTAGCAGGCACCATAGACTATTCACTCCCCCTCTAGAGTATATCAGATCTAACCTGCACTTTCAAAGGAAGGAGGTGAAAGAGAGATCCGGCTGCCGGAGAAGCTTCGGTGCTCCAAATCGTGAACCGAGTCCGGATCCGTGGAGGCAAGGCCATTGCAAAGGTTTTCATCCGCCTAAGTTTCCATGGCTAAGAAGACGGGTTGTAAGGTAACGAAACTTCTCCTCTTGGTTTTAGGATGCGTGTTTAACATCTTTTCTTTCAAGCTTTTGGGCATCAAATCTCTCACATGAGAGGGGTTTGGGTCTCCATGGTTCAAGAGGAACCTCCGGGTCAATTGAGTCCGTCCTCGGCATGTTTTTGCATTAGAGATCCACTCCTTTAGTGGATTAGACATTGTGGGTGAAGCCGTGGTCACGATCGTTAGTCCGACTCGGTGATGTTGGATACGAGCTTTAAGAATTTTGTAGAAATCCGTTGTGGCAGGATGTCGTTTGTGATGTTTGTATTTTTCCCATTTTCTCGAGTGAGTACATGTAGCCGGAACTGGACAAGGTTAGCTCCGCAATGGCGGTAGATGGTTTCCTTAGTGGACAAGGTTAGCTCCGCATTGGCGGTAGATGGTTTCCTTGGTGCGCGGGGACGTTGCAGTATAAATGAGGGATTAGGGTTGGATTGATATTGGATTATGAGGTGCTAAGGCTCAGCTTTGTCTCTGTGGTTGGCTGGCTATCCCGTGACGTGCAAGTCATGTGTGGAGAGTGTCCCGGAGAGACAAGTCCCCTTCTATGAGACTGACGAGATCACCAAGCATGGGGCAATCCCGGGCAATGAGGCCATGAGCGGGTGGGGTCCAGTAAGGGTTCTTAGAATCGGTCAGTGTGTTAAACGGAATCCTGACATGAGAAGTCAGATCTTGCAAGCAAGTCCGAGTCTAAGACCGTGAGCGGGTGGGTCCTTGGCAAGAGTTCCGTGTGGCGGCTTGTATGCCGTTAGGGGAATTGTAGTACCCTTTTTGTTTGTGGCTTAACGCCAATGGAGAAATTGGAAGTACCGAGATGTTTGATGACGTGCTAGATGCATACGCAATAGGGTGTCTTAGGTGAAGCCCGGGTTTTGCATACATGCTGTAGAGTAGGCCCCTTTTCATTATATGCTCAACAATAGAAAACGTGCATGTTGTTTGAGACATCCAAGCCTATTTTTTTAGTGCTTTACTTGTTTACATATATGGTATACGAAGTGCTGACTTGCAGGTTGGAGGGGTACCCCGGGGTCTGTTAGGGGCGGCCAGGAGGAGATGTGTTTGTTACACAGTTAAAGGTCAGCAATTGCTGACCCACGTTATAACAAATTTTTACAGGGCAAGGATCACAAGAAGGAGCAATCTCGCCGGCCAAAAAGGCGTAAGCCTCCTGAAGTGTTAGCAGCTTTGCATTAGCTCTACTTTTGTGATATTGTATGTTTGATGCTTTAGACTTCCGACTTATATGTCGAGGTAGCTTAGGAGTGCCTTTGCACATTGATGTGTTATGTTTCAATTGAATTGTGGACTCTCTTTTGTTTTAAGGCCATAAGGCCGTTTGGATTCTCCAACATGTGTGGATAACTTCTAGTCTTGTTGCTGTTTCCGCTATAGTTTGCTTCTGAGTTTTGAGTTGGGTAGATTATATCATCTTTTAATGCTAAAGCTATGGCGTTTGTATGTTGTGGGGCCCCGACCGGACTCATATTATACGGTCTTTATAGGGGAGGTATTACAATTTGGTATCAGAGCCAGATTGCGTCCAAGGTCAGTTAGGGCGGTCGATTTAACGTAATCATATCGCATTTAGAAGTTATCCACATAGGAGTAACGCGGGACCATGAGTGCCTTTATGTTTGAGTCTTGTGATAAGAGACTGATTCCTTGATTTCTTGCTTTTCCTAAGAGTGTAAGCAACGAGGCGTGTACGTCGAGACCAAGAGAAGAGCTTTCGGCAAGCAGCGCTACTACTCAGGGTCCTTTGGGCATGGGTGTAAACCCGGCCGAGTTCTGTTGCATGCTAGCAGAAGCGATGGTGGCAGCCCAAGCTGTAGCTACAGCTCAGGTAGCAACCCTTGCTACACCGGATACGTTGACGGCAGTGCCGGACGGAGAAGCCAGGCGAGCAGTGCCTTTGGCAGAAAGGGTGGTTGTCGGGCATAGAGACCGGCAGATGAAGTATTTTCTGAGCTTCCATCGCCCGACGTTCAAGAGAGTCGGTACTCCGACTGATGTAGAGGATTGGTGGACACAGATTCAAGAACTTTTGAGGGCGGCAGAGATGTCAGAGGAGAAGAAATCTGAGTTTGCAACTTTCATGTTGTAGGGAGACGGAAAGTTGTAGTGGGTGAGCCATAGCGGCCACCAATTTCCTGGACGCACCCCGTCCATGGAAGATTTTGGGGATACTTTCCTAAAGAAGTACATTCCTGTTTCAACGAGGTTGGCCCTTCAGGGGCAATTTCTGCACTTGATGCAGCGAGATAAGACGGTGGACGAGTATGTACAGGAGTTCACTCGTTTGGGTCGTTACGCGGGAACGACCATGGCGGATGATGAGGAGAGGGATAACCTCTTCTACTAAGGGCTGAGGGAGAATCTAAGACAACCCCTCATTGTCATGAAGAGAGCTGGTTTCAATGATCTAGTTGAGGCTGCTAGGATGTTGGAGAGTGATCTAGAGCGAAGCTAATGTCGTAAGAGTTTTGCGCCCAAGCAAGGAGAAGGGAAGCCTTCTCAATCCCAAGGAAAGTCTGAAGGGAATAGATGGAGGAAAAATCCTCACCTATACAAGTCCGGTGAGAAACGTAAGTTGACGTCCGAAGGGTCTCACTCTAAGGGGCCACCAACGTGCTTCAATTATGGTAAGGTGGGGCACATTGCTCATTTTTGTAACCAAGGAGGTGCAGAGTAGGAGGCAAGGCAGGAGTAGACTGTGCGCTCCGGCCCCAGTGTAGCAGACAAAGGGAAGATGGCAGAGTCTAGCGCTTCTCGGTTCCAACCGGTGCAACCAAGGGCTTACAACCTTGCACAGCAGAAAGCGATCTGCCAACCCAATGTTGTGATAGGTATGGGGAAGTTTAAGTTTAACCTTGTGCTTCATACTTTTAGACCGTTATGTTTGATGTCTATGTTTTAGGCTTTGTGTTAGTTTCCGGATACCCCGCTAGGGTATTGTTTGATATGGGAGCGTCGTACTCCTTTCTTGCGGAAAGCTTCATCCGGAGGATTGGAGTTGAGTCATTTTCGGTGGACGCGGAGATGATGGTGTGCATTCCTAATGGATCATCAATGGCCACCGGGAAGAAAGGTCACATTTGTTGGGAGCTAAGCGGAGTTGACTTCGTGTTGATAGCAGCGGTCCTGCCATTGGTCGAGTTTGATGTGATTTTGGAATGGACTGGCTAGAGGAGCAACATGCCATTATTTATTGCCTATCCAAGGTGGTGACCCTAAGAAGCGAAGTGCAGACAAAAGTCAAGTTTGAGGGCCTTAATGGAGTGCCCTGTTCCCTAATTTCGGCCATGCAGTTGATGCGGGTAGTTGACCAGGGTGGAGTAGATCTTATGGAATTATTGGAGGTTCGCCTCTCGAAGTTATCACTTGGGGAAGTGCCCGCAGTGGCAGAGTTCAAGGATGTGTTTCCGGATGAACTTCCTGGAGTGCCTCCTCGATGGGAGATCGATTTCTCGATTGAGTTAGTGTCAGAGGCTAGGCCGGTGTCACGACCTCCATTTAGGATAACACCAAAGGAGTTGGCCGAACTCAAGGTACAGTTGCAGGAACTATTGGAGCAGGGGTATATCAGACCCATTTCTTCACCATGGAGCACCCCAGTGTTGTTCGTGAAGAAGAAAGACGGTAGTATGCGGCTGTTTATAGGCTACCGAGAGTTGAATAAACTGGATGTCAAGAATAAGTATCTGGTTCCTCGGATAGACGACCTGTTCGACCAGTTGGTGGGGTCGGTGGTGTATTCAAAGTTGGACTTGAAGTGAGGATACTATCAGTTGTGAATTCGAGACGAGGACATACCCAAGACAGCGTTTAGTACGAGGTATGGTCATTTTGAGTTCTCAGTGATGCCGTTCGGGCTGACGAATGCACCATCCGTATTCATGGATTTGATGAATTGGGTATTTTAGAAATACTTGGACTCCTTTGTAGTTGTCTTTATCGATGACATTCTGGTGTACTCCAAATCGGAGGTGGAGCATGAGACTCACTTGAGAGTAGTCTTGCAAGTATTGATGGAGAAGCAGCTTTATACAAAGTTCTCAAAGTGCGAGTTCTGGCTCGAAAAGGTAGCATTTTTGGGCCATGTGATTAGTGGGGATGGGGTGGCGGTAGATCCAACAAAAGTGAAAGCCATCAGAGAATGGCCTATTTTGAGAATCGTGGCAGAAGTCCGAAGTTTTTTTAGACTGGCCGGGTACTATAGAAGATTCGTGGAAAACTTTTCGTGGATAGCTCTACCCCTCACATCACTAACCCGTAAGGATAAGAAGTTTGTGTAGACTCAGGAGTGCAGTCAGGCATTTGAGATACTGAAGGAAAGACTGATGACGGCTCCAATCCTAAGTCTACTAAAAGGGACCAAAGGATTTCAAATCTTCAATGACGCATCGGGTTGTGATTTGGATTGCGTTTTGGTGCAACATGGTAGTGTGATAGCCTTTGGGGTCTAGGCGGCTGAAGGCTCACGAGAGGAATTACCCTGCCCACGAGTTGGAGTTGGCGGCGGTAATTTTTGCGTTGAAATTGTGGCAGCACTATGTTTATGATGCGAAGGTGGAGATCTACACGGATCACAAAAGCCTGAAGTATCTCCTAGATTAGGAGGACTTGAATATACGGTAGCGCAGGTGGGTCGATTTCCTTAGAGACTACGAGGTGGCGATTCAGTACACGCTTGGCAAAGCCAATGTTGTGGCAGATGCCTTAGTAGAAAATACTCGGGGCAATGGAATTGGATCGAGGCTCATGATGAGCGGTTGGTGGTGGACTAGGAGTCCCTCAGCTTAGAGTGCGTAGCAAGGGGCGAGTCTAGCGTGGCTCGGTTGAACTGGATTGAAATGCAGAATGACTTGTCAGATCTTATTCAGGAAGCAACCCGTTTGGATGTGGAGTTTCAACCATACGTGGTGGAAGCTCAAAAGGGCGAGAGCGATGCCTGAGAGATAATTAATGGGATTCTGAGGAAGGACGGATGGATTTGTGTACCGCAGTTCGACAACTCTATGAGTAGTTGATGTTTGAGGCTCACTTTACAAAGTACTCCATTCACCCGGGCAGTACAAAGGTGTACTTGGATATGAAGAAATCCTTTTGGTGGCCTGGACTGAAGCGGGACGTAGCTTTGTATGTGAATCAATGCCAAACTTGTACCTTGGTGAAGGCCGAGTGTCAGAAGCCGGGAGGGTTCCTGAAGCCTCTTCCAATCCATGAGTGGAAATTCGATGACATATCCATTGATTTTGTGCATGGGTTACCGAGATCGTAGAAGTATAACGACGCGATTTGGGTGATTGTGGATCGCTTAACCAAAGTGGCTCACTTCATCTCAAATCGAAAGGCGGGCATCATTGAGAAGCTGGTAGAGTTGTATGTTCGCAATATTGTGCGACTACATGGGATTCCTGAAAGTGTAGTCAGCGATCGTGATGGACATTTCACGTCCAAGGACTGGAGATTGGTTCAGAAGAGTTTGGGCACGAAGCTCAAGTTCAGTACGACTTTCCATCCTCAAACTCATGGGCAAACCAAAACAACAAATCGTACTACGGAAGATATGCTGAGAATGTGTATTCTTGACTTTGACAAGAAATGGGAGGATCACCTCTTCATGGTGGAGTTCGCGAACAATAACAGTTACCAAGCAAGTATAAAAATGGCGCCATACGAAGCTTTGTATGGTAGGTAGTGTCAAACACCGATGTCTTGGACAGAGGTGGGAGACAACAAAATATTGGGAAAAGAAGTGGTAGCTGATGCTTGTGAGTTCGTGCAGACCATTCAAGAGCGCATGAAGGTGGCTCAAGATTGCCAAGAAAAATATTTTAATGCTCGCCACAGGAAGCTGGAGTTCGCAGTAGGCGATTGGGTCCACTTAAAGATCAAGCCATTCAAAGGCGTTTCACGGATTCGCCGACTCAAGAAGTTGAGTCCAAGCTTTTTGGGACCTTTCGAGGTTGTTGAACGGTTGGGAGAAGCAGCGTACCAGTTGGCATTGTCCATAGAGCTAAGTGGATTACACGACGTCTTCCATGTCTCCGTCTTGAGGAAAGCCTTGGTAGAGGCCAGTGTGGTGATCGAATCGACATCAGTGCCGATAGAGGAAGACTTGAGGATGCGAGTTCGTCCAGTTGCTATAGAGGATTCATAAATTCGGCAGTTGCGGAACAAAGGGGTCAAACTCGTAAAGGTCCGATGGGACAACTGTGGCGGTGAGGAGCTCTCTTGGGAGCGAGAACAAACCATGCTGGAAGAGTAACCAGAATTTTTCGTTCAGGTATCATTTAAGTTTTGTGTAACCCTTTTTGCTTTTGGTAATTTCAGGACGAAATTCTTTTAAGGCAGAGAGAGTTGTAACGCCCCAAAATTCGAAAGAGGGATGAGCAGCGTCGAGAGCCAAGTTTGGGTCCTGGTAAGGGTCACACGGCCTGGGACACGGGCGTGTCCATGGCCGTGTAGTGCTCGGGTTTGTCGAGAGCTCGGGAAGTCGATGATTTTCGCTCGATGAAGTGTCGAGATAGGGAACACGGCCTAGGACACGGCCGTGTCCATGGCCGTGTCGTACTCGGGTTCATCGAGAGGCCGGGTGGTCGACAAACTGTGCTCGACAAAATGTTAAGACAATGAACACGGCTTGGGACACGGGCGTGTCCAAGGCCGTATCATGCGCGTGTTCAACAAAGTTTTCCACGTAGTCGACAAGCAGGCAGTCGACGATCGTCGAGACTTCGAACATGGCCTGAGACACGGGCGTGTCCCAGGCCGTGTCCTGCTCGGGTTGTGACCCGGTCCGTGTAAGGGGATTGAACATGGCCTGGAGCCCAGGCGTGTTCGGCCTGACACGGGCGTGTCAATTTCGATACGGGCATGTCGATTACCCATGTCCCTCTCGGGTGGTTTTTGATCATGTGTCAATGGAGGAACACGCCCAGCAACACGAGCGTGTACTGTATGACACGGGCGTGTCGTGATCGACACGGCCGTGTCCAGTGCCCATGTCCTATTCTGGGTGCGATAGTTTCGACATCGATTGAGGCACACGGACTTGGACACGGGCGTGTCGCAAGCCGTGTTCGGCCTAGGTGTTTTGACTTTAAGTTTGGATCGTGGCCGTCCATTTCCTTCTTTTGGGATCTGATGGTCCAGGGCTGTCCTTGCTGAGTTAAGTCCGTCAATACGGTTTGGGAACCCTCATTATTCATCAAGCATCCTCTTTCTAAGTTCTAGAGAGAAGGAAGAGCAAGTAAGGAGGTGAAAGAGAGATCTGAAGGAAGGAGGTGAAAGAGAGATCCGGCTGTCGGAGAAACTTCGGTGCTCCAAATCGTGAGCCGAGTCCGGATCCGTGGAGGAAAGACTGTTGCGAAGGTTTTCATTCGGCTAAGTCTCCATGGCTAGGAAGAGGGGTCGTAAGGTAACGACACTTCTCCTCTTGATTTTAGGATGCGTGTTTAGTATCTTTTCTTTCAAGCTTTTGGGCATCAAATCTCTCACATGAGAG
The DNA here is from genome assembly GCA_039583875.1 of Platanthera guangdongensis. Classification (NCBI taxonomy): domain Eukaryota; kingdom Viridiplantae; phylum Streptophyta; class Magnoliopsida; order Asparagales; family Orchidaceae; genus Platanthera; species Platanthera guangdongensis. The sequence continues at coordinate 75,826,901 of CM077167.1, forward strand.
GGGTTTGGGTTGCCATGGTTCCAGAGGAACCTCCGGGTCGATTGAGTCAGTCCTCGACATGTTTTTGCATTAGAGATCCGCTCCGTTAGTAGATTAGGCATTGTGGGTGAAGCTGTGGTCGCGACTGTTAGTCCGACTCGGTGATGTTGCATACAAGCTTTAAGGATTTTGTAGAAATCCGTTGTGGCAAGATGTTGTTTGTGATGTTTGTGTTTTCCCCCTTTTCTCGAGTGAGTACGTATAGCCGAAACTGGACAAGATTAGCTCCGTAATGGCGATAGATGGTTTCCTTGGTGGACAAGGTTAGCTCCGCATTGGCGGTAGAAGGTTTCCTTGGTGCGCGGGGATGTTGCAGTACAAATGAGGGATTAGGGTGGGATTGATATTGGATTGTGATGTGCTAAGGCGTGACTTTATCTCCGTGGTCGGCTGGCTATCCCGTGACGTGCAAGTCATGTGTGGAGAGTTTCCCGGCAAGACTAGTCCCCTTCTTTGAGACTGACGAGAATGCCAAGCTTGGGGCAAGCCCGGGCAATGAGTCCATGAGCGGGTGGGGTCCAGCAAGGGTTCTTAGAATCGGTCGGTGTGTTAGACGGAATCCTGACATGAGAAGTCAGAGCTTACATGCAAGCTCGGGTCTAAGACCGTGAGCGGGTGGGGTCTTGGCAAGTGTTCTGTGTGGCGGGTTGTATGCCATTAGGGGAATTGTAGTACCCTTTTTGTTTGTGGCTTAACGCCAATGGGGAAATTAGAAGTACCCAGATGTTTGATGATGTTCTAGATGCATACGCGATAGGGTGCCTTGGGTGAAGCCCAGGTTTTGCATACATGCTGCATAGTAGGCCCCTTTTCATTATATGCTCAATAATAGAAAACGTGCATGTTGTTTGAGACATCCAAGCCTGTTCTTTTAGTGATTTACTTGTCTACATATATGGTATACGAAGTGCTGACTTGCATGTTGGTGGGGTACCCCGGGGTCCGTTAGGGGCGGCCGGGAGGAGATGTGTTTGTTACACAGTTAGAGGTCAGCCATTGCTGACCCACGTTACAATAAATGTTTACAGGGCAAGGATCACAAGCTGGAGCAATCTCACAGGCCAAAAAGGCCTAAGCCTCATGAAGTGTTACCAACTTTGCATTAGCTCTACTTTTATGATATTATATGTTTGATGCTTTAGACTTCCGGCTTGCATGCCGAGGTAGCTTAGGAGTGCCTTTGCACATTGATGTGTTATGTATCAATTGAATTGTGGACTCTCTTTCATTGTAAGGCCATAAGGCCGTTTGGATTCTCCTATATGTGTGGATAACTTCAAGTCTGGTTGCTGTTTCCACTGTTGTTTGCTTCTGAGTTTTGAGTTGGGTATGAAAGTGCAAGTTAGATCTGATATACTCTAGAGGGGGGGGGGGGTGAATAAAGTATGGTGCTTGCTAAAAACTTTTTACAACTATTGTTGTATTCCTAAGTGAACGGGGAAGCAAATAACATAAAGTAAATCTAAACACAGAATAATCACAGATCAATCACAAAGCAATCACAAACCACAGCCAAAAACAAAAGAAAGATATGCAACCAGAAGACACAAGGAGATATAGTGGTTCCCCAACCAATCTGGGTACATCCACTCTTCTACCACCCTAGGTATGAATCCACTGCAGGATGAGTTGATCAGGTTTCCTGGGCACCAATGAGCTTTTGATAAGATGCTCAAAAACCAAGCCAGATTTTTTGATCAGGTGTCTTGCCACCACTGAGTTTTGATAAGGTCTCAGAAACCAATCACAAACTTTTGAAGGGAGTTTGAAAAACCCTTTACAGTAGAGAGAGATGGAGAGAGAGAGAGAGAGAGAGAGAAAGGGATGAGATGATCTTCTCTATTAACAATCAGAGAGAAGATAGTGGATGTTGTTAAAGCTCCCCCTGAGATCTGTAGTTGTTCAGGAAGTGAAGCTTTGCAGTAGGGTGATAGGCCTTCAGATGATTTGATCTCCAGCAAAAGATGATTTCAACAACAGCTGAAATGTGAGGTATCTGGAGTCTTGAATGGTGATGGCCTTTGAACACTTGAATCAAGAGAGATCTGAAAATTTCAGTTAGTTGATCTGCTTTTGTGATGTGTGTTCTTGTATGAATTTTTTGAGACTGAGAATGTCTGCAACTCTCTTTCTTTCTCTTGTGTAATTGTTGTTGTAAGAGCTGTAATTCTCTTGTTGTTGTAGAGAATTGTTGTTGCAGAAGTTGTTGCAGAATATGTGTGTCTAACTATCTGAGAAGAGAATGAAAAACTGATCTTTTATTCCTTAGGTCTGAATATAAATGATCCTCTATCCAAGATAGCCGTTAGCCTATCATAAATGACTTCCTTAACTGCATTTGTCTTTTGGAGGAAAGTCCAATAAAACATTCCTTGAAAATTCCTTGAAACTTGCTCCAGATTAATTAAAAACGGCTACAGGATATCTGACATAAATGCTGAGAATAATTCCCCAACTGTCTGAATTTGAATCTTGAAAAATATCTAACTCTTCAGAAAAACGTTGAACTGAGCTCCACTATCGTTGAACTGAGCTCAGAGACTGAACTTAGATTGAAACATAGATCGTCGTTCTTAGCTCAACTATCGTCGAACTGAGCTAAGAGATAGAGAATCAAACTGGAGTCAAGAACGTCGATCTGAGCTCGAAGATCGTCGAATGGAGTTCGACGACTCGTTGAAGTTGAGCTTAGAGATCGTCGAATGGAGTTCGATGATTCGTCGAAGTGAGCTCAACGATCGTCGAATGGAGTTCGACGATTCGTCGTACTGTGCTCGACGAAATGACTTAGTCTCCAAAACTAAAAAAACCTGGTCTTGAGGGCAGCTTCCATACCTAACTACTAACCCTTAGACTCAATTCTAATTGACCTTTAGATCTATACAATGAGGTCAAGACAGGTTTCCTAAGAGACATAGTGATCCTTGCCCAAATCAGTAATAGGGTGTTCCAACAATCTCCCCCTATTTGGGTTAGGATTACTATTTACAGATATTGGAAAAATAAAAACATACAAAGCAGAAATGCAACAAACAAAACATTGCAGAATCACAGACATTATCTCAGATAGTTCAGAAAACAAAATATACTGTCACCTTGTCTTTTCCCTTTATAAGTACCATTTATCTGTTGGGATTGAGAGCTTCCTTCTTAGATCTTCTATCATCAGCTGCACCTAGAGATGTTTGTTGCTTTGGCCTGGGCACTACAGCTTCTGGATGCAGCTTCATGTAGCTTTCTGAATCAAAAAATTTACTGGATGAATATCTTTCAAGTTCCTTCTTCCTTTGATCTGATAATGTAGTGATACTGGATGTGTCTTTTCCTTGTTCTCTAGCTTTCTTGATTTGATCTAAAGCAGCCAATTCTTTCATCCTTGATGTCCATGAAGTAGGATTGTTTTCTAGATCCTCAAATGGAACTGGAGGCTCATATCTATTTGAAGGATTGTCTGGAGGGGCTCTGGAAGAGACTAAATCTTTCAGCTTATAAGGAAAGGGACCATAAGTAGTATCAGTGGAACCTTGTCCTTCCCTTGAATATGGATGTTGCCTGGAATATCCTTTAGAATAAACTTGAAATTCTCTTTGATTTCCTCTGTAATTTCCTCTTCTTGACTGGTAGCCTCTAGATTGACTTCCTCTGTATTGGGATCTTCCTTGAGGTTGATAAGAGGTTTGGCTTCTGGCAGAAGGTTGAGATGCAGAACTACCACTTGCACCTGCAACAGGTGAAGGAGGAGGAGGAGGAGGATGATTGAACTGGGATGATCCTTTATCATATTTTCTCTTCTTCTTCATAACCTTCAGTTGATTTTTGGAGTATTGCATCCAATGTTCTGTGATAGGGCAATTATGCAGTATATAGTATGGAATGTCATTTGTGTCTTTCACTTTTGTCGGGGGAACTCTCTTCATTGCTTTGCTTCTGGCCTTTCTTTTCCTTGCAATTGTAGCAGAGGAATCATCTGAGTCAGTCCTGAACTAATCACTGTCTGAGCTTGGAGGATTATCACACACTACATCAATCCTTTTGAGATAATCTTTTTGTTGTTGTGACTGAGCAGGAGAGATAGTAGAAACAGCAATAGTAGCAGTAGCAACAGCAGGAAGAGTAATAGAAGTAGCACTGGCAGAAGAAGTTATGACAGCAGATTCAGATACAAAACTTTCAGAAGCAACACTTTCAGAAACAGAAGGTACAACAGCAGTAGTATCAGATGAAACTGGAAAATCAACTGCAGAAGGAACATTAACATCAGTAACAGCAGGCTCAAAAACAAATGCCTCTGTCATATGTATATGCTCAATAACATCAATATCAGAATTAGCAGAAACATCAATAACAGCAGTAGGAGCAGCATCAGTAAGAGTAACAGAAACAGAAAGAGCAGCAGTATATAGGGAATTTATAAAAGAGCTTATTAAGCTGGTATCACAGCTGGAAATAGGCACAATGGCCTTAGAGAGATCTTCAGATTGCTGAACTCCAGTGTGCTGGACTGGAAGACAGTTGAAATAAGCACAATCAAAGACTGATAACAGTGACCTGAGGTCCACTGTGATAACTACAACTGGAGGTACTGGAGCTTGAGCTTGGACTGAAGTAACAACAGCAGTAGCAGACAATCTTTCAACTTCATGAGGCATCTCCCCCTGCCTAGATTCAGTGGCAACTGGATCAAGGCACCCATAAGAAGGGATTGCCTGAGAAGGAAGAAGAGAGGAGAGCCTGACAGACATTTCTTGAACTTTTTTTATCAGTGGAGCCAAAGAGGCCTCCATCAAGTGTGATAGCCTTGGAGCTATCAGCTCATAGAGCCTGTCTGCAAGAGATGGAAGATCTACATGCTCAAGATGGACTTGAGTAGAGGAAGGAGTTGAAGTTGGAGTAGCAGGAGATGTTGGTGGAGAACTTGTGGATGCTGGAAATGAAGGTTGAGAGATGGGAATTGTGTAAATGGAAGATAGTGGAATGGAAATAGATGGTGTGAAGGATGGTTGTGCAATTATGTCTTGAAGTAGTTGTTGCTATGAGGTGGATGAAGATGGTGGCTCAGTAGGGTATGAGGGAGAATCAATCATATAAGAATCATCTATAAGGTTGAAAGATGGTATGTGAGAGGATGGATCAATATCTAGGTGAGGGTATTGATGTAGAGGATGGAAGAGTTCTTCTGCGAGAGGTGGAGTTGGAGAAGGAATGGAAGTTGGAGATGGGGTGGAGATTGTGATGGTGTATGTGACTGTTGTAGATGAAACAAGAAGTGGAGGAGGAGGAGAATAAGCAGGCAAGTCTTCTGCAGGGGCAAAAACTTGAGGGGAAGAGACTGAGACAATCCTTGTGCCTGAAGTAGAAATGCCAGAAGGCCTGCTGGGCTTCACAATTTGCCTGTCCCATTTTCCAAATAGGGCACAGGTGAGCCTCTTGGAGGCATTGATGTGCATCCCATTTGAAACTAGCAGTGCAGGGCATCTGTTCTGAAGAAACATCCCTAATATACTTCCAAAGTTAACAAAATTCTTGTTAATCTTCTTCTTAATCAAGTCAAAGAAAACTTCTCCACAGTTCAGTTGTTTCTTATCCACAAGGGCACTCATCAAGCAGAGTTGATACCTTGATATGGTATCATGAGTTGAGTGTTTGGCCAACAATACCTTTCCAACCACATCAGCCAGAAATCTGTACTCAACAGACAGATTTTTCTTCACCAGTTTGCTAGGGTTTGCATCTGAATGTCCCATTCTTTCAAGCATATTAGAAAACTCTTCTCCAGAAAGTTCAGCAGAGTCTTCTCCAGAATTCAATTCAAAAACCTCTATCAAGGCAGCAGGTGTTAGGGAGACCTGGGTTCCTGAGATTGTTCCAATCACTGTATTCTGATCCTGATTTTGGGCAGTATACACCTATTCCTTGATCTCATCTGCAGCTAATTTTATCCTGGTAGTCATTACGGTAACTAGCTTTTGTTACTTGAAAAGTTCTAGAATATCTTTGAAGATTTGATCACTGTTATTGAAAGAGTCCATGTCGATATCAAAACCTGCATCAAATTTCATTGCGGCCAGGATTGCAATTGAGACGGCCATTGATTCCTGCAAAAACTAACAAACAAACGACCATGTGTAGAGAAGTTTAAAGGGAAATAGAAAATTTGCAGAAAGTATGAAAGCGCAAAGGGAGAATGACGACCGAAAAATGAATTTTATATTAGGGTTCGACGCATAAAAGGAAAGATCGTTGAACTCTGTTCGACGATCTGGGCTTATAAAGGAAACTGAAAGGTCATCAATAGTGTTGATCTCCGTTCGACGATATTGGAGAGCGTCGAGCTCCGTTCGACGATAGTTCAGAAAACAAAATCGTCGAGCTCCGCATGACGATCGCTGACCTGAAAAAGATAGTTTAGCACTATCTGAGAAGCACTGAACTCTGGTCGGCGATTTCGGAAAGCGTCGATCTCCGTTCGACGATCTGGGGGAAAATCGTCGAGCGCAGTTCAGAGACTAGAAACACTCTATACACTAGAAAAAAAAACTTTGATTTGCCTAGTCTTGGTCATTTTTAGATTTTTGAAAATCTTGGATCTTATTTTAGACTTCCTCCATCTAAAATTCCTAACTGATTCAGGAAGAATGTATGTTTCTTTTCATCCAAGGGTTTGGTGAAAATATCTCCCCTTTGTAAATCAGTTGGGATATATTGAAGTTCAATTTTATTTTTCTCAACATTATCCCTTAGAAAGTGATGCCTAATTTCTATTTGTTTTGTCCTACTATGGAGGACTGGATTTTGTGCTATAGAAATAGCACTGGTATTATCACAAAATATTTTTGACTTCTCTAAGTTGTAGCCATAGTCTAGGAGTTGGTTTTGAATGCACAAGATTTGTGAACAACAACTACCTGCAGCCATATATTCAGCTTCAGCAGTTGAAGTTGACACAGATGTTTGTTTCTTGCAAAACCAGGAGACAAGTCTGTCACCAAGAAACTGACAAGTTCCACTGGTGTTTTTCCTGTCTATTCTGCATCCAGCATAATCAACATCAGAAAATCCAATTAAGTTAAATGCTGAATCTTTTGGATACCAGATACCTAGATTTGGACAACTTTTTGCATACCTGAGAATCCTTTTGTGTGCTTTGGGTGCAGAAAGCCTGGACACTACATTTTAGAATGTCCAGAAAATCAAAAGAAGGACAAGAACAAAGAAAGATACTCCAGAAGAAAGCACAGCAGCAGACCCTCTTCCAGCAAATATAAGAAGAAAGCTAAGGGATTTGTTGCTGAGACTTGGAGTGACACTGAAGAAGAAACATCTTCCTCCAGCTCAAGTGAAGAAGAGGAAGAAGCTAGATCCAAGGAGGTGTGCCTTATGGCAATTGATGCCTCCAGGAGCAATTCTTGATCAGAAGAAGGTTCTGAAGATGAAGCTGCCTCAGACTCGGAGGTAGATCAGGTTATCTCTAGCTTTGACTTTAGTTCTGATTTTTTTAAAGTTGAGTTCAAATCTATGTGCTTAGACTTAATCAATTCAGAAAAGGAAATAAAAACACTTAGAGAAAGACTAGGAAGTCTTGAATCAGTTAATTCAGAAAACATAAAGCTAACAAACCAATTAACCTTAGCTAATGAACAAATAATTAAATTAAAATCTGAATTATGTGAGGCTAAACAACTTGAGCAATCTCTCAATGGGAGAAGCCTCAAGCTGATGGACATCACAAGCACAGTGAATGCCGGATTAAATGGCAAGCTGGGCTTGGATGCTTCATCAAGTTTACCCCCCATAATAAAGAAAAACATTCTTACAACACCAATTAAATTTATTTCTGCAAAAGGAAAAGAAAAGATTATGAACAAACCATTGTCTGAAAACAACCCTAAACCTAAAAACAAGAGAAACAAAAACCTGAAAACAGCAAATAAAAACAAAGTTCAGCAGCATTCGTCGAACTCAGATCGACGAAATGTAGCCAGTTCGTCGAACCCAGATCGACGAACGCTGAACGCAAACTTCAGATATAACAATTCATCTAACTGCGATCAACGAACTGTGTATGGTTCGTCGAGCAGAGGTCGACGAACTTAGGGCACAAAAAATGACTGCTGTCATTCTCTGAGCAGAGATCGACGATCTCATCCATATTCGTCGAACTCTGGTCGACGAACTTACAATAATTCGTCGAACCCAGAAAGACCAAACCTAAACTACTACCCTTACAGAAACCTTAAACCAACTAAGAAGACATTTAATCTAGTAGCTGATTGGGTAATTCCACCTAGGAGATACCATCCCTTAGGGTATAAATCACAACCCGCTTTATCAGTTATTTCCAGCTTTACTTTTCAACAAAATAAAGGACCCAAGGTAACCTGGGTCAAAAACAATTGAATTTGTTCTTCTTTGCAGGTACTGGTGAAGAGCTGTCCAAGGGTAAGTCAGACATGGTACTTGGACAGTAGTTGCTCCAAACACATGACAGACAACAAGGGCAATCTATCCAACTACAAGCCCAAGCTAGGACCAAAGGTGATTTTTGGAGATTCCAACAGTGGTCAATCAGAAGGATATGAGACAGTGAAGATTGGAGCAGTAACTTTCAAGAAAGTAACTTATGTAAGAGGACCCAAACATAACTTTATATCCATAAGTCAATTATGTGATGAAGGTTATCAGGTACATTTTAACTCTACTTCATGTTCTATCATTGATAATAAAAACAAAACAGTTTTAATTGGACTTAGACAAGGTAACATATACTTAGTAGATTTTATTTCTGCCCAAACTGATGTTTGTTTACTTAATATCACTAGTAATCAAAATGCATTGTGGCATAAAAGACTAGGACATGTAAATCTTAAGAACATATCTAGGCTATCTAAAGACAATCTTGTTAGAGGTTTACCTTCTGGCCACTACAAGAGGGAAAGCCTATGCAGGGCTTGTCAAATAGGCAAGCAAACCAAAACTAGCTTTAAATCCATTAATAAAAGCGATTCACCTAAGATATTGTATTTGCTTCATGTGGATCTATTTGGACCCATTGCAGTACAAAGCCTAGGAGGGAAGTCCTACGCTTTGGTGATTGTTAATGACTTCTCTAGATTCAGTTGGGTAGCCTTTCTGAGAGCTAAGTCAGATAAATTCAAGGTTCTTATAGATTTTCTCAGTACCATACAGATTGAGTTCTCTACTCATGTTGCATTGATCAGAAGTGATCATGGCACAAAGTTTGAGTCTCTTCTTATGCATGAGTTCTGTGAGAAGGAAGGCATCAGGAAGTACTTCTCAGCTCCTAGAACTCCCCAACAAAATGGGGTTGCTGAAAGGAAAAATAGCACACTCATTGAATCTGCAGGCACATTATTGGCAGATGCTTACATGCCTCTATCCTTTTGGGCAGAAGCTGTAAACACTGCTAATTATGTCCTGAATAGAAGCCGTATACATAAACTGAAGAACAAGACCCCCTATGAATTACTTAAAGGGAAGAAACCTAAAATCACATATTTTAAAGTTTTTGGTTGCATTTGTTACATTCACACAAATAACAAGAGATACATTAGAAAGTTTGAGGCCAAGGCTGAAGAAGGGATTTTTCTAGGATACTCCCAAGTAAGCAGGGCCTATACGGTTTTCAATAAATCTACCCTTAAAATTGAAGAATCTATTCATGTATCTTTTGATGAAGCTAACATGTCATACAAGGAGAAAGAGATTTCTACCAATAGCTTCTTGTAGGTTCCACAACTGTGTGAGTCTATGGATGGACTAAACCTTACCCAAGAGGTATCAAACCATCCTACTCCATAGGTTGCTGAAGAAAGTGAAGAAAAAATTCAAGAGTAAGTGGCTGAACTTCCTTCAACAGCTGGTACTATTCCCCAAGAGGAATTAAATACAGAAGCTGTTGCTCAACCAACTCCACCAACTGATCTTGTCACACTTAGAGATCACCCCAGATCTCAAGTGATTGGAGACATCTCAGTAGGTGTACATACAAGACATCAACTCAACCAAGACTTGATGCATGCCTGTTTTCTCTCTCAAATTGAACATCTCACCATTCATGAAGCAGAGCAAGATCCCCACTGGATCATTGCAATGCAAGAGGAACTAAATCAGTTTGAGAGATGTAGAGTTTGGGATTTGGTTCCAAGACCCCATAACTACCCAGTTATTAGAACCAAATGGGTCTACAGGAACAAGTTGGATGCTCAAGGCAACATAGTGAGGAACAAGGCTAGGCTTGTTGCTCAAGGCTACAGACAAGAGGAAGGAATAGACTATGACCAAACCTTTGCCCCTGTTGCAAGGTTAGAGGCCATTAGGATTTTCCTTGCCTATGCAGCTCATAAGAGATTTAAGGTCTACCAAATGGATGTCAAAAGTGCATTTTTGAATGGAGTACTTCAAGAAGTGGTTTATATAGAACAACCTCCAGGTTTTATCACTCCAACTCAACCCTCTTTTGTTTATAAATTGCATAAAGCTCTCTATGGTTTAAAGCAAGCTCCAAGAGCTTGGTATGAGACCCTAGCAAGCTTTCTTTTAGAGCATAAATTTACAAGAGGAACCATAGATAAAACACTTTTCACTAGAAATCATAAGGACCAAATCTTGTTAGTATAAATATATGTGGATGACATTATTTTTGGGTCTACTGATCCCAAATTGTGCAAGAGGTTTGTTGACCTCATGCATTCTAAATTTGAGATGAGTAGCATGGGTGAGCTTTCCTACTTCCTTGGTCTCCAAGTGAAGCAGCTCCCAGATGATATCTTCCTCTCCTAAGTTAAGTATGCTAAAGAGCTTATCAAAAAGTTTGGGATGGGTGATGCTTTAGGGATGAAAACACCTATGGCTACAAATGCTGTTGTGGATTCTGATGCAATAGGGAAACCTGTAGATCAGAAAAATTATAGGGCAATTGTTGGATCCCAATTATACCTAACAGCTAGCAGACCTGACATAATGTTTGCCACATGCCTTTGTGCTAGGTTCCAAGTGAACCCTAAAGAATCTCACCTTATTTTCCTAAAAAGAATTTTGAGATATATAAAGAGTTGCCCTAATCTAGGACTCTTGTATCCTGCAGAGTCAGAGTTTGAGTTAACTGGATACTCAGATGCTGATTATGCTGGATGTAGAGTGTACAGGAAGAGTACCTCTGGAACATGCTAGTTCCTGGGTATGAGACTTGTCTCCTGATTTTGTAAAAAGCAGACATCTGTGTCCACATCAACTGCAGAAGCAGAATACATGGCTCCTGGCAGCTGCTGTTCACAGATGCTATGGATACAAAATCAACTCCTAGACTATGGTGTCTGTTGAATTTTGTGAAGTGGAAGTGGGTGACGGGTCAGGCCGGGCGGCCTGGGGCAGACAGCCTTGGCGGACTGGGCGGACTGGGCGGACTGTGATGTGCGGCCTGGTGGAAAGTCTAGTGAGAAGCCGGTTGTTCTTCTGAGCGGTTTGCACGGGTTGAGTCCGCGGACTATGCGGCCTGGATTCTGCGGATAGGGTGTTTGCTGATTGGCTTTGCCAAGGAGCGGCCTGAGCGGATGAAGGTTGCGGACTGGTGCGTTGCTCAGTGGCCGCAGGTGCAAGCTTGTGCTGATAGGCGGGTTGGCTCGTATCCGCGGGAAGCTTGCGGACTGGAGTGTCCGCGGTGTGAGCTGTTGCGGACTGAGCCTAGAGCTTGGTTGAGGCCTTGTCGAGCTCTGGTGGCACAGCAGGCGATTTGCTGTGGAGGTCGTTTGGCGGACTGTGTTTTGGAGTCCGCGGTTGGCTGCTGCTTTGACAGAAGTGCGAGGAGCTCGCGGACTGCTGGCGGTCTGTGCAAGGGTGTTTGGCGGACGGGAATTTGTGTATGCCATGCTCGCTTTGGCCCTTGATGGTTTTGGACTTGGTCACACTTTGTGCCAAGGCCATGGTGTCCGCGGTATCCGCCAAGTCCGTTGTGACCGGGCGGACTGTTGCTGTCTTCCTTTGGTCGTGGACTTGTGGCGGATTGAGGTGTGAGTCTTGCGGACTGCCTCGGGTTGGTGCGGACTGCCATTGGAGGGGGTTGCTGTCTGATAGTGGTTGGAGCTTTGCGGGCTGATGCCTTGTCCGCATTGCTTGGGCGGACTGGAGAGGGTTCGCCAATGTATGCCTAGCTCCTGGCGGTTTTCCTTGGTATCCAGCTAAAACCATGCGGACTCGGCGGACGGTGTTTTTGCTATCGCGCGGGCTGGGGTGGTGACGCTATCTCTAGGGCGGTGACCACACTCCTCACCTCACCTATAAATAGGACCCCCTGGCACATCTACAGTAACTTGAGTGAAGAGTAAGTTGGGTTGTGCAAGGAGCTGCGGTCTGTGTTTGTCAGTCCGCGCGGATTGTTTCAGGTTGACGGTTTGCTGTGTGCAGGTCGCGCGGATAGCTTCAAGGAGCCAGGAGTTTGGCTGTGACTTCGGTCAAGTGCTTGGAAGTGTGCGGTCTCTGCGGACTCAGCAGGAGGTCGCTCTGCGGCTTGTCAGTTCTGTTTCATTCTTGCCAGCTTCAATAACCTGTCCGCCGGCTTCAGGCGGGTAGGGGTGTTCCTCAGTTCAAGTTCAGCAGGAGGCGAATAACGGTGTGTCCGCGCGGCCTCGCGGCTTCGGCGGACTTCGTGCTATTCGGCGGATTGCAGCATAGCTTGGGCAAGCTATGCGGACTCGGCGACCTCGGCGACCTCGCGGTCTCGGCGGACTCCGGTGCTGTCCGCCCGGCTTGTTTTTGGTGCTTTCTGTTTTCAGCTATTATACTAGCGAAATCATGTCTCGCTATGTATGCCTCGCATTGTAAAGAAGTGAATGTATAAAAGACCTGCTTGTGCCTCCATTGTTTGTTGGGATTTACCTTTGTACCTCTAGTCCTTGGTTTCCGCTGGTTCAACGTGCGAACTGGGTAGTGCCGAAGATATTAATTTGGCGTTTGGGCTACCTTGTTGTGTAACGTCCCGAATCGCTCTAGGCCCCTAGTGTGTGTGTTTTTGAGTCAGGAGGGTTGACTCAAGTCCTGAGAAGTGCAGGGAGTTGGACTGCACTTGTGGAGAAGTGGAGAAATCAGTGTAAAAAGACACGGGCGTGACACGGGTAGTGACACGGGCGTGTCCCTACCCGTGTGCGTCGAGTTGAGCTCGACGAGGCGTGTCGAGATCGTCGAACTGTGTCGACACCAAGTGACTCGGGTAGTGACACGGGCGTGTCCCTACCCGTGTGCGTCGAGTTGAGCTCGACGAGCCGTGTCGAGACCGTCGAACTGTGTCGACACCAAGTGACACGGGTAGTGACACGGGCGTGTCCCTACCCGTGTGCGTCGAGTTGAGCTCGACGAGCCGTGTCGAGACCGTCGAACTGTGTCGACACCAGGTGATACGGGTAGTGACACGGCCGTGTCCCTACCCGTGTGCGTCGAGATGGTCTCGACGAAGCGTGTCGAGATCGTCGAGATGCGTCGAGATAGTCGAGCGGGGGACACGGGTAGTGACACGGGCGTGTCCCTACCCGTGTGCGTCGAGTTGAGCTCGACGAGAAGTGTCGAGATGCAACCCGAGAAGTACACGGCCAAGGACACGGCCTGGCACACGGCCGTGTCATGTGAACACGGGTCGGGACACGGGTGTGTCCCTACCCGTGTCAAACATTGAATCGACATGGAAACCGCCACGGCCGTTTCGCGGAAGCGGGACACGGGTACGGACACGGCCGTGTCCCTACCCGTGTCATATTTTGTATATATGGGGCAGAGAAAACCCTAGCCATTTTCACTCTCATTTCACCCCCTATCTCCTGTGAGAACTCCTGGTGAGAGGAAAACTGCAGGAGCAAGTTCTACCGAAGGAGATCCGCCATCGCCGTGAAAGAGAAGATGCCGCCAAGGAGAATTACGCGATCCATGGCCGGAAATGGTTGTACCGCTGGAGCCAATGTGAGTTTCCTACCCTCTCCCTTGGTGCTAGATCTTAGATATTTAGGAGAGGCATCGACTCAAGAGAGTCTTGATGGAGAGGAGAAGATTTCTAGGTTAGGCCATGTTAGAACTTGTGTTCTAGACTTTAGATCTCTTCAACCCTTCCCCTTTTCTTCAATATGACGATTGGTGGATGGTCTCGTGAGGAGTTTATGGCCTTTGAGGTTGAATAAGGAAGGAGAATATTTCTGGAAAATTTAGGAACGATCGCCTTGAGGAGGAAGACGAACCGATGCCGTTCATTTTCCTTTAAGATGCGCGCAGAATCTGTATTCTGTGCGCAGCGATCTTCTAGGCCATTTTCTTGTAGGATAGGTGCAGACCTGGGCTTTTGGCTAAACACGAAAGTTGTAGCCCTCGGAAATACCTTTCCAACGAGTGGTTGCACGACTTCAGGTGATGTCAGTGGCCCCGGGAAAACCTAATCGAGTTTGCTGTCCGGCAATTCCTGTACACAGAAATTGTGTTTTGTGCGCAGTGAACTTTGAAGCCGATTTCGAGTAAGTTATTTTCAGATCTGGGTTGTGACCTGAATATGAAAGTTGCAGATCATGGAAATACCCTTCCATTGAGGGGTTACACGACTTCACCGGATTCCTGTAGCCTCAGGAATCTCCGGTCGAAGTTGCTGTCCAGATTCAACCTGCGCCTAAATTCTGGGCTTAATGAAAGATGAAGTTTGATTCGGTGGAATTAATAATGGATGATACTTGCCTTGGATGAACCCTTATGATTAATCAATTGTTGCATGATTGAAGTTGCTTATTAATCAGATTTCATATTATCAAATTGTGAAATAATCTTATTTAAACGAATCGAATTGGTAGGAATTGAAAGATTGGTATTGTGCACTTCATGTTTAAATTATGACATTATCTAATGAAAAATGAGATAGATCTTTATATGCGCATCATGTTTATATTACATTGTCATCATTTGGAAAGTCATATAGATGAATAGATTATGATTATGGACATGTTTGATTAATGAAATGAATCTTGTAGTCCAATACTTAGAGAGTCGTCTCCCTACGGGTAGTATTGTGAAGGGATGTAAGTGCGGTGTTGACCGTCACTTGTTTTGGTTGTGTTGAGATAAGGTGTGGATGGATGGTAGGGCTGTGTCCTCGTGTTTACTTCCGAGGCCCCTTCCATGATATGTTGATGTGGTATTTGCATGTGGTGTGAGTCGACACGCGGTGTCGTAATCCTGGGTTAAGGATAGTGTGGCAGGTCTACGGGCTCGCCAGTCGTCACACCGACGGGAGTTGGCAGTTAGACTTGGTCGGTTTTTGCTGTGTCCTCGGTGTTCACGTCCCGAGGCCCCTCCGACCATGTGAACGGTTGGGCTGTGTCCTCGTGCTTTCTTCCGAGGCCCCTTCCGGGTCACGCAAGGCCAGTTCGGGCTGTGTTCTTGGTGCACATCTACCCAACACCCCGCTGGGCCATAGTACGCATGGGCTCCGCTGTTGTGTTCTTAGCGTTGAGGCGTACGGAGGCCTAGGTGAAGTAGTGTGATACCCGCCTAGTAGTAGAAGTGCCCATTCTACTATCACCGCCTGGCCACGGCGGTTGATGCCTGAGAGGTTAGCTACCTGCTCGAAAAGTGGGAACTATAGTCTGTGTCGACATAGCAATTGCATGGGTGTGCATGGGTGAGTCATTGCATAGCATTCATAGCATTTCATATCATTGCACAACAAGATCCTCATCGTATAAGTTTGTATGGGCACTCTTATACGATGAGTTACTTTTATGTAACCCGATCCTTAACTTATAAGTTTGTATGGGCACTCTTATAAGTTAAGTTACTTTCCTGCTGTTACTTATACTTGCTAGTTTAGTGTAGCTTTTACATAAATGCTGATTATGATGCTGTTACTCTTACACTACTGTCACCTGCTTGTACTTCCTTTACTTGCTTACTTGTTATATACTATACTCTTGTTCCTTTTCTCCGCCCGGTACCGAGGAGTCGCCGGGGGAGCGGATGTGAAACCACTTAGTCGTTTCGACTAACGGTTGCTACGTCTTCCTTTTTAGGAGGTCACGCCGCAGGTGGTGCAGCCGCAGACTACGCAGCAGGACAGCCAGGCCAGGACGACAGGGCCTGAGGTGACGGTGCCGTCGATACCGTCAGTTACTGATGTTAGTTTTGATTACTCTGATGTAGCCCGTTTGGGCAATGTTTAGCTGTACTCTGATATATGGTAGAAGCATGTTTTAGCTTCTCCTTATTGATGTATTTGGACATTATAACTTAGTGTGGATTTGACTTCTGTTTATTTATTTATTTGGTTGGGTTGGCATGATATATTGATATTGTTGTAGCCGGCGGAATAGGCGTCTTGTGGTACAGGTTAGCCCGTGTGCTAATGCTACCGCAAGGCGGCTGTTCCGGGCATAAGACTCCCCCCTTCGTGCCCTGTTTTGGGATCCGGGAGGGGGGGGGGGTCTTACAAATGGTATCAATTTGCCACGATCCTCAACTAAGAAGTCATTCAACAATGGTGCCACCCCCGTTTGGTTAGTCAGTTTGGGGACAAACTGACTTAGCGGAAGCAGTGGTGTGCCCATATGTAATTCACATTAAGTTTGTCCAACTTTGAACTTAAGTTTAGCCAACCTGACCACAAATTGTCGTGTACGTGTAGGTTCCACTGCATGTTGAGCCGATGGGGGGTACTCCTACCCCTCTCATACCCACTCAGTTCCAACAGTCTGAGTTGGGGCAGACTCTCACCGCCATTCTTGATGCTTTTAAGGCACAGCAGGCTCCGGTGCAACAACAGGCCCCGAGCTCCAACTGGCTGAGCACCTTCCGGGCTCTCTCCCCTCCCGTCTACCTTGGGACGGAGTCAGCCGTACGTACAGAGGAATGGCTAGACACGATACAAGAGTTGCTGGCTGGTATCCGTTGCCCGGCCAACATGGCAGTGACATTGGCAGTGTCCGTCTTGGACTTACATGCGAAGAGGTGGTGGAAGTCCCTCATGGGCTCTACCTTCCAAGGCAGGATCTACACAGAGATAAGTTGGAGTGAATTCTCGGGTGTTTTCTTGGAGCACTTCATCCCTACATCGGCCCGAGATGAGCTTGAGCAGAGGTTCCTTCTACTAAAGCAGGGATCGAAGTCGGTTACAGAATACCAGCGGGAATTCCAGTATCTCGCAAGGTTTGCAGACTCTTATGAGTTGGATGACAGAGGTTATGCCAAGCGCTTCTATAAAGGGCTGCGAGATCCCCTAAGGCAGTCCCTTTTGTTTATAGCGGATGGTAGCTTGGCGGAGATCAATGATATGGAAAAAAGATTGGAGGCAGACCACATGGAATGTAGTAAGAGGCCTGCAGAGGACGTGATGGAAGCCGTCCCAAGTAATAGAAGGAGACGAGACTTCAGAGGAGGAAGAGGTTATCAAAGAGGTGGAGGGCGTGTCCACCGAAACTATAGGGTGGAGCATCCAGTTCCGCAGCCGCCTGCGTTGCCTCCACCCCCACAGCCTCAGCGATTTCAACAACCTGAAGGGCGTCGTGGTATGGTGTGCTTTGAATGCAACCAGCCGGGCCACATCCGGCGTTTTTGCCCGCAGCTATATGGGAACGCCCCTCCTGCTCTCCCTCCTGCTCTCCCTCCAGCAGCCCCACGAGGGCGGGGATATATGCGTGGTCGAGGACGAGGACCGCCAAGAGGAAACCCCGGACCGGTCCGAGATCAGGTGTATGCGCTTGACATGGCGCAGGAACGGAAACCACAAGATGTGATTGCAGGTATGATTTAATTAATTTATATATTTGCATGGTCTAATTTGAATTGATTAGAACTTACTAGCCACTAGCAATAAGTTTTGGTTGTTGGTACTTAGGCAACGTGATTATTGGCGGGAAGACAGCCTATGCGCTGTTCGATACCGGTGCCTCACACTCATTTGTGTCCGAGGATTTCATAAAAGACATGGGGGGTGTACAGTACTTTACCGGCATAGCCCGACGAGTACGCCTTCCGGACGGCTCGGAGATGATCGCGACCGCCAAGTGCGAGTTGGAGTTATTTATTGATGGGAAGGCCTTTGATACGCCGGCCACGGTTCTGAGAATGCCGGAGTTTTACATCATCTTGGGCATGGCATAGCTGGATTGGCACTTCGCGAGGATCGACTGCGCGGAGAAGCGGATCTATTTGAGACATGGAGACTCTGACGTCATCTTCCAAGGTATTGGCTTCGCGCCTCGCATGATGTTATCTTCCGTCCAGGATGTAAAAGCTCATATGAAGGGGGATGAGGTCTTCACGATCTGGTTCGAGTTGAAGGAGGAAGCGTTGGAATTAAAGGATGTACGGGTTGTGCGGGATTTTCCCTAGGTATTTCCTGAGAAGCTACCAGGATTACCTCCGCATAGAGAGGTTGACTTCCAGATCAATCTGGTACCAGGTGCCAAGCCTGTGTCCAAGGCTCCGTACAGAATGGCCCCGAAAGAACTCGCGGAGTTTAGAGTTCAATTGCAAGAACTAGTAGATTCAGGGTTCGTTCGACCCAGTTCATCACCATGGGGAGCCCCTGTGCTGTTCGTAAAGAAGAAGGATGGAACCTTGCGATTGTGCATAGATTATCGAGAACTCAATCGGTTGACGGTACGGAACACTTACCCACTACCTAGGATCGATGAGTTGTTCGATCAACTAGTGGGAGCACATTGGTTTTCTAAATTGGATTTGCGCTCCGGATACTATCAGTTGAGGATACAAGAAGGGGACATCCAGAAAACGGCCTTCAGTTCGAGATATGGTTTGTATGAGTTCACAGTAATGCCGTTTGGGCTCACAAATGCCACTTCGGCCTTCATGAGTTTGATGAACAAGGTGTTTGAACCATATTTGGACATCTTCGTCATTGTTTTCATCGACGACATCTTGGTCTACTCAAAGACGGAGGAGGAGCATGTCCAGCACCTGACCTTGGTTTTGAAGAAATTGAAGGAGCATGCCTTGTATGCCAAGTTTAGCAAGTGTGAATTCTGGCTTAAGGAGGTAGCCTTCTTGGGGCATGTGATTAGTGGAGCAGGATTAGCGGTGGATCCAGCAAAGGTGTGAGCCGTGAAGGAGTGGTCACCCTTGAAGTCGGCGGCTGATGTACGAAGCTTTCCTGGACTTGCTGGGTACTACCGCAACTTCGTGAAAGGATTCTCCAAGATCGCTCTTCCCCTTACCTCCTTGACGAAGAAGGGTGTGCCATTTGAGTGGACACCTCAATGTGAAGCGGCATTTCAAGAGCTGAAGGATAGGCTTACCTCCGCCCCCATCCTTGCACTTACGTCAGGGAAGGAAGGATTCCAAGTTTACACGGACGCTTCATATCAAGGGATGGGAGCGGTACTGATGCAGCATGGGCACGTGATCACATATGCTTCAAGGCAGTTAAAGAAACATGAAATCAATTACCCGGTTCATGATTTGGAGTTGGGAGCAGTGGTCTTCGCTTTGAAGGTCTGGAGGCATTACCTATATGGCGTACACTGCGAGATCTTTTTCGATCACAAAAACTTGAAGTATGTTCACACTCAGAAGGAGTTGAACCTGAGACAACGGCGGTGGTTGGAATTTCTATGCGACTATGAGTTCCCCATGAACTACCACCTCGGGAAAGCGAACTCGGTAGCCGATGCCTTGAGTAGAAAAGCACCAGACTCTAGCCCAGAGTCTCAGTTGATGAGTATGGAGTTGGCTCGGATGATCGAGGAGATGGAAATTACTCTAGTATTCAAGGCTCCTTCGGCCGAGTATGCGGAGTATTTGGCCAACATGAGCATAGTTTGTGATATCCGAGACCGGATTCGGGTGGAGCAAGGAATGGATGCGGCCTTGGCCCCGGCAATCAAGGCAATTGAAGATGGGACCACCGATGAGTACACACTCAAAGACGACCTTGTTTATTTTCGTGGCCGACTCTATATTCCCAAGGGCGGCAAAATTCGGGAGGATATCTTGAGAGAGGCACATTCCTCTCAATATTCAGTGCACCCGGGTATTGCTAAGATGTACGCCGGATTGCGAAAGACCATGTGTTGGCCGGGAATGAAGAAGGATGTCCGGTACTATGTTACACATTGCGAAGCTTGCCAAATGGTGAAGGCTGAATGCAGGAGTCCCGGTGGTTTGTTGCAGTCTTTGCCAATTCCCGAATGGAAGTTTGAGGATATCTCCATGGACTTTGTCCATGGGCTACCTCGCTCACGCTCCGGGAATGATTCGGTGTGGGTTATTGTGGATCGACTGACGAAGGTGGCCCGGTTCATTCCAATGAAGAAGGAAGCACACGTGGATGTTTTGGTGCGCCTTTTTGTGGAGCAATTTGTACAGTATCATGGCGTGCCCAAAACAATTGTTTCGGATCGGGATGGTCGGTTTACATCCAATGAGTGGAAGGCGGTACAGGCGTATTTGGGCTCACGCCTAACCTTTAGTGCCACATTTCATCCTCAGACGGACGGGCAGTCAGAACGGACCATCAGAACACTGGAGGATTTATTAAGGTTATGTGTGTTGGACAGAGGAGAGCCGTGGGAAAGACTCTTGCCCCTGGTGGAATTCTCCTACAATAATAGTCATCAAGCGAGCATCGGTATGGCGCCCCATGAAGCCCTTTACGGAAGAAGGTGCAGGACTCCCTTGTCTTGGGTGCAAGATGAAGATCCGAAGGCATTGGAGAATGAATACATAGATGATACTGATGTGACTGTCAGATTGATAAGAGACCGCATGTTGGAGGCTCAAAGTCGACAGGCGAAATATTACAATAAAAAGCACCGGATGGTGGAATTCCAAGTGGGCGAAAATGTGTTCCTTAAGATTTGGCCGATGCATGGAGTTTCGCGGGTGCGTGGAGTGAAAAAGCTCAGCCCGAGGTATGTTGGGCCTTATATTATACTAGAAAGGATCGGCCCGTTGGCCTATCGGTTGGAGTTACCACCAGAACTAGAAAATCTTCACGACGTGTTCCATGTATCGTCGCTTCGAAAAGCACTATTGCGGCCCGACCAATTTATTACCACTACTGATGGTGCGGTGGCGTCGGATAGGTCTGTGCGACTAGAGCCAGTACAAATTGTTGACAGCGAGACAAGAACATTACGCCGCAAAAGTGTCCCCTTAGTGAAGGTGCTATGGATGAATCATGGGAAGGAGGAGTACACCTGGGAGCCTATGGATTTGATGCAGCAACGCTACCCGGAGTTGTTTGCCCAAGGTAATCTTATTTAAAAACATATGATAAATTTCCTGTTAAGCTTTTCTCCACACAGCCTAAGCCTGATTTTGGGGACGAAATCTTTTATTTTGTTTATAGGATTTGTAACGTCCCGAATCGCTCTAGGCCCCTATTGTGTGTGTTTTTGAGTCAGGAGGGTTGACTCAAGTCCTGAGAAGTGCAGGGAGTTGGACTGCACTTGTGGAGAAGTGGAGAAATCAGTGTAAAAAGACACGGGCGTGACACGGGTAGTGATACGGGCGTGTCCTTACCCGTGTGCGTCGAGTTGAGCTCGACGAGGCGTGTCGAGATCGTCGAACTATGTCGACACCAAGTGACACGGGTAGTGACACGGGCGTGTCCCTACCCGTGTGCGTCGAGTTGAGCTCGACGAGCCGTGTCGAGACCGTCGAACTGTGTCGACACCAAGTGACACGGGTAGTGACACGGGCGTGTCCATACCCGTGTGCGTCGAGTTGAGCTCGACGAGCCGTGTCGAGACCGTCGAACTGTGTCGACACCAGGTGACACGGGTAGTGACACGGTCGTGTCCCTACCCATGTGCGTCGAGATGGTCTCGACGAAGCGTGTCGAGATCGTCGAGATGCGTCGAGATAGTCGAGCGGGGGACACGGGTAGTGACACGGGCGTGTCCCTACCCGTGTGCGTCGAGTTGAGCTCGACGAGAAGTGTCGAGATGCAACCCGAGAAGTATACGGCCAAGGACACGGCCTGGCACACGGCCGTGTCATGTGAACACGGGTCGGGACACGGGCGTGTCCCTACCCGTGTCAAACATTGAATCGACATGGAAACCGCCACGGCCATTTCGCGGAAGCGGGACACGGGTACGGACACGGCCGTGTCCCTACCCGTGTCATATTTTGTATATATGGGGCAGAGAAAACCCTAGCCGTTTTCACTCTCATTTCACCCCCTATCTCCTGTGAGAACTCCTGGTGAGAGGAAAACTGCAGGAGCAAGTTCTACCGAAGGAGATCCGCCATCGCCGTGAAAGAGAAGATGCCGCCAAGGAGAATTACGCGATCCATGGCCGGAAATGGTGGTACCGCTGGAGCCAATGTGAGTTTCCTACCCTCTCCCTTGGTGCTAGATCTTAGATATTTAGGATAGGCATCGACTCAAGAGAGTCTTGATGGAGAGGAGAAGATTTCTAGGTTAGGCCATGTTAGAACTTGTGTTCTAGACTTTAGATCTCTTCAACCCTTCCCATTTTCTTCAATATGACGATGGGTGGATGGTCTCGTGAGGAGTTTATGGCCTTTGAGGTTGAATAAGGGAGGAGAATATTTCTGGAAAATTTAGGAACGATCGCCTTGAGGAGGAAGACGAACCGATGCCGTTCATTTTCCTTTAAGATGCGCGCAGAATCTGTATTCTGTGCGCAGCGATCTTCTAGGCCATTTTCTTGTAGGATAGGTGCAGATCTGGGCTTTTGGCTAAACACGAAAGTTGTAGCCCTCGGAAATACCTTTCCAACGAGTGGTTGCACGACTTCAGGTGATGTCTGTGGCCCCAGAAAAATCTAATCGAGTTTGCTGTCCGGCAATTCCTGCACACAGAAATTGTGTTTTGTGCGCAGTGAACTTTGAAGCCGATTTCGAGTAAGGTATTGTCAGATCTGGGTTGTGACCTGAATATGAAAGTTGTAGATCATGGAAATACCCTTCCATCGAGGGGTTACACGACTTCACCGGATTGCTGTAGCCTCGGGAATCTCCGGTCGAAGTTGCTGTCCAGATTCAACCTGCGCCTAAATTCTGGGCTTAATGAAAGATGAAGTTTGATTCGGTGGAATTAATAATGCATGATACTTGCCTTGGATGAACCCTTATGATTAATCAATTGTTGCATGATTGAAGTTGCTTATTAATCAGATTTCATATTATCAAATTGTGAAATAATCTTATTTAAACGAATCGAATTGGTAGGAATTGAAAGATTGGTATTGTGCACTTCATGTTTAAATTATGACATTATCTAATGAAAAATGAGATAGATCTTTATATGCGCATCATGTTTATATTACATTATCATCATTTGGAAAGTCATATAGATGAATAGATTATGATTATGGACATGTTTGATTAATGAAATGAATCTTGTAGTCCAATACTTAGAGAGTCGTCTCCCTACGAGTAGTATTGTGAAGGGATGTAAGTGGGGTGTTGACCGTCACTTGTTTTGGTTGTGTTAAGATAAGGTGTGGATGGATGGTAGGGTTGTGTCCTCGTGTTTACTTCCGAGGCCCCTTCCATGATATGTTGATGTGGTATTTGCATGTGGTGTGAGTCGACACGCGGTGTCGTAATCCTGGGTTAAGGATAGTGTGGCAGGTCTACGGGCTCGCCAGTCGTCACACCGACGGGAGTTGGCAGTTAGACTTGGTCGGTTTGGGCTGTGTCCTCGGTGTTCACGTCCCGAGGCCCCTCCGACCATGTGAACGGTTGGGCTGTGTCCTCGTGCTTTCTTCCGAGGCCCCTTCCGGGTCACGCAAGGCCAGTTCGGGCTGTGTTCTTGGTGCACATCTACCCAAGACCCCGCTGGGCCATAGTACGCATGGGCTCTGTTGTTGTGTTCTTAGCGTTGAGGCGTACGGAGGCCTAGGTGAAGTAGTGTGATACCCGCCTAGTAGTAGAAGTGCCCGTTCTACTGTCACTGCCTGGCCGCGGCGGCTGATGCCTGAGAGGTTAGCTACCTGCTCGAAAAGTGGGAACTATAGTCTGTGTCGACATAGCAATTGCATGGGTGTGCATGAGTGAGTCATTGCATAGCATTCATAGCATTTCATATCATTGCACAACAAGATCCTCATCGTATAAGTTTGTATGGGCACTCTAATACGATGAGTTACTTTTATGTAACCCGATCCTTAACTTATAAGTTTGTATGGGCACTCTTATAAGTTAAGTTACTTTCCTGCTGTTACATATACTTGCTAGTTTAGTGTAGTTTTTACATAAATGCTGATTATGATGCTGTTACTCTTACACTACTGTCACCTGCTTGTACTTCCTTTACTTGCTTACTTGTTATATACTATACTCTTGTTCCTTTTCTCCGCCCGGTACCGAGGAGTCGCCGGGGGAGCGGATGTGAAACCACTTAGTCGTTTCGACTAACAGTTGCTACGTCTTCCTTTTTAGGAGGTCACGCCGCAGGTGGTGCAGCCGCAGACTACGCAGCAGGACAGCCAGGCCAGGACGACAGGGCCTGAGGTGACGGTGCCGTCGATACCGTCAGTTACTGATGTTAGTTTTGATTACTCTGATGTAGCCCGTTTGGGCAATGTTTAGTTGTACTCTGATATATGGTAGAAGCATGTTTTAGCTTCTCCTTATTGATGTATTTGGACATTATAACTTAGTGTGGATTTGACTTCTGTTTATTTATTTATTTGGTTGGGTTGGCATGATATATTGATATTGTTGTAGCCGGCGGAATAGGCGTCTTGTGGTACAGGTTAGCCTGTGTGCTAATGCTACCGCAAGGCGGCTGTTCCGGGCATAAGACTCCCCCCTTCGTGTCGTGTTTTGGGATCCGGGAGGGGGGGGGGTCTTACATGCTGACCACGTTGAGAAAATTTAACATGGTATCAGAGCCAGGTTTCTGAGGTTCAGTTGCAGAGCGGAAGTCAGCCAGTGTTGTTACTCAGTGATTGAGTGGTGATCAACCTGTGTTGTTGCTCAGAGCTGCTGAAAGTTGCCAACAAGGGTTGCAATGGAAGGGAGTTTTGCAAGGGGTCTGGGCATTGAACTCTTAACGCCGACTAACTTCAAGAAGTGGAAGTCGTGCATGAAGAGTTATCTTCTGGGCGAGGAGCTGTGGGAAGTCGTCGGTGGAGACGACAGGCAGGAAGTCACTACTGCTTTCGGTACTGCTGAGCAGGTGAGGCTCTGGAGAAGAACAAATGCTAAGGCGGAGTTCATTCTGAAGAGAGCCGTGTCTCCGGAACTGTTTGATCACATCATTGGATGTGAGTCGGCTGCTGATATTTGGACAACCATTGATGAGTTGTTCAATAGGAAGAATGTGGCGCGGCTTCAGTTCCTGGAGAATGAGTTGGCCAGGGCAACTCAGGGAGACCTTTCCATCTCCAAATACTTCTTAAAGATGAAGAGTTTGTGTGCTGAGCTATCGACACTGGATCCTGATGAGCCTATCTCTGAGGCAAAGATGAAAAGACACATTATCCGCGGCTTGCGGAAGGATTATGTTGCCTTTGTTACATCTGTTCAAGGGTGGGCTACTCAGCCGTTGTTGCTGGAGCTGGAGAATCTGCTTGCCTCGCAGGAGAGCTTAGCAAGGCAGATGGCTGGAGTGAACCTGAATCAGGAAGGCAACGAAGCTCTCTTCTCAGGCAAGAAGAAGGGATGGGAAGGGAAGAAGAAGAAGAAGGTGCAGGCCGCTGGTGAGAAGGAGACTTCAACTTCATATCCACCGGAGAGGAGCAATGCTTCTAAGGACTGGAAGAAGAACTTGAAGTGCTACCGGTGTCATCAGCGAGGGCACTTCAAGCGAGACTGCAAGGTCAAACTGCAGCCTGGGCATGCTGCGGGAAAGGAGGAAGCTTGCTCGAGAAGTGAAGAAGTAGAATGGGGCGGAGCTTTCTTGACGGGCACTTGTGTCCGGGACTTGTCTACTGAGGACTTCAACGGCGAGTGGATCGTGGACTCCGGGTGTGGTCATCACCTCACCGGAGACAAATCGAAGTTCACCTCCATGCAGCCTTACTCAGGTAATGAAGCTATTATCACTGCTGATAATACTGTTTATGCAGTAGAGGAAGAGGGGGTCGTGTCTTTGGGTAGTGATCAGGGGCCACTCACGTTAAGGAGTGTGTATCACATGCCGGGCATGAAGAAAAAACTCTTCTCGGTGACCAATGCGGTGGATGCTGGGTATCATGTTCTGTTTGGGCCAACAGACGTGAGGTTCCTTCGCAACATATCAGCGGTAAAGGCTGATGTTGCTCATGTTGGGAGGAGGGTGAAGAGCTTGTATGTTCTTTCCACCAGTGCTTATGTTGATAGAATGAGGGCCAATGATAGTGCTGTTATCTGGCATGAGAGGCTGGGGCATGTTGGCATGGACAAGCTGAAGGCAATGGCGAGTAGAAGTTTGGTGAGGGGGTTGCCGAAGTTGTCCTCCTTTGGTGATGGGCATGTTTGTGCGGGCTGTCAATACGGAAAGGCACATCGCCTTCCGTTTGATAAATCACAAACAAGGAGCAAGAAGCCACTGGAGTGCATTCATGGCGACCTGATGGGACCAACGGTTAATGCCAGCCTTGGCGAAAGCAGGTTTATGCTTGTCTTGGTTGATGACTACTCAAGGTATACTTAGGTGTACTTCTTAAAGGAGAAGTCGGATGCTTTCCATTTGTTCGTGGAGTTTAAGGAGTTGGTAGAAGGCCGGCTTGGCTTGCGGATTAAGAAGCTTAGAACTGACAACGGGGGGGAGTTTGTCTCCTCCGAGTTTTCTAACTTCTGCAGGAAGCACGGGATCCAACGGGAGATTACATGTGCCCATACTCCACAACAAAATGGGGTAGCGGAGCGGAAGATCCATCATCTGACGGAGACCTGCAAATGTTGGCTTCATGCGAAAGATATCCCAAGGTCCTTTTGGGCGGAGGGAATGTCTTGTGCTACTTATGTTATCAACCGGATGCCACTCAGCCCTATCAACATGAAGACTCCTGTTGAGCTGTTGCTGAAGGAGAAGCCGAGTGTTGAACACCTTAGGGTGTTCGGTTCAACTTGCTACGTGCATGTCCCGGATGCTTCACGGAAAAAGCTGGATGCGAAGGCAAGGAAACTTGTCTTTGTAGGCTATGATGAGCGGAAGAAGGGATGGAAGTGCATGGACCCTGTGACAAAGAAGTTCGTGGTGTCAAGAGACGTTGTCTTTGACGAGCTGACGTCATATGGAGGTGGCTCGGTGGAGCTAACCGGAAGTAGCAAGGTTGATGAAGCACCGGTGGAGGCTGCTGAAGGCTTGGAAGAGAAGCTTGCTGTTTCACCAGCAGCTCCTGTTGCTTCGAACTCCGAGGCTGAGCCTTCTGGCTCAGGAAGCAGGGGGAGCACTGCTCAATGCTTGCCCCAGGTAGGAGTGGAGCCCGAAGAAGCAACGGAAGCCGTGAGCAAGGAGTCATGTCTTCGGAGATCGAAGAGGGTGGTTAAGCCACCGGCTCGGTACTGTGATGGGAATGTAGTGAGCTTTGTCTCCTGCTTCTTTGCAGGTCCTCTGGATGAGCGAGAGCCTGCAAACTTCAACGAGGCCACTGGAGTGAAGGAGTGGGATGATGCCATGAAAGAAGAGATTGATGCTCTGAAGAAGAATGAAACCTGGGACCTTGTGCCCAAGGTTGATGGCATTACTCCAGTTACTTGCAAGTGGGTGTACAAGTTGAAGAAGAAGGCTGATGGGAGCATTGATCGGTTCAAGGCTCGCCTGGTCGCTAGAGGATTCTCACAGCAGTATGGAGAAGACTATGAGGAGACATTCAGTCCAGTTGCGAAGATGACTTCTGTAAGAGTGGTGATCGCCTTAGCTGCAAGCAATGGATGGAGGTTGTGGCAACTCGATGTGAAGAATGTCTTTCTTTACGGAGAGATTGACAAGGACATCTTCATGGATCAGCCGCTTGATTTTGTCTCTGAGAAGCATCCGGACTATGTCTGCAAACTCAGGAAGGCTCTCTTTGGGTTGAAGCAAGCTCCTAGAGCGTGGTATGGGAAGATTGCAGAGTACCTGTAATTCTGTGGATACCTTGCTTATAACTCGGATTCAAGCTTGTTCGTCAAGAAGAAGGGAGATCTTAGAGTCTTGGTCCTGCTGTATGTGGATGACATGATCATCACAGGGAACTCGGAGGGGGAAGTAGCAAGGCTCAGGGCTGAGCTTGCTATACGCTTCGAGATGAAAGACTTGGGAGAGTTGCATCACTTTCTCGGTCTGGAAGTGGAGAGGAAGGAGTGCGGGGTTCTCATTAGCCAGAAAGGGTATGCTGATCGCATTATGAAGCGGTTTGGCATGGGCGAAGGGAAGAAGTGCTCTACTCCACTGGAATCTGGGCTGAAGCTTCGACGAGATGAGGGAAGGGTTCTTCATGATCCCTTGGTGTTCAGGGCTCTTGTTGGGAGCTTGATTTACCTGACGATTACAAGGCCGGATATTGCTTATGCGGTTGGCCGAGTAAGTCGGTATATGGCTGAACCAAGGCAATCTCATCTAGTGGCGGCGAAG
The DNA here is from genome assembly GCA_039583875.1 of Platanthera guangdongensis. Lineage (NCBI taxonomy): Eukaryota > Viridiplantae > Streptophyta > Magnoliopsida > Asparagales > Orchidaceae > Platanthera > Platanthera guangdongensis. The sequence goes on from CM077167.1 coordinate 75,855,456, forward strand.
GGAATTCTGAAGTCTGTCAAGGCTTCTTCTGACATGGGACTCCTCTATAGAAGGGACGCGGAGGTTGCATTGCTCGGGTACACGGATGCTGACTATGGCGGTGATTCGGATGATCGAAGGTCTACTTCAGGTTATGTGTTCACTTGCGGTTCAGCTAGCATCTCATGGTGTAGCAAGAAGCAGGACTCGGTGTCGGTTTCAACCACGGAGGCGGAGTATAAGGCTTCGGCCTTGGCTGCTCGGGAAGCCGTTTGGTTGAGGAGGCTTATAGAGGATGTTCATGAAGAAGTGCAAGGGCCTACTTTAATCCGGGGTGACAATGAGAGTGCTCTCAAACTGGTTAACAATCCAGTGTGTCACGCCAGGACCAAGCATATAGAGATTGATCACCACTTCATCAGGGAGAAGGTGTTGGAAGGATCTCTATTGGTCGGGCATGTTCGGAGTGAAGATAATCTTGCTGACATCTTCCCGAAGCCACTGTCGAAGGGGCCTTTTGAACGCTTGCGCAGCTTGCTGGGCTTGGTCACCACTTCCCACTTCAAGGGGGAGTGTTGAATTTTGTGAAGTGGAAGTGGGTGACGGGTCAGGCCGGGCGGCCTGGGGCGGACAGCCTTGGCGGACTGGGCGGACTGGGCGGACTGTGATGTGCGGCCTGTTGGAAAGTCTAGTGAGAAGCCGGTTGTTCTTCTGAGCGGTTTGCACGGGTTAAGTCCGCGGACTATGCGGCCTGGATTCTGCGGATAGGGTGTTTGCTGATTGGCTTTGCCAAGGAGCGGCCTGAGCGGATGAAGGTTTCGGACTGGTGCAATGCTCAGTGGCTGCGGGTGCAAGCTTGTGCTGATAGGCGGGTTGGCTCGTGTCCGCGGGAAGCTTGCGGACTGGAGTGTCCGCGGTGTGAGCTGTTGCGGACTGAGCCTAGAGCTTGGCTGAGGCCTTGTCGAGCTCTGGTGGCACAGCAGGCGATTTGCTGTGGAGGTCATTTGGCGGACTGTGTTTTGGAGTCCGCGGTTGGCTGCTGCTTTGACAGAAGTGCGAGGAGCTCGCGGACTGCTGGCGGTCTGTGCAAGGGTGTTTGGCGGAAGGGAATTTGTGTCCGCCATGCTCGCTTTGGCCCTTGATGGTTTTGGACTTGGTCACACTTTGTGCCAAGGCCATGGTGTCCGCAGTATCCACCAAGTCCGCTGTGACCGGGCGGACTGTTGCTGTCTTCCTTTGGTCGTGGACTTGTGGCGGATTGAGGTGTGAGTCTTGCGGACTGCCTCGGGTTGGTGCGGACTGCCATTGGAGGGGGTTGCTGTCTGACAGTGGTTGGAGCTTTGCGGGCTGATGCCTTGTCCGCATTGCTTGGGCGGACTGGAGAGGGTTCGCCAATGTATGCCTAGCTCCTGGCGGTTTTCCTTGGTATCCGGCTAAGTCCATGCGGACTCGGCGGACGGTGTTTTTGCTATCGCGCGGGCTGGGGTGGTGACGCTATCTCTAGGGCGGTGACCACACTCCTCACCTCACCTATAAATAGGACCCCCTGGCACATCTACAGTAACTTGAGTGAAGAGTAAGTTGGGGTGTGCAAGGAGCTGCGGTCTGTGTTTGTCAGTCCGCGCGGATTGTTTTAGGCTGACGGTTTGCTGTGTGCAGGTCGCGCGAATAGCTTCAAGGAGCCAGGAGTTTGGCTGTGACTTCGGTCAAGTGCTTGGAAGTGTGCGGTCTCTGCGGACTCAGCAGGAGGTCGCTCTGCGGCTTGTCAGTTCTGTTTCATTCTTGCCAGCTTGAATAACCTGTCCGCCGGCTTCAGGCGGGTAGGGGTGTTCCTCAGTTCAAGTTCAGCAGGAGGCGAATAACGGTGTGTCCGCGCGGCCTCGCGGCTTCGGCGGACTCCGTGCTATTCGGCGGATTGCAGCATAGCTTGGGCGAGCTCAGCGGACTCGGCGACCTCGGCGACCTCGCGGTCTCGGCGGACTCCGGTGCTGTCCGCCCGGCTTGTTTTTGGTGCTTTCTATTTTCAGCTGTTATACTAGCGAAATCATGTCTCGCTATGTATGCCTCGCATTGTAAAGAAGTGAATGTATAAAAGACCTGCTTGTGCCTCCATTGTTTGTTGGGATTTACCTTTGTACCTCTAGTCATTGGTTTCCGCTGGTTCAACGTGCGAACTGGGTAGTGCCGAAGATATTAATTTGGCGTTTGGGCTACCTTGCTGACCACGTTGAGAAAATTTAACAGTGTCAACTTAAATAATTTAACATTATTTTGTGATATTACTAGTGTTATTGCTATAGCACAGAATCCAGTTCACCATTCTATGACTAAACATATTGAAATAAGACATCATTTCATTAGAGATAATGTAGCAAAAAGAAAATTAACTTGATCCATATTCCTACTGATTTATAGAGAGCAGACATTTTCACCAAGCCTTTGGATGAGAAAACCCATCTGTTCTTCATAAATCAACCGGGAATGATTAATGGAGAAGAGTTAAATTAGTTTCTGTCTGCATTCGACGAATTTTCCAGAGTTCGTTGAACGGAGTTTGACGAATTAGGGAAAGTTTGAGAGATTCTCGTCGAACGGAGATCGACGAATTCTCTGTGCGGAAATAATTTTCGTCAACAGGAGATCGACGAACTTTGCTTTAGAAGACTCTTCGTCGAACGGAGTTCGACGAACGGTTTTCGATTCTTCTGGACGAGATCGACGAATTATTTATCTCTAATTTATTTCGTCGAGCTCAGTTCGAAAAATTTTTCTCTTTTCGTGGAATGGAGTTTGTCGATTCATATTCTGAAAATCTTATATCTAGGTTTTCTTCGACCTCCATCCCGCGTTTTCAGTTCTTTTGCTCTTGATCGCCGTTTTCTCCGTGTTTCTTGCAGGTTCATCAATGGTGATTCCAGCAGGAGCCCTAGCAGCAATGAAGTTTGATACTGGATTCGACATGGATTTTGAGTCTTTCTAGCATTCTGACCCTATTTTCCTCTATATTTTGGAACTGCTGGAAGAACTCAATCTCAAAGATTTCATGTCAAGAAGAATCAAACTACATGGAACGGAAATTCGAGAATGGGTTTATACATCTATAGTTTTTGAAGAAGATGTTCTGACAGGCAATATCGGGACTACTGTTGTTTCCCTCTCTCCCGTAATTCTTTCTGAGATATTTGGACTAGTAAATGGAGAAGATAACATGGAAATGGATTTTGAGGAATACAATGATATGTTGAAGCTAACGGGTTTCTCTGGTAACAACCCTAATAAGTTGTTGAAGAAATAACTGTCCGCCGCCTACCAGTTTCTGGCGGACATTGCAGGAAAAATATTGATGGCCAAGCACTCTGCTCATGACTATATTACCCGCCATCAATTTCTAATCATATTTGCAGTGGTGAACAAGCATTCTGTAAATTGGAGTAAAGTTTTCTTTGAGTTGATCAAGAAAAGGAATAGCAAGAAAGAGGTCTGCTTCGGCAGAATTTTGGGAATCTTCCTCCAGGAGAAGGCTGCTGAATGTATGGTCTCCCCGACCATCTTTATAAACGCCAGCAAGCGCCTCACATGCGCTCTGTTTGGCAGGTGGGAGAGGACTATCTCCAAACCCTCCAAGGGTTCCTCCACTTCCATCCAAACTTCTGAGAGCACAAGGGCTGTGAAGGTCGCTCCCCTCCCTGCTGAAGAGATCCATCCCCCTCCATTATATCTTCCTGCTCTTCCAGCCAAACAACTCCCCTCCTCTTCCATTCCTGCTACCACACCTCAATCTCCACCACATACTCATCTGCCTACTCCTCCTCCATCTCCACCACTTGACATTACCAATATTCCTACACCTCCTCAATCTCCTCTTCCCCCACATTTGTCATCTATTCCATCTTTCAACATACCCACGGACACAATCTTGCCAGATGTTCTTCCTCCTCTATCCCCTCCATCTGTTCCCCTTCCTTCATCCACTTCTCTACCTTCAACCACCATCTCTCCATCATTGGAAACCCCCTCTGTATCCATCATCATATCCTTGCTCACTCCCCTCATCAAATCTTTAATCCAAGAGGCCATTACACCTCTTGTGACCTCCATCAACTCTTTATCTGCCCAGATCTCTTCCCTATCTGCTGTCCCCTCTTCATCTAGGGGCCTGGCTCCAGGTATTCCTGAACCCAGGCAGGGGGAGATGCTCAGTGATGAAGTTGTAGTAGATGTAGATACAATAGCAGCAGCAGTCACAACAGAAGTTCCCTCTCCAGCAGATACAAATTCTGATACAGATGCAGAAATTTTGCAAGAATTTGATTCTGAAATGATTGAGTTGATTCAATTTATGGACAGTGGCATTGATTTGGATGAGTCAGTGCAACAAATAACATCTGTTGGTGATTTCTATTTAAATCCCACAGTGAATTTGTCTGATTTGTTGAGTAATTTTGATACTGTATATATGCAATCTCTTCCAACTGATTTTACTAAGCCAAGTTTGGCTCTTGTACCATATACTTCCCCAATAAGTCCAGAAGTTGCTAAGCAACTTTGTGACATCTTTGCTCTTCCAGATGTTGCTTCAATTCCTGAAGTCATTCCAGGAGAAATTCCAGCCCCAACTTTTGTTATGGATGACTCTCCAATGCCTGATTTAGATAAGCTTATCCAGGCTGACATTGAAGAAGAGAATAAGTCAGCAGCTGACAGCTCTGTCCCCAGTGTTGCTGATACTCCTATTCTTGAACCTTCTGCCCTTTCTCCAGAAAAAGCAGTTATTTCTAATAAAGCTTTAAAAGCTTTGGAAGACTTGTATGATAACCCCCAGGGTTCAGATAGTGAAGAAGAAGATGATGATGATGATGATTCTGATGAAGATATAGTCAGTAAGCAAAAGAGATTGTTGTCAAAGAAGAGAAAGGCTCCTCCTCCTCCAGCTCCTAAGTCAAATCCCACTGCAGACACTCCCTACTATATTCAGCACAATGTTACTCAATACAAAGGGATGCTTGTATGGATGTGGCTATCCAAGAACCAACAGAAAGAAAGGAAGAGAAGCAGGAGATATTCCCCTCCTCCAGTGCACAGATTCAGGAAGGATCCTCCTCCTCCTCCTCCAGCAGCTGGTACTAGTGGTTCTAGCTCCCAGAGATCTTCCCCAATGCAAACATATCAGAGACAGTCAGGGAGATCTTCTAGAAGTAGCCAGCATAAGCAGCCATCCTCAGGTAGTCTTCAACAGCATCAGTAGCAGCAGTAGCAAAGTTCTGAAATTCAAAAAGCTGAAAGCCCAAAGAGACATTACTCTCCTCCAACTCCTTTTGAAGATCCTGAAACTGCAAATACAGCAAGAATGGCTAGATATCAGGAATTGATTGGACTATCATTGATCAATAAAGCCAAAGTAGAAGGAAAAGATATTTTTGGATACACAACAATGTCAAAGTATAGAAAAGAAGAGCCGAAAAGGTTTGACAAAGGTAATAAACTGTTTAATGTTGATGATTATATGAAACTTCATCCAGAAGCAGTTGTCCCCAGGGCTACATCATTGAATATAATTGGGGCAGCTGATATGACTATGAAAAAAGCTCAAGCACAAGATCCTAAGAGATAAATCATCTTTAAGAAGCCATGAGAGCAGACATCTGAAGACAAATCCAAGCAGAAGAAGCAAAAGAAGTAATCTTCATGTTATTTCATTTTCTGTCTATTTTTTGTTTTTCAAACTGTGCTTCTATTTAAACAAAGTTGTGTAGATATATATCTGTTGCATGTGTTGGTAATTCTCTGCCAGATATATTCCTTTTTCCTGCTTTGTTTGTCTGTTTTGAGTCTCTGTTAGAGACCTCACCCAAATAGGGGGAGATTGTTGGATCCCTAGTTGATTTGGGCTAGGTTCACTGACTTAGGATGTGACCCAACATGTATAGCCAGGGTCAAGTTGTGTCCCAGAGTCTAGGTCAAGTCCTTAGGTTCAACTTCAGAAGGACCAGCTACCATCAAGACCATCAGAGACTTCAGACTTTGAGGATTTCAAGTCTAAGTAAAGTGAGTTTGACGTTCGTCAAACTCAGCTCGATTAAAGGAGTTCTGCGCTCGACGATCGTGAGACAATTCTTAGTGCTGAGGTCGACGATCTGTGTTCTCTGTTCGACGAAGACTCAGTTTCTACATAGAGCCAAAGTCAGGAGAACTTCAAATTTTTCTAAGACTAGCTTCAAGCTTCGGTCGACGTATTATATTCTGAGCTCGACGAACTTGGACCTCAAGTTGTCAATTTCTCAGGTCGACGAAGTCAGCTTCTCAGGTCGACGAATGTTGTACTCTACTCGACGATTTCTGGACTCAGAGAATTTGTGTCGACATCGAGATCAATCTGTCGACACCAACTTATGTCGACACAGCATTTCAGCAGATGCAGAATATTTTGCCTAAGTCCAGAACGTTTCTCAGCTCGACAAATTTGATTCTCAGCTCAACGAATGAAGACTGTCTGCTTGACGAATGAAGATTGTCTGGTCGATGAACTCTCTCAAGCTCAGCTTGACGAACTCAAGCTCAGCGTGACAAACTCAAGCTCAGCTCGACAAATTGTGTTCTTCGTTCGACGAATCCAGACTAAGTTTTCTTCAAGTTTCCCGTCCTGTTTCTTGGCGCTGATTCCTGAACATTTAATGCCAGATCATCTCGAAATGTTACCGTTAGAACGCGCATTGACTATGGACGATTACATGCCATTTTTTTTCCATGGGACAGTTAGGAAAGTCATTGATTGCTGATTCTTTATAAGGCCGACTGCAATTACTGCTCGACATTCAAAAAATTTGAATGTTCCTCAGTCAGATAGAGATAAACAGAGAGAGAAAAACAATCAAGAGGAACAGATTGACAGTACAACAAGCAACATAGACAGATACTTAGATTGCATAGAAGAACAATCATTCAAAAGTAAAAAGATCTTGACTGCAATCAGCCTCAACCAGAGAACATTTTCAAGAAGAAGAAGAACACCACATCACTATCAAGAGTCTTCTTCATCTGCCAACTCTCAGGAAAACTTCAAAGGACAACAAAACTTTATCTGTTAGAAGAAGTTCCTGAAGCTTCTCTGGTCCAGGCATTCTAGGTCATTGAAGTCCTATCACCCTGAAGCAGTGCTCCAGCTTTCCTGATTAATTCAAGATCTCAGGGGGAGCAAAATCTACTACCATCAATCCACAAGTCTTCTCAGTTGTCATTGAGAAAGAGAAGACCTCATCACCTTATTTCCAATTCCTGGGTTTTAAATCCCTTTAAAATTATTCTGGTTACAAGTCTCCTTCCAAAAGACTTGAGGTTTTGGTTTTTGAGAACCTGAATAAAAGCTCATTGGTGTCAAGCACCTGATCAAAAACCTAAGTGGATTCCTACCAGGGTGGTAGAAGAGTGGATGTACCTAGGTTGGGGAATCACTATAAAATTCTTGTGTCGTCTGGGTGCTCTTTTATTTTGTTTTTTGGCTGTGTTCTGTGATTGCTTTGTGATTAGATAAGTGTCGTGCTTACTTTATTTTATTTGCTTCCCTATTCACATAGGTATACAACAAAAGTTGTAAAAAGTTTTTAGTGAGCACCATACTCTATTCACCCCCCCTCTAGAGTATATCAGATCTAACCTGCACTTTTAGGGTCTTATTTTTCAGTTTATGTATGAGGCTTCTATTCAGGACATAGTTAGCAGTATTTACAGCTTCTGCCCAAAAGGATAGAGGCATGTAAGCATCTGCCAATAATGTGCATGCAGCTTCAATGAGTGTCCTATTTTTCCTTTCAGCAACCCCATTTTGTTGGGGAGTTCTAGGAGCTGAGAAGCACTGTCTGATACCTTCCTTCTCACAGAACTCATGCATAAGAAGAGACTCAAACTCTGTGCCATGATCACTTCTGATCAATGCAACATGAGTAGAGAACTCAATCTGTATGGTCCTGAGAAAATCTGTAAGAACCTTGAATGTATCTGACATAGCACTTAGAAAGGCTACCCAACTAAATCTAGAGAAGTCATCAACAATGACTAAAGTATAAGACTTCCCTTCCAGGCTTTGTACTACAATGGGTCCAAATAGATCCACATGAAGCAAATACAGAATCCTAGGTGAATCACTTTTATTAATGGATTTGAAGCTAGTTTTAGTTTGCTTGCCTAATTGACAAGCCCTGCATAGATTTTCCTTCTTGTAGGGGCCAGAAGGTAAACCTCTAACAAGGTTGTATTTAGATAACCTATCTATATTCTTAAGGTTTACATGTCTTAATCTTTTATGCCATAACTCATTTTGATTACTAGTGATATTGAGTAAACAAACATCAGTTGTGGCAGAAATAAAATCTACTAGATATATGTTGCCTTGTCTAAGTCCAATTAAAACAGTTTGGTTTTCAGTATTAATAATAGAGCAAGAGGTAGAGTTAAAATGTACCTGATAACCTTCATCACATAATTGGCTTATGGATATTAGGTTATGTTTAAGTTCTCTTACATATGTTACTTTCTTGAAGGTCACTGCTCAAATTTTCACTGCTCCATATCCTTCTGACTGGCCACTTTTTGAATCTCCAAAAATCACCTTTGGTCCTAGCTTGGGCTTGTAATTGGATAGATTGCCCTTGCTGCCTGTCATATGCTTGGAGCAAACACTGTCCAAGTACCAGGTCTGACTCACCCTTGGACAGCTCTTCACCTGTACCTGCAAAGAAAAACAAAATTCAATTGTTCTTGACCCAGGTTACCTTGGGTCCTTTATTTTGTTGAAAAGAGAAACTGGATATAACTGATAATGCAGGTTGAGATTTATAACCTAAGAGGTGATATCTCCCATGTGGAATAACCCAATCAACTACTGGATTAAATGATTAATTAGTTGGCTTGGAATTACTGTAGGATAAATGATTTAAGTTTGGTCTTTCTGGGTTCGACGAATTTTTGTAAGTTCGTCGACCAGAGTTCGACGAATAGGGGTGAGATCATCGATCTCTACTCAGAGAATGACAGTAGTCATTTTCTGTGCCCCAAGTTCGTCGACCTCTACTCGATGAACCATACACAGTTCGTCGATCGCAGTTAGACAAATTGTTATTACTAAAATTTATGTTCAGCGTTCGTCGATCTGGGTTCGACGAACTGGCCATATTTCGTCAATCTGAGTTCGACGAATGCTGCTGAACCTTGTTTTTATTAACTGTTTTCTGGTTTCTGTTTCTCTTGTCAATAGGTTTTGGATTGTTTTCAAACAATGGTTTGTTAAATTTTCTTTTCCCTTGGTAGAAATAAACTTGATGGGGGTTGTAAGAATATTTTTCTTAATTATGGGGGGCAAACTTGATGAAGCACCCAAGCCCAGCTTGCCATTTAATCTGGCATTCACTGTGCTTGTAATGTCCATCAGCTTGAGACTTATCCCATTGAGAGATTGCTCAAGTTGTTTGGCCTCACATAATTCAGATTTTAGTTTAATTATTTGTTCATTTGCTAGAGTTAATTGATCTGTTAGTTTAATGTTTTCTGAATTGACAGATTCAAGGTTTCGTAGTCTTTCTCTAAGAGTTTTTATTTCCTTTTCTGAACTAATTAAATCTAAACACATGGCTTTGAATTTAATTTTAAATGGCTCAGAATTAAAATCAAAGATTGAAAGAACCTGATCTGCCTCTGAGTCTGATGCAGCTTCATCTTCAGATTCTCCTTCTAATCCAGAATTACTCCTGGAGGCACCAATGGTCATAAGGCACACCTCCTTGGATCTTGCTTCTTCCTCTTCTTCACTTGAACTGGAATAGGATGATTCTTCCTCTGTGTCACTCCATGTCTCAGCAACAAAACCCTTGTCTTTCTTTTTGTATTTGCTGGAAGAGGGTCTGTTGTTGTGTCTTCTCCTGGAGTCCTTTTCTCTGCTCTTGTCCTTCTTCTGGTTTTCTGGACATTCTGAGATGTAATGTCCAAGCTTTCTGCAACCAAAGCACAAAACCTCCTTGGTCAGTGTCTTGTCATACTTGGGCTTATCATCCTATCTGGATGATTTCCTTCTGAAATCCTTTCCAGCCATCTTGTAGAACCTTTTACAAAGAGGCTCATGAGTTCTTCATTGGAAGTTGATGACTCAGTTTCCTCAGATGCTTTGAAGGCTATACTGTGTTCCTTTCTCACTGGTGTTGTTGCCTTTTGTTCTGCTGCTTCTCTTGATTTGATCAGCTGCTCATAGGATTTTAATTTGCCTAGTAGAGATTCTGTTGATATCTCATTTAGGCTTCTGGCTTCTTTGATTGGCCATATTCTGGAATCCCAAGAGCTAGGGAAGCACATCAATATCTTGTCATTCACCTCTGTCAAGGTGATGTCCTTATCCAGGGTTTTAAGCTCATTGATGATTGAGCTCAAACTGTTATACATGTCAGTCACTGATTCTGTCTCATCCTTTTTGAAGTTCTCATATAGGGAAATGAGATTGGATCTCCTGTCTTTTCTCTCATCTACTGAGCCAGCTACTATTTGGTTGAGGGAATCCCAAATGGACATGGCTGAGGTGCACTCAGCCACCTTTTGAAATATGTCATCTGACATTGTCTGAGCCAAGATGTTCATTGCCTTAGCATCTGCCATTTTGGCTTTCTTGTATGCATCATTATTCTCTGGAGGAGGTACTGCAGTCATGTTGGTAGAAGTGCTGGTAGAAGCTGCAGGTGCTGGTGGTACACCTGTCAAGATAACAGAAAAAATATCCTCATCAATAGAATTCATATATAATCTGATTCTTGCCTTCCAGATGGCAAACTTGTTAAGATTGCATACTGGAGGTATGATGCTTGCATAATCTTTGTTTTGAGCCATTTCTGTGAAGAAATAAATCTAATAACAAAAACAAACAAACAAATCTAACAAGAGGGATCTTTTTTGTTCAGGTGTTAGCCTGTACAACCAATTAAGGTATGGTATTTTAACCAACCTGCCTCTGATACCAATTGAAAGTGCATGTTTGATCTGAAATACTCTAGAGTGGGGGGGGGGGTGAATAAAGTATTGTGCTCACTACAAACTTTTTACAACTTTTGTTGTATTCCTAAGTGAACAAGTCAGCAAATAATAAAATAAATACAGCAACCTAAACAATCACAGATCACAGCCAAAACAAAAGAAAAGGCCAACCAGACAACACAAGAAATTTGATAGTGGTTTCCCAACCTGGGTACATCCACTCTTATACCACCCTGGTAGGAATCCACTCAGGTATTTGATCAGATGCCTGACACCTATAAGCTTTTGTTCAGGTGCTCAAAAACCAAAACCTCAAGTCTTTTGGTAGGAGACTTGTAACCAGGAATAATTTTGAAGGGAATTAAAACCCTGTACAGGAGTTTGAAATGAGGTGATGGTGTCTTCTCTTTCTCAATAACAACTGAGAAGACTGTTGATTGATGTTAGCAGATTTTGCTCCCCCTGAGATCTTGAATTAATCAGGAATGCTGGAGCACTGCTTCATGGTGATAGGTCTTCAAAGACCTTGAGTTCTTGGACCAGAGATTGCTTCAGGAACTTCTTTTGATAGATGGAGATTTGTTGTCCTTCTGAAGTTATCCTGAGAATTGAAAGAAGAAGACGCTTGATAGTGATAGGTTGTTCTTCTTCTTCTTGATGAAGTTGTCTGGCCTGGGCTGATTGCAGTAGAACTTTTGATTTGAGTATGATTGTTCTTCTGTGCAATCTGAGTGTGTGTATGTCTGATTGTCTATATTGCTTGTTGTACTATTACTCTGTTACTGCTTAATCCTTTTCTTTCTGTGTATGTTTTTCTGACTGAGGAACATTCGAAATTTGATTGTTGAGCAGTAATTGCAGTCAGCCTTGGAAAGAAGCGGCAATCAATAATTTCCCTAACTGTCCCATGGAAAAACGACATGTAATAATCCAAGATCAATGCGCGTTCTAACGGTAACATTCTGAGAAGATCTGACATTAATAACTCCGGATTCATCGCCAAGAAACGGGACGGGAAACTGAAGAAGACCTAGTCTGGAATCATCAAAAGAAGAACACAATTCGTCGAGCTGAGTTTGAGTTCGTCGAGCTGAGCTTGAGTTCGTCGAGCTGAGCCTGATGAGTTCGTTGAGCTGAGCTTGAGTTCGTCGACCAGATAATCTTCATTTGTCGAACAGACAATCTTCCTTCGTCGAGCTAAGAATCATAATTCGTCGAGCTGAGAACAGTTCTGGACTTGTCAAAATATTCTGCATCTACTTATATTCAGTGTAGACATAAGCTGGTGTCGACTGATTGATCTTGGTATCGACATTAATTTTCTGGTGTCAACATAAGTTGTCTGGTGTCGACTCATGCCCTAAGTGTCGACACAAATCCTCTGAGTTCAGAATTCGTCGAGTAGAGTACTGCATTCGTCGACCTGAGAGGTTGACTTCGTCGAGCTGAGAAGTTGAGAGCTTGAGGTCCAAGTTCGTCGAGCTCAGAATCTAGTTCGTCGACCAAAGTTTGAAGTTGGACTTCAAAAAATTCTGAAGTTATCCTGACTTTGGCTTGATCTAGAAACTTAGTCTTCGTCGAACAGAGAACTAAGGTCGTCGAGCTCAGCACAAAGAATTGTCTCACGATCGTCGAGCGCAGAACACCTTTCGTCGAGCTGAGTTCGCCGAACGTCGAACTCACTTTACTTAGTCTTGAAAACGTCTAAGTCTGGAGTCTCTGATGGTCTTGTTGATAGCTGGTCCATCTGAAGTTAACTCTAAGGACTTGGCATAGACTGTAGGACACAAACTTGACCCTGGCTATACATGATGGGTCACATCCTAAGCTAGTGAACCTAGCCCAAATCAACTAGGGATCCAACACGATGATATTCGAGCTCAGGTCGACGATTTATGGAAGTTCAACTTCAACATTCTAAGCCTAGAGTCCTTTCTCTGAACTCCAGTCGATGAAGTTATGTTATTAGCTCGACGAACTTTGAGCATAGAATTGGAAAGTTTTATCAGAAAGCAGGTAGCTGTTCTCAGGTCGACGAACTTGGTGCTCAGGTCGACGAATAAGAATTATCTGGTCGACAAACATGATTTCTCTGGTCGACGATCTCTGGACTCGGGTCAACGAAATCTGTTCTTTGATTGACGAATTCTGTGCAGATCCAGACTTAGATTTTTCCTTCTTTTGCCCTTATTCCATTACAGTAATTCCTGAATAATCAATGCTTAATATTCTCTGAATATAACCATTAGAAGCATCATTGATTATGGTATTCATCAGGATTATTACTTGCCGTTTTCAATAGGACAGTTAGGAAATCCATTAATGTAGATATTCTATCCAGCCGCATTACTTTCTCCAGGCCGTCAACAATTAATGCAAAAGGAATTCAAAAATTCAAAGGAGAAATTCGACTGATCATATAAAATAGATTTTTTCTTTTCTTCTCCATAGACAAGAGAACAAGATAGTCTAGACCAGAAAGATAATACAAGGCACACAGAGAAGATCAACATCAATCACATTCTAATCCTTCTCTGTACTAAAAACAATCTTGTTTTCACCTTGACATTGCTGAAGAAGAAGAAGAACATCCATTCCAAATCAAAAGTCTTCTTCAACCTTCACTCCAGGATTCTTCAAGGACAACAAACTTCTATCAGTCAAGAAGTTCCTGAATCTTCTCAAATCAAGGCTAAAGTTAGAAGACCTACACCCTGAAGCAAAGCTCCAATCTTCTTGAACAAATCAATATCTCAGGGGGAGCTTTGACAACATTAAGATCCACTTATCTTCTCAGTTGTTTTGAGAAAGAGAAGACACCATAAATCTCTCACCCCCTCTCTGTACAAAGGGTATCTCAGAAAACTTAAGAAGACCAGGGCACACGTAAGCATGCCTTCCGAGATACCCCCTTGGATCTATTTATAGATTTTTGAAAATTGTCTGCCAACACTAACCTTTGCTGTTCTAAACGGCTATACACCGTCCAAATTGGCCTGCCAACTGTGTAACTTCGCTATTCTGAGGGGCTAAATGCAGACCTTTAAGGGCATCTAGGTAATGTTTCCTCTGGACCCTGCTGGACGAATGATCTATGAGAGCACCACTCGGCTAAAGGGGCGAATGTCAGGAGCACAATGCATTCTCCGTCTTGAAGCTCTCTAAGGGGCGAGTGTCTGGCTGGGTGGCCACTTACTTGGCTTGGCGAGAACTGTCCTCTAATGCGTGTTAAGGCGCAAGATCCTTAGACGAGTGCTGGATGAAGATTGCACTCGCCAAAGGGCGAAACCACCCCTCCAAGGGTTGTGCGAATTCCCCTATTTAGGCCTTAGGCGAGTGTAGGCCAAAGTTCCTTACTCGCCTATCTGATGGGGTGCGCTCATCGAATACGGGTTGGACAACACCACCACCTCACACGCTACCAAGCTCGCCTGCAGGTCTAGTCCTTCTCCTTCTCTTCTGTGCTAGATTTTTAGATGATTAAGTGGAGAAATTGGGCTCAATTGAGCCCGATCGGTGAGGATAAAATCCAAAATTTTCCATGAAAAATTAACCCCTCCAGTTCGCTGCAAAATGCCCCTCTGGCGGCTATGCCGCCGCCAGGCGATATCCACATCCTCAACGGAGGTAATGGTGGCGGTGGCCGGCCAGGGATGTGGCCGAGTGGCCAAGAATTTGAGCTTGAAAAGCTCCAGTAAGGAGAAATCCAGGCTATTGGCTCATCGGTAATGATGACATGGAGCCGTCAAATCAGCCTAGATCATTAAGCACATGCCAAATGATTATTTTTTTGTTAATTCATTTCTGTCACAATATTTCAGTCACCTTGCCTTGATTTTTAAAAATACCTAGACGTATGTTCAGTAAATATGTCCAACATAGAAAACCTAGCCCTTTGAGTCTAGTTTATTACAAAATTAAAATCAACCCTTTTGGACGAATAGTTTTGCATCTGCATACTTTTTGGTGCAAGGTATCCAAGGGTTAACCAGAAATTAAAATGAGTGCCCCAGTGAACCACCTGGTCAAATGGTCTGAAATTTTGACCATATGCTGGTTTGTCCATGGTCCACAACATATCCAAAAATCAGAATTTGTGGGGATGATTTTTCTATAGTTTTGTAATAATTTAATATTTCATGTATGTAATTAAAATAGGGTCAATGGACCTCAAAATTTTCTCAAACTCTGGTGGGTGACCAGAGAGGATATTATAATGCGAAGAAAAAAAAATATAAACCCATTTGGATTTGATTTGGGGGGGGGGTATCTTGGTGAGTAAATTTGGCCATTTCTTTCAAGGTATTAGGCCTATTTCTTCTATTGTGCACTTAGTGTGGCTGAGTGATTAACCCTTCACCGAAACAAGGTAAAATCTTGGCCACTGACATATTATTACTTGAAACACACCTTGGAAAAGTATTATAAGTTGTTAGGGTGGGAATGCCATGAAACCCTAAGTTCAAACCTTAGGGTTGCCTATTATGGTTAATGATGGAAATAGGGTCACATTTCCAAGTCTTGGTTCAAGACTTTTTAGATAGATTCATTGGGTGGAGAAACACCTTGGACAATTTAACTAGAATTTTTGTGAGTGCTCCTCCCCCACAAATCACTTATTAATTAAGATATGAACTTTCCTGTCAAGTACAGAATACAAGTCTAAATGTATTGGAAGGTCATGAAACTTGGGAAATAGATTTTTACTGATGTTATCTATGTCTTCAAATTTTATTATAATTTTAAGTTAAAGATTTTTAGTACCTTCTTTGTAACACTAGAATTTATTGATTGAAGGAGAAATAAAATTTTATAGAACAAATTGAGTACTGGAAAATCGTGAAATTTAGCTAGTAAACCTTTTATATTTCTATAATGCCTTGATAATTTTATTGCAATATTTGGAAGAATATATATAGTAGTTCATTCACAAGTTACCCTAGAGGTAAATTATTTTGTAAATTCAAATAAATGATTAAATTGTATTATCAAATCATAAAATTTTGGCAGACATGTTTTATGATCATTTTTGTACAACCCCATGTCCGGCGAATAAGGTTGCCAGGAACCACACCGATTGGGCTGAAACTAGTGGACGAGCTCGGCAGTAGAGAAGCCGAGCCCGAGGTCTGTTGGGAACTATGCCCACATTAACCCAGATTTGATGAAGTCACCCTGGAACTAAGATGAAGTAACCCAGTCTACAATGTGTCACCAAACACAGGACCACACAGTGTAATCCCTCATTGTGTGTTCCAAGGTGTTGACTCATGTGTAGTCTCTCTATTGGGATACACTTCATATTCAAGCTATAGGAATGTATAAAGACTTGGTGCTGATTCCCTTCTAGTAGAAGAAATTTTGCTGACAAAAATTTTTCTAAGTATTTCTCTCGAGTAGGTCCTTAACTACTCGAGTAGATTACTTGAGATATACTCGAGTGATACTTCTGCCTACTCGAGTAAGAAACTTTTTCCTCTCATGAAGTTAAGTAAAACACTCGAGTAGTTCATTAACATACTCGAGTAGCTTACTTAACTACTCGAGTAGATTATTCTTCCTACTCGAGTTGCCCAGAATTCAGGTTCCAAATTTTTCTAAGTAAAATACTCGAGTAGTCCAAGTCATATACTCGAGTAGATCATTCTGTCTCAAGTAGTTCATACTCGAGTAGGTACTTTATATACTCGAGTAAGACATTTCTCTCTCTGTCGAGTAGTTAAGATACTCGAGTAAGTCTTTTATATACTCAAGTTAATTTTCTTCCTCTCGAGTAGTTCAATCTGACTACTCGAGTAGTTGTTTTTCCCGTGTGCAAAATTTTTCCAAGTGTTTGTCTCGAGTAGTTTTCCTAACCACTCGATTAGTTCAATTCTGCCTACTCGATTTCATTTCCGAGAAACTTTTCTTTGTACTCGAGTAGATCCTCACAAGTACTCGAGTAGTTGATTATATCCACTCGAGTAGTTTTTGAAAGAGCAAGCTAGATCTGATATACTCTAGAGGGGGGGTGAATAAAGTATATGGTGCTTAAAAACTTTTTACAACAGTTGTTGTAATCTGAGTGGACAGGGAAGCAAATAGTAAATATAACCACAGAATAATCACAGTCTACAAAAGAAACTAATCACAAGCCACAACCAGAAACAAAAGAAACACAAGCAACTAGAAGACACAAGGAGCTATAGTGGTTCCCCTAAACTTGGGTACATCCACCCTTCTACCACCCTAGGTAGGTATCCACTGCAGGATGAGTTGATCAGGTGTCCTAGGCACCAATGAGCTTTTGATAAGGTGATCAAAACCAAACCAGATTTTTTGATCAGGTGTCTTGCCACCAATGAGCTTTTGATAAGGTGCTCAAAAACCAAACACAAACTTTTGAAGGGAGTTTGAAAAACCCTTTACAGAGGTGGGAATGAGAGACTGATGGAAGTCTTCTCTTTCTCAAAGAAGCTGAGAAGACTATGTGGACATTGATGTTGTCAAAGCTCCCCTTGAGATCTGTAGTTGTTCAGGAAATGAAGCTTTATAGTAGGGTGATAGGACTTCAGAAAATTGATCTCCAGCAATTGATGATTTCAGCAACAACAAAAATGTGAGGTGTCTGGAGTCTTGAATGTTGATGGCCTTGAACACTTGAATCAAAAGAGATCTGAAGATTTCAGATTTTTTGATCTCCTTTTGATGATGGTGTTCTTGTGTGAATTCTTTTAGATAGAGAATGTCTACAGCTCTCTTTCTTTTTCTCTTGAGTGATTGTTGTTGAGAAAGATGTTATTCCAGAGAAGTGTTGTTGCAGAGAATATTTTGTTCTTCTTCTTCTTGTGCACTCTCTTCTTTTCAGGAATTCAAAAATCTTATCTTTTATTCCTTTGTTCTGAATAGAAATGATCCTCTGTCCAGAATAGCCGTTAGCCTGTCATTAATTACATCCTTAATTGCAATTGTCTTCTGGGGAAAGTCCAATGAAACATTCCTTAATAATCCCTTGAAACTTGCTGCAGAATAAATGAAAACGGCTACAAGATCTCCTAAATTAATTGCTGAGAATAACTCCTTAACTGTTCTGAATTTGAATCTTGAAAATCATTTAACTCTTCAGAAAAACGTCGAACTGAGCTCTACTATCGTCGAACTGAGCTCAGCGATTTGGACTTAGACAGCAATAGAGATCGTCGATCAGAGCTCAAATATCGTCGAACTGAGCTCAGAGATAGAGAATCAATACTGGAGTCAAGATCGTCGAACTGAGCTCGAAGATCGTCGAACTGAGCTCGAAGATCGTCGAATGGAGTTCGACGATTTGTTAAAGTTGAGCTCAGCGATCGTCGAATGGAGTTCGACGATCCGTTGAAGTTGAGCTAAATGATCGTCGATTGGAGTTCGACGATTCGTCGTACTGAGCTCGACGAAATGACTTAGTCTCCAAACTGAAAAACCTTGATCTTGAGGGCAGCTTCCAAACCTAACTACTAACCCTTAGACTCAATTCTAATTGACCTTTAGATCTATACAATGAGGTCAAAAACAGGTTTCCTAAAGACATAGTGATCCTGACCCAAATTAGTAATTGGGTGTTCCAACAATCTCCCCCTATTTGGGTTAGGATTACTATTAACAGAAATTGGAGAAATTAAAAACACCATACAAAGCAACAATATAACAAACAACAACATTGCAGAATCACAGATAAATCTCAGACAGATCATAAATCAGAATAATTGTCACCTTACAGAATTACTCTTTCTCCTTGCTCTTTATAAGTTTAATTTCTCTATTTGGATTAAGAGCTTCCTTCTTTGATCTTCTGTCATCAGCTGCACCTAAAGAAGTTTGTTGTTTAGGCCTTGGTACCACAGCTTCAGGGTGCAGCTCCATGTATCTTTCAGAATCAAAAAACTTGCTGGAGGCATATCTTTCAAGTTCCTTCTTTATTTGTTCTGACAATATAGTAATGCTGGAGGTGTCCTTTCTTTGCTCTCTGGCTTTCTTAATTTGATCCAAGGCAGCTAATTCCTTCATTCTGGCAGTCCATGCAGTAGGATTGTTCTCTGGATCCTCAAAAGGCACTGGAGGTTCATATCTGTTGGAAGGATTATCTGGAGGAGCTCTGGATGAGACTAATTCTTTTAGCTTGTAGGGAAAAGGGCCTGAAGTTGTATCAGAAGAGCCTGGTCCTTCCCTTGAGTATGGGTGCTGCATGGAGTAACCTTTTGAATAGACTTGAAGTTCTCTTTGGTTACCTCTATAATTTCCTCTCCTTGATTGAGAACCTCTGGATTGGCTTCCCCTATATTGAGATCTTCCATGAGGCTGATAGGGGTTTTGACTTCTAGCAGAAGGATAAACAGCAGAGCTACCAACTGCACCTACATCAGGAGGAGGAGGTGGAGGAGGATGATGGAACTGAGAGGAACCTTTCTCATATTTCCTCTTCTTTTTCATAGCCTTTAATTGATTCTTGGAATATTGCATCCAATGTTCAGTTATAGGGCAGTCATGAAGAATGTAGTAAGGAATATCATTGGTATTTTTTACTTTAGCTGGTGGAACTCTTTTCATGGCTTTGCTTCTTGCTTTTCTTTTCCTGGTTATAGTAGCAGAAGAATCATCAGAATCAGTTCTGAACTGATCACTTTCAGAGCTTTGTTTATCATATAAAGCATCAATCCTTTTCAGATAGTCTTTCTGTTGTTGGGATGGAGCAGATGAGGCAGTGGTGACAGCAATTGTAGCAGCAGCAGATACAACAGATACAGTACTTTCAGGGGCAATACTTGTAGAAGATATAGCAGCAGTAGTAACAGCAGTAACTGGGGCAACAGCAGATACAGAGATAACAGTTTCAGAAACACTACTTTCAGATACAATAGGTTCAGCATCAGCAATAACAGTAGGCTCAAAATCAAATGCCTCTGTCTGCATATCCTCAGAAACTGAAACATCAGCAGCATCAGAACAAACAGAAACAACAACATTTTTGTCAGTAGGAGTAGCAGCAGTAAGATCAATGGAAACAGAAGGCTCAGCAGTATATAGGGAATTTATATAGGAGCTAATTAAGCTGGTATCACAGCTTGAGAAGGGCACAATGGCCTTGGAGAGATCTTCTGATGGCTGGACTGCAGTGCTAACTGGGAGACAGCTGAAGTATATGTAATCAAACTCAGATAAAAGGGACCTGAGGTCCAATGAGAAAACTGCAACCTGTGGTGGTGAAGAAGGTTGAGCTTGAGTTGAAGTAACAGCAGCAGCAGCAGGCAATATAACATCTTCATGAGGCATCTCCCCCTGAATAGATTCAGAGACAGCTGGATCAAGACACCCAAAGGAAGGGATTGCCTGAGGAGGAAAGATGGAGGAGAGCCTGGCAGATAAGTCTGCAACTGACTTGAAGAGTGGAGCCAAGGAGGTCTCCAACAGAAGTGAGTGCCTGGGAGCTATCAGCTCATATATTCTGTCAGCTAAGGCTGGAATGTCTACATGCTCAGTAGGGACTGGAGCAGAGGTAGAGAAGGAAGGTGAAGCAGCTGGAGATGTTGGTGGAGAGCTGGTGTATGAGGGAAAGGAAGGTTGAGGTGTGTGGATTGTGGAAATTGAAGATAGTGGTATGGAGATAGAAGGTGTGAAGGAGGGTTGATCAATGATATCTTGCAGAAGTTGTTGGTATGATGTGGATGAAGAGGGTGGATCAGGAGGGGATGAAGGTGAATCATCCATGAAGGAATCATCTAGAAGATTGAATGATGGAATGTTGGATGATGTGTCAATGTCTGGGTGAGGGTAATGATGTAATGGATGGAAGATTTCTTCTGTTATTGGAAGAGTTGGAGAGGGAATAGCAGTTGGAGATGAAATTGAAGTTGGAGATGGGGTTGAGATAATGATTGTGGGGGAAATTTGAATGGTGGATGTGACTGGTGGAGAGGAGATAAGAGGTGGAGGAGTAGAAGAAGCAGCAGGCAAGTCTTCTGTAGGGGCATAAACTTGAGGGGAAGAGACTGCAAGAGTCCTTGTGCCTGAAGTGGTGCTTGCAGATGGCCTGCTGGGCTTCACTTTCTGTCTGTCCCATTTGCCAAATAGGGCACAGGACAGCCTCTTAGAGGCATTGATGTGCATCCCAGATGAGACTAGCAGTGCAGGGCATCTGTTATGGAGAAACAGCCCTAGAATCCTTCCATAATTCACAAAGTTCTTGTTTATCTTCTTCTTAATCAGATCAAAGAAGACCTCTCCCTAGTTTAATTGTTTCTTATCCACAATGGCTCCCATCAAGCACAGCTGATACCTAGAGATGGTATCATGCGCTAAATGCTTGGCCAACAGAACCTTTTCCACAGCTAAGTTCTTTTTCAGCAGCATGCTAGGGTTTGCATCAGAATGACCCATTCTAGCAAGTAAATCAGAAAATGCTTCTCCCGACATCTCAGTAGAATCCTCTCCAGAATTCAATCCAAAAATCGCTATCAGAATAGTAGACGTTAGAGGGACCTGGGTTCTAGAAATTGAACCAACCACTGTATTTTGGTCCTGGTTATGGGCAGTATAGACCCACTCCTTGATCTCATCAGCAGCCAATTTGATTCTTGTGGACATGATAGTAACAAGCTTTTGTTACTTGAACAGTTCCAGAATGTCTTGGAAGATTTGATCGCTGCTGCTGAAACTCCATATCTATATCAAATCCTGCATCAAACTTCATTGCGGCTAGAACGGCAACTGAGACGGCCATTGTTACCTGCAAAAATCAACAAACAAACAACCAAGTGTAGAGAAGTTTGGAGGGAAAGAGAATTTTTGCAGAGAGAACGAAGGCGCAAAGAGAGAACGACGGCCGAAAAATGAATTTTATATTAGGGTTCGACGCAGAAAAGGAAAGATCGTTGAACTCAGTTCAACGATCGGGGCTTCTAAAGGAACCTGAAAGGTCATCAACATCGTCGATCTCCGTTCGACGATATTGGAGAGCGTCGAGCTCCATTCGACGATAGTTCAGAGAACAAAATCATCGAGCGCCGTTCGACGATCGTTGACCTGGAGAGATAGTTGAGCACTATCTGAGAAGCGCTAAACTCAGGTCGACGATTTCAGAAAGCGTCGATCTCCGTTCGACGATCTGGGGGAAAATCGTCGAGCGCAGTTCAGAGACCAGAAATACTCTAGACACTAGAAAAATCAAGATGTTTGCCTAGTCTTGGTCAATTTTTAAAGTTTTAAAATATTGGATATTATTTTAGACTTCCTCTATCTAACATTTCTAACTGATTTAGGAAGGTGTGTTTCTTTTCATGTAAGGGTTTGGTGAAAATATCTCCCCTTTGCAAATCAGTTGGGATATATTGAAGTTCAATTTTATTCTTCTCAACATTATCCCTTAAAAAGTGATGCCTAATATCTATGTGTTTTGTCCTACTATGGAGGACTGGATTTTGAGATATAGAAATAGCACTGGTGTTATCACAAAATATTTTTGACTTCTTTAAGTTGTAGCCATAGTCTAGGAGTTGGTTTTGAATCCACAATATTTGTGAACAACAACTACCTACAGCCATATATTCAGCTTCAGTAGTTGAAGTTGACAAAGTTGTTTGTTTCTTGCAAAACCAAGAGACAAGTCTGTCACCAAGAAACTGACAAGTTCCACTGGTGCTTTTCCTGTCAATTCTGCATCCAGCATAATCAGCATCAAAAAATCCAGTTAATTCAAATGTTGAATCTTTTGGATACCAGAGACCTAGATTTGTACAACTTTTTACATACCTGAGAATCCTTTTTACTAATGTTAGGTGTGACTCTCTAGGGCTCACTTGGAATCTAGCACAGATGCATGTAGCAAACATTATGTCTGGTCTACTAGCTGTAAGGTACAATAAAGAGCCAATCATTACTCTGTATGTTGTCTGATCAACAGGTTTCCCATGTTCATCAGCATCCAATACAGCATTAGTAGGCATGGGTGTTTTCATACAAGATGCTTCAGACATACCAAATTTCTTAACCAATTCTTTTGCATACTTGGTTTGAGAAATGAATATGCCTTCAGCATGTTATTTGACTTGCAATCCTAGAAAGAAGGATAGCTCACCCATGCTACTCATTTAAAATTTAGAATGCATTAGGTTGGAGAACCTTTTGCACAAATTTGAATCAGTAGAGCCAAAAATAATATCATCTGCATAGATCTGTACTAGTAGGGTATGGGACTTCTGGGTTCTAATGAAAAGAGTTTGGTCTACTCTACCCCTTATAAATTCATTTTTCAGGAGAAAGCATGCTAGGGTCTCATACCATGCTCTAGGAGCTTGCTTGAGACCATATAATGCTTTGTTCAGCTTAAAAACATAATCATGATGGGTTGGAGAGATAAAACCTGGAGGTTGTCTGACATAGACTTCTTCTTTGATATCTCCATTTAGAAAGGCACTCTTTACATCCATCTGATATACCTTGAAGCCTTTGTGTGCTGCATAAGCTAAGAAGATTCTGATGGATTCCAATCTTGCAACTGGTGCAAAAGTCTGGTCATAATCTATGCCTTCTTCTTGAGAGTATCCTTGAGCAACTAGCCTTGCCTTGTTCCTTACAATTACTCCTTGATCATCCAATTTGTTTCTGAACCCCCACTTTATTCCAATAATGGAGTGATCCTTAGGTCTTGGCACTAGTTCCCAAAATTTTTTCCTTTCAAATTGATGCAACTCTTCTTGCATTGCAATGATCCAGTGTGGATCTTGCTCTGCATCTTGAATGGATTGAGGTTCAAATTGAGATAGGAAGCAAGTGTGCAATAGGTTTTGGTTGACCTGATTTCTGGTTTGCACACCAGCTGAGATGTCTCCAATTACTTGGGAAATTGGATGGTCTCTTGATGTTACCAAATCAACAGGGGATGTTGATTGTTCACCAACCTGTGTCGTTGTTTCCTCTTGTGGTACAACAACTAGCTCTTCAAGTTGTTTCTCTTCAATATGTTGAATGCTTTCTTCATCTTCACTGCTTTCCTCTTTTTGAGCAATCTGTAACCTGTTCAAATCTTCATCAAGAGAATGTACCTGCAAAGGTTCTATAGTAGAAGTATTCTTCTCCTTGAAAGACATGTTAGATTCATCAAATGATATGTGAACAGATTCTTCAATTTTAAGAGATGATTTATTATAAACCCTATAAGCGTTACTGATCATGGAGTATCCCAGAAACACTCCTTCATCAGCTTTGGCTTGAAATTTTGCTAAATACTTCTTGTCATTATTGTGTATATAACAAATACAACCAAAAATTCTAAAGTAATCTACTTTATGTTTCTTCCCTTTGAGCAATTCACAGGGAGTCTTGCCCTTTAGTTTATGTATTAAACTTCTATTCAGCACATAGTTGGAGGTGTTCACTGCCTCTGCCCAAAAGGATAGAGTAAGGTGAGCATCTAACAACAATGTAGTGGCAGATTCAATAAGGGTTCTATTTTTCCTTTCAGCTACCTCATTTTGTTGAGGAGTTCTAGGAGCTGAGAAAGTGTGCCTGATCCCTTCCCTCTGACAGAACTCTTGCATAAGAAGAGAATCAAACTCTATCCCATGATCACTTCTGATCAGGGCAATGTGAGTATTGAACTCAATCTGTATGCATTTGAGAAACTCTGTCAAACACTTAAAGTTATCAGACTTCTTCCTCAGAAAGAACACCCATGTGAATCTTGAGAAGTCATCTACAACTAGTAAGGTGTAAGATTTCCATCCTAAGCTTTGTACTATAATGGATCCAAAAAGATACATGTGTAACAGATACAAAATCCTAGGTGAATCACTCTTATTAAGTGACTTGAAACTATTTTTAGTTTGCTTGCCTAATTGACAAGCCCTGCAGAGTCCTTCCTACTTGTAGGGGCCAGAAGGTAGTCCTCTAACAAGGTTGTCCTTGGATAGCCTAGCAATTGTTCTAAGGTTTGTTAAAATAGCGAACAAACGACCAAAAAACAAGCTGGAGTTTTGAATAATTGAAAGTTTTATTATCCAAAAAGATATCTATTACAAAGGTAAGCCCTCCCTTATATAGAATGGAGGAGAGATGAGAGAATACAAATAAGAGATGTGGGACTAAAAATTTACAGGACTAAGCGGACTATACAAAACAAACCGCACAAGCCGCGCGGTTAGACAGAAGGGCTAACCGCACGGCTACCACCAGAGAGAAAGAGAGATTGCCAGGGTTGACCGCTAGACCGCCCGGTCTCCAAGCTGGCTGAAACAAACCGCCAGACCACGCGGTCTTCAACCCGCCAAGACAGACCGCCAGACCGCTCGGTCACCAACTTCAACACTCCCCCTCAAGCTGGAGCATATATATCGATCATGCCCAGCTTGTCACAAACATGAAGAAACGAGGAAGAAACTGGCTTGGTGAAGATGTCAGCCAGCTCTTTATCAGAAGTGACAAAGGGAGTGCAAATTTGTTCCTTTAAGATCTCTTCACGAATGAAATGACAGTCGACCTCAATGTGTTTTGTTCTTTCATGGAAGACCGGATTTTTGGAGATGTATATGGCGGCCTTGTTATCACAGAACATAGGTAGAGGATGGTTGTAGACCTCTCCTAAATCTAGCATGAGAGCCCGCAGCCATTTTAACTCACAAGTGGTCGACATCATACTGCGATACTCAGCTTCTACACTGGACCTGGAGACAACAGACTGCTTATTGCTCTTCCAGCTCACCAGAATTCCCCCAACAAAGGTGCAAAAACCTGAGGTTGACTTGCGATCCGCTTTGTCATCAGCATAACTTGCATCTGAGTATGCTTCAATCCTCAGATGACCATTCTTCTGAAAAAGTAATCATTTTCCAGACGCTGCTTTGACATACTCCAAGATCCGCAAGCCGGACTGTAGATGGCACTCCCTAGGTGCTTGCATGAATTGACTCACCTTGCCCACAATATAGGAGATGTCGGGCCTGGTCACTGTAAGATATATGAGCTTACCAACCAGGCGCCTGTACCGCGAACTATCTGAAAGAGGAGGCGAATCATTTGTCCAGGTTTTGTCTTCTCCAGTTGCCATGGGGCATCAGGTAGGTTTTGCTCCAGTCAATCCTGCCTCTTTTAAAAGATCAAGGGCATACTTACGCTGAGAGAGAACTAAGGAGTCGGGCTTTCGAGAGATTTCGATCCCCAGAAAGTACTTTGTAGAGCCCATATCTTTCGTGATCAAATGTTGGCGAAGATGTCGCTTTGTCAGGGCTACCCCTTCCTAGTCATCGCCAGTGAGAAGAATATCATCGACGTACACATCAAGAACAACCAGCCCCGAAGGAGTTTTACGAATAAATAGAGAGTGATCGGCAGAGCTTCGCGCAAAACCAACGGCCGCCACGATGCCGCTGAACTTGTCAAACCAAGCTCGAGGGCTCTGCTTGAGGCCATAAATTGCCTTCTTCAGCCGGCATACTCGTGTCTCCCCCTGAGCAACATACCCCGGAGGTTGCTCCATGTAAACGACCTCGTGAAGATCACCATAAAGGAAGGAATTCTTGACATCCAGCTGGGAAATCGGCCAATCCCTATTTACCACCACAGAGAGAAGGACCCGGATAGTGCTGAGACGAGCCACGATGGAGAAGGTGTCAAAGTAATCAACCCCATAGGTCTGAGTAAAGCCCTTAGCAACAAGGCGAGCCTTATAACGATCCACAGTGCCGTCGGGGCCAAATTTGACCACAAAGACCCAGCGACAGCCAACCACATCAGTGCCGAAGGGAGGAGGAACAAGAGTCCAGGCACCCCGCTCAGTTAGGGTCGTCATTTCCTCATCCATGGCCATCTTCCAATGAGGAATAACAAGGGCCTCCTGGTAGGAGCGGGGTGTGGAAGTGGTAGAGATAGCCAGTGCAAATGTCCTGCGAGAAGGGGTAAGACGATCATAGGAAACAACAGCAGCAAGAGGGTGTAGGGTACACATACGCACCCCTTTGCGAAGAGTTATAAGAAGATCCAGGTCAGCGGGTCCCGCGGCATCCGGAGCATCCGTGGTAGAGAAAGCTGGCCCGAGAGTAGAGAGCGACGGCGGCGGAGATGAGGGAGAGGGTGGCGGAGGAGGGAGAGAGAGAGGTGGAGGGAGAGGAGTGGATGGAGACGGTGTAGGGGTGGAGATCGTAGTAGGAGGCGAGGGAACGAAGGGAATGGCAGGAGAATCAGAAGCTGGGAGAAGAGGAGAGGAGTCATCCGAGAAGTAGGAGGTATTCTCGAAGAAGGTGACGTCAGCAGAGACAAACTGCTTATAAAGGACGGGATCAAAGCAACAATAGCCTTTCTGAGTGGTGGAGTACCCCAGAAAGACACATTTGGTGGAGCGAGGGGAGAGCTTATCACTGGTGGCAGAAGGGGTATGCACAAAGGCAGTGCATCCAAAGATTTGGAGAGGTAGAGGAAACGGCTCCTTGCCCGGATACAGAATGGAGAATGGGGTTTTTTCGTGGAGAACCGTGGAGGGAATGCGATTGATAAGGTAGCAGGCAAGGAGAACAACATAGCCCCAATAGGAGCGAGGAACATGCATCTGAGTCATCAAGGTGCGAGCGATATCGAGGAGGTGACGGTTTTTGCGTTCGGCCACACCATTTTGTTGTGAAGTATAGACACAACTAGTTTGATGAATAATCCCATTTTGCATGCAGAATGTAGAAAAGTCATGACTGATATATTCTTTGGCATTATCAGATCGAAAAACTTTGATAGAAACATTAAACTGAGTTTGGATCATGAGATAGAAGGACGTCCATACAGAAAATAATTCGGAGCGATCTTTTAATAGATACACCCACGTACAGCGAGAGAAATCATCAATGAACGTTACAAAATATGAACTACCCCGACCAATGGTAAGAGTAGGAGAAGGACCCCAAATATCGGAGTAGATGAGATCAAACGGACGGGTAGAGCCACGAACATGCTTTGGAGGGAAAGAGGAGAGGTGATGCTTGCCAAGCTGACAGGCCTCACAGTTGAGAGGAGGACTTTGTGGAGGAAGGTGGGGCAGAAGTTGACGAAGAAGACGTGGAGGAGCATGACCAAGGCGGAGATGCCATTGGAGAATATCTGTGGAGGTGGTGGAGAAGGTGGAAAAAGCAGAAATGTTGTCCAGGAAGTATAGGCCGCATCTCTCAGTCCCAGTAGAAATCGTCCGTTGGGAGTCCGGATCCTGAAAAGAGCAAGAAGTAGAAGTAAATGTGACGGAACACTGTAATTGATTGCATAGAGAGGTAACAGATAATAAGTTGCACGGGAACTGGGGCACATATAGAGTATCCGCCAAGTGAAGAGACGGAGTGACATGAACTATCCCCGTCCCATGGACTGATGATGAAGAGCCATCAGCGAGAATAATCGGGGCAACCGATCATGTGCTTCTAGGAGAGAAAAACATTGGAGATTGCCGGTCATATGATTTGTGGCACCGGTGTCGATCAACCATTTTCCTTGAGTAACAACGTGGGCAATGCCAGAAGACATGACAATCGAGGCGAACGGCTTGGAGGAGTATATGAAAGCCATGAAGGGAGGAATAAAAACTGCAGCGGTCTCGGTGACAGCACACCAGCGGCAAGAAGGGTCACGACCAAGGTGCAGAGCAAGGCAAAGGGTAAGAAGAGGGAAGAACAAGCCGCGCGACTTAACAGGAGGTCGCGACGACTAACAGGCAGGAGCAGCTAAAGGAAGAATGGCAGGGAGGCCGCCTAAACAAGGAAGAACCCGCACAAACAGAGAGAAAATGCAGCAGTTAGAGAAAGAGATCTGCAGCGGTCACGATAATAGATACCAGCGGCCAGAAAAACCACGACCAAGCCGCAGAAGCAAGCAGAGGCAAAGAAGTCGAGCGGCTAGAAATCAGCCCGCGCGAACAGAAGAAAGAGACACCACACGAACAGAGAAAAGTCCACTGGGAGGCAAACAGGTCACAGTAAGAAGAAGAATAAACAAAGTGGTCGCGCACACAAAGGGCAAAGACAAGGAGATAAGAAGCCGCGCGAACAGGGCGCAAGCAGGCGGAAGAAATAAGCCGTGGGGACAGGCCGCGAGAAGAAGAAGCAAGCCGCGCGAACAGGTCGCGAGGTCAGAGAGGGCACACAGAATCAGGAGGAGAAAATCGAGTTCTCTGATACCATGTTAAAGTAGCGAACAAACGACCAAAAAATAAGCCATAGTTTTGAATAATTGAAAGTTTTATTATCCAAAAAGATATCTATTACAAAGGTATGCCCTCCCTTATATAGAATGGAGGAGAGATGAGAGAATACAAATAAGAGATGTGGGAGTAAAAATTTACAGGACTAAGCGGACTATACAAAACAAACCGCACAAGCCACGCGGTTAGACAGAAGGGCTAACCGCACGGCTACCACCAGAGAGAAAGAGAGATTGCCAGGGTAGACCGCCCGGTCTCCAAGCCGGCTGAGACAAACTGCCAGACCGCGCGGTCTTCAACCCGCCAAGACAGACCGCCAGACCGCCCGGTCACCAACTTCAACAAGGTTTAAATATCCTAGTCTCTTATGCCATAAAACATTAGGTCTACTGACAGAATTAAACAGGCAAATATCTACTTCTATTGAAAGAAAATCTACTAAATAGATGTTACCTTTCCTTTTACCTGTCAACACAGTTGTGTTGTCCTCTGACTTGATCTTGCATAAGGCTTTGCTGAAAGTCACACGGTAGCCTTCATCACATAGCTGACTGATACTTATCAAATTGTGCTTCAGTCCTTCCACATAAGCTACCTTCTTGAATGTCACTGTCCCAATCTGGACTGCACCATATCCTTTAGTTTGTCCAAAGTTTGAATCACCAAATATGACTTTGGGTCTAAGCTTGGATTTGAAGGATGTGAGGTTGTCCCTATTTCCTGTCATGTGCTTTGAACACCCACTATCAAAATACCATTGTTGGTTTGATGTTGGATAGGTCTTCACCTACACATAGAATAATTCACTGGTTTTTGACCCAGTTTACCTTAGGCCTAGGTTGATAACCTTTTAATTCAGAAATAAAAGACATCACAGGTTGACTCTTATAACCTTCAGGATGATATCTCCTTGGAGGTATTATCCATTCAGTATAAGGGTTAAAGCTTTGGGATGAAGGACCCCTAGGATTGGATTTTGATTTACCCTTGAAAGAATTTCCAAAGCTCTGATCTCTATTCGACGATCGTTGAGCTGCGTTCGACGATCTTGGGTCAGATCGTCGAGCTCCGTTCGACGGTCGACTGTGGCAGAGTTCAGGAATTAGAGATCGTCGACCTGAGTTCGACGATTTTGCCTGAGATCGTCGATCTACGTTCAACGATCGTCGAGCTCCGTTCGACGATTTCTGCTGGAACTTGGTTTTCTTAGGTAGATCAGAATTTTTCCTAGCTACCTCTACAACTCCCTTCCCTTTATCAGAAATAAACTTAATTGGGGTTGTGAGAACTATAGGTTGGCTGGATGAAGCACCCAAGCCCAGTGTACTATTGAATCTGGAGTTCACTGTGCTTGTGATGTCCATTAGCTTGATACTTCTCCCATTAAGGGATTTTTCAAGCTTCTTGGCCTCTGATAGCTCACCTTTCAGTGAAGTTATTTGCTCCCTACATCACTCCAACTCCTCAGAGAGTTTGAGGTTTTCTGACTTTAAGATACTATGTTCAGATAATTGATTTCTGAGAGAAATAATTTCCTTCTCAGATTTTAATAAGTCTAAACATAATGCTTTAAACCCAGACTTAAAGTCCTCAGAATTGAAATCAAAAGAACTAATTACCTGATCCTCTTCAAGTTGAGTCTCTGAGTCTGACTCTGACTCTTCTGCATCTGAATTGTGTTGAGATACATTGATTGCCATCATGCAGAACTCCTTCTCTTCAGCATCATCTTCATCATCACTGGAGCTGGATGAAGCTTCTGATTCTTCTTCAGTTTCACTCCTGGATTCAGCGACAAAACCCTTCCTTGTGTGTTTGTTCTTGCTTGAGGAGGGTTTGCCATTGCCATTCTTCTTGAAGTCTTTGTCCTTTCTTCTTTCTTTTTTGTCCCTTCTGTGCTTATTTTTGATTTCTGGACAGTCAGGCACAATATGGCCTGGTTTCCTGCAATCAAAGCAAACAATTTCTTTATTATTTAACTTATCATACCTTGGCTTATCATGCTCTTTGTATGATCTCTTTCTGAAGTCCTTCCTGGCCATCTTGTAAAATCTTTTAGCCAATAGACTAATCAGCTCATTATTGCCTGTGACTTTGTCTTCAGGCTGATCTTCAGTTGCTTTGAAAGTTATTGTCTTTTCTTTTCATGTGGCTGGTGAGGCAGCCTTCTGCTCTTCTTGTCTGTTCTTAATGAGCAGCTCATAAGACTTGAGCTTGCCCAAAAGAGCTTCTGTTGTAATCTCATTCAGACTTCTGGCATCCTTGATTGGCCAGATCCTTGAGTCCCAAGTGCTTGGGAAGCACATTAGGATTTTGTCATTAAGCTCAGTTAATGAGATCTCCTTATCCAGAGTCTTCAGTTCATTGACTATCAGACTGAGTTTGTTGTACATTTCAGCTACTGGCTCAGCTTCTCCTTCCTTGAAATTCTCATATTGGGATATGAGGTGGGATCTCCTATCCTTTCTTTCATCAGCTGATCCTGAGACTATGTCAGAGAGCTTATCCCAGATTTCCTTTGCTGAATTACATTCAGCCACCTTTTGGAAAATGTCATCAGACATAGTCTGGGCTAAGATACTCATAGTCTTTGCATCTGCTACTTTCCACTTCTTGATATCAGCATCTGTTCCTGATGGAGGTGGAACATCATTTGTGCTTGTGTTCTCTGGAGGTCTTGGACAAACTGTCAAAAAAGAATTAAAAATGTCCTCATCAATAGAATTCATGTAAAGTCTAATCCTTGCTTTCCAAAGTGAAAACTTGGATAGATTGCACACTGGAGGTCTGGTGCTAGCATAATCTTTGTTTTGGGTCATGATTTGTGAAGAGATGATTCTAATAACAAAATCAAAACAAGCAGATCTAACTAGGGATCTTTGGGTTCAGGTGTTAGCCTGTGCAACCACCAAGGTGTGGTATGATTAACCAATCTCGCTTTGATACCAATTGAAAGAGCAAGCTAGATCTGATATACTATAGAGGGGGGTGAATAGAGTATATGGTGCTTAAAAACGTTTTACAACAGTTGTTGTAATCTGCGTGAACAGGGAAGCAAATAGTAAATCTAACCACAGAATGATCACAGTCTACAAAAGAAACTAATCACAAGCCACAGCCAGAAACAAAAGAAACACAAGCAACCAGAAGACACAAGGAGATATAGTGGTTCCCCTAAACTTGGCTACATCCACTCTTCTACCACCCTAGGTAGGAATCCACTGCAGGATGAGTTTATCAGGTGTCCTGGGCACCAATGAACTTTTGATAAGGTGCTCAAAAACCAAACCAGATTTTTTGATCAGGTGTCTTGCCACCAATGAGCTTTTGATAAGGTGCTCGAAAACCAAACACAAACTTTTGAAGGGAGTTTGAAAAACCCTTTACAGAGGTGGGGATGAGAGAGTGATGGAAGTCTTCTCTTTCTCAAAGCAGCTGAGAAGACTATGTGGATATTGATGTTGTTAAAGCTCCCCCTGAGATCTGTAGTTGTTCAGGAAATGAAGCTTTGTAGTAGGGTGATAGGCCTTCAGAAAAGTGATCTCCAGCAATTGATGATTTCAGCAACAGCTAAAATGTGAGGTGTCTGCAGTCTTGAATGTTGATGGCCTTGAACACTTGAATCAAAAGAGATCTGAAGATTTCAGATTTGTTGATCTCCTTTTGGTGATGGTGTTCTTGTGTGAATTCTTTTAGACAGAGAATGTCTACAGCTCTCTTTCTTTTTCTCTTGAGTGATTGTTGTTGAGAAAGATGTTGTTCCAGAGAAGTGTTGTTGCAGAGAATATTTTGTTCTTCTTCTTCTTGTGCACTCTCTTCTTTTCAGGAATTCAAAAATCTTATCTTTTATTCCTTTGTTCTGAATAGAAATGATCCTCTGTCCAGAATAGCCGTTAGCCTGTCATTAATTACATCCTTAATTGCAATTGTCTTCTGGGGAAAGTCCAATGAAACATTCCTTGATAATCCCTTGAAACTTGCTGCAGAATAAATGAAAACGGCTACAAGATCTTCTGAATTAATTGCTGAGAATAACTCCTTAACTGTTCTGAATTTGAATCTTGAAAATCATTTAACTCTTCAGAAAAACATCGAACTGAGCTCTACTATCGTCGAACTGAGCTCAGCGATTTGGACTTAGACAGCAATAGAGATCGTCGATCAGAGCTCAACTATCGTCGAACTGAGCTCAGAGATAGAGAATCAATACTGGAGTCAAGATCGTCGAACGGAGCTCGAAGATCGTCGAATAGAGTTCGACGATTTGTTAAAGTTGAGCTCAGCGATCGTCGAATGGAGTTCGACGATCCGTCGAAGTTGAGCTAAATGATCATCGATTGGAGTTCGACGATTCGTCGTACTGAGCTCGACGAAATGACTTAATCTCCAAACTAAAAAACCTTGGTCTTGAGGGTAGATTCCAAACCTAATTACTAACCATTAGACTCAATTCTAATTGACCTTTAGATCTATACAATGAGGTCAAAAACAGGTTTCCTAAAGACATAGTGATCCTGACCCAAATTAGTAATAGGGTGTTCCAACAGTTTTCTTCTACACACTCGAGTAGCCATGATTTTTATACCCGAGTAAAATTTCTCTGCTTACTCGAGTAGTTTTATACATACTCGTGTATATGACCTCATTTTCCCTGAAATTTTTTTCTAAGTCCAGATTTGACAGATTTTCAAATCCCGTGACATGATTGGTCCATGTGTACGTCATTAAAGTCAATTATGACCGTTATTAGTACTCCTATAAAAGGTCTTGTCTAATTGACAAACCCTAATAATAAGAATAAGAAAAACAGATCTTTCAAGAAGAAAAATTCATCTGAGTTTTGCAGCCGTTGCATTCCAAAATAATTGTTATTTCCTCTCTCTCTTCACGGAACGAAAGCCGCTGCTGCCGCAGTTCTTCTCTGGCAAGGGTTTTGATCTTCAGAGGAAATAGACTGAAGAAGTTCTCCAGATTGGGATCGTGTTTCGCATACTCATCTTCTGTCCGATCGTGGAAGCAAGGAGTTCAGATCTACTGTTGCCGAGAATCATTCTTCGACTTTTCTAATAAAGCCGCACGCCAAGAAGAAGATTACAGTTTCTGTCTTAGTTTCAGATCTGAACCAGAATATTTTTACTGTCTGTATTTCTTCAATACTTGTACTTTATTTCTGTAGGAGAATCTATCTCCGAGTGTAGGAGTTTTCTACTCCGAGTTTGTAGGAAGGTGTTTCTTCCGAGTTATAGATCCATTTGGATTGGATTGAGATTGTAGGAACTTTATTCCGAGGGTAGGATTGAGTTTCAATCCGAGATAGTGGAGTAGCCGAGTCTAGTTTATTGCTAGATCGGCGAGGGAAAGTGGATGTACCCAAGATCGGGGTACCACTATAAATCTTGTCTCATCTGTGATATTTGAGTAGATAGATCTGTGATGTGCTGTAAGATTTTTTATTCCGCAAAAGACGCAAAACTCACATATTCACCCCCCTCTAGGTGATTTAGGTTGACAACTATTCTATTTCAATTGGTATCAGAGGCAGGTTGATCGTTAAAAGGTTAACACCTTGATCAGTTCCTGCACATAGTTTTCATTTTAGATCTATCTAACATGGACAAGGCGAAGGATTTCGCCAAGCTTCCCTTGTGCAACAAGAACAACTTTCCCAAGTGGAAAGAAAGGATCAAATGTTTTATGGAAGCTGTGGATCCGAGGATCTTCATGATAGTTGAAGAAGGTCCTTACATCCGTATGACTGTCTCCACTATGGATCCTACCAAGAAGGTTCCGAAGAAGCTGATGGATTTGGACAAGGATGAGATTGCACTTGTCTCACTAGATTAGAAAGCTAAAAACATCATAACAAGTGCAGTTGATGACTCCATGCTGTAGAACTTAATACACTGCCAATCTGCAAAGGAGATGTGGCAGTCCCTGGTTACCTTGATGGAAGGTACAGAAGAAGTGAGGGATGATCGGAGATCCCTCCTCAATCAGAAGTATGAAGCCTTCCGACAGGGAAGCAAAGAGACCATTACTGATACGTTTGAGAACGTTTTTAAGATATTGAATGGCCTAAGAGTCTATGGCAGACTATTCACTAATGGAGAACTGAATGACAAGTTCCTGAGATCCCTGACCAAAGAAAGGGACAACAAGGTCTGTGCCATCAGGGAGTTTGGGAAGCTGGCTGAGACAGAACCACAAAATCTCTTCGGAAAGCTTATGTCATATGAGCTTCAACTCAACACCAGGAAAGTTGAAGAAGAGAAGAGCAGGTCTGCTCTCAAAGAAAAGTCTATTGCTATAAAAGCAGACACCTGCAAAAAGACAAAGGCTGCTTCCCCTGCTCCAGCTCCAGAGATTAGTGAAGAAGAAGAAACTTCAGAGCCAAGCACCTCAGGCTCTGAGCTATCAGAAGGAGAGTTCTCTCTACTCTCACGTCAGTTCAAGAAATTCTTGAACAAGAAAAAGCAATAGAAAGGCAAGGATGCCTCCTATAGAAGATCACGACATGATGGTGATCGACAAATAAAAGGCTCAACCAGCCACGAAAGGTACAATACTAAACAGAACAAATTCATTTCGACGGACATCATTTGCTATTGTTGTAATAAGCCAGGTCACGTCATCGCCGACTGCCCTCATAAGAAGTAGGAGGGTGGTAGAAGAGAAGAAAAAAAATCCTCACACAACAAAAAGAGGAAAGAGAATAGCCTCATAGCCAAAAAGAGCAAGAATCTTAGCGACTCCGACTCATTTGAGTCAAGTGAAGAAGAAGAAGCTTATTTTGGGCTAATGGCTCAAACAGATGATGATCAAGAGCCCCAGTTCACTGCGAAGGTAAACTCTCATACCCCTCTTTCAGATTCTAAAGTCTCTGAACATGATTACGAGGGTAGCTCCTCTGACGATGAGTCAGAATTAATGGCTCATTACAAGGAGTTAATCATAGCTTACGACAAATGTCGTCGAGTCGTGAAGACTCAGGCTAAAAAGATCAAATCTCTAAAAGCCGAAGAGAGCATCTTGAGAGAGAAAGTCGTAAAGACTGACTCCCTCAAAGAAAACTTCAATAATGATATTGAAAAATATAACAAAGCTCTTGAGCACCTTGATCTTAAGGAGAAAATCATCAAAGAATTGAAAGCCCAACTTGCGGCTGAAAAGAAACTTGTTGAGAGTTTCTCGAAGCCCAAAACATTCCTTCCATTCGTTGCTGAAATCTCAGCAAAGGCCAAGGGAGCTGTACTAGGCCATGAAGAAGCTCCTAGTAAATCCTCCAGGAGAAACAAGAATCAACGGAAGAATAAAGCCGCGAAAAAGGCCTTAGACAAAGAGAAGGGGAAAGCCCCTCAAGATCAAACCACATTCAAGAAAGTCATCTTTCCGACAAATGAGTTTGATTTTGACTCATCCTACGGGCACTTTGCTAGGCCTACCTATGTAGAGCCAAAGTCCCGCTATCAAGGATGGACTCGACCCCGAAACTTTGGCGAAAGTGTCTTTAAGGCACCTTATTGATGTAGGCTAGGCCTTTGGGATCCTACACGGAGGGCGTGACTACGACCTTGGCAACGTTAACGCTCCCTAACCGACACACAAACGCAACGCAGTGACCACAATGATTGTTTTTTTATCGTTCGTGCTAACATACGGATAGCCGATCCGCAAGTGGAACGGAGAATGGCTATATGCCAAAATCCTTTCCGGCTAAATGGAATAATATTAATTCCGATCGAGCTTTGGAGTTGTACCAAAATGGATCCACCAGAAAAAAATTCACGATTCAAAAAAATGGTAGGACCTATCCCAACAAAACAAAAGCGAGGAGCGCCAATCCTCTCGGGAGATCTTTTCGGAAAACCAACTGAAAATCTCAGATCTATTTTTTGGAACACTGCGAAAATTTAGCAATTCGAGAAATCACGCAAAATCCGTCCACCACAAGAATTAATCAAAGAAGAGAATCTCTTAGGTAGGAATTTCGTTACCCCACTCGGAAACGTAGATCCGAGATGTTGGATCCACAGAGAACGATCGATCTTCCCTTTTGGAATCCACGGGAAACGCGCCACGGATGAAGATCTTGTTCGCCTCCTTCACTTCTCGCCGTGGTTGAATACCCCAACATTGATTCTTCCTTGCACGAGATCTTCCTCCTCCAAGGTGGCCGAAATTGTTAAGAGGTTGAATATGGCTTGGTGGATGGAAGGTAGAGAGACGGGGATGATGGGTTGCTAGAGGGAGAGGGGAGTAGAAAGGGGGCGGCCGAGAGGGATGGAGAGAGGGGCGGCCGGAATCCTAGAAGGGAAGCCTTGAAGGGGGCGGCGGCTAAGATGAGGAGGAGAGGAGATTAGGGTTAGGCAAGCAAAGCTCTTTTGATTTCAATAATTGTCTCCATAACAAATGATAATTTGGTCTTATATAAGGCTTACAACCATGTGGCTATTAGCAGCCCAAAATAAAAATGTTGCAGAAAATGAAATGACAAAATAACATAGTGTCAAATACCACATATAACCAAATAAAGGCAGACCAAATAATAAAATAAATTCAAAGCTTATTTTTGTTGCGTGGGCGAAGATTGTAGCCGTGCCCGCTACGGCGCCACAAGTCTCTTGATGGTGGAGCATCGTCGTCATCTTCTGTCATGGTAACACCGCCATGGTCGTCGTCTTCATCACCCAAATGGCCGTCGTGGTGGCCGTCGCCATCAATCCTCCCGCTCTCAAAAGGACTCATCACCGATGAGTGGGCTGGACGGTAACGGTGGAGGAGATCTGCATCGAGAAGAGCCAGGTCTGCCGAAGAAATCCAAGAGTCGTCCGAAGCTGGACGACCACGCCATCTGACCAAAAACCTGTGAATGTCGCCGTCGGGAGTAGAAAACACCGCATCCTACAAAATCTTGTCAGGCAAGAAATCGGTTCGGGGGAACCTTGGAAAAGCGTTAGGCGAATAAGAAAAACAAGTTGCATCATCAATAGACAACGTACCTCCCGAAGAATCTGAAAGGGAGAGCGGTCCAGAAATATTCGCACCCCCCACCCCTTTAGACGGTATAGTGGAAATATGAAACGGAGAGACTGACAATTCAGGTGGTGGAGCGACATAAAGCGTTAAATCCTAAATGTTAAAAACAGAGGAGATTCCCCACTCAGCAGGTAACTGTAATAAATATGCATTTTCACCTAGCTTCTTCAAAACCCGAAAAGGACCGGCTCTCTTATTCGCTAATTTTTTTATGGTGCCCGAGGGCAACCGTTCATGGATAAGACGTACCATTACCAAATCACCAATCTTTAAGGGGAGTGCTCGCTTATGTATGTTAGCATTCGATTGATAAATAGCATTTTGTTTAGCTAACGTCTTGCCAATGTGCTCATGGAGAGTGTGAACGTGTGAGGCGAAGTCCTGTGCAAATTGACTTGATTTAAATGATGGTGGTAATAGAATCAAATCAAGAGGCACGGGCGCCTTATATCCATGCACTATCTCATTTGGCGATAACCCGGTGGACCTATTCTTAGAATTATTATAGGCTAACTGAGAGTGGGGGAGAATAAGATCCCATGTACTCTTATGATCGTCCACCAAGCAACGAAGTAATCCTCCCAAACTACGGTTAACAACTTCCGCTTGCCCATCCGTTTGGGGGTGGTAGGCCGACGAAAACATAAGCCTCGTGCCCAACAACTTCCACAGTGTCTTACAAAAGTAGCTAGTAAACATACATCTCTATCGGTCACGATGGTTTTGGGGACACCTCGATGAGCTACGACCTCCTTAAAATACAACTTAGCGACATGGGAAGCATCGTTCGTGCTATGACAAGCGATAAAATAAGCCATTTTAGAGAATCGGTCCACTACGACCAAGATGGAATCGTGACGCCGAAATGTCAGTGGGAGGCCCAATATGAAGTCCATGCTAACATCCACCCATGGGGCAGAGGGAATCGGAAGGGGTGTGTAAAGGCTCGCATTGGTCGTGTAACCCTTAGTTAATTGACATACGCGGCAGCTCCCTACGATTTTATTGACCATTGGCTTGAGACCCGGCCAAAAGAATTTATCCTCCACAAGCGTGATAGTTTTATCGCGACCGAAGTGTCCACCTAAACCTCCACTATGTAACTCCCATATAATAAAATGGCGTAGGGAAGAGCGGGGAATACACAATTGCGTGTGCTTGAATAAATAACCGTCACGAATGTAGTAGGCTGAAATAGTAGTGGAGGCCTGTTCCTGAGCGGCTAAATAAATATCCTTAAAATCCGGGCATAGGACATACTCGTCCTTAATGCGTTCAAATCCTATTACCGTCACCTCCATTTTAGATAACAATAGGGTGACACGACTAAGGGCGTCCGCCACTCGATTTAACGTATCCTTAAGGTGCTTAATAATGAATGTGTACTCCTGAAGATAGGAGACCCATTTGGCATGCCGAGGGCTGATTTTACCTTGAGAGTTTACAAATTTTAACGCCTCATGATCCGAGAGGATTACAAATTCTTTCGGTATGAGATAGTGTCGCCAAGGTTGGAGACAACGTATCACGGCATAAAACTCACGATCATAATTAGAGTAATTTAATTTTGGGCCCGCAAGTTTCTCGCTAAAGTATCCGACCGGATGTCCCTCTTGACTTAACACTCCACAAATTCCTATCCCCGAAGCATCGCATGATAATTCAAACACTTTACTAAAATCCGGCAACCGTAGTAGGGGGCTTCGGACATCCAATCCTTAATCATTTGAAATGCGCTAGCGGCCGAGTTGGTCCAAATAAAATCACCCTTCTTCATACACTCAGTGACGGGTTCCATGATACCACTAAAATTGCGAATGAATCGTCGATAAAATGTGGCCAATCCATGAAAACTCCTAACTTCCCCAATATTTTGCTGTTCCGGCCACTCTCTAATTACCTGGACCTTCTTAGGGTCAACATGTATACCCTCAGCGTTCACTATGTATCCTAAAAATTCCACGGAAGTCACACCGAATGCGCACTTCTTAAAATTAATATATAAGTTCTCTTGGCGCAATGTAGTAAGGATTGTCCGCAAATGAGTTTCATGATCGATCGGCGAGGTACTAAACACCAAAATATCATCGAAATAGACTACGACAAATTTTCCCATGTATGGCTTA
This sequence comes from Platanthera guangdongensis, assembly GCA_039583875.1. Taxonomy (NCBI): domain Eukaryota; kingdom Viridiplantae; phylum Streptophyta; class Magnoliopsida; order Asparagales; family Orchidaceae; genus Platanthera; species Platanthera guangdongensis. The sequence goes on from CM077167.1 coordinate 75,895,776, forward strand.
AATACTTGAGTCATTAATCGTGAGAAAGTACTTGTTCCGTTGGTGAGTCCCTCTCCTAGCACTAACCACTCGTAAAGCCCGTCCTTAGATTTAAAGGCCGTTTTCCATTCGTCTCCCTCCCGAATCCTTATTTGGTGGTAACCACTCTTTAAATCCAATTTTGAGAACACGGTGGCACCGGACAACATATCCAATAGATCGTCCAAACGGGGGATGGGAAACCTATACTTGACAGTTATTTTATTGATGGCCCTGTAGTCTACACACAACCTCCAAGACTTATCTTTCTTCGGGACCAACAAGGCAGGGACGGCACAAGGGCTTTTATTATGGCGGATAAATCCTTTAGCTAATAAATCGGAAATTAACATTTTTAGTTCATTATGTGCGGAGGGATTAGGTCGGTAATGGGGTAGGTTAGGCAAGGACGAGCCCGGGACGAAGTCAATTTCATGTTGAATATCCCTGATTGGTGGCAACTTGGAAGGTAAATCTACCGGATAGACGTCCTTATATTCTTCCAATAATGTGCGCAGAGATAACGGTATGTTCTCTAAAGATGGTGAATCTTCCTGTACTTGTAGACATACTAACGCATATATGACACCATCGAGAAAGGTCTCACGTTCTAACTCCTTCCTACTTATAAGACTTATCGTTTTCCTTTCCGCAGGGACCACTGTGTCCTTGGACTCAATCGACGGGTCCTTAGGTGGTGTGGGTTTCAAAATAATGGTCTTACCATTGAACTTGAACTCGTAGGTGTTGGCTTTGCCAAAATGGGTCACGTCATAATCATAAAGCCATGGACGTCCTAGTAGAACATGACAGACATCCATAGGGATGACATCACACCACACCTTATCGACGTAGTTCTTCACCGTAAGCGGTACCAAGCATCGCTTAGAAACTGCGATGGACGTTTTGTTCACCCATGCTATCTTATACGGATGTGGATGCGGCTCAGTGACTAAGTGCATTCGAGTGATGGCATTCTCCGAAACGACGTTCATACAACTACCGCTATCGATTATTAACTTACACCACTTGTCACCGTTCTTAAAATTTACCGAGAAGATATTCGTCTGATTGTAATCGTCCGTCACTCGCGGTGTATTCAGAATACATCTCATAACCATCATAAATGAGTCGTCGTCAATATCACTCGGCTCGGCGTCAGACTCAGTACCGGCTTCATAAACGATCTCGGCGGGATCAGACGTGGTATCTACTAGTGCCAGTGGTTTACTCTTAGTGGGACACTCACTAGCGTAGTGTCCTTGATTCCGCACGAATAATAGGTAGCGTTAGTCTTATTAATTCGTCCTATTGGGACTCTCTCACCATTGGGATTTTTATTGTTCCTAGCGGTAATTACTATGGAACTTGAGTCATTCGATCGGAACTTTCCTTTGTCTCGCATGGATGACGAAGGTGGGGGTCCTAAGATGGATTTTCCTTTCTGGAATGCCCGGCCCTTGGACTTGCTGGCATTGTGCTTTTCTATATCTAGAGCTGCATTGAATGTTGTGTTAAGGTCCGTGTGACCATAACGCAAAAGCTTGCCTTGGATGTCCGTGTTAAGTCCCTTACGAAAACGAGATAGTGTGACCTCGGGCATTTCTCGAATATCACAACGCACCATCATATCCTTGAGTCGTCCCATGTACTCCGCTATCGATTGGCCCCCTTGGCGAAGGGTCGCTAGCTCGTCCAACATTTGGGTTCAGTGATACGCCGGGACATATTGGTCATGCAGGAGTGCCTTCATGGCGGCCCACCCAATTGGGGGTGCGCCATTCACGGTGCCTAGACGCCTCTCTTCGTTCAACCAGAACATTTTGGCTCTACCCTGAAGTTTCATTTGTGCTACCCGCACCATCTCAACGTCCGTCAGATTGTGTCACTCAAAGTAGCACTCAATATCCATGATCCAGTTTAGAAATACTTGGGGTTCACCCATGCCGTCGTAGGAGGGTGATTCCATTTTAACGGCCCTAGTTAGGTCGAACTCATAAGGGGCTCGAGGTGCGTACTCATAATCCTGATCACGTGGGTGATTTTGTCGCTCTTCTCGTTGGTTGGCGGGCTGGGATGGCTGCCCCGGTCGATTTATCCCAAAGCCGGGATTTCGAGGCACCGCCTGATTTACAGCCAACCCTTGTATTAACTGAGTGAGTGCATCGAACCTGGTGTTAAACTCTTCCCTAAGCGCCGCGATTGTTGCGGGAGCATGCTCATCATCATGGTTGTCGGCCATGTGGGAGGTGGATGGAGGATACTCCGTGCCAAGTCTCGTGCGCATGAACGACAGTGATACATGGTGTCTCACCCAGACACAAGACTGTTTGGACAAGAGTTTTATAAATCAGGATTTTTATATGCCTAATGAGATGGAGAACGAAAATATTTTTTTGACTTATATGCTTAGAAAAATAGGTAGAAAATTCAGATTTTTTTATACTTCTTTTTTTTGCAAAAATTGTTTTTGTTATATGCAGACCAAATAGAGAAATTCAGATTTGGTGATTACGAAACGTGCACGACCAAGTGTGGGTCGACGTCCTATGAAAGGGGAGCGTAAGGACGGTGTCGATTGAGAAATCAACACAACCTTGCTTTGATACCAAATTGATGTAGGCTAGGCCTTTGGGATCCTACACGGAGGGCGTGACTACGACCTTGGCAACGTTAACGCTCCGTAACCGGCACACAAACGCAACGCAGCGACCACAATGATTGTTTTTTTATCGTTCGTGCTAACATACGGATAGCCGATCCGCAAGTGGAACGGAGAATGGCTATAGGCCAAAATCCTTTCTGGCTAAATGGAATAATATTAATTCCGATCGAGCTTTGGAGTTGTACCAAAATAGATCCACCAGAAAAAAATTCACGATTCGAAAAAATGGTAGGACCTATCCCAACAAAACAAAAGCGAGGAGCGCCAATCCTCTCGCGAGATCTTTTCGGAAAACCAACTGAAAATCTCAGATCTATTTTTTGGAAAACCGCGAAAATTTTGCAATTCGAGAAATCACGCAAAATCCATCCACCACAAAAATTAATCAAAGAAGAGAATCTCTTAGGTAGGAATTTCGTTACCCCACTCGGAAATGTAGATCCGAGATGTTGGATACACAGAGAACGATCGATCTTCCCTTTTGGAATCCACGGGAAACGCGCCACGAATGAAGATCTTATTCGCCTCCTTCGCTTCTCGCCGTGGTTGATTACCCCAACCTTGATTCTTCCTTGCACGAGATCTTCCTCCTCCAAGGTGGTCGAAATTGTTAAGAGGTTGAATATGGCTTGGTGGATGGAAGGTAGAGAGACGGGGATGATGGGTTGCTAGAGGGAGAGGGGAGTAGAAAGGGGGCGGCCGAGAGGGATGGAAAGAGGGGCGGCCGGAATCCTAGAAGGGAAGCCTTGAAGGGGGCGGCGGCTAAGATGAGGAGGAGAGGAGATTAGGGTTAGGCAAGCAAAGCTCTTTTGATTTCAATAATTGTCTCCATAACAAATGATAATTTGGTCTTATATAAGGCTTACAACCATGTGGCTATTTGCAGCCCAAAATAAAAATGTTGCAGAAAATGAAATGACAAAATAACATAGTGTCAAATACCACATATAACCAGATAAAGGCAGACGAAATAATAAAATAAATTCAAAGCTTATTTTTGTTGCATGGGCGAAGATTGTAGTCGTGCCCGCTACGGCGCCGCAAGTCTCTTGATGGTGGAGCATCGTCGTCATCTTCGGTCACGGTAACACCGTCATGATCGTCGTCTTCATCACCCAATTGGCCGTCGTGGTGGTCGTCGCCATCACTTATGAAGAAGTTATTATTCAGATCTATGGCCCTTTCAATCATGGGCATAACTTCAAGAAGGCACCAAAGACAAAGCCTCTTGTAGAGAAGCCCATAAAGGAGAAGAAGCCATGTAATTGCCATCATCACGAGGCATCTTCCTCCAAGAATGCTGCCCCTGCTAGACCACAATTCCAAAAGGTCAAGCAGGAGATCTTGAGGCAAAGGTACAACAGATTTGACTGTTGGTGCCGTGGCAAGGTTGGTCACTTCGTCATAGACTGCTGGTTCAATTCCAGAAATGCGGCAACCCCTCATGTCAGCAATATGAGAAAGACCGCTCATATTGCTAACACTCGTAGGGGGAGTACTCTAACCCGAGACCAAGGACCCAAACATGTCTGGGTTCCTAAGGCAAATTGATTATGATTGCAAGTATGTCCAAAGGCCAACAAAACGCCCATCTGGTACTTGGACAGCGGATGCTCTCGGCATATGACCGGGACTAGAAGCCTCATTCAAAACTTTACTCCAATCGTGAAAGGACCAAAGGTCATCTTTGGAGGTTCAGACCGTGGAATCACAAGAGGCTATGGTATGATTACTAACGACAATGTATCCTTCTCGGATGTGGCTTATGTCGAAGGATTGGAACACAATCTCATAAGCATAAGCCAACTCTGCGATAAAAGGATACATAGTTGAATTCCATGCTGATAAGTGCTTGATAAAATTCGTTGACAATATGGAAACGATTCTATCCGGCACTCGAAGCAGCAATATTTTCTGTTTAAACTTCATTTGTATAGATTCCTCTACACCAGTGTGTCTTTTAGGAAAAGATAGTGCGTCTCTTGGTGACCAATGACACAAGAGACTAGCACATATTAATTTCAAAACTATTAATAAACTATTTTTAATGAACTTAGTACGTGATGCACCAAATATCAAATACGTCAAAGATAGACCTTGTCATACATGCATAAAAGGCAAGCAAGCAAGGCCTACTTTTAAAAACATTATTGGCAAAGACTCAAACAGATGTCTCCATCTACTGCACATGGACTTGTTTGGTCCACTGCAAATTAGAAGTTTGGGAGGTAAGGATTATATGTTGGTAATTGTTGATGATTACTCGCGCTTTGCGTGGGTGTTTTTTCTGAAACACAAGTCAGATACCTTCGATATCTTTTCTAATTTTGTGAGGCAAGTACAGAATGAATACAACTGCTCCATAGTCAAAATCAGAAGTGACAACGGAACAGAGTTCAAATCTGGGGCCATGACAGAATTCTGTGAAAGCTTAGGTATCTTTCATGAGTTTTCCTCTCCTCGTACTCCACAACAGAATGGAGTGGCTGAGAGAAGGAACAGAACACTCATAGAGGCCTACAGGACCATGTTGAGTGATGCTTCACTACGGGAGTACTTCTGGGTTGAAGCCGTCAACACTGCATGCCACGTGCAAAATCGAGCACTCATAAACAAAGACCACAATAAGACACCTTACGAACTTCTGAAAGGCAGGAAACCAACAGTCTCATACTTTAGAATATTTGGCTGTAAATGCTTCGTACTTAACAATGCTAAGTATCATACCACCAAGTTCAGCGAAAAGAGCTTTGAAGGTATTTTTGTAGGCTATAGTAGCCATAGTAAGGCATATAGGATATTTAATAGAAAAACCCTGGTGGTAGAAGAATCGATACATGTTGTGTTTGATGAGACGAGCTTGCTGCAAAGCAATCCGTCTAGTGTGCTCATTAAAGATGGAGGTGAAAAGCTGAAAGAAACTTGCTTGGATGATCCGTTCGAAGACAAAGGCGAAAAGTTCATCAAGATCACGACTCCAACCCCTATTGGAGAGACTGATGATCAAGATGGAGAAGTCATCCAAGATGAGGAAATCACCCCAGTGATTGAAGAAAATCCCGATGCAAGAACTTTAAAGCTAAGACATCTGAAGGATCATCCCATGGACCAAATCTTAGGAGATCCCTGGGACGGTGTCAGAACTCGAAGAGGTACAACTAAAAAGAATCTTTATCTAAGTTTTCTCTCACAGGTTGAACCAAAGAAGTTTGAGGAAGCAAACTTTGACGCATCATGGATAAAGACAATGGAAGAAGAGCTAAATCAGTTCAAGCACTGCAATGTGTGGAAGCTTGTTCAAAGACCTAAAGGAATGAACGTCATTGGAACAAAATGGGTCTACAGGCACAAGATGGACGAAGACGGGACTATCATAAATAACAAGTCCAGACTAGTCGCTAAAGGCTATCGTCAAGAAGAAGGAATCGACTTCGACTAGACATACGTTCCAGTGGCAAGACTGGAGGCAATAAGGTTGTTCCTAGCATATGCTTCATTCAAAGGCTTCATCGTCTATCAGATGGACGTGAAGTCTGCCTTCCTAAATGGTAACATAAAGGAGGAAGTGTATGTGGAACAACCTCCAAGTTTCGTTGATTCTAACTTTCCTAATCACGTCTATTTACTGCACAAGGCTCTATATGGTCTGAAACAAGCTCCTCGAGCTTGGTATGAGATGCTGTCTAGCTTTCTGCTTGAGAACAAGTTCTCAAGGGGAAAGATAGACAAGACATTATTTCTTATAAAGCCGCACGCCTAGAAGAAGATTCCAGTTTCTGTCTTAGTTTCAGATCTAAACCAGAAGATTTTTACTATTTGTATTTCTTCAATACTTGTATTTTATTTCTGTAGGAGAATCTATCTCCGAGTGTAGGAGTTTTCCACTCCGAGTTTGTAGGAAGGTGTTTCTTCCGAGTTGTAGATCCATTTGGATTGGATTGAGATTGTAGGAACTTTGTTCCGAGGGTAGGATTGAGTTTCAATCCGAGATAGTGGAGTAGCCGAGTCTAGTTTATTGCTAGATCGGCGAGGGAAAGTGGATGTACCCAAGATCGGGGAACCAATATAAATCTTGTCTCGTCTGTGATATTTGAGTAGATAGATCTGTGATGTGCTGTAAGATTTTTTATTCCACAAAAGACGCAAAACTCACCTATTCACCCCCCTCTAGGTGATTTAGGTTAACAACTATTCTCTTTCAATTGGTATCAGAGCCAGGTTGATCGTTAAATGGTTAACACCTTGATCAGTTCCTCCACATAGTTGTCATTTGAGATCTATCTAACATGGATAAGGCAAAAGATTTCGCTAAGCTTCCCTTGTGCAACAAGAACAACTTTCCCATGTGGAAAGAAAGGATCAAATTTTTTATGGAACTGTGTATCTGAGGATCTTCATGATAGTTGAAGAAGGTCCTTACATCCCTATGACTGTATCCACTATAGATCCTACCATGAAGGTTCCGAAGAAGCTGATGGATTTGGACAAGGACGAGATTGCACTTGTCTCACTAGATAAGAAAGCTAAAAACATCATAGCAAGTGCAGTTGATGACTCCATGTTGTAGAACTTAATACACTGCCAATCTGCAAAGGAGATGTGGCAGTCCCTAGTTACCTTGATGGAAAGTACAAAAGAAGTGAGGGATGATCAGAGATCCCTCCTCAATAAGAAGTATGAAGCCTTCCGACAGGGAAGCAAAGAGACCATTGCTGATACGTTTGAGAAATTTTTCAAGATAGTGAATGGCCTAAGAGTCTATGGCAGAGTATTCAATAATGGAGAACTGAATGACTAGTTCCTGTGATCCCTGACCAAAGAATGGGACAACAAGGTCTGTGCCATCAGGGAGTTTGGGAAGCTGGCTGAGACAGACCCACAAAATCTCTTCAGAAAGCTTATGTCCTATGAGCTTCAACTCAACACCAGGAAAGCTGAAGAAGAGAAGAGCAGGTCTGCTCTCAAAGAAAAGTCTGTTGCTCTAAAAGCCGACACCTGCAGAAATACAAAGGCTGCTTCCCCTGCTCCAGCTCCAGAGATTAGTGAAGAAGAAGAAACTTCAGAGCCAAGCACCTCAGACTTTGAGCTATCAGAAGGAGAGTTCTCTCTACTCTCACGTCAGTTCAAGAAATTCTTGAACAAGAAAATGCAATGGAAAGGCAAGGATGCCTCCTATAGAAGATCACGACACGATGGTGATCGACAAAGAAAAGTCTCAAGCAGCCATGAAAGGTACAATACTAAACAGAACCAATACATTTCGACTGACATCATTTGCTATTGTTGTAATAAGCCAGGTCACGTCATCGTCGACTGCCCTCATAAGAAGAAGGAGGGTGGTAGAAGAGAATAAAAGAAATCCTCACACAATAAGAAGAGGAAAGAGAAGAGCCTCATAGCCAAAAAGAGCAAGACTCTTAGCGACTCCGACTCATCTGAGTCAAGTGAAGAAGAAGAAGCTTATCTTGGGATAATGGCTCAAACAGATGATGATCAAGAGCCCCAGTTCATTGGGAAGGTAAACTCTCATACCCATCTTTCAGATTCTGAAGTCTCTGAACATGATTGTGAGGGTAGCTCCTCTGACGATGAGTCAGAATTAATGGCCCAGTACAAGGAGTTAATCAAGGCTTACGACAAATGTCGTCGAGTCGTGAAGACTCAGGCTAAAGAGATCAAATCTCTAAAAGCCGAAGAGAGCATCTTGAGAGAGAAAGTCGCAAAGACTGACTCCCTTGAAGAAAACTTCTATAATGCTATTGAAGAATATAACAAGGCTCTTGAGCACCTTGATCTTAAGGAGAAAATCTTCAAAGAATTGGAAGCCCAACTTGCGGCTGAAAAGAAACTTGTTGAGAGTTTCTCGAAGCCCAAATCATTCCTTCCATTCGTTGCTGAATTCTCAGCAAAGGCCAAGGGAGCTGTACTAGGCCATGAAGAAGCTCCTAGTAAATCCTCTAAGAGAAACAAGAATCAACGGAAGAATAAGGCCGCCAAAAAGGCCTTAGCCAAAGAGAATGGGAAAGCCCCTCAAGATCAAACCACATTCAAGAAAGTCATCTTTCCGACAAATGAGTTTGATTTTGACTCATCCTACGGGCACTTTGCTAGGCCTACCTGTGTAGAGCCAAAGTCCCGCTATCAAGGATGGACTCGACCCCGAAACTTTGGCGAAAGTGTCTTTAAGGCACCTTATGAAGAAGTTATTCTTCAGAGTTATGGCCCTTTCAATCATGGGCATAACTTCAAGAAGGCACCAAAGACAAAGCCTCTTGTAGAGAAGCCCATAAAGGAGAAGAAGCCATGTAATTGCCATCATCACGAGGCATCTTCCTCCAAGAATGCTGCCCCTGCTAGACCACAATTCCAAAAAGTCAAGCAGGAGATCTTGAGGCAAAGGTACAACAGATTTGACTATTGGTGCTGTGGCAAGGTTGGTCACTTCGTCATAGACTGCTGGTTCAATTCCAGAAATGCGGCAACCCCTCATGTCAGCAATATGATAAAGACCGCTCATAATGCTAACACTCGTAGGGGGAGTACTCTAACCCGAGACCAAGGACCCAAACGTGTCTGGGTTCCTAAGGCAAATTGATTATGATTGCATGTATGTTCAAAGGCCAACAAAATGCCCATCCGGTACTTGGACAGCGGATGCTCTCGGCATATGACCAGGACTAGAAGCCTCATTCAGAACTTTACTCCAATCGTGAATGGACCAAAGGTCATCTGTGGAGGTGCATACCGTGGAATCACTAGAGGCTATGGTATGATTACTAACGACAATGTATCCTTCCCGGATGTGGCCTATGTCGAAGGATTGGAACACAATCTCATATGCAAAAGCCAACTCTGCGATAAAGGATACATAGTTGAATTCCATGCTGATAAGTGCTTGATAAAATCTGTTGACAATATGGAAACGATTCTATCCGGCACTCGAAGCAGGAATATTTTCTGTTTAAACTTCATTTGTATAGATTCCTCTACACCAGTGTGTCTTTTAGCAAAAGATAGTGCGTCTCTTGGTGACCAATGGCATAAGAGACTAGCACATATTAATTTCAAAACTATTAATAAACTATTTTCAATGAACTTAGTACGTGATGCCCCAAATGTCAAATGCGTCAAAGATAGACCTTGTCATGCATGCATAAAAGGCAAGCAAACAAGGGCTACTTTTAAAAGCATTATTGGCAAAAACTCAAACAGACGTCTCCATCTACTGCACATGGACTTGTTTGGTGCACTAAAAATTAGAAGTTTGGGAGGTAAGGATTATACGTTGGTAATTGTTGATGATTACTTACGCTTTGCATGGGTGTTCTTTCTGAAACACAAGTCAGATACCTTCGATATCTTTTCTAATTTTGTGAGGCAAGTACAGAATGAATACAACTGCTCCATAGTCAAAATCAGAAGTGACAACGGAACAGAGTTCAAATCTGGGGCCATGATAGAATTCTGTGAAAGCTTAGGTATCTATCATGAGTTTTCCTCTCCTCGTACTCCACAACAGAATGGAGTGGCTGAGAGAAGCAACAGAACACTCATAGAGGCCTGTAGGACCATGTTGAGTGATGCTTCACTACCGGAGTACTTCTGGGTTGAAGCCGTCAACACTGCATGCCATGTGCAAAATCGAGCACTCATAAACAAAGACCACAATAAGACACCTTACGAACTTCTGAAAGGCAGGAAACCAACAGTCTCATACTTTAGAATATTTGGCTGTAAATGCTTCGTACTTAACAATGTTAAGTATCATACCACCAAGTTTAGCGAAAAGAGCTTTGAAGGTATTTTTGTAGGCTATAGTAGTCATAGTAAGGCATATAGGATATTTAATAGAAAAACCCTGGTGGTAGAAGAATCGATACATGTTGTATTTGATGAGACGAGCTTGCTGCAAAGCAATCCGTCTAGTGTGCTCATTAAAGATGCAGGTGAAAAGCTGAAAGAAACTTGCTTGGATGATCCATTCGAAGACAAAGGTGAAAAGTTCATCAAGATCACGACTCCAACCCCTATTGGAGAGACTGATGATCAAGATGGAGAAGTCATCCAAGATGAGGAAATCACCACAGTGATTGAAGAAAATCCCGATGCAAGAACTTTAGAGCTAAGACATCTGAACGATCATCCCATGGACCAAATCATAAGAGATCCCCAGGACGGTGTCAGAACTCGAAGAGGTACAACTAACGAGAATCTTTATCTAAGTTTTCTCTCACAGGTTGAACCAAAGAAGTTTGAGGAAGCAAACTCAGACGCATCATGGATAATGGCAATGGAAGAAGAGCTAAATCAGTTCAAGCGCTGTAATGTGTGGAAGCTTGTTCCAAGACCTAAAGGAAAGAACGTCATTGGAACAAAATGGGTCTACAGAAACAAGATGGACGAAGACGGGACTATCATAAAGAACAAGTCCATACTAGTCGCTAAAGGCTATCGTCAAGAAGAAGGAATCGACTTCAACTAGACATACGCTCCAGTGGCAAGACTGGAGGCAATAAGGTTGTTCCTAGCATATGCTGCATTCAAAGGCTTCACCGTCTATCAGATGGACGTGAAGTCTGCCTTCCTAAATGGTAACATAAAGGGGGAAGTGTATGTGGAACAACCTCCAGGTTTCGTTGATTCTAACTTTCCTAATAACGTCTATTTACTGCATAAGGATCTATATGGTATGAAACAAGCTCCTCGAGCTTGTTATGAGACGTTGTCTAGCTTTCTGCTTGAGAACAAGTTCTCAAGGGGAAAGATAGACAAGACATTATTTCTTAGGGAAATTAAAGGCAAGATTTTGCTAGTGCAAATCTATGTCGACGACATTATTTTTGGGTCTACAGACAACAACCTCTGCAAAAAGTTCTCAAAACTTATGCAAGGGAAGTTCGAAATGAGTAGTATGGGCGAGCTGAAGTATTTCTTAGGTCTTCAGGTGAAACAATCTGAAGATGGAATTTTCATCTCACAGACCAAGTTCACCAAAGAGCTAATTAAGAAATTCGGAATGGAGAACGCAACCTCTATGTGGACTCCAATGGGCTCAACTATGTATCTGGACAAGGATGAAAAAGGGAAACCTTTTGATGAAACCAAGTACAGAAGCATAATTGGATCCTTGCTCTACCTTACTGCCAGTAGGCCTGACATATTATTTTCAACATGTGTCTGTGCTAGATTTCAGGTGAACTCTAAGGAATCTCACTACGCTACTGCAAAGCTGATTTTGAGATACCTTAAAGGTACACCAAATCTTGGCTTGTGGTACCCAAGAAGTAATGACAGCGAACTAATTGGGTTTTCAGATGCAGATTTTTGCAGGTAGCAAAGACGACCGGAAAAGCACTTCAGGGACTTGCCAATTCTTTGGAAAAAGGCTAATCTCCTGGAGTAGCAAGAAGCAGAACTGTGTCGCAATCTCAACGGCCGAGTCAGAGTACATCTCTGCAAGCAGTTGCTGCGCACAGTTACTTTGGATAAAGAATCAGTTCGAAGATTACAACATGAAGTTCAAGAAAATCCCACTGTTTTGCGACTCTTCCAGCATAATTACAATAGCCAACAACCCAGTCTCGCACAATCGGACAAAGCATATCGAGCTAAGGTATCATTTCATCCGGGAACATATAGAGCATGGGGACATAGATCTCCAATATGTCTCCACAGACAGGCAAGTTGCAGATATTTTCACGAAGCCGCTCGAGAGACCAAGTTCTCCTTCTTCAAAACTGAACTTGGGATGCTTAATAAGGAAGATTAGAGAAGCTTGGATTTCATGAAGCAAAGGAAATTAAAAGGTTAGTGAAAATCTGGCTTTTCAAAGTTGTCTTCCTTCTCTGACTCAAGTAAGAACTGACCAACTCGAGTACTCAACGTACCTACTCGAGTACTCAATAGACCTAGTCGATTAGTCCTTCAACTTACTCGAGTAAGGCAACCAAGTACAGTACTCGTGTAGTACACTTCATCTAATCGAGTGAGTCCATTCGTCTACTCGAGTCATTTCAGATTATCTAGACCTACTCGAGTACCTTCTATAGACCTACTAGAGTAACGCCCTATCTACTCGAGTACCTTCTTTTACCTCTCGTGTAGATGCCGTTTGGCTTTCAATTTTTTCCCGTGCAGCCCTTCCTTTAAATTATTTTCTTCTCGATAATTCGACTTAAACCTAGGGTTTTATATAAATTCGAAATTCCAAATTACTTCTACACGAAATCATTTCCACGCACTCTAGTACCCGTCCGCCGCTTCATCTCCACTCGAGAAATTACAGAGCCGCGACTCGTTCTCTTCCCCGCGACAGAAATTATTCTAATTTCTGGATCATGGCCGCCGTCTCCAAGATTGGTGTAGGATTGAAACTTGTTACCGCCGGGATTGACGAGCTCTCAGACGATTTTCACAACCTGCTCATTCTTCTAGATACTGCAGGGCTATCTTTCATCCTGCAAGAACCCTGTCGGATTCTCTTCCCAGAAGTCGCTGAATTCTTCTCAAATCTGAAAGTCAAGCGCCATGGCCTAGTTCTGAAATCAAAAGTGAAAGGAATAAAGATCAAGCTCACCAAAACCTCTGTCTTTCAGCTTCTCTGATTGCCGCTTGTAGATGAAGAAGATGACTTAGATGATGAAGACTCTGACAGAATAGCCCTTTTCTGTGGCATTTCAGCTGATGCTCAGTATATTAAAAGGTTAGACATGAACACTGAAATTAAATTTCTGGTTGATATTATTGGCAAGATTTTGCTATACAAGACCAACTCCATAAGGGACATTCCTCAATATTTCTTCGACATAATGCAAGTCATTGTCTGCTGGAAGAAATATCAGTTTGGGATGCTAATTCTAGACAAAATCAAGGATAGTTTGAAATCCCCCAACTACGCCAGAATTCTCTCCGCTCCTCCATGAAACAAACCCTCATGTATTCGACTTCTCCAAAGCGATCCCTCTTCATCACATGAAGAAGGTCTCCATTTCCTCTATTCAGAGATGGGAGCTCAAGTTGAAGAATCCTGCCCAAGATGCAAAGAGTTCAGAAGTTCCAGAGGTTACAGCCCTAGAGGACAGGACTCCATCTCCCTCCCCTCATCATGTGGCCAGCTCCTCTGGTGCACTAAGTGAGGGGGAGCCTGCTCCTTCTATCCAAGTCAGGCAGCCCTCTCCTCAGCCAGCAATCTCTTCCCTTCCTCAAACTCCAGTAAGTCCAGCAACTCCTTCAGATCAGATACCTCAAGAATCTCTTCTGTACATAGCTGCTGCTATAGATGTTATGATTGCAGAGCTCTCTGAAGAAGTGATGCATATTCCTCCTCTATCTCCTCCAGCTCCATCCTCTGCAAGTCACAAGGACTCCACTCCAGCATAGTCTCCTGCACATTCTCCAGCCAGGACTCCAGCACCATCTCCAGCTGCCCTCAAAGACCAGCAAGACACTATTCTTATTTCTGATGAGCCCTCTCCTGAGCCAGCTGAGTCTCCTCTCAGAAACCTAGATTTCTCCTTCCCTCATGATACAGAAGAAATGGATGATGTAATTCATACCACCAGAGCTCTTTGCTCTGTCATCATTGAAGAAATAGCTCCATGGGTACCTCCTCCTCTCCCATCTGCTACTCCTTCTACTGCTGCTACAGTCTCCTCCTCCTCAGATTTGTTGCACCAAATTGCACTTCTTCTTCAAGAATAGAGAAACTATTTTGATACTTCTCTAAAGACTATCACTGATAAAGTAACTGCTCTCGAGACTGAGATGAGCAGAGGATTTGCTGAAATTCAGCATAACACTGACAAGCTCCAGTATTTATTTCAACTTGGTGGCAAAGCCCTAGACCACACTATCACTAGTGTTGGCAATGTTATGGAACAAGGTGTCACCCTTGCAAACAATCAGATAGAGATAGACAAGAGAAATGAAGCTAACAAAATGAAAATCTGTGATGAAGTTGGTCTTTTCAAAGAAGATGCTATAACCAAGCTATCTGTTGAAATCAGAAAGGGTGAGGGATTGATCAAAGAACTTAAAGAACAAGTAGAAAAATCTTCTGCTCATAAGTAAGATGTATGGGAAGCTCATGTGAAGACCAGTCATGATGATGTGCTAGCCCAGATACAGAGTGTCAAATTTCACACCTATGACACTGCTGTCTGGATGCACAATCAGATTCTGCCAGACCTTGCAGTTGACCCCAACATCATTCCCCACCATCTAAACCCTCTAGTTATAGATGCATCTGCTCCATCTGCTCCAGCTGTTCCTCTGCAACCTACCTTCTCTCCCAGGCCTGGAGACTCAGTTGCTCCTCCAGACACTTATGTTCCAGGCTGGGAAGAAGGCCATGCTGACATCTTCCTTCAGGAACCTCTAGAGATCAAAACTTACAAGAAGAAAAGGAAGTATGGTGAAGGCCCCTCTGCTAGCAAGACTGCTCCCTCTAGAGCCACTGAACATGCTGAAGTCTGGTCTCGAACCTCCAAACCCCTGATTTTGGAAACTCTCAGACTGGTTATGGAATTTCATGATAGCAGGGATATTCATTACAGCTCCTATGAATGGGAACTTTATGAGAAGTCCATGACAAAAAGAAGGATCTATGATAGAGAATATGGAACTAACAACCCTGCTGCCCCTCCTAGACCTCCCAAGTACTATCCAAAACCCTACTGCTACCAGAGAAGACAACAAGAGAAACTGGACAAACAAAATAAAGGCTGATCTTCAAGGATTTTTGAGAGTGTGGAATGATTGACTGTAGAAATGAAAATTTTGGACATTCTTATTTATATAACTCTAAGTTTTTGCTCCTATTATCCTTTATCACAGTCTATTGCTTGCTTGCACATTTTCTACTTAGCTTCTTTTTATGTCTATAATTCACCTTAGTGTAAAGGATTCTGACTTCAACAAATTGGGGGAGATTGTTGGGAACTATGCCCACATTAACCCAGATTTGATGAAGTCACGCTGGAACTAAGATCAATTGGTTTGTATTTGATGCTTTGTTTGAGTTATGTGTGCAGGACTCCAATGGGAAGTGTAGACCAATGTCAGTCTACAATGGGTCACCAAACACAGGACCACACAGTGTAATCCATCATTGTGTGTTCCAAAGTGTTGACTCATGTGTAGTCTCTCTATTGGGATACACTTCATATTCAAGCTATAGGAATGTATAAAGACTTGGCGCTGATTCCCTTCTAGTAGAAGAAATTTTGCTGACAGAAATTTTTATAAGAATTTCTCTTGAGTAGGTCCTTAACTACTCGAGTAGATTGCTTGAGATATACTCGAGTGATACTTCTGCCTACTCAAGTAAGAAATTTTTCCTCTCGTGAAGTTAAGTAAAACACTCAAGTAGTTCATTGACATACTCGAGTAGCTTACTTAACTACTCGAGTAGATCATTCTTCCTACTCGAGTTGCCCAGAATTCAGGTTCCAAAATTTTCTAAGTAAAACACTCGAGTAGTCCAAGTCATATACTCGAGTAGATCATTCTGTCTCGAGTAGGTACTTTATATACTCGAGTAAGACTCTTCTCTCTATGTCGAGTAGTTAAGATACTCGAGTAAGTCTTTTATGTACTCGAGTTAATTTTCTTCCTCTCGATTAGTTCAATCTGACTACTCGAGTAGTTGTTTTTCCCGTGTGTATAATTTTTCTAAGTGTTTGTCTCGAGTAGTTTTCCTAACCACTCGCGTAGTTCAATTCTGCCTACTCGAGTAGTATAACTTGTACTCGAGTAGCTCATTTCATTTCTGAGAAACTTTTCTTTGTACTCGAGTAGATCCTCACAAGTACTCGAGTAGTTGATTATATCCACTCGAGTAGTTTTCTTCTACATACTCGAGTAGCCATGATTTTTATACCCGAGTAAAATTTCTCTGCTTACTCGAGTAGTCATTGACCTACTCGAGTACTTTTATACATACTCGTGTATATGACTTCATTTTCCCTGAGATTTTTTTCTAAGTCCAGATTTGACAGATTTTCAAATCCCGTGACATGATTGGTCCACGTGTACGTCATTAAAGCCAATTATGACCGTTATTAGTACTCCTATAAAAGATCTTGTCTAATTGACAAACCCTAATAATAAGAATAAGAAAAACAGATCTTTCAAGAAGAAAATTTCCTCTAAGTTTTGCAGTCGTTGCTTTCCAAAATAATTGATATTTCCTCTCTCTCTTCACGGAAAGAAAGCCGCCGCCGCCGTAGTTCTTCTCCGGCAAGGGTTTCGATCTTCAGAGGAAATATACTGAAGAAGCTCTCCAGATCGGGATCGTGTTTCACATACTCATCTTCCGTCCGATCGTGGAAGCAAGGAGTTCAGATCTACTGTTGCCGAGAATCATTCTTCGACTTTTCTGATAAAGCCGCACGCATAGAAGAAGATTCCAGTTTCTGTCTTAGTTTCAGATCTGAACCAGAAGATTTTTACTATTTGTATTTCTTCAATACTTGTATTTTATTTCTGTAGGAGAATCTATCTCCGAGTGTAGGAGTTTTCCACTCCGAGTTTGTAGGAAGGTGTTTCTTCCGAGTTGTAGATCCATTTGGATTGGATTGAGATTGTAGGAACTTTGTTCCGAGGGTAGGATTGAGTTTCAATCCGAGATAGTGGAGTAGCCGAGTCTAGTTTATTGCTAGATCGGCGAGGGAAAGTGGATGTACCCAAGATCGGGGAACCAATATAAATCTTGTCTCGTCTGTGATATTTGAGTAGATAGATCTGTGATGTGCTGTAAGATTTTTTATTCCACAAAAGACGCAAAACTCACCTATTCACCCCCCTCTAGGTGATTTAGGTTAACAACTATTCTCTTTCAATTGGTATCAGAGCCAGGTTGATCGTTAAATGGTTAACACCTTGATCAGTTCCTCCACATAGTTATCATTTGAGATCTATCTAACATGGACAAGGCAAAAGATTTCGCTAAGCTTCCCTTGTGCAACAAGAACAACTTTCCCATGTGGAAAGAAAGGATCAAATTTTTTATGGAACTGTGTATCTGAGGATCTTCATGATAGTTGAAGAAGGTCCTTACATCCCTATGACTGTATCCACTATAGATCCTACCATGAAGGTTCCGAAGAAGCTGATGGATTTGGACAAGGACGAGATTGCACTTGTCTCACTAGATAAGAAAGCTAAAAACATCATAGCAAGTGCAGTTGATGACTCCATGTTGTAGAACTTAATACACTGCCAATCTGCAAAGGAGATGTGGCAGTCCCTAGTTACCTTGATGGAAGGTACAAAAGAAGTGAGGGATGATCGGAGATCCCTCCTCAATAAGAAGTATGAAGCCTTCCGACAGGGAAGCAAAGAGACCATTGCTGATACGTTTGAGAAATTTTTCAAGATAGTGAATGGCCTAAGAGTCTATGGCAGAGCATTCAATAATGGAGAACTGAATGACAAGTTCCTGTGATCCCTGACCAAAGAATGGGACAACAAGTTCTGTGCCATCAGGGAGTTTGGGAAGCTGGCTGAGACAGACCCACAAAATCTCTTCAGAAAGCTTATGTCCTATGATCTTCAACTCAACACCAGGAAAGCTGAAGAAGAGAAGAGCAGGTCTGCTCTCAAAGAAAAGTCTGTTGCTCTAAAAGCAGACACCTGCAGAAATACAAAGGCTGCTTCCCCTGCTCCAGCTCCAGAGATTAGTGAAGAAGAAGAAACTTCAGAGCCAAGCACCTCAGACTTTGAGCTATCAGAAGGAGAGTTCTCTCTACTCTCACGTCAGTTCAAGAAATTCTTGAACAAGAAAATGCAATGGAAAGGCAAGGATGCCTCCTATAGAAGATCACGACACGATGGTGATCGACAAAGAAAAGTCTCAAGCAGCCATGAAAGGTACAATACTAAACAGAACCAATACATTTCGACTGACATCATTTGCTATTGTTGTAATAAGCCAGGTCACGTCATCGTCGACTGCCCTCATAAGAAGAAGGAGGGTGGTAGAAGAGAATAAAAGAAATCCTCACACAATAAGAAGAGGAAAGAGAAGAGCCTCATAGCCAAAAAGAGCAAGACTCTTAGCGACTCCGACTCATCTGAGTCAAGTGAAGAAGAAGAAGCTTATTTTGAGATAATGGCTCCAACAGATGATGATCAAGAGCCCCAGTTCATTGGGAAGGTAAACTCTCATACCCATCTTTCAGATTCTGAAGTCTCTGAACATGATTGTGAGGGTAGCTCCTCTGACGATGAGTCAGAATTAATGGCCCAGTACAAGGAGTTAATCAAGGCTTATGACAAATGTCGTCGAGTCGTGAAGACTCAGGCTAAAGAGATCAAATCTCTAAAAGCCGAAGAGAGCATCTTGAGAGAGAAAGTCGCAAAGACTGACTCCCTTGAAGAAAACTTGTATAATGCTATTGAAGAATATAACAAGGCTCTTGAGCACCTTGATCTTAAGGAGAAAATCTTCAAAGAATTGGAAGCCCAACTTGCGGCTGAAAAGAAACTTGTTGAGAGTTTCTCGAAGCCCAAATCATTCCTTCCATTCGTTGCTGAATTCTCAGCAAAGGCCAAGGGAGCTGTACTAGGCCATGAAGAAGCTCCTAGTAAATCCTCTAAGAGAAACAAGAATCAACGGAAGAATAAGGCTGCCAAAAAGGCCTTAGCCAAAGAGAATGGGAAAGCCCCTCAAGATCAAACCACATTCAAGAAAGTCATCTTTCCGACAAATGAGTTTGATTTTGACTCATCCTACGGGCACTTTGCTAGGCCTACCTGTGTAGAGCCAAAGTCCCGCTATCAAGGATGGACTCGACCCCGAAACTTTGGCGAAAGTGTATTTAAGGCACCTTATGAAGAAGTTATTCTTCAGAGCTATGGCCCTTTCAATCATGGGCATAACTTCAAGAAGGCACCAAAGATAAAGCCTCTTGTAGAGAAGCCCATAAAGGAGAAGAAGCCATGTAATTACCATCATCACGAGGCATCTTCCTCCAAGAATGCTGCCCCTGCTAGACCACAATTCCAAAAAGTCAAGCAGGAGATCTTGAGGCAAAGGTACAACAGATTTGACTGTTGGTGCTGTGGCAAGGTTGGTCACTTCGTCATAGACTGCTGGTTCAATTCCAGAAATGCGGCAACCCCTCATGTCAGCAATATGATAAAGACCGCTCATAATGCTAACACTCGTAGGGGGAGTACTCTAACCCGAGACCAAGGACCCAAACGTGTCTGGGTTCCTAAGGCAAATTGATTATGATTGCAGGTATGTTCAAAGGCCAACAAAATGCCCATCCGGTACTTGGACAGCGGATGCTCTCGGCATATGACCAGGACTAGAAGCCTCATTCAGAACTTTACTCCAATCGTGAATGGACCAAAGGTCATCTGTGGAGGTTCATACCGTGGAATCACTAGAGGCTATGGTATGATTACTAACGACAATGTATCCTTCCCGGATGTGGCCTATGTCGAAGGATTGGAACACAATCTCATATGCAAAATCCAACTCTGCGATAAAGGATACATAGTTGAATTCCATGCTGATAAGTGCTTGATAAAATCTGTTGACAATATGGAAACGATTCTATCCGGCACTCGAAGCAGGAATATTTTCTGTTTAAACTTCATTTGTATAGATTCCTCTACACCGGTGCGTCTTTTAGCAAAAGATAGTGCGTCTCTTGGTGACCAATGGCACAAGAGACTAGCACATATTAATTTCAAAACTATTAATAAACTATTTTCAATGAACTTAGTACGTGATGCCCCAAATGTCAAATGCGTCAAAGATAGACCTTGTCATGCATGCATAAAAGGCAAGCAAACAAGGGCTACTTTTAAAAGCATTATTGGCAAAAACTCAAACAGACGTCTCCATCTACTGCACATGGACTTGTTTGGTGCACTAAAATTTAGAAGTTTGGGAGGTAAGGATTATACGTTGGTAATTGTTGATGATTACTTGCGCTTTGCATGGGTGTTCTTTCTGAAACACAAGTCAGATACCTTCGATATCTTTTCTAATTTTGTGAGGCAAGTACAGAATGAATACAACTGCTTCATAGTCAAAATCAGAAGTGACAACGGAACAGAGTTCAAATCTGGGGCCATGACAGAATTCTGTGAAAGCTTAGGTATCTATCATGAGTTTTCCTCTCCTCGTACTCCACAACAGAATGGAGTGGCTGAGAGAAGCAACAGAACACTCATAGAGGCCTATAGGACCATGTTGAGTGATGCTTCACTACCGGAGTACTTCTGGGTTGAAGCCATCAACACTGCATGCCATGTGCAAAATCGAGCACTCATAAACAAAGACCACAATAAGACACCTTACGAACTTCTGAAAGGCAGGAAACCAACAGTCTCATACTTTAGAATATTTGGCTGTAAATGCTTCGTACTTAACAATGTTAAGTATCATACCACCAAGTTTAGCGAAAAGAGCTTTGAAGGTATTTTTGTAGGCTATAGTAGCCATAGTAAGGCATATAGGATATTTAATAGAAAAACCCTGGTGGTAGAAGAATCAATACATGTTGTATTTGATGAGACGAGCTTGCTGCAAAGCAATCCGTCTAGTGTGCTCATTAAAGATGCAGGTGAAAAGCTGAAAGAAACATGCTTGGATGATCCGTTCGAAGACAAAGGTGAAAAGTTCATCAAGATCACGACTCCAACCCCTATTGGAGAGACTGATGATCAAGATGGAGAATGTTAGAAAGTAGAGAAAGGAAGCGAAAAGAAGAGAACAAGCCGAATAAACTTTTGAATAATCGGAATTTTATTATCCAAAAATGATAACTATTACAAAGGTATGCCCTCCCTTATATAGAATGGAGGAGAGAAGAGAGAATACAAATAAGAGATGTGGGACTAAAATTTACAAGCTAAGCGGACTGTACAAAGTAAACCGCACAGGCCGCGCGGTTAGACATAAGTACTAACCGCACGGCTTACAATAAGAGATGCAGAGAGGTCGCCTGTGAAGATTGCTAGACCGCCCGGTTTACAAGTCGCCGAGTCAAACCGCCAGACCGCGCGGTCTCCAACCCGCCAAGACAGACCGCCCGGTCTCCAACTTCAACACTCCCCCTCAAGCTGGAGCATATATATCAATCATGCCCAGCTTGTCGCAAACATGCAGAAACGAGGCGGAGACTGGCTTGGTGAAGATGTCAGCTAGCTCTTTATCAGATGTGACAAACGGAGTGCAAATCTGTTCTTTTAAAATCTCTTCATGAATGAAATGGCAGTCAACCTCAATGTGCTTTGTTCTTTCATGGAATACCGGATTTTTGGAGATGTATATGGCGGCCTTGTTATCACAGAACATAGGTAGAGGATGGTTGTACACCTCTCCTAAATCTAGCATGAGAGCCCGCAACCATTTCAACTCACAAGTGGTTGACGCCATACTGCGATACTCAGCTTCTGCACTGGACCTGGAGACAACAGACTGCTTTTTACTCTTCCAGCTCACCAGATTTCCCCCAACAAAGGTGCAAAAACCTGAGGTAGACTTGCGATCCCCTTTGTCATCAGCATAACTTGCATCTGAGTAGGCTTCAATCCTCAGATGACCATTCTTCTGAAACAGTAATCCTTTCCCAGGCGCTACTTTGACATATTCCAAGATCCGCAAGGCGGACTGAAGATGACAATCCCTGGGCGCTTGCATGAATTGACTCACCTTGCCCACAGCATAAGAAATGTCGGGTCTGGTCACTGTGAGATATATGAGCTTACCAACCAGACGCCTGTACCGCGAACTATCTGAAAGAAGAGGCGAATCATCTGTCCAGGTTTTGTCCTCCCCAATAGCCATGGGACATCGGGCAGGTTTAGCTCCAGTCAATCCTGCCTCTTTTAAAAGATCAAGGGCATACTTACGCTGAGAGAGAACTAAGGAGTCGGGCTTCCGAGAGAGTTCGATCCCCAGAAAGTACTTTGGAGAGCCCATATCTTTAGTGATCAGATGTTGGCGAAGATGTAGCTTTGTCAGGGCTACCCCTTCCTGGTCATCGCCAGTGAGAAGAATATCATCGACGTATACAGCAAGAACAACCAGCCCAGAAGGAGTTTTGCGAATAAAGAGAGAGTGATCAGCAGAGCTTCGCACAAAACCAACAGCCGCCACAATACCGCTGAACTTGTCAAACCAAGCTCGAGGACTCTGCTTGAGGCCATAAATTGCCTTCTGCAGCCGGCATACTCGTGTCTCCCCCTGAGCAACATACCCAGGAGGTTGCTCCATGTAAACGGCCTCGTGAAGATCACCATAAAGGAAGGCATTCTTGACGTCCAGCTGAGAAATTGGCCAATCCCGATTGACGGCCACAGAGAGAAGAACCCGGATTGTGCTGAGACGAGCCACAGGGGAGAAGGTGTCAAAGTAATCAACCCCATAGGTCTGAGTAAAGCCCTTAGCCACAAGGCGAGCCTTATACCGATCCACAGTGCCGTCTGGGCTAAATTTGACCACAAAGACCCAGCGACAGCCAACAACATCAGTGCCAAAGGGAGGAGGAACAAGAGTCCAGGTACCCCGCTCAGTGAGGGTCGCCATTTCCTCATCCATGGCCATCTTCCAGTGAGGAATAGCAAGGGCCTCCTGATAGGAGCGGGGTGTGGCAGTGGCAGAGATAGCCAGTGCAAAGGCCCTGCGAGAAGGAGTAAGACGATCATAGGAAACAACAGCAGCAAGGGGGTGTAAGGTGCACGTCCGCACCCCTTTGCGAAGAGCTATAGGAAGATCCAGGTCAGCCGGGCCCGCGGCATCCGGAGCATCCGTGGTAGAGAAAGCTGGCCCGGGAGAAGAGAGCGACGGCAGCGGAGAGGAGGGAGAGGGTGGTGGGGAAGGGAGAGAGAGAGGTGGAGGAAGAGGACGGGGTGGAGACGGTGTAGTGGTGGAGAGTGTAGGAGGAGACGAGGGAACGAAGGGAACGGCAGGAGAATCAGAAGCTGGGAGAAGAGGAGAAGAGGCATCCGAGAAGTAGGAGGTATTCTCGAAGAAGGTGACGTCAGCAGAGACGAACTGCTTACGAAGGACGGGATCAAAGCAACAGTAGCCTTTCTGAGTGGTGGAATACCCCAGAAAGACACATTTGGTGGAGTGAGGGGAGAGCTTATCACGGGTGGCAGAAGGGGCATGCACAAAGGCAGTGCATCCAAAGATTTGGAGAGGGAGATGAAACGGCTCCTTGCCCGGGTACAAAATGGAGAACGGGGTTTGGCCATGGAGAACCGTGGAGGGATTGCGATTGATGAGGTAGCAGGCAAGGAGAACAGCATAGCCCCAATAGGAGCGAGGAACATGCATCTGGGTCATCAAGGTGCGAGCGACATCGAGCAGGTGTCGGTTTTTGCGTTCGGCTACACCATTTTGTTGTGAAGAATAGACACAACTAGTTTGATGAAGAATCCCATTTTGCATGCAGAATGTAGAGAAGTCACGACTGAGATATTCTGCGGCATTATCAGACCGAAAAACTTTGATAGAAACATCAAACTGAGTTTTGATCATGAGATAGAAGGATGTCCATACAGAGAATAATTCGGAGCGATCTTTTAACAGATACACCCACGTACAGCGAGAGAAATCATCAATGAACGTGACAAAATAGGAACTACCCCGACCAATGGTAAGAGTAGGAGAAGGACCCCAGATGTCGGAGTGGATAAGATCAAACGGACGGGTAGAGCTACGAACGTGCTTTGGAAGGAAGGAGGAGCGGTGATGCTTGCCAAGCTGACAGGCCTCACAGTTGAGCGGAGGACTTTGAGGAGGAAGGTGGGGCAGAAGTTGACGAAGAAGACGGGGAGGAGCATGACCAAGGCGGAGATGCCATTGGAGAAGATCTGTGGAGGTGGAGGAGAAGGTGGAAAAAGCAGAAATGTTGTCTAGGAAGTATAAGCCGCCACTCTCAGTCCCAGTAGCAATCGTCCGTTGGGAGTCCGGATCCTGAAAAGAGCAAGAAGTAGAAGTAAATGTGACGGAACACTGTAATTGCTTGCAAAGAGATGTAACAGATAATAAGTTGCACGGGAACTGGGGCACATATAGAGTATCCGCCAAGTGAAGAGACGTGGTGACATGAACTATCCCTGTGCCATGAACTGATGATGAAGAGCCGTCAGCGAGAGTAACTGGGGGCAAGCGAGCATGTTTTTCTAGGAGAGAGAAACACGGGAGATGGCCGGTCATATGATTCGTAGCACCAGTGTCGATCAGCCATTTGCCCTGAGTAACAACGTGTGCACGACCAGAAGACGTGACAACCGAGGCGAAAGCCATGAGGGGAGGAAGAAGAAACTGCAGCGGTCTCGGTGACAGCACACCAGCGGCACGAAGGGCCACGACCAAGGTGCAGAGCACAAGCCGTGCGACTAAACCAGGAGGTCGCGGCGACTAATAAGAGAAGCGGCTAAGAGCAAAGAGGCGGAGAGGCCGCTCAAACAAGGAAGAATCCGCGTGAAACCGCGGCGGGAACAAAAGGGAAGAAGCCGAGTGAACACGAGCGGCTAGGATTCAGATCAAGGCACAACGGGGAAGAAGTCGCGCGGACTGCAAAGGGCCGAGCGAACAGAAGAGAGGAGAAGAGCAGGTGACCGCGACCAAGATGCGGGTAAGAAAGGGACAACCCGCACGGTCAGGCAGATCACAGCAGTTGCGAGAATGCGGTCAAGGGCACAGCGGGGAAGAGGTCGCGCGGACTGAAAAGGCCGAGCGAACAGAGGAGAGGAGAAGAGCAGGTGACCGCAACCAAGATGCGGGTAAGAAAGGAACAACCCGCACGGTCAGGCAGATCACAGCAGCAAACCGCGAGTGCAGAGACAACACACGCGGACAGAGACAGACCGCAGCGACTAGGAAGTCGGAGCGGCAGGAAAGAGCAAGGAGCGCGGCGACACGGAAGCAGGTCGCTGCGACAAAGAGCAGGAGGAGAAGAGAAACAAGAAGAGCAAGCCGCGCAAACAGGCAGCGGACAGAAACAAGCCGCGCGGATAGAAACAAGCCGCGCGGACAGAGGAGAAGGCAAGCCGCGAACAAGCCGCAGAATGCGGAAGACAAGCCGCGAACAACAGAGAGCGCACAGAATCAGGAGGAAAAGACCGTGTGCTCTGATACCATGTTAGAAAGTAGAGAAAGGAAGCGAAAAGAAGAGAACAAGCCGAATAAACTTTTGAATAATCGAAATTTTATTATCCAAAAATGATAACTATTACAAAGGTATGCCCTCCCTTATATAGAATGGAGGAGAGAAGAGAGAATACAAATAAGAGATGTGGGACTAAAATTTACAAGCTAAGCGGACTGTACAAAGTAAACCGCACAGGCCGCGCGGTTAGACATAAGTACTAACCGCACGGCTTACAATAAGAGATGCAGAGAGGTCGCCTGTGAAGATTGCTAGACCGCCCGGTTTACAAGTCGCCGAGTCAAACCGCCAGACCGCGCGGTCTCCAACCCGCCAAGAGAGACCGCCCGGTCTCCAACTTCAACAGAGAAGTCATCCAAGATGAGGAAATCACCACAGTGATTGAAGAAAATCCCGATGCAAGAACTTTAGAGCTAAGACATCTGAACGATCATCCCATGGACCAAATCATAAGAGATCCCCAGGACGGTGTTAGAACTCGAAGAGGTACAACTAACGAGAATCTTTATCTAAGTTTTCTCTCACAGGTTGAACCAAAGAAGTTTGAGGAAGCAAACTCAGACGCATCATGGATAATGGCAATGGAAGAAGAGCTAAATCAGTTCAAGCGCTGCAATGTGTGGAAGCTTGTTCCAAGACCTAAAGGAAAGAACGTCATTGGAACAAAATGGGTCTACAGAAACAAGATGGACGAAGACGGGACTATTATAAAGAACAAGTCCAGACTAGTCGCTAAAGGCTATCGTCAAGAAGAAGGAATCGACTTCAACTAGACATACGCTCCAGTGGCAAGACTGGAGGCAATAAGGTTGTTCCTAGTATATGCTGCATTCAAAGGCTTCACCGTCTATCAGATGGACGTGAAGTCTGCCTTCCTAAATGGTAACATAAAGGGGGAAGTGTATGTGGAACAACCTCCAGGTTTCGTTGATTCTAACTTTCCTAATAACATCTATTTACTGCATAAGGATCTATATGGTATGAAACAAGCTCCTCGAGCTTGTTATGAGACGTTGTCTAGCTTTCTGCTTGAGAACAAGTTCTCAAGGGGAAAGATAGACAAGACATTATTTCTTAGGGAAATTAAAGGCAAGATTTTGCTAGTGCAAATCTATGTCGACGACATTATTTTTGGGTCTACAGACAACAACCTCTGCAAAAAGGTCTCAAAACTTATGCAAGGGAAGTTCAAAATGAGCAGTTTGGGCGAGCTGAAGTATTTCTTAGGGCTTCAGGTGAAACCATCTGAAGATGGAATTTTCATCTCGCAGACCAAGTTCACCAA
This sequence comes from Platanthera guangdongensis, assembly GCA_039583875.1. Classification (NCBI taxonomy): domain Eukaryota; kingdom Viridiplantae; phylum Streptophyta; class Magnoliopsida; order Asparagales; family Orchidaceae; genus Platanthera; species Platanthera guangdongensis. The sequence continues at coordinate 75,922,888 of CM077167.1, forward strand.
AGAGCTAATTAAGAAATTCGGAATGGAGAACGCAACCTCTATGAGGACTCCAATGGGCTCAACTATGTATCTGGACAAGGATGAAAAAGGGAAGCCTTTTGATGAAACCAAGTACAGAAGCATAATTGGATCCTTGCTCTACCTTACTGCCAGTAGGCCTGACATAATGTTTTCAACATGTGTCTGTGCTAGATTTCAGGTGAACTCTCAGGAATCTCACTACGCTGCTGTAAAGCGGATTTTGAGATACCTTAAAGGTACACCAAATCTTGGCTTATGGTACCCAAGAAGTACTGACAGCGAACTAATTGGGTTTTCAGATGCAGATTTTGCAGGTAGCAAAGACGACCGGAAAAGCACTTCAGGGACTTGCCAATTCTTTGGAAGAAGGCTAATCTCCTGGAGTAGCAAGAAGCAGAACTGTGTCGCAATCTCAACGGTCGAGTCAGAGTACATCTCTGCAGGCAGTTGCTGCGTATAGTTACTTTGGATAAAGAATCAGTTCGAAGATTACAACATGAACTTCAAGAAAATCCCACTATTTTGTGACTCTTCCAGCGCAATTGCAATAGCCAACAACCCAGTCTCGCACAGCCTCACAAAGCATATCGAGCTAAGGTATCATTTCATCTGGGAGCATGTAGAGCATGGGGACATAAATCTCCAATATGTCTCCACAGACAGATAAGTTGCAGATATTTTCACGAAGCCGCTGGACGATACCAAGTTCTCCTTCTTCAAAACTGAACTTGGGATGCACAACAAGGAAGATTAGAGAAGCTTGGACTTCATGAAGCAAAGGAAATTAAAAGGTTAGTCAAAATCTGGCTTTTCAAAGTTGTCTTCCTTCTCTGACTCAAGTAAGAACTGACCAACTCGATTACTCAATGTACCTACTCGAGTACTCAATAGACCTAGTCGAGTAGTCCTTCAACTTACTCGAGTAAGGCAACCAAGTACTCGTGTAGTACACTTCATCTACTCGAGTGAGTCCATTCGTCTACTCGAGTCTTTTCAGATTATCTAGACCTACTCGAGTACCTTCTATAGACCTACTCGAGTAACTCCCTATATACTCGAGTAACGCCCTATCTACTCAAGTACCTTCTTTTACCTCTCGTATAGATGCTGTTTGGCTTTCAAATTTTTCCCGTGCAGCCCTTCCTTTAAATTATTTTCTTCTCGATAATTCGACTTAAACCTAGGGTTTTATATAAATTCGAAATTCCAAATTACTTCTTCACGAAATCATTTCCACTCACTCGAGTACCCATCTGCCGCTTCATCTCCACTCGAGAAATTGCAGAGCCGCGACTCGTTCTCTTCCCCGCGACAGAAATTCTTCCAATTTCTGGATCATGGCCGCCGTCTCCAAGATTGCTGTATGATCGGAACTCGTTACCGCCGGGATTGCCGAGCTCTCAGACGATTTTCACAACCTGCTCATTCTTCTAGATACCGCAGGGCTCTCCTTCATCCTGCAAGAACCCTGCCGGATTCTCTTCCCAGAAGTCACTGAATTCTTCTAAAATCTGAAAGTCAAGCGCCATGGCCTAGTTCTGAAATCAAAAGTGAAAGGAATAAAGATCAAGCTCACCAAGACCTCTGTCTCTAAGCTTCTCCGATTGCCGCTTGTAGATGAAGAAGATGACTTAGATGATGAAGACTCTGACAGAACAGCCCTTTTCTGTGGCATTTCAGTTGATGCTCAGTATATTAAAAGGTCAGACATGAACGCTGAAGGAAAATTTCTGGTTGATATTATTGGCAAGATTCTGCTATGCAAGACCAACTCCACAATGGACATTCCTCTATATTTCTTCAACATAATGCAAGCCATTGTCTGCCGCAAGAAATATCAGTTTGGGATGCTAAATCTGGAGAAAATAAAGGATAGTTTGAAATCCCCCAACTATGCCAGAATTATCTCTCTGCTCCTCCATGAAACAAACCCTCATGTATTTGACATCTCCAAATGGAACCCTCTTCATCACATGAAGAAGGTCTCCATTTCCTCTATTCAGAGATGGGAGCTCAAGCTGAAGAATCCTGCCCAAGCTGCAAAGAGTTCTGAAGTTCCAGAGGTTCCAGCCCTAGAGGACAGGACTCCATCTCCCTCTCCTCATCATGTGGCCAGCTCCTCTGCTGCACTAAGTGAGGGGGAGCCTGCTCCATCAATCCAAGTCAGGCAGCCCTCTCCTCAGCCAGCAATTTCTTCCCTTCCTCAAACTCCAGTAAGTCCATCAACTCCTTCAGATCAGATACCTCAAGAATCTCTGCTGTCCACAGCTATTATTATAGATGCTATGATTGCAGAGCTCTCTGAAGAAGTGATGTCTATTCCTCCTCTATATCCTCCAGCTCCATCCTCTGCATGTCACAAGGACTCCACTCCAGCACAGTCTCCTGCACATTCTCCAGCCAGGACTCCAGCACCATCTCCAGCTGCCCTCAAAGACCAGCAAGACACTATTCTTATTTATGATGAGCCCTCTCCTGAGCCAGCTGAGGCTCCTCTCAGAAACCTAGATTTCTCCTTCCCTCATGATACAGAAGAAATGGATGCTGTAATTCATACCACCAGAGCTCTCAGCTCTGTAATCATTGAAGAAATAGCTTCATTGGTACCTCCTCCTCTCCCATCTACTGCTCCTTCTACTGTTGCTGCTACAGTCTTCTCCTCCTCAGATTTGCTGCAACAAATTGAACTTCTTCTTCAAGAATAGAGAAACTATTTTGATACTTCTCTCAAGACTGAGATGAGCAGAGGATTTGCTAAAATTCAGCATAACACTGACAAGCTCAAGTATTTATTTCAACTTGGTGGCAAAGCCCTAGACCACACTATCACTAGTGTTGGCAATGTTATGGAACAAGGTGTCACCCTTGCAAACAATCAGATAGAGCTAGACAAGAGAAATGAAGCTAACAAAATGAAAATCTGTGACGAAGTTGGTCTTTTCAAAGAAGATGCTATAACCAAGCTATCTGTTGAAATCAGAAAGTGGGAGGGATTGATCAAAGAACTTAAAAAACAAGTAGAAAAATCTGCTGCTCAGAAGTCAGATGTATGAGAAGCTCATGTGAAGATCATTCATGATGATGTGCTAGCCCAGATACAGAGTGTCAAATTTCACACCTATGACACTGTTGTCTGGATGCACAATCAGATTCTGCCAGACCTTGCAGTTGACCCCAACATCATTCCCCTTCATCTAAACCCTCTAGCTATAGATGCATCTGCTCCATCTGCTCCAGCTGTTCCTCTGCAACCTACCTTCTCTACCAGGCCTCGAGACTCAGTTGCCCCTCTAGACACTTATGTTCCAGGCTGGGAAGAAGGCCCTGCTGACATCTTCCTTCAGGCACCTCCAGAGATCAAAACTTACAAGAAGAAAAGGAAGTATGGTGAAGGCCCATCTACTAGCAATACTGCTCCCTCTAAAGCCACTGAACATGCTGAAGTCTGGTTTCCAACCTCCAAATCCCTGATTTTGGAAACTCTCAGACTGGTTATGGAATTTCATGATAGCAGGGATATTCATTACATCTCCTATGAGTGGGAACTTTATGAGAAGTCCATGACAAAAAGAAGGATCTATGATAGAGAATATGAGAGGAATAACCCTGCTGCCCCTCCTAGACCTCCCAAGTACTATCGAAAACCCTACTGCTACTAGAGAAGACAACAAGGGAAACTGGACAGACAAAATAAAGGCTGATCTTCAAGGATTTTTGAGAGTGTGGAATGATTGACTGTAGAAATGAAAATTTTGGACATTCTTATTTATATAACTCTAAGTTTTTGCTCCTATTATCCTTTATCACAGTCTATTGCTTGCTTGCACATTTTCTACTTAGCTTCTTTTTATGTCTACAATTCACCTTAGTGTAAAGGGTTCTGACTTCAACAAATAGGGGGAGATTGTTGGGAACTATGCCCACATTAACCCAGATTTGATGAAGTCACCCTGGAACTAAGATGAATTGGTTTGTATTTGATGTTTTGTTTGAGTTATGTGTGCAGGACTCCAATGGGAAGTGTAGAACAATGTCAGTCTACAATGGGTCACTAAACACAGGACCACACATTGTAATCCCTCATTGTGTGTTCCAAAGTGTTGACTCATGTGTAGTCTCTCTATTGGGATACACTTCATATTCAATCTATAGGAATGTATAAAGACTTGGTGCTGATTCCCTTCTAGTAGAAGAAATTTTGCTGACAGAAATTTTTCTAAGTATTTCTCTCGAGTAGGTCATTAACTACTCGAGTAGATTTCTTGAGATATACTCGAGTGATACTTCTGCCTACTCGAGTACGAAACTTTTTCCTCTCGTGTAGTTCATTGACATACACGAGTAGCTTACTTAAATACTCGAGTAGATCATTCTTCCTACTCGAGTTGCCCAGAATTCAGGTTCCAAATTTTTCTAAGTAAAACACTCGAGTAGTCCAAGTCATATACTCGAGTAGATCATTCTGTCTCGAGTAGTTCATACTCGAGTAGGTACTTTATATACTCGAGTAAGACTCTTCTCTCTGTGTCGAGTAGTTAAGATACTCAAGTAAGTCTTTTATATACTCGAGTTAATTTTCTTCCTCTCGAGTAGTTCAATCTGACTACTCGAGTAGTTGTTTTTCCCGTGTGCAGAATTTTTCTGAGTGTTTGTCTCGAGTAGTTTTCCTAACCACTCGAGTAGTTCAATTCTGCCTACTCGAGTAGTATAACTTGTACTCGTGTAGCTCATTTCATTTCTGAGAAACTTTTCTTTGTACTCGAGTAGATCCTCACAAGTACTCGAGTAGTTGATTATATCCACTCGAGTATTTTTCTTCTACATACTCGAGTAGCCATGATTTTTATACCCGAGTAAAATTTCTCTGCTTACTCGAGTAGTCCTTGACCTACTCTAGTAGTTTTATACATACTCGTGTATATGACCTCATTTTCCCTGAAATTTTTTTCTAAGTCCAGATTTGACAGATTTTTAAATCTCGTGATATGATTGGTCCACGTGTACGTCATTAAAGCCAATTATGACCGTTATTAGTACTCCGATAAAAGGTCTTGTCTAATTGACAAACCCTAATAATAAGAATAAGAAAAACAGATCTTTCAGGAAGAAAAATTCCTCTGAGTTTTGCAGCCGTCGCTTTCCAAAATAATCGCTATTTCCTCTCTCTCTTCACAGAACGAAAGCCGCCGCCGCCGCAGTTCTTCTCCGGCAAGGGTTTCGATCTTCAGAGGAAATAGACTAAAGAAGCTCTCCAGATCGGGATCGTGTTTCGAATACTCATCTTCTGTCCGATCGTGGAAGCAAGGAGTTCAGATCTACTGTTGCCGAGAATCATTCTTCGACTTTTCTGATAAAGCCGCACGCCAAGAAGAAGATTCCAGTTTCTGTCTTAGTTTCAGATCTGAACCAGAAGATTTTTACTGTCTGTATTTCTTTAATACTTGTATTTTATTTCTGTAGGAGAATCTATCTCCGAGTGTAGGAGTTTTCCACTCCGAGTTTGTAGGAAGGTGTAAGATCCCCCTCCCCCTTACCAAGGAGGGCTACCGGATCTTATGCCCAGAACCGCCGTCTTACGGTGGCACTAACTCACGGGTTAGTCGGCACCGCAACACGCCGATTCTGCCGGCTAGTACGATCATTAACCTGTAGGCCAATATGAGAAGAAGGAAGTAAACTGTATATGTAAAACTATCAATCCACAAGCCACAGTACAATCATGTAAAAGAAATGAATAGTACATCACAATAGTCCACTACAGAGTACAAATGAAAGAGTAAAAAGGGCTTATGCCCAGTACATCAAATCTCTCTCTCACAAAATCATAAAAGCGTAAGCTATGCTAGAACATCAGATCTCGTCCCACCTGAGGACGCACAGTAGTGGTAGTAGCCTCCTGAAGCGGTATCTGCTCCTCATGTCCTGCCTCCTCGACGTGCTGGTGCTCCATCTCCACGGGCTCCTAAAAATAGTTGGCCATCGACCATTAGTCAAAAAGACTAAGTCATTTCCTCCGCACCTCGCCCCGCAGCTCCTAGGCACCGAGCGGGAGGACGAAGCGGAGGACAACAAGGGGTAGCAAAGTGGAAGCAGGTGATAATATCTAACTAGAGTTGTAATAAGTAATGTAATACTACTCTAGCAATTCTAAGTACAGTACAAGTAGTAAGTAAGAGCAGTGCAGTAAAGGAAGGTAAAGAAACAGTAGTATGAACAAGTAAATAAGCTAAGCTACCACTATGCTATCATCACAAACGTACCCTAACTTATATAAATGCCCATACAAATATATAAGTTAGGATTTCCAGGAAATTTAACTTATCATATAAAAGAGCCCATACTAATTTATATGATAAGGATCTATGAAGCGTATGACCTAATATGAATGAATGATATGATGCAATTTTATGCGCAGGCAAGTGCAACTCAGACACAACGTCTCTGTGATCACAGACCTTTAGTTCCCACTTTTTGAGAGCTAGCATCACTCTCGGGTACCACCGCTGTGGCTACGGCAGCAGCGGAGCGGGCGTCTCCGCTTCTAGACCGGTATGCACACTACCAAGCCTTAGACCCCTCTCATACGCCACTGTACACGTCCAAGGTGCACTCTAGAGTCTCACGTATGTACTTTGCTGACAAACCCGTCAGTCTTGTTGGGTCGGATGTGTGTTATCGGGGGTCGTCCTCCAGACCGCAGTGTAAAGCAACCCACTGGCCCCTCTAACTCCCACAACCGCCTGGTGCACCGTACTGCCATCGGTGTGACGAACGGCTAGTACCGCATGCCCCGCCACGATATTTATGCACATGCAAGTAATTCATACCGAGCCTCCCGCTCGCAGGACCAAAACCCGTCCTGAATCCCTCAAACCCAAACCCGGGTGAGAACGCACATTAGTGCCTTTATGCCAAATCCCTCAAACCCCAAAACGGGTGAGCATATATCATGAATCTCTCCAACCCCATACGGGCGAGAAGGTACAACAATGTCCTAACCTATTAAACTACTCTTGTCTACAGTTTATTATACTTAGAGATTTAAGGTTAATCCCAGGACTGCCCCCGGTATTCCCTGTGAAGGGCTCTCAAGGGGCACTAGGAACTGTGTTGGGATTACGCCCAGCGTTCCCTTTCGCAAGGATATTTATTTTAGTTGATGGCTACCCATGTATCTCCCCAGCTCTCCTTATTGCTTTAGTACAACCCTAGTGACTTAAGGTATTACCGGGAAACTGGCGGTCTTCCGCCGACCCCCACTCCAGTTGCTAACTAAGACTTGCACTTTTGATCCCTCACTAAGGCAACTCTACCCACCAGGGTTACTCATATTGAACTCTCTTACTTCTGTCGATAATCAATCCCCTAGAAACCCCTAGGGCAAGACCTATTTGTGTTATATGCAGACCATGTCCTATGGTTACCCTAAAAATGTGATCTTCCAATCCTTAAGGCATCTTGCCTCTAAATATTTATCCTAGGGTGGTATAGACTAGGGGAACTACCCTATAAATTCTCATAATTTTTCTCGGCAAATTAGTCCTTTAATTAAATCTTTTAATTTAAACACTAGGTCATTATACACATTAAGTAGTATGATTAAGTATCCACTGACTTAGGAAATTTTTCCTGAGAGGTATATTGACAAAATATTGCTGCCTCCAGAGTTTCATAATTTTCCTTAAATTATTTATTCTCATTTCCTATTTAATATCAATTCCACACAAATTCCATTTTTCAAATGAAGTATAGGCATTATGTACTCAAAAATTCCAGGAAAATTACAGGACTTTTAGGACACTAATTTATGACTATTGGCAGAGTATCATCAACATTTATTGTGAAATGGCCTATAAAATTCCATTATAAGATATTTACCAAAATGCCATTGTATTAATTTAACAACAAACAATGCATCCATTAATTCTGAGAAATTTATGCAAAACTAATAATAATATTTCATAGCAGTAGAATAAATTCCAAATTTTGCAGAGGTGTATATCCACCATTTCAAGAATTAACAAGACAAGGGTAAAACGGGGAATTTAGGGTATCTACTCCAAAAGTTCTTCAAAACAGAGAAATCATATTTTTCCTAAGTCCAATGTGACATTATCTATGCCTTGGCAAAATGGTTTGGATTTGTACTTGAAGAAATCCTATTTTCCAATTTTATTTCCAAAATAGCTATATTTAAAATAAATTCCAATAAATGGAATTTTGATTCCAAAAATTCCATTATTAATTTAAGGGATGAAATTTACCCTAATGAACCACTGTAAATAATTCCATGACCTTTGCATGTCACCATTGGGCTAAATACACCAATTTGCATTTTTGCTATTTGCACACCAAGTCTTAACATAGGCTAGCACATGCAAGTGGATTCTCCAACATGCAGTGAACCCAAGGTGCTGAAACTTTTATCATGCACCAAGTATGTCCCCACTGACCTACCACCAAAATTTGGGGCCATGGGGAGGAGTAGAACTCCTTATATTTCATTTATTTGAATTTTGATATTTTAGCAAAACCTATAGGAAAATATTCTCTAAAAATTCCTAACTTTTGTTAGGAGCTAAGTATGCCCTAATCATGCATGTGCCCAAAATTTGGGGTCAGGGTGACTAATATGTTGACCTGGGCATCCAATTTAATTTCTGCCCTACTCTAGGACCAGTCCTAGGAGAAATGTCCTACAGGACTGTACACTAAACCAAATTATATGTTTAGGGTGGCATATTAAAGATACGATCCTTGGCTACATTTTTCATTAAGGGACTAAGTTCTGGAAATGCCTCTAAGAGGCCTAACTTTAACATGCAAGGTGACTGTAAATGTGTGACAGATATTTCACTATTCATCAAATAATTAAATTAAATCATTTAACTGTTGCACGAATCTTAAAGTAAAATCCGACGGAATCGGGTCATCGTCTACCTCCAGCCAACGGCTGAGATCGAGCCGACCTGGAGCAACTTTGCTGGCGGTTTCCGGCCAGCTGAGACGGCGCCACCTCCAGCCAACGGTGCCATCACCCTCACGGTGGTGGTGGCTATCATTTCCCGGCGATGGGGCGGCGGGAGACGGCGGCGACGGCGATCCCGAGCGGTTTCAAAAGCTTGGAAATTTCTCGTTTTCTCACATGGTATCGGGCTCAGTTGAGCCCGATATCTCTCCTAATCGATCTAAGATGCTAGTACGGGTAGAGGTGAAGTGAAACGGACCTGAATCGAAGCTTGGCTGCGGGTCAGGCGGCGGTTTGTCGTGGCGGTGGTGCGCCGGCGAGCTCCACCCCGAAAACTCAAATCTCCACCATTCTCCATGATTAAGCAGTCGAATTCCACTCCTTTCTGTCTCCTGAAGCTGTTGGTGAGGCCTGTTTGGACTGAGGTGGGCTATATGTGGAGTTAACTCCAATGTTAGCTCGGTTTTGAGCTTTGGAGGTTTCACCCAGCTGCCAAGTGGCTCACAGCCCTGGTAGTCTGCTGGAAATGAAGAGGGGAGGTCGGCCACCTGGTTTTGGGCTGCCAAAACCAACTGATGGGGTGGCCATGTGGCCACCATTTTCTACATTCCCCTTTCTCTCTCCTCTTCTCCTAAAAATCCCAATTTTACCCCCTTGCATGTATTCTCTCTCCTAATTTAGAGGGGTAGGACTGGTCTTGTTCACTTGGGCTGACTATGGGCCAATTTTGGTGGGCTTGGTCCAAGGGGAAATGGCTTGGCCTTCATTTCACTCCTTTAGGTCAATTTGTTGACTTGTTGACTTGGGGAGTTGACTTGGTCAACCATGGTGGGTGGACTGACCCCTCTTGGTGGAAATGGGTCTAGTGGCACCACCCAACTTGGTTTGGGTCAAGGGGGTGCCCCACTTAGGTTAATTAGGCCTATGAGTGTGGGTTTGACCAAATTAAGCCCAAGGTTGACTTTGGTCAATTGGGGTCAAAGTGTTGACCTAGTGACATGCCCTAGGGTCCACTTAGATTGTTTTTAGGGTTAGGGCAATATGGTGGGGTCATGGTGTGGCTAGGGTCCCCACTTAAGCTAGTTTGACTTAGTTTGACTTGGTCCTATAGTGGGCTCCACATGGCTACCACCCACTACCTAGGGTCAAACCTAGTTGATCTCCTTAAGGCTCTATTTGTTTGGGCGTTTTGGAGCTCCGTTTTGGGCAAACGCCGCCGGAAGGCGGGTAAACAAATGAACCTCCGGCGGCGTTTGCTCCGTTTCCACCCGCCCGCCTTGAGAAATGCCCCAAAAAGCTCCGTTTGGAGCAGCCACCTCCCCCCTTCGTTTCGAACACTCCGTTTCCACCCGCCGGATCGATCCGCCACCGCCGAAACAAATGAAGCCTAAGTCTCACCCCATGCCTAACCCAATCTAAGTTGAGGGTCCAGAAGTAACATGGGATGTTACAGAAGGTGTTTTTTCCGAGTTGTAGATCCATTTGGATTGGATTGAGATTTTAGGAACTTTGTTCCGAGGGTAGGATTGAGTTTCAATCCGAGATAGTGGAGTAGCCGAGACTAGTTTGTTGCTAGATCGGCGAGGGAAAGTGGATGTACACCCAAGATCGGGGAACCACTATAAATCTTGTCTTGTCTGTGATATTTGAGTAGATAGATCTGTGTTGTGCTGTAAGATTTTTCATTCCGCAAAAGACGCAAAACTGACCTATTCACCCCCCTCTTGGTGATTTAGGTTGACAACTATTCTCTTTCAAGATCGGCATTCGTCGACCGCGAGCTCGACATTCGCCGAGCTAGTCCAAGAATCATCGAGCTAAGGTCGACTAATGGAGACCAACAGATGGGCGAGATCGCCGTCACAGCTCATGCTCTCGCAACGGAGCTCGGCAACAGTAGGCGAATTGGATCCGCCGAGGTGACCAAGCTCCCCAGCTCTCCTGGACCCATGAGGTGCTTTTTACTGTTTTGCCCCCGCAGGTATGCCCATAGCCCTTCAAAATAACAGAGTTTGGCTGTTGGCAGACCCAACCGAGAGCATTTTGGTAACTTCAGGTCAGTTCAGTTTGGTTATTGACGGTTCAGATTCCAAAAACAATACATAGGACCCAAGGGGTACCCCAGAAGGCATGCTTCCTGTGCTCTCTTGCTCCAGTTTTCAAGTGCTTTCTGAGGGTACCTTAGCTCAGACTTTGGCTAATGAGGGGAAGCACTCTCAAATCTTTCGGGTGTGTGGTGGGTCCTCCCCGCCGATCCCTTAGGTCAGTTCGCCTTGTTTCTTTTGTTGTTTTGCTTGCAGGTGTGAAGTAGGTGCGCGATCACCCCTTCCCCAAGGGTGAACTCCACAGGAGACCATTTTTCGATTTCAACATTTTTGTGCGGTGAGAATGGAGAGTGGTCAGCACAAAAAAACTTCAGCGAGCTCGATGACGGCAGGACAGGGATCTGACAGGCTAGACTCCCCCCCCCCCCCCCGCCTCTTGTTACAGTAGGGATGTTCGAGGATTTCAGGAACGAGGTGCTGAACCTTGTCAAGTTCGCACTCGGCACGCTGGTCGAGTGCTCGACTCCAGCAGTTCAGATCGCAGCTGCCCCTTCTCTGGGCGAAGATGCCCCCGACAGGCGAGCCGGTAAGGAGGATGCTGAGGAAGGCCGGAGGTGCGAACTCCCCAGGCGCGAGCTCTTCCCCGGGTTAGTAGGCGGAGGTCGGTTCGACGAGCTGGGCTCGCGAGATGGGCCAGCTCGCCTAGTAGGGGGGGTGGGGGAAGCCCCTTCAGTGATTTGGTTTCCTCTGCCCCGGTTCTAGATGGGTTCAGGGAACCCGAAATGTCCTACTACACCGGGAAGGGAGACCCGGTCCAACGCATCCAATTGTTCGAGGACGTGGTCTCGATCCGGCAGATGTCGGATGGGTTCAAATGTCGGCTCTTCGCCATCACCCTCAAAGAATGCGAGGGAGTGGTTCCATCATCAGCCGGCCAGCTCAATCTACTGCTTTGAGGACCTACGCCGGGGGTTTTTGCTGAGGTTCACTACCTCGAAGAGGAGGAAGAAAGAATCGGAGTCCCTATTCCACATCAAGCAGGGAGTGAACGAGACGTTGGGGAGCTACGTGGATCGGTTCCAGGAGGAGGTCACCCAGGTATAGGATATGCCGGGCCATAGTTTGATGATGGCCTTTACCCAGGGCCTGCAACAGGGATTCTTTAGGATGAAGCTGAAGAGAGTTCCCCCATCTCCTACGAGGAGCTGATGGAGAGGGCAGCGAGAGAAGTTGACGGGGAGGCGTCAAACCCGGAGTTCGCGCGGAAGCTAGCCAGGTGGGCCACGGAGTAGGAGAAGGAGTCGAGAGGAGGAAGAGAGTAGAGGATAGTCCATGCAGAGGGAGCAGAGGCAGCTCCAAGGGCAGCAGCAGCCCAGGTGGGGGCGTTATGAGCCCGACCGTCGGCTGGGCTGGAGGCCCGAATGGCAAGGGCAGGGACCACAGAGAGGGTACCAAGGAAGGGATAGCCATCAAGGGGGCAAGATCAATTCCACCCCCGGGCTGGAGGCAAGACCAGAGGGCCCGACTCCCGATCAAGAGGAGGCTATGGCCATAGCCATAGGGGAAAGGAGGAGAGTAGCAAGGAGGAGGAGGTGAGAAGTTAGGGTGGAGTTTCCCTATTGCGACTTTCATCAGGAGGAGAGGCACGCCACAGCCACATGCCCGGAGTTCCTTGAAATGAGAGGGAACAGGGAACAGCAGTAGCAGCAGCAGGGGCGCCAGGAAGTGAGGATCGAGGAGGTCCTGCCTCGGGCATAGGAGGACCGTTACGAAGATCGGGTGGACGTTGGGACCCGAGGAGGGATCAGAGTGATCCACGGGGAGGTGGGGGTCGAGGCTTCCCGGAATGCGAGCCTTGGTGGGCCAAAACCCGAACAGGCAAGCGTACCTATCGAATTGTAGTACCAAGGTCGTATTTAAACACGGGGTTGTCAAGTACTTCTACTCGAGCTCTAACTATTATCCTACCGGAAAACTATTGGGAATTTGAGAATTTTTTAAGAAGTAAAATGAACGATAAATTGCGAGACGAAAACTTATATAAAAAAGGCTAGCATTCGATCATTGATTCACCATGAAATGAAACGAGAAAATAAAAGGGCATAGTTTTAAATTTGCAAATCCAACTCGGCCGTGACGGATCCGAAAATAAGACAAAATCTCGCTAGAGCATTAGGTCTCCTAACTTATAGACTCTTCGATCGAAATCTCTTTACAAATCGAAAAAAGCCTAAAGTTGCATTATCGAGGTGATCCGCACTATTGGATTTGACTCCAATCCGGAGGATTTATGTCGTCCTATCTCTAGGGTTGCGTTCAACTCCTTCCTTCTTTGAGTGATCTTTCACATTCATGAGCCTCTCGGCTACTCGAATATGAGATCATAAGCCTACTACCGTATACCGGAAATACGGAGTCGACACAATAATTATTCAAAGAAGGACCGAGTAGAATTACACAAAAATAAAACTATGAAATAAAAATAATTCTCATTTCAAATCATGGATCCTCATGATCAAATGCTAAAAGAAGATTAGCTACGCATAGTTAAGAAAGAAAGCACGGAAAGATAAGAGAAATTCATTTCCATTGATAAATAAAAAACGGAGAAGAACAAAATAATAAGGAGATAAGATTATGCTACCTAAGAAAAAATTACACTATCAAAAGCAAAGTTACACTAATAAGAACTTAACAACATGTAAGAAAGCACTCTCTTGAACTAGTACTTCACTTGCTCTCCCAAAATCCAACTCTCCAAAGCATGAGACCATGGTGCCTTTTATAGATGAGGAGGGAAGATTCTAGATGGGAATGAAGAGAAGGAGGCAAGGGGGGTGGCCGGCCATGTGTAGGGCAGAGTGCATGCATGGCATTTAATTAGGGGGAAGAAAGAGGAGGTGGGTTCAATATATTGGTGGCAAGGTGCATGGATAGGAATTAATAAGAAAGAGAGGATGAGTGGGGGATGCATGAGGAATAAATGGAAGAGAAAATAAAGGGGAGAGAGAGGGGAGGGTTCGGCCATGTAGGATGAAAGTTCATGCATGTATTAAATGGAGGAGAGAGGGATATAATCATAGGTGGCCGGCCATGCATGGATATGTTCATGCATGTATTAAAATATGAAAGAGGGGGCTACATGGGCTCGGGTAGAGGCTAGGTGGGCTGCTTTGGGTTTGGGTAGGGACTGTTTGGTGGCTCGGGTAGGGGCTAGGTGGGCTGCTCTTGAGGGAGGGGCTGCATGGGGCTGCTTTGGGCTGCATGGGCTGCATAGGGGGCTCGGGTTGGCTAGGAGAGCTGCTTGGGCTGCACCATATGTGGCCGGGCTGCACCATGCTTGAAGTGGGCTGCTTGCATGTTGGAATTTGAACAAGAGGGCTGCACAAGCTTGGACTTTGAACCTATAAATAGACAATACAATCATGGATTAGTCACAATAATAACATAAGACTATATAGATTTTAAAAGTTAAAACAAAGTTAAAACATAACATAACATAACAAAGTTAAAAAAAACAAAGTTAAAACAAGATTTCTAACACAATAATAATAAAAACATTACAACATTAAAATTAAAACATATCATAACATAACATAATATATAATAACATAACACATATAATAAGACTATATAGATTTTTATATCAAAACTCTAATAACACTAGGAATTAATATATTGTAAAGAAACATTAAAACATGAAATAACAATCATAAAATATAAAAAAAATTAGGCTTTTTGAATACTAAATTACCCCAAAAAAGGATGACTAAAACTAGTCATCAAGCCTCCACACCATGTATCGTCGGAGCATTGCCTCCACATCCCAAACCCCACCACGAGAAGAGAGGATCACCTTCTACAGGAGCGACATGTCAGATCATGAGGATCCACTCTGTGATGCGCTGGTCATCCAGACAGCCATCGAAAATTTTACCGTCTCTCGGATCCTCGTTGACAACGAAACCTCCGTCAACGTTATCTTTAAGAAGGCGTTTGATGTGATGAAGGTGGAGGCAAAAAGGGTGCTGGCCTCGGATGGACCCTTATTCGGGTTTTCGGGGGAGAGGAAGGAAGTGGAGGGAGGAGTCGGCCTCCACATCACCCTGTGGTGGCAGTCCAAAAACTGCAGGTTTGTCATCGTGGATGCCCCAGCAGCAACAGCTCCATCTTCGGGAGGCCACTTATCAGCGCCTTTCACTGCGTCCCCTCATCATTCCACCGGTGCTTGAAGTTCAATGCCGAGGGGATTCATGTCCGGGTCAGGGGGGACCCCAAGGTGGCGCAGGAATGTTATGTCACTGGTGTGAACTCCATCTCTTGGCAGGAGGGAGCCGAGGAGATGGGGCGAAGGATGGAGGAGGCTGAGCAGGAAGCTGGCAGGGAGGAGCTGGAGGTGGAGAGCTACGCTGAGGAGGATGTGGCAGGAAAAGATTAGGAGGAGATGGCCGAAGTGATGGCCGTGGAGGAAGAGGTAGAGGTGGAGGTCCCTGTCCCGGAGGAGATGGATGCTGAAGGATGGGGGGAGCAGTCCAGGTTGGATGATGCAGAGGAAGTGGTGGAGTTGTAGGTCCTCACCCATGGAGGTAGGGTGGAGAAGGTCTGCATCAGCGGAGGGCTGACCCCCGGAAGACCAAGGCAGGATGCTGGAGTGCATCCTAAAGAATGTGGACATCTTCACATGGAATGCCGCGGAGATGCCAGGGATTGACGCGGATGTTGCCTTCCACCGCCTCAACCTGGGCCGGGGAACACACCACGTCCAGCAAAGGAACAGGTCCACCGCGGACAAGCTGGCAGAGACCATCAGAGAGGAGGTGGCAAAGCTTCTCAAGGCCGACTTCGTGTCCGAAATCCAATACCCCGGCTGGTTCTCCAATGTGGTCATGGTCAAAAAGAGAAACAGTCTGTGACGAATGTGTATCGATTTCTCTTTACTTAATAAATCTTGTCCTAAGGACTGTTATCCCTTGCCTCGGATTGACGCGCTGGTTGACTCAGCCGTTGGTTTTTCTGTAATGAGTTTTTTAGATGCATTTTCAGGTTATCATCAAATTAGGATGCACCCCTCGGACGTCAAGGATGTCTCGTTCATCATGGGTGATGGATGCTACTATTACAAGATGATGCCCTTCGGGCTAAAGAACACAAGGGCGACCTACCAGAAGATGATGGATAGGGTCTTCAAAGACCAAAAGGGGAGGAACCTGGAGGTGTACGTGGATGATCTCATGATCAAGAGTCAGGATGTGGACTCCCACCTCCAGGACATAGAGGAGACCTTTGCTACCCTGCGCAAGTACAAGATACGATTGAACCCCCTGAAATGTGTCTTTGGGGCTAGCAAGGGGAAGTTCTTGGGGCATCTCCTCACCCATATCGGGGTCGAACCGAATCCTGACAAGGTCAAGGCTATCATGGAGCTAGGGTCGCCACGAAACACCAAGGAGGTGCAGTGCCTAACAGGGAAACTAGCAGGGCTGAGTAGGTTCCTCTCCCGGGATGGGGAAAAGTGCTCCCCCTTCTTCAAAATGCTAAGGGGAGGTCAATGGTTTGAATGGACCAAGGAGTGCGAGGAGGCATTCCAGGCCCTCAAGATGCAGTTGACCCAGGCTCCACTGCTCCAAGGGCCCAAGGAGGGGGAGGACATGTTTTTTGTATCTCGGGGTCGGGACAGAGGCCTTGAGCTCCGTCCTAGTTCGGGAAGAGGGGAAGAAGCAGCTCCCTATTTACTACGTGAGTCGGGTCTTGAGGAAGGCCGAGCTCCGGTATCCAATTTTGGAGAAGCTGGCTTTCGCCCTGATCATCTCAGCCCGAAGGTTGCGACCTTCTTTCCAGGAACACTCAATCCAAGTGGTAACTGACCATCCTCTCCGCAACATCTTCGATGGGGTGGAGCATTCGGGCCGGTTAGCCAAGTGGTCGGTGGAGTTGAGCGAGTTTGACATTTCCTTAGTTCCCCGTCTCTCGATCAAAGCTCAAGCAATGGCCGACTTCTTGGCCGATTATGTGATTGAGGTGGCAGAGCAAGAGCTCACCCATAAGACTCCTTGGAAGGTGAATGTGGATGGCACCTCGGGGAGGCATTCCCTAGGAGCGGGGGTGATCTTGTAGAGCCCTCAGGGGACTAGAATTGAGCAGACAGTGGTGGTACACTTTCCCATCACCAAACATCAAGCCGAGTATGAGGCCGTGATATCAGGGTTGCGCCTGGCCAGAGAGCTGGGGGTGTTGGATGTGGAGGTCCTTACCGACTCCATGGTGGTAGCTTCCCAGATCAACGGGGAGTTTGAGGCAAGAGAGCCTACCCTGCAGTTATACTTAGCCAAGGTAAAGGGGGTCATCGGCACGTTCCAAACTTTTTCCATCCAACACGTGCCCCGGGAGGAGAACGAGTAGGTCGATCGACTGACAAAGCATGGTCCTCGGGTGGGGGGTACCATCACTGACCTATTTCGCCCTTCCATCAAAGAGGGGGAGCTTATGAAGATAGATCAGCAGCCTTCATGGATGGATCCGGTCACAACCTTCCTCTCCACGGGAGAGTACCCGGAGGGGGCAGATAAGAAGAAGCTCGGGCATAAGTCGGCGTACTACCTCCTTCAAGACGGGCAGCTATACAAGAAGACACTTTCGGGGATGTTGGCTCGTTGCGTGGCCGAGGGGGAGTACAAAGAATCTTGGAGGAAGTCCACTCCGGAGAGTGTGGGAGTCACACCAAGAGTCAGACCCTCGAAGGGAGGATTGTTAGGTAGGGGTACTTCTGGCCCACCCTGGGCCGTGATGCAACAGAGTTCGCAATAAGGTGCCATAAATTCCAGATGTTTGCTCCCCTCCAGCTACAGCCGGCTCAGCGACTCAAAATTATCACAGCCCCCTGGCCCTTTGCCATTTGGGGAATGGATTTGGTTGGACCGTTCCCCCAGGCCAGTGGGCAGATGAAAGAATTAGTGAATAACCACCTAGAGGGGGGTGAATATGTCTAATTTTTCTTTTACTTTAAAGGCAGACAATCTGTTCTGTAATTTAAGCAGCAATTGCAAATTCTACAGCTATCAGCACAACAATCACAGAAACAATCATACACAGAGTGCACACAGTGTTTTTAGTGGTTCCCCAAGGTCTGGGTACATCCACTTTCCCCCTTCGCCTATCTAGCAGTGTACTAGATTCGACCTAACTTCTGCACTTCTCCTCAGATCCTCAGATCTTACAGCTCAGAACCCCAAACAGGTTCCTACAACTTAGAGTGTCCCCACTCCTACAACTCAGGCAAAATGCCCTACCTCAGCCTTCACCAAGGCCTACACTCAGAGAACACAGTCTCCTACAACTCAGGCACAAAGCCCTACCACTCAGTCTTCAACAAGACCTACACTTAGAGATCTAAATCTCTTACACTCAGACTTTATAAAATAGGCTTACAGCTCAGATCCATTAGGATCCTACAAAAAGATAATAAAGGGTTTTAGGTTACCACTCTGTTTGAGAGAATGAAGAGGGCAACCTTCTTGATCAGTTCTTGATAGAACTGATTTCTGAGATCAACTTTGTCTTTGCTTTCTTCAAGACTTCTTGAGTCTGAACTCAGTAAAAGTTGATCTTCTTGAAGTAGTCCGGCTGACAACTTCCTTCTTAAGATGAAGAATTAAATCTGGATCCTTCTTTGTAGTCTGGTTCAGAACCTGCTTCTTAAGAGATTTGATTAAACAAGTCTCTTTCTTGATTTCAATTACTGGAGTTCTCTCTCTCCAAGTAAATCTGAAGTTTCTTCAAAATACTGATTTATAGTTTTCTCTGGATCTGTATCCTACAATGATTTATCGTCTTAATCGTCTCTTTTTGTTGAAGGAGAAAGCCTTTATATAGTCTTCCTCTATGGTAACCGGCTGATCCGATTTCTAACGAACTTCTAACAGCTCTGACAGTTGTAGTAGACCGGTTGAAATGGCAGCTGTCAAGTCATCCAGTCACTTCTTGAAAATTCTGTCTCTGTCTGAAAGTGTCGAGACTGATCTTCATTATGTGTCGACACAAATAGACTAAGTGTCGACACAAGTGGACTAAGTGTCGACACATGCCTTGGTGGTGTCGACACAACTCCTTTGTTGATGTTAATACTTCTCGACACAGCCTTCTATTGAATGTGTCGACACTGATTCTGTGTGTCGACACAAATACTTCTTCTTTAAAACTTTGTAGAAATTCTGTTGTGTGTCGACACATCTCCTTTGTGTCGACACAAGTACTTCTTCTTTAAAACTTAGTAGAAATTCTGCTGTGTGTCGACACATCTCCTTTGTGTCGACATAAGTACTTCTTTACTTTAACTGTATTGAAACTTGCTGTGTGTCGACATAAGTCCTGTGTGTCAACACAGTTGATGTTGACAAAGCCTTCAGTGTGTCGACACAGCCCCATGGTGTCGACACATTTGATGTCGACTAAGCTTCACTGGGTGTGGACACTGCCTTTAAGTGTCGACATGATTTATGTCGACTATTCTTCACAGTGTGTCGACACTGCCTGTATGTGTCGACATATTTCTTCTGGTGTCGACTCTGCCTTTCCTGATGTCGACACAATTTGCTCCAAGTGTCGACACATCTTTTCTTTGGTGTCGACACAACTCTTCATAAGTGTCGACACTGCTTCTCTAGGTGTCGACACATAGACTTAGAAATTTTTCTGCATTTCCTGTAATTACTTAACCTGCACATATAAACTCAAAACACATCAAATACATCTTGATGTATATCATTGAGTAGGGTGAGGCTTCTTCAAATCTGGTACACATTTTCCAATGAACCCAACAATCTTCCCCTATTTGGAGAAGTCATAACCCTTAGTCAATGATATACACCATTCATAACAAATACTCAATATGATGTATAACATCATTATATGACAGGGTAAATACTAAACAAAACATGTATAAACAATCTTCACAGAATAACAATATAACAGATTGAACATTAAACATTGTTTTGTTACAACTTCCAATAGTTTCATGAACAAAAGTTTACATAGATGTTTTAATACTAAAGATTACAAAATGTAAACTCAAGTAAATCTAATCTAATGCTGCTCTAGCTTCTTGATGACAATGCCCTTGCCTGACTGAATCTTTGCTTGAACTGGAGCATCAGTGTCATCAACAGGCTTCTTACCTTTAAGATCTTTCTTCTTTAGCTCTTCAGCCCTTATCTTTTGTCTTTCAAAATAATGATAAGGCTTTGGGAAATATTTGCTAGGCTCCTGTGCATTAGGAGGTAGCTTCCCAAGTTTTGCCTTCCTTCTATACTGTACAATAGCCTCTTGCATGGCTTCATGTTTTCTCCATTCTTGTTCAGAATACCACTTACCCCTCTCTAGGATATTGTCCTTTGCAGCTTTCCAAGCAGTCAGGATGATATTCCTTGAAGTAGGGCTCCATTGTTCAAAATCAGGACTTAACTCTGCCTGTTCTCTGAATCTCTTCTTAGATAATAGAGCTTCTTGCTCCTTCAAAAATACCTCTGACACAGGCTTGTCTACTTTCTCTATGATCACATTTTTATTACCCTCTGGAGGGCTATACATTGATTGTACTTCTTGATGAATCATTTCAAGATCTGCAGGAGGATAAATGACTTGAGCAACTTCATCTGGCTCACCTCCAAAAATAGCAGGATGTACTCCAGATTCAGCTACATTGTCATCATCACAAAGGGGTGAATATCCAAGAGTGGCTCTGATGCTATTGGAAATCCATTTAGCATGATTAGATCCAGCTTTGACTAGTATTCTCTCCCCCTTTATGACTTCTCTAGACACATGATCTCTAAGATCATCCTTCTGAAACCTGATCTGTTCATCCATATAATTAACTCCATCTTTATAAAAAAAAACCCCTCAACTTCAGCAGCAGTCCAGAAATAACCTTTTGAGAATCTGTAATAGCAGTTTTTACAGCAGCTATGCCTTCCTGGAAATCCTTATCAAACGTTTCCTTATCAAACTCTGGTTTGGCTTTAGAATTATCAGTAGTTGGGGCAGTCGCAATATTCTTTATTTCAGTAACAATTGCATTATGGGATTCAGTCAGATTATCATTCATTCTAATCTGATTTTCTAAGACATATCCTTGTTTCACTGCTATATCATCCACCTATGTCATTATCTTTTCTTGATGAGTGGCTAGATAAACCATTGCATTACCTCCTTTGTGGAAACAGTCAGTCATTTCCTTATTAGTTTGATTTACTTCAAACCTTATAGATTTGATGTCTTGGGCCAAGGAGAATTGGAGATCTTTGTGAGTTTCATCCATATATTTCTCCATTACTATTCTTTGCTCATCTAACTTCACTTGTAAAGATATTAATAATGAGCTGTAGTCAGTTTTAGGGGCAGGTTGTGGAGCCACAGTTTGTAATGCTTTCTTGTAACTCTGGCTTTTTCTCTTGAAGACCATGAGCTTCATTTTCTTTACTTGAACCTCAGCAGCATCTTCAGATTCTGAGGTACTAGCTATGTCAACTCTATCCTTTGGACTAGGAGGCAATTCCTTCTCAGTCCTTGACAGCTCCTCATCATTCCTTGCAGTATCCTTATGAGATCTCATATACTCCCCCTCAATATGTGCTTGCTCTTCCTCAAAAGCAGTTTTCTCCCCCTCAAAACCAGCATGCTCCCCCTCAATATCAGGAAACAGCTCTTATAGAGTAAACTCCTATTGAGTATGGACAGGAGAGTTACTTATTTCTGGAGCATTATCAGCAACTGATGTATCATCCATGATAACATCTTGTGGTTGACTATGTAATTGAGTTTGCTGATCAACATCAATTAAAGACTCAGTTAATACTTCATTCTCAATATGGAAAATTGATTGATTAACTTCATGTATTACCTCAAGGATTGTTTGAGTTGTCATTTCACTGTCTAAGTGAGTAGGCTCTTCCATATGATGAGGCTCCCCCTGGAGTGGATCCAGGGGAATGGGGCTAGCAGATTGTTGCTCCCCCTACCTCTGTGCATTTTCATTTCTTGTTGGTGACTATCCAACATTTCCATCCTCTCCATTATTAGAACTAAACACTACTTGCTCCTCTGAGCTACTGGATGATTCAGGAGCCATTAAGGCTTTCTTCTTCTTCTTTTGTGGAGGTGTTTCCTTCTCTGGAGTAGGCATGTCCTTAGTTAACACCCTATCCCATCTTGAGATAATTCTGATATCCATCCTCCTCATATGATTAATTTTAGAACCAGCAGCTTGGTTCATGACTTATGGAATTGTTCCAGCTAGGTATAGACTCATAATTCTACCCAGATTGGGCTTCTTCAGACTTTCCTTAATCTTTTCAAACATCATTACAGACCAATCTGTTTTTAACTTAAAGATAATTCTTGTCATTAAGCTGAACATGTGAGCTGATATCCTATCATGCCCACCTGGCTTGCTCAGAATCACCTTTCCTACTACTTCTGATAAGAACTTTCCCTGCATATTCATGCCTTTCCTGTTAAAAATGGAGCCAATCTTCATGGTTGAATCTAGTCCACACCATTGCAGTGCATCCCTAGTCTTAGATGTAGGTACATCTTCCTTTTCTTTAGTTCTTGGTAGATGTAGAACTTTTCTTAGACTCTTCTGGGTGAGTTTTACTTTTACTCCATGAACTGTGGATTTAATCTTAAGTCCAGATTCATCAAGGGTAGCTGCACCAAAGAATTCTAGTACCTCCTTCTTCCAGATCTTGGTTGGCTCAGAAACTAGATACTCCGACCTATTCTCTGTAATTAGGGTTACTGCCTCCTTAATTTTAGATTCCGCATCGTCAAAGGCATGTCGTACTAGCTCATATCCTTCATTCACGTTCTCTTCAAGCTTAGGCGCCATTAGGGTTTGAGAAATCTTGAATTTAGAAGAGAGAGATGTCGACACACAACTTTGGTCTCGAAACTATGGATAGCGTGTCGACAAACAATGTTGAGAACCTATTTATACCTTTCTAAAAACGAAGATGAAAAGGCGCGTCAAAATACTCTAAATGTGTCGACACTGTTGGAAAGTGTCGACACTGACTACTTAAGTCTCGATAACGGTGTTGACTTATATGTGTCGACACCAATTATGATGTGTCGACACTTATACATTTGCATTCGACGAATAGTCGAAACTTCACTTGATGAAATTAGTGTTAAACCTAAGTGTCGACACCACCCTGGATGTGTCGACACCTACTCAAGATGTGTCGACACCATTTCTCTGAAGTGTCGACACAGACTTTCTAGATGTGTTGACACCATTTCTATCAAATGTCGACACCACTTCTATGTGTCGACACAGACAACTCCTTGTGTCGACACTATTTTACTTAGCCAATTTTTATCAAACTATTCTAAGTTCAACATTCCTAATTCAATTTTAAACTTATTGAATTTAGTTTCATCAAGAGGCTTAGTAAACATATCAGCAATCTGATTATCTGTTTTAACATATTCTAGGGAAATGTCCTCTTTTTCTACATGTTCTCTACGAAAATGGTATCTAATTTCTATGTGCTTAGTCCTACTATGTGAGACAGGATTATTTGCAATAGAAATGTCACTTATAGAATCACAAAACAAAGGTGTTCTACTTACTTGAATACCATAGTCTTCTAGCTGGTGGTGAATCCATAATAACTGTATACAGCAACCTCCTGCTGCCACATACTCTGACTCAACTGTGGAGATGGTCACACTGGTCTGCTTTTTACTACTCCAAGACACCAGTCTTCCACCTAGAAATTGACAGGTACCTGTAGTACTTTTTCTATCTTCCTTACAACCTGTAAAATCTGCATCTGAATAACCTGTTAGTAGAAAATCTCTATTCCTAGGGTACCAAAGGCCTAGATAAGGTGTGCCCTTAAGATATCTCAAAATTCTTTTTACTGCAGTCAGATGAGATTCTTTAGGGCATGCTTGGTACCTAGCACAGACACATATAACATACATGATATCTGGTCTACTAGCAGTCAGATATAATAGGGAGCCAACTATCCCTCTATACAAAGTTTCATCTACAGGTTTCCCTGCATCATCTTTGCTTAGAGACACAATTGACCCCATAGGAGTTCTCATGGTAGTGGATGATTCCATACCATACTTCTTTATTAAATCTAGGGTGAACTTAGACTGTGATATGGACAAGCCATCTTCAGTCTATCTAACTTGGAGACCCAAAAAGAACTTAAGTTCCTCATACTGCTCATTTCAAATTTTTCCTTTCATAAGTTTTGCAAACTTTCTGCAAAGATTACTTTCAGTAGACCCAAATATTATGTCATCAACATATATTTGGACTAGGATTATCATTCCTTTAGATTCCCTAAGGAATAGAGTCTTGTCTATTTTTCCCCTTGAGAATTTATTCTCAATGAGGAAACTAGACAGGGTTTCATACCAAGCCCTTGGGGCTTGTTTCAACCCATACAGTGATTTTCTAAGTCTATAAACATAATCAGGTTTGAGAGGATCAACAAAACCTGAGGGCTGCTCTACATAGACTTCTTCCTTTAGATTTACATTAAGGAAAGCTGACTTTACATCCATTTGGAATACCTTGAAACCTTGATAAGCTGCATAAGCAAGGAACATCCTGATTGCCTCCAGTCTTGCTAGTGGGGCAAAGGTTTGATCAAAGTCAATACCTTCTTCCTGCCTATATCATTTTGCAATAAGTCTTGCTTTATTCTTCACTATGATTCCATTCTCATCCAATTTGTTCCTAAAGATCCACATTATTCCAATGATGTTGTGGTCTTTTGGTTTAGGAACTAGCTTCCAGACCTTGCATCTTCTGAACTGATTCAGCTCCTCTTGCATGGCATCAATCCAATGAGGGTCTAGAACTGCTTCTTCAAATTTCTTTGGCTCCACTTGTGATAAGAAGCTGGAGCAAAGAACAGTGCTCAGATTCCTGCTTCTTGTTTGCACTCCTTGTCTTGGATCACCAATTATCTGATTAGCTGGGTGATCCTTTAAGTGTCTATTAGCTGGAGGTAGTCTTTCTTCAGGTTGAACCCCTCCAGTCTCATCAACATGCTGCACCTCTTGGTTTTCTTCTACATCTAGAGAGTCTTGTACTCCCCTTGGACAACAGCCACCATTTTCCACTTCCTGATTTGCCGTAGAATCTTCTGCAATGGTAAGCTTGTCCATCCTCTCAGTTATACCTGTAGAACTGCAAGAACTACTTGGCAATTCACTGTTAATGAGTCTTATTTCATCAAAAACTACATGTATAGACTCTTCTACAACTTGAGTAACCAAGTTGTAGACCCTATAAGCCTTACAATTGTTGTTGTACCCAACAAATATCCCCTCTTGGGATTTGGCAGCAAACTTAGTTAGATAAGACTTGCCATTGTTAAGTATATAGCACTTGCAACCAAAGATCCTAAAATAAGATAAGTTTGGTAAACTGAAATTCACAATCTCATAGGGAGTCTTTTTGTGGCTCTTGGTGATAGAAGCCCTATTGATCACATGACATGCAGTGTTTACTGCCTCAGCCCAGAAATATTCTGGGAGAGAAGTGTCACTCAATATAGTTTTACCAGCCTCTATCAATGTTCTATTCTTTCTTTTAGCAATACCATTTTGCTGTGGAGTTCTTGGTGAAGAAAATTCCTGAAAGATCTCAAATTCTTCACATAGTCTTGTCATACTTTTAGACTGAAATTCAGTGTCATGGTCACTTCTAATTTTGACCACTGTACTGTCTAACTCATTCTAAATTTGTTTAACAAAACTATATAAGACACTTGGGGTTTCAGATTTTTTTCTTAGAAAGAACACCGAGGAATATCTAGAATAGTCATCTACTACCACAAATGTGTAGACCTTCCTACCTAGACTGTGAACTGGCATAGGACCAAATAGATCCATATGCAAGAGGTATAGACACCTCACTGAATCCTTATTTTCAAGGCTATGAATGGTGGATTTGGTCTGCTTGCCATTTTGACAAGCTGAGCATATCCCATCCTTTATACACTTAACTTGAGGACCATTCCTCACTAACTCTTTGCTAAATTGTTGGCCAATAGTCTTGCAGTTAAGATGGGCCAGCCTCTTGTGCCATTTAACACAATGTGAGACTCTCTCATCAGCTACAAGATAAATAGGAGAAACATTGTTCTCACACTCAAAATTTAGACAATAAACATTTCTCCTCCTATATCCTATCAAAATGATCTTTTGATCACTTGACCTTTTGATATGACATCCATTCTTAATAAATGAAATGTCATATCCTAAGTCACTCAACTGACTTATGCTAATAAGGTTGTGTTTCAAATCTTTCACATAGGCCACTTGAGTGATAGTAATCTGATTACTAGAAATGTTAACAAAGCCTTTGATGATTCCGTTTTCTGAACCACCAAAGGTTACTTTAGGGCCATCCTTGATAGGTGTGTAGTCCTTCAGCAAACCCCTTGTTCCAGTCATGTGCCTGGAACATCCACTGTCCAAGTACTATATTGTGGCATGGCAGCTTGGACTCACCCGCAACACAGATTACTTAACCTTAGAACCCAAATAACTTTTGGGTCCTTGGTGCAAGTTAGCCTGTACTTTAACAAATCTACCTGTAGCTCTTCTAGCAGACAGATTGCTACTCACCTTAACACTAGAATTGTGCCAACAATCTAAGGCAAAATGTTCTACCTTGCCACAACACCAGCACTCAAACCTGTTGTACCTTTGTTTAGGTACAACCATGGCTGAATTATCTACAGCAGGCTTCTTGTTTTGTTCTGGGTCTTTGCCTTTAGATTTGGACCTAACAGTCCAGGCAGTTTTCTTAAACCCTAATCCAGCCTTACCCTTTTGAGGTACAAACTCATCTATCAAGGGTAAAACAGATTTCGGTTTAGATAAACTAGCTACTATCTCTTTCTCTTTCTGAAGTCTAACCTCCAGATTTCTAATCTGATCATTCTTGAATGTGATAGTACCCATCTGAATAACTGTAATGTTTTTCAGTCTGGCCATCTCATTCAGTTTTTTGATCTAGCAACTTCTCTGAATCTACTGCAGCCAACTTAAGATCTGTAATTTCCTTAGCCTGAGATTTTGCCAAGTTTTTGCTCTTCTTAAGTACCTGCAGCAAGTCTCTATATTCATCAATTAATTGACGAATATGTCCTTCAGATTCAGACCCACCCACATCACTTGATGCAGATGTATCTGACTCTGACTCAGTACTATAAATTGAACTAGAAGAACAACTTTGTACCTTACTTGCTCCAGGCTGATCCTGGCTCTTGGCTCCTTCAGATATAGCCATCAGTCCCTTGCACTGATGCTCTTCATGCTCATAAATTGAGTTCATTAGCTGCATGAACTCATCTTCTTCCACTTCAGTAAATAATCCAATTTAGGCTTCAGCTTCTGATTCTATTTCTGAAGATGACGGGTCTGTCAGACTCTTGTCTTTCTTAGCAACAAAGGACTTTTCCTTTTTGCTCTTAAACTGAGTCTTCTTTTTGTCAGCTGACTCCTTCCTCTTTTCAGGACAGTCAGCCACTACATGTCCCTGTCTATTGCAGTAATAGCACACAATCTTTGAAGATGTAGCTTTGCTTGACTTGGACCTGCTTCTGTTATTCCTGGATGACTTTCTCTTCTGATAGTAGTCATCTTTTGGCTGAGAAGTGGAAGGCTTAGACCTTCACTGCCTCTTCTTTAGAAATCTTTGAAAGTGCCTAGTAAAAGCAACAAAGTCTTCATCACTTTCACTGCTATCAGAACTCTTGCTATCTGAATTATCTGTGACAGCCTCAACAATAATTTTAGGTGGAGATGGAGACTTGCTTCTATACTTCTTAGTGACTTCAGTCTTGAATGCCACAGACTTTTCCTTGTGCTCCACTCTAGTATTTTCTCTTACTTCTTTCTAGCCATTAACTGCATCTCATAAGATAGCAGTTTTTCAAACAAAGTTGGAGGAAGTATATCAGCAAGTTTGACCACTTCCCAAATGGCACAAATCTTGGTGTCTCATTGCTTAGTCAGGGATCTTAAGAACTTGTCATTCAGCTCATAGTTGCTGAAGACTCTTCCATAGGACATCAACTCATTAACAATCCTATAGAACTTCTTGTAACATTCTATAATGCTATCAGACTTTCCTTGTCTGAAACTTTCATATTCCTGATTTAACATTGACTTCCTATCTTGTCTTACTTCCTCTGATCCCTCCATATAGACTATTAATATGTCACACATTTCTTTAGAGGTTTTACAATGAATTAAGTTCTGAAATGTTGAATCATCAATGACACTAACAATTATATTCTAGGCTCTCTTGTCCATAGTGGCCAGGATGATTTCATCATTAGTCATTTCAGAAAAGTCCTTGGGAGTTTTCTGATTTGCATCTAGAATGGATATCTTCATTGGCACATATGGGCCTTTTTTGACTGTAATATATATCCTTGGGTCAGAAGCTTCCATAAAGAGTCTGACCCTCTCTTTCCATATGTCAAATATCTCTTTTCTACATATTGGCAATTTCATTGACCCCAACTTCTTGTGATTTTCACCTGAACCCATTTTCTTGATTCTTTTTTGATCTTAAATCTGCCTTAAGGATCTTACTCTGACTGTTAAGTCCTTTCTTGAGTAACCTGGCTCTGATACCACTTGAAAGAATTAGTGCCTAACCACCTAGAGGGGGGGTGAATAGGTGTAATTTTTCTTTTACTTTAAAGGCAAACAATCTGTTATGTAATTTAAGCAGCAATTGCAAATTCTACAGCTATCAGCACAGCAATCATAGAAACAATCATACACAGAGTGCACACAGTGTTTATAGTGGTTCCCCAAGGTCTGGGTACATCCACTTTCCCCCTTCGCCTATCTAGCAGTGTACTAGATTCGGCCTAACTTCTGCACTACTCCTCAGATCCTCAGATCTTACAGCTCAGAACCCCAAACAGGTTCCTACAACTCAGAGTGTCCCCATTCCTACAACTCAGGCAAACTGCCCTACCTGAGCATTCACCAAGGCCTACACTCAGAGAACACAGTCTCCTACAACTTAGGAACAAAGCCCTACCACTCAGTCTTCAACAATACCTACACTCAGAGATCTAAATCTCTTAGACCCAGTCTTTATAAAATATGCTTACAGCTCAGATCCCTTAGGATCCTACAAAAAGATAATAAAGGGTTTTAGGTTACCACTCTGTTTGAGAGAATGAAGAGGGCAACCTTCTTGATCAGTTCTTGATAGAACTGATTTCTGAGATCAACTTTGTCTTTGCTTTCTTCAAGGCTTCTTGAGTCTGAACTCAGTAAAAGTTGATCTTCTTGAAGTAGCCCGGCTGACAACTTCCTTCTTAAGATGAAGAATTAAATCTGGATCCTTCTTTGTAGTCTGGTTCAGAACCTGCTTCTTAAGAGATTTGATTAAAGAAGTCTCTTTCTTGATTTCAATTATTGGAGTTCTCTCTCTCCAAGTAAATCTGAAGTTTCTTCAAAATACTGATTTATAGTTTTCTCTGGATCTGTATTCTACAATGATTGATCGTCTTAATCGTCTCTTTCTGTTGAAGGAGAAAGCCTTAAATAGTCTTACTCCATGGTAACCGGCTGATCTGATTTCTAACGAACTTCTGACAGCTCTGACAATTGCAGTAGACCGGTTGAAATGGCAGCTGTCAAGTCATCCAATCACTTCTTGAAAATTATGTCTCTGTCTGAAAGTGTCGAGACTGATCTTCATTATGTGTCGACAGAAATAGACTAAGTGTCGACACATGCCTTGGTGGTGTCGACACAACTCCTTTGTTGATGTTAATACTTCTCGACATAGCCTTCTGTTAAATGTGTCGACACTGATTCTGTGTGTCGACACAAATACTTCTTCTTTAAAACTTAGTAGAAATTCTGCTGTGTGTCGACACATCTCCTTTATGTCGACACAAGTACTTCTTTAAAACTTAGTAGAAATTCTACTGTGTGTCGACACATCTCCTTTGTGTCGACACAAGTACTTCTTTACTTTAACTGTATTGAAACTTGCTGTGTGTCGACACAAGTCCTGTGTGTCGACACAGTTGATGTTGACAAAGCCTTCAGTTTGTCAACACAGCCTCATGGTGTCGACACATTTGATGTCGACTAAGCTTCACTGGGTGTCGACACTTCCTCTAAGTGTCGACACGATTTATGTCGACTATTCTTCACAGTGTGTCGACACTGCCTGTATGTGTCGACACATTTCTTCTGGTGTCGACTCTGCCTTTCCTGATGTCGACACAATTTGCTCCAAGTGTCGACACAGCTTTTCTTTGGTGTCGACACAAGTCTTCATAAGTGTCGATACTGCTTCTCTAGGTGTCGACACATGGACTTAGAAATTTTTCTGCATGTCCTATAATTACTTAACCTGCACATATAAACTCAAAATACATCAAATACACCTTGATGTATATCATTGAGTAGGGTGAGGCTTCTTCAAATCTGGTACACATTTTCCAATGTAACCAACAGCAGAGGAGGTCCCTACTGGTGATGATCGATTATTTCTCCAAGTGGTTGGAGGTAAAGGTGCTTGCCAAGGTGACCTCCCAGGTTATCATAAACTTTGTTTGGGGGGAGATCATCTGTCGCCATGGGCTGCTCCAGGCCATTGTCACGGACAACGGGCCCCAGTTCATCAGTGCTGAGTTCACCAGTTTTTGCGAGCGGTTTGGAATCGACCTCAGGTTTGCTTCGGTCCATCACCCCAGGAGCAACGTGCAGGTAGAGGCTGCGAACAAGTTCATTGTCAACCTCCTGAAAAAGAAGGTGGAAAATCTGAAGGGGAGTTGGGTGGAGCAGCTTCTCGCAGTTCTCTGGGCCCTGAAAACCACCCCCAACACAGCTACAGGAGAGACCCGCTTCAAGCTCTCCCATGGGTGCGAGGCAGTGCTCCCCATGGAATTTTAAGTTCAGACACCTCGAGTCGTTGCGACCGGGGAAGGCAGGGAAGAATGGCAGGAGGAGAACGAGGAAGAGCTGCGGCTTTCCATCAACATGGTGGAAGAATTGCGGGACCATTCTACCGTTCGACAAGAAGAGGTGAAGAGGAGGATGTCTAAGCACTTTGACAAGCACGTTAGAGTCAAACAGTTTACGGAAGGGGACTTGGTACTAGAGAAAGTGGATGGAGCGGGAACGTCGGCAAACGTGGGGAAACTCAACCATAATTGAGAGGGACCATTCATTGTAAAGGAAGCACTAAGGTCAGGAGGGTATCGACTACAAAATGTGGAGGGCGATGCCCTAAGTCTCACCTAGAGTGGTGACGACTTGAAATGATATTTTCCTTAAAATATGTAAGTGGTGCTCTGATTTTTAATAAAAGTTCTTTAAACACGCCAATTCTGTCGCAATGAGCTCGCATGAAGAAGTGAAGTGAATTTGGACCCCGAGCAGATCCTGCTGTCAGGCTCTCACCTAGCTTGCAGGGTGGGAAGTCACTCGGTGTCATCTTTGGGCCTCGAGCAGATCCCGCTGTCAGGCTCTCACCTAGCTGGCAGGGCTGGAAGTCACTCGATGGTGTTAGTAGTGGACCCCGAGCATATCCCGCTGTCAGGCTCTCACCTATCTGGCAGGGCTGGAAGTCACTCGGTGTCATCCTTGGGACTCGAGAATATCCCGGTGTTAGGCTCTCACCAAGCTGGCAAGGCTAGAAGTCAATCGATGGTGTTAGTAGTGGACCGCGAGCAGATCCAGCTGTCATGCTCTCACCTAGCTGGCAGGGCTGGAAGTCACTCGTGTCATCCTTGGGCCTCGAGCAGATTCCGCTGTCAGGCTCTCACCTAGCTGGCAGGGCTGGAAGTCACTCGATGGTGTTAGTAGTGGACCCCGAGTAGATCCCACTGTCAGGCTCTCACCTATCTTGCAGGGCTGGAAGTCACTCGGTGTCATCCTTGGGCCTCGAGTAGATCCTGTTGTCAGGCTCTCACCTAGCTGGCAGGGCTGGAAGTCACTCGATGGTGTTAGTAGTGGACCCCAAGCAGATCCCGCTGTCAGGCTCTCACCTAGCTGGCAGGGCTGGAAGTCACTCGGTGCCATCCTTGGGCCTCGAGCAGATCCTACTATCAGGCTCTCACCTAGCTGGGAGGGCTGGAAGTCACTCGATGGTGTTAGTAGTGGACCCCGAGTAGATCCTGCTGTCAGGCTATCACCTAGTTGGCAGGGCTGGAAGTCACTCGGTGTCATCCTTGGGCCTCGAGAAGATCCCGCTGTCAGGCTCTCAACTAGTTGGTAGGGCTAGAAGTCACTTGATGGTGTTAGTAGTGGACCCCGAGCAGATCCCTTTGTCAAGCTCTCACCTAGCTGGTAGGGCTGGAAGTCACTCAGTGTCATCCTTGGGCCTCGAGCAGATCCCGCTATTCGGCTCTCACTTAGCTAGCAGGGCTAGAAGACACTCGATGGTGTTAGTAGTGGACCCCGAGCAGATCCCACTGTCAGGCACTCACCTAGCTGGTAGGGCTGGAAGTCACTCGATGTCATCCTTGGGCCTCGAGCAGATCCTGCTGTCAGGCTCTCACCTAGCTGGCAGGGCTGGAAGTCACTCGATGGTGTTAGAAGTGGACCTCGAGCAGATCTCGCTGTCAGGCTCTCACCTAGCTGGCAGGGCTGGAAGTCACTCGGTGTCATCCTTGGGCCTCGAGCAGTCCCACTGTCAGGCTCTCACCTAGCTGGCAGGGCTGGAAGTCACTCGATGGTGTTAGTAGTGGACCCCGAGTAGATCCAGCTGTCAGGATCTCACCTAGCTGGCAGGGCTGGAAGTCACTTGGTGTCATCCTCAGGCCTCGAGCAGATCCCGCTGTCAGGCTCTCACCAAGCTGGCAGGGCTGGAAGTTACTTGATTGTATTCGTAGTAGACCCCGAGCAGATCCCGCTGTCAGGCTCTCACCTAGCTGACGGACCGAAGGTCACCCATGGAAGTCCTGCCCCCCCCCCCCCCCACCCAAGTAGTGCCTAACAAACTTGGCCCTTCTAAGAGAGGAGAGCTCGGCATGGGCGAGTTCGAGCTCGCTAATTCAGTTCGGACTTGGCAGAAGATCGGCAAGCTAGGGCCTTGGACATCGCTAAGAGGAGGCGGGCCCCACCAATCCACCTCGTCCCCCACTACGTTTTACTCTTGAAGATTTAGAGAATTTGGTC
Organism: Platanthera guangdongensis; assembly: GCA_039583875.1. Classification (NCBI taxonomy): domain Eukaryota; kingdom Viridiplantae; phylum Streptophyta; class Magnoliopsida; order Asparagales; family Orchidaceae; genus Platanthera; species Platanthera guangdongensis. Next base: position 75,956,128 of record CM077167.1, read on the forward strand.
ATATAGACAAGATGATGGACAGCTCGCGAGCAAGCTGGGGCGAATCCTGCGAATTGGCAAGCCAGGCCATTTGACCTCGCCAAGGGGAGGCGGGTCCCGCCGAGACGGCCCACCCCCACTTTATTTTACTTGGACAAATTTAGTAAGTTCGATTTTTTGTTTAAGAAGGCCAAGGACAGCTCGCGAGCGAGCTGCGGCGAGTCCTGGGAATTGCCAAACACTCAAGATACTCTTTTGTGGGCGATTCCTAACGACTATCCTACTCGCAGTACCTATCTATGCGAGGTTTCCTAGGGAAGGGCTAGCGGACATACAAAACACAACAGAAAGAGATGGGAAAAATGGCTCGGATGTGTTCAAAAATCTTTTTGATTAAATAATAATATTTACAAGCGGAGCTCGCCTCGGCGAGGAAACAAAAGAAAACCATGCACATTTAGGCCTCCCCCCCCCCCCCCCCGCAGGACTGGTCCTCCCCTTCGCCTGACTGATCCTGGAAACCCTTCCCGAACAGCGCATCAAGGCTGTCTTCCTTCTCGCTGGGAGGCGTCGCCGGGAACAGGCTCGGCATCAGATCCTGGGCCGAAATCACCTCGCATCCCTCCACCAGCACCCCCGTGTCCTTCATCATTTGGAGGGTGCATTCGACAGCTTGGATGGAGTTGATCCATAGCCTCTCGGCGAGGTCGGCAAGACCCTTGGCCTTTTATAGGGGAGGGTAGGATCAGTGCCGCTGGGTTCTAAGAAGATCTCCGCCTGACGGCGGACCTCGCGGGTGAGATTCTGGTTCTCATCCTTCAGCTTGGCATTCGCCCCCTCCAGCTCGGCAAGCCGGACGCGAAGCTGGTTGATCTCCTCCTCTTGCTCGACATTGCGAGCCCGCAGCTCCTCGGCGGCCTTGGCGTCCTGACCAAAGAAAAGTTCAATAGTGTCGGCGCAAAAGTTTTTCAAAATAAAAGAGAGAAGGTGAAGCCCGATACTCACCAATCCGTCGGCGGCCTGGGCAAGCAGACCCTCGGCGATGTCGAGCCGCCTCGACTAGTCGGCAACCTTGTCCTTGTCGACATCGCGAGCCTGCTCGGCTTTTTGGAGTTGGTTGCTGAGGACGAAGCTACGGCGGGTCAGCATGTGGTGGAGCTCCATGGCCCGCAGATGGGCCTGCAGAACCTCATGGCCGAGCTATCGCAGGGTCATGTTCTTGTAGGCCTTGACATCCTTGCGGCCATAAAGGCCGAAACCAATGGCATAAGCATGGCCGGTTGTGGGCTCGCGGTCCTGCTAGGAAGGATGAAGGGTGGAGATGGAGACCCGATAGACCAGCTCATCCCACTGCACCATGGGCTCGCCCGCCGAGTCCTTCCACCGCCCCCCGAAGCTGAAGAGGGGATGTTGTTTCGGCGCCCCGCGCTCACGAGCCGCCCTCTTCACCGAAGAAGGTGGGGAGATCGCCGCCGTGGGAACAGGAGCTTCGCCGCCCTTCCGCACTTTGTTGGGGATCTCCTTCAGCGGGCTCTCCGGCGATGCGTCGGGGATGGTCTCGGGCGAGCTTATGTATTTGGGGCTAGAATGATGTTGTTGATGTTGTTTGCCCCGCGGGGCGAGCACGGCTTTCTTCATATTTTTTGATAATGGCTGGCGGTGTGGCGGGTTAGACCCCGCATCCTCAGACCGCCTCTTGCGGGAAGAGGGTTGGGAGAAGGCCGCCTCATCTCGGCAGGCCGCCGCCGCCGCCTTCTTGCGAGCAAGGGGGTCCGGGTGCAACCCTGAGTCCGCAAACGGCGGGTTCACGGGAATCAACCGCTCCCCTGCAAGAAAAAACTTGGAAAGAGTTAGAGCACTTCCAACAGCAATATGGCGAGCTCGGCAACCGGGCGAGCTCGGCAATACGGGGAGTGCAATACCTTCGCTGGGTAGGATAGGGGGAAGCGCGTCAAGGCCGCTTCGCAGGTAGGTGACCTCGAAGTCCTTATGGAGGAAGTATTTGTGGAGCTCGGAATCGTTGTCGGACACGGCTGGCGGGCGGTAGACCACCTCGCCTTTCTGCTGCGGTGAGTACGGGATGTTACCGAGATCGCCCTTGATAAAAGCGATCCTGGTCATCTAATTATGGTGCTTGTTCGCGATCTTGCGATCTTTGATCAGCGAGCCGCTGACGTAAGCAACCCCATCCGGTGTCTCCTTATAAGAGAAGAGTTTCCGGAACACTGTCAGGTTGAACTCTATCCTCTCTTGCCGGAGGTAGCTCGCGAACCACCATCATGGCGATGGCGTTGGAGTTTAGCCGCGCAGGTACCGCGCCATAGTACTTCAAAATTTGCCGGATCTCCGGCCAGAGGGGGAGGCGCAACCCCACCTCAAAGTGAGAGATGGGGAAGGCGAGATCATCGTCGTAGAAGGTATTGATGGCCTCCCCTTACCTCGGCCGACGCGCCTTGAAGCCCGGCGGCACATACTCTGACTCGAACTCCGGGAGCTCCTCCTTGCTGGTATGCCCCTCGAAGAAGCAGTAATCGATGAAGTGCTGGACGAACTTGCTACAACCATCAGCATCGGGGTTGGTCTTGCCCATGCTCGCGAAAGAAGACAGGGCCCGAGTAGAAAAGGAGAGAAGCACAGAAAGAAAGAGAGAGAGCAATAAAAGTAGCAATACGGGGGTTGGTGGTGGTGGGGGGGGGGGGGGGGGGGCTATTTATAGAAAAAGAAATCCGGGGTCAGGCTGTACAATCGGCTCAGCTTGCCGCCCCAGCTCGCCACCCCCAACTCGCCACCCCAGCTCGCTGACTACCAGCGCGTCCCGACCAAGGCTAAGTCAAACAGAGCTATATATTATTTGAATACCACATGTCAAAAATATTTTGAAGTTATTTATTACAAATACCAAGTGCAGGAATAAAGAAGCGGGGCACGCGAGCAGGTGGGACACCAGGATGCGAGTACCGGTCGACTCGGCGGAGCCGCCCTTCATCTACCCCGGCCTCGCACCTCCCGCCCCCCAAACTGCCGCGCGCGAAGCAGCTCACGGATCCTTCCCGAATTCCTCTGCGCCATCGAGAGGCCGTCGTATATCTCATCCAGAAGCCGGGAAGGGGACGTCGTCTCGCCAGCCTGGCCGCTTCGTACCTCATCAGCAAGGCGCGCGTAGTTGCGTTGTAGCGACTCGTTGACCCCCTGCACCTCACACAGCCCGGACACCAGCTTCTTGAGAAGCTTAACCTCTCTCCTCGTTAGCTCACCTTGATCCACTTCGGGGCCCAGGTAAGAGTCCAGCGAGCTTGGGGAGGGGAGGGGAGAGTAGTGGGTTGTTCGCGAAGATTCCTCGGCCGCGGATTGGCTGGGGGGAACTCTAGAGACAAACATCAGCAAAAAGAGGAATGGAGGAAAAGCGCATGAGGTAGGAACCCATGCAAAGTTGACCTGACGAGCTCAACATCTCGAAGGAGATGCGGGGATGAATGAATCTCAGATCCTTCCCATGACATGGGTTGCGAGTCCCCGGTGGGAGAAGCTCGAATCCCGGGGTAGGGATGGTTTCCAGACCGGCCCCCGCGGTCACGACAGCTTGCCGAGGTGAGGGGGCGCGCACCGGCGAGCTCGGCCTCTGTGAGCTCAACCTAAAGGTCCCAAAGGGAGGGGACGGCTCTCGGTGGCGGTTCTCCAGAGTCATGAATCGCGAGTCCCCAAGAGTGGTCTTGGCTCACGGGGTGGCATCTCGTGGTGCGGCGTCTTCTACACCATCAGGGCGGCTGTCTGGGCCGTCGCAGATCTCGACAATATTCCTCCCCTTTTTAGAGGCAGGCAGAGTAGAGGAGCTGGTCCCGTGCTCCAAGGTGGTCCTCAAGTCGTCGTAGATGGGCCCGGCCACCTGAAGGAACAGTTTCATCTACTTGGAGCTAGGCTCGACAGAGCCACCCTGCGGCACAGTGGCTGGGACCGCCGTTAGGGTTGCTACGCGAGCTGCAGAGGCCTGGTGAGCTTGGTCAAGGCACTCTTGGATCTCCTTGGGGATTGACATCTTGGCAGGGCCAGGGCAAAAGGAATGGAAAGACTCAGGCAGGTACGCAGGTGCATATATATAGCCGCAGGTGGACCCCATCCAAAGATTCCCTCCAGTCCACACCGCACTCGCCGAGCACTTGGGGTTGGATATATCTTTTCGAGCTTTGCCAAGCTCAGAAAGCGTGGGGATTATGTACAACCCCGTGTCCGGCGAATAAGGTCGCCAGGAACCAGACCGATCGGGCTGAAACTAGTGCGCGAGCTCGGCAGTAGAGAACCCAAGCCCGAGATCGGCATTCGTCGACCGCGAGCTCGGCATTCGCCGAGCTAGTCCAAGAATCGTCGAGCTAAGATCGACTAATGAAGACCAACGAATGGGTGAGCTCGATGTCCCAGCTCGTGCTCTCGCAACGGAGCTCGACAACAATAGGCGAATTGGATCCGTCGAGGTAACCAAGCTCCCTAGCTCGCCTGGACCCATGAGGTACTTTTTACTATTTTGCCCCCGCAGGTCTGCCCATAGACCTTCAAAACAGCGTAATTTGGTTGTTGGCAGACCCAAGCAAGGATATTTTGGTAACTTCAGGTCAGTTCAGTTTGGTTATTGGCAGTTCAGATTCCAAAAACTATAAATAGGACCCAAGGGGTACCCCAGAAGGCATGCTTCCTATGCTCTCTTGCTCGAGTTTTCAAGTGCTTTCTGAGGGTACCTTAGTTTGGCCTTTGGCTAAGGAGGGGAAGCGCTCTCAAATCTTCCGGGTGTGTGGTGGGTCCTCCCCGCCGAGCCCTTGGGTCAGTTCCCCATGTTTCTTTTGTTGTTTTGCTTGCAGGAGTGAAGTAGGTGCGCGATCACCACTTCCCCAAGGGTGAACTCCACATGAGACTGTTTTTCGGTTTCAACAATTTTAGTTCTCTGGTAATTTTATTATAATTTTTGGATGAAAAAAATCTTGAACTCACTTTTTAAATTATCATTTTGAAAAAAAGATTTGTATTTAGATTTATAATAGAATGCCTTTCTGGAAAATCATGAAATTCATACCTTGTTGTTATTTAGTCAATAAGAAACTTTGAAAATTTTTGTATGGACATTGCATATCAGAATCTTATACTTCGTGTTCAAAGTCTTAGGAGGAATGATTTTTTGGGAAACTATTTAAAGGCTGATTTAATTAGGATAAATACCAAGTTCTGGTTTTGGGCTCTATATGTCATGGTAGATCCCCAGTAATAATTATAAGGTTGTAGACAATATATTTGGAGTGTTTACCTTCATACGCTTAGGATAGATTTCTTGGTCTGCATATAGTGATTTCAAGGATTTGGGGTAGAATAGTAGACCAAACCTGGGTGGAATTATAGTGGGTGCACCAGGTTTGGGTGGAGTCTTGATGTGGTCACCCTTAAGGCCAAATCCTAATTAGTCTGGGTACCATGGAGATGGGAGTGCTCGGGGTCGAATGAGTGTCGTCTTCTCTTAGGGAATATAAATTCACTTAGGATTAGCTAAAAGGCGATGTGGGGAAAAGGTTTTGTAATAAATAAATACTCATAAAAGTAAGTGTCTTACGAAAGGGAACTTTGGGATTTATCCCATCGTAGTTCCTAGTGCCCTCGAGAGCCCTTCACAAGGAATGCCCTGTGCAGTTTAAGGTCAACCATAAACCATAGGAATAAGCAGACTAAAAGAGTAACCATTAATAAACCACTGTCACAAACAGTCACCCCGTCATTTTGGGAGGATAGTTGGTATAGATTCACGAGCTGTGGGCTCAGTGTTTGATAGAAAGATGGTTTAAGTTTGAAGAGTTGTTGGCACGGGAGCTCTTATAGCGAGTGTGCATGTGCATTAAGTGGTGGGTCCTCATTTTTGGATAGTCGTTCACACCATGTCGATACATTGACTCGGCAAGTATAAGTGTTCACTTAGCCCATAAAGACTGGTGGTTTTGCGAGGACTAGTACAAAAGACTCCATAGCACCTGACTGTAGGTATGCCGAGTAGTATGCTTGGTCTAGGATGGGTAGTGTGAATACCGACCTAGGAGTGGGGAGGCCAAACGCACTACCTCAATTTGCCACCACGAGTGGTACCTAAGAGTTTAGCTAACTCCAAATGGGGAACTAAAGGTCTGTGTGCATAGTGTCGAGTGTGTTCGTTACACCTCTATGAAATCCATCATTTAGCATGTATAACATTCCATATCATACATACCCCGCATAAAACCACTACCCCTAACGTATAAATTAGTATGAAATCTTTTATGCGTTAGGCCTTGCAAAACAGCCACTTAACTTATAAGTCTGTATGGACATTCTTATAAGCTAAGGTTACATTCTCTGTGATGATAGTCAGTCATTCTACCTTTACTTTATTTTACTAATTCTATCATATTGCTATTTTTACTTTCTATTCTTTCATATACCCATTATTGCTATGGTAGATACATTTAGCATATATTAGATAGGGCCACTGTCACTTGCTCTTGCTTACTCTCAACTTTCAGTACCTCCCTTTCGTTCCTCCCCCGCACGGTGCCTAGGTGTCGTAGGGGAGTGGACGGGGACCAAGGCTTAGTTTAAATTGACGGCCTGATGGGCATAACACCAGGTACTCTAGCTGGTAGACAGTGTGCAGCACCAGGGGAACCAACACGTCCAGGAGGAGGTGAACAATCCTAACATGGTAGTGGCAGCAGCACCAGCAGTCATGGGAATAGTGACTGACTAGTAGCTTTACTTCCGCGAGCGTTATGTAGTGAGGACTATATATACTGGGCAGGATCCCCTTGATCTTTCCTTTCAGCTTTTGAATTTATGTGGACTGGATTCATCTATATATGTTTAGTTCTTTTCTTCTGTGATATATGGTTGAGTTCCTGTCGGCAGAATTGGCGATTTGTGCCGATGACCTCCTCAAGAGTTGGTGTGACCACAAAGCGACAGTTCTGCTCATAAGACTCGAAAAAAGGGGTCATACACGTCGTACTGGCTTGAAGTTGACAACTTTTGCACATCTGGACAAACTCTGTCGCGTCCTTTTTCATATTTGGCCAGATGAACCTTGGCGGAGTATTGTTTGGGCTAGGGCCTTCCCGCCCAATTGTTCTTCGCATACTCCTTCATGCACCTCCCACAGGGTTTACTCCACCTTGGTCGTTGGTAAACACTTTAAATAGGGACCAAAAAGCTCATCTATAGAGCTCTTAATCTATGATAGCAAGTGATGCTGCTCGTACCCGGAGTTGACATGCTTTCAGGAGATCCTCAGGGAGTTCCCCTTGTTCGAGGTATACTCGTAGAGGACTCATCCAAGATGTTTCTTCGTTACTGACTGTTGCAATCTCCCATGACCCTTGAATACTTAGGACCAAGACATCTTTGACTCTCTCTCCAAGACTATTATCTGGTTGGTAAGGTGGCAAGCTTGGAAAAGGCATCACCTTTGGCATTTCGCTCCCACGGAATGTGGAGTAGCTTGTGTGAGGGTACCTTTTGTAGTAGATTCTTGACGACTGTCAGGTACTGCGCCTGTTGGTCATTCCTGGCTACATATCACCTATTACTTGTGAAACCACCAACTGTGAATTGACATAAAATGTTAGATTTTCTACCTTATAGTCAATGGCAAGGCGACTGCCAGCAATAAGCGCTTCGAACTCTGTAATGTGTAGCTTACTCGGGGCTGATTAAGAGTAGGCATTCTCCTACACCTTTTGATTTTAACGCTCCGTCCACCTAGAGTCCAACAAGAGACAGAGGAGCCTTCTTTAGAGTTTTGCTCTTGTTTCATGGTGCATTCCACGATGAAGTCAGCGAGCACCTGGTACTTGATATCTGGCTGAGGGAGGAACTGGATGCCAAACTCTCCGAGCGCCAAACTATTGTGGGTCTCAATGGTCTCTTATAAATTGCAATAATGTTGAAATCGCAGAGCGAAAAACTGTTGCGGAGAGCAGAACTTTCGCACAAACAACGTCAAACTATTGTTGGTTGCTCGAGGCTCCTAGTAGACTGGACTAATTGGATCATATTTGCCTGCAGAGCGGTCGAACGCGCAAACAGTCACAAGAAAAAAGGAATTGGAAAGACAATTTTTGATGTGAAAAATCTGTGAATTGGGTGAAAAACCAAGTAGTCGGATCAGCGCCGACCAAATTTTCCTATTTGCGGGTGTTTATAAGGTTTTTTGGAGAAGGTGGGGGAGACAAACCACTCCTTGTTACAGTCTAGGAAGAGAGATGATAAGGTGCCCGGAGGGTGACATACCACCACTCACAAAGCTCTTTGATTTATCTTTGTTGGTGTTGAAAGCACGCGAACTGGTGACTTGGATTACTGTCACAACTTGAATTTTATAAATATTTATATATTATCAAAGTAGAAGAAAATACACATCGTGACACCACACGGAGAAAACTGCAAACGCTTAGGCAAAACCATCTTTTCATTAATTTTTACAAAAGACATATTTTATGTTTGAAAAACATAATTTGAATATAAATTTTTCAAAGACCGCATCTCTCGATTCAGTGGATCAGGTAGTTCACATGTAAGAAAATATATATAAAGCAAAAAAAAAAAATTTTAATTTCATTTTATCCTACATGAACATGAGAACTCAACTAACATTGTAATGACATACAATTTCTAAATTTAATATAAGTAAAAAGACTTTTCATAATACTTAAAGTAGGGTGATATTAAGTTAAAAAATGATGTTATGATCTAAGCTAGAATACAATTTTTAAATTTAAAATATCTAACATTCATCTTACATAAAACATTCTCAGAGAGCAAATATATAAATAACTAGTAACTAACAATAGAAAAACTAGCAAGTAGTCTAACACTTTCAAACAAAAGCTATGAGCGTCAACAACCTGACAGGAACCCATAATAATAAAAACACAAGTTTGATCTGAGACATTCGCAGAAATACTTTACTACGGAGAGGGGAAGTAATTGTTGCTATAACCAAAGCTTGGAGACACATGCCCTAACCACTCAGACTGCTCCTGCTCCGAGCGTGAGACATTAAAAAGAAAAAATTACTCAGCAAAAGAATGTACAAGCGACAACTAAAAAAGAATAAATCATACCATCAATCAGTTCAATGAGGTTCACCTTTCAACAAAATTAGCTTTCATTCTAATATAAGCCACATAAATAATATATATATTTAATAAGGATTAAGCGTAAGATAACTTGTACTGAGTGCAATAAAAATCTATCTTACTATATTAGAAAGCAAAGAAGGTAATAACAATTTAGACTAATCAGGTCAAAAGAAGTGCATCATTAACGTTCACCCATATATATATCAGATAATAAACATGAAGTAACAGATTTAAGTTCAGTTCATATGTGTAAGAAAATTGGCACATGTTTTAGTATAAAAAATATCATTCAACTTTAAAAAAGGAATCAAAGACAAAAACGGGTCTGAACTATGCAGCCACAGAAATAGGTCTGAGCTATGCAATCGACCAAAAATAGGTCTGATTCATGTAGTCAACAAAAATGAATGAACTATGCAGCCGACATATGCAAATTTGAACAAAGCAACCGACATAAATAGAACAGAAAATACGTTGAATAAATTACGGGGTGAAGACCACACTTGACTCAATTTTACTGGATTAAGGAAGAAGATAGATAGCCGACCCCACTATAGATGGATAAAGATTTGAGTGTAATTGTTGTAGTAAGGTGGAAGACAAAAATATATCACACTATAAGTTCAACATATTGGAGATTTAGGGAAAAAAATACCGACCGGGAAAATGAATAAGGAACAACTGGCATCTCTTTAGTATGACAGGACAACCTTGATCCCCACAAAAACAATCCGGTTAGAGAACCTATCACCGACGGTAACACCACTGTGCAACGCTAGCAACATAACTGTGCTTTCTTTGTCATGGGGAAAAATCTGGGGATGAAAACCTAACTAAATTCAATCTTTGCATTTAACAATCTCTTAAACAGATATCCAACAACATTCAACAAGGGCTTACCAAATGCTAAATTGATAAAAAAAACAACATTATATACTCAAATATGAAGAAATAGAGAACAGAAAAATCAAAAAGAACCAAGTAATATGGATAAACCACCACTTGTCTCAAATCTTTTGAATTTCAACCTCCTATGCATTCAACACCAAGGATGGACCGAAGAGAAATCACGACAACAAAAATATAAAAGGATTTTGACAAAAACCAAAAGTTGGGGGTATTCACCCCACCGCCAAAAATCCAAGAGATTGAAAAAAAAGTCACCGCACACGCGTAGAGCTCGGCGAGAGCTTTTCGGATCTATGCTTCAATATAGTTTCGCACACCGGAGTGCTCGTGGTGCCGGCCGAAAGGTTTCGAAACCCCTTTCTTCCGCTCTAACGTGCCTTGGTTTGTCTTGGAAAAAAGGATACGGGAATCGGTAAATAGGAAATTGGGTGGGCTGGTTCCAACGTTTTAAAAACCGAATCGGACCGGCCGGTGCGAACGGTTGAACCGCTGACCAGTCCTCCGGGTGGTCCGGTCTGGTTCCTAAAACCGTCCTCCCCAAGAACCAGCCCGGAATCTGGAAACCGGCCGGTTGAACCGGATAACCGGAAACCGGGCCAGTTTTTGGCTAACCGGGCGGTTCACAAAATCTGCATTAATTTTAGGCGATTGTTAACCGCAACCCATTATTGGCTAATCGCACCCCAAAATCTCATAATGTTTTGCGCTTTTTCGAAATACGCCTTGTACATGCAATATTAGGAAAAGTGTTCAACACGAAAGTTGTCGATCTCATCGAGATCTACAACTTTTGTGTTGATCACTTTTCCTAAAAATGCATGTACAAGGAGTACTTTCGAAATATGCTCAGCTTTTGCGCCTTTCAGAAATACGCCTTGTACATGCAATTTCAGGAAGTGCTCAACACGAAAGTTGTAGATCTCGTCGAGATCTACAACTTTCGTGTTGAGCACTTCTGATATTGCATGTACAAGACGTATTTCGAAAAGGCGTGAAAAGTTAGGAGATTTTGAGGTGCGACTAGCCAATAACGAGTTGCGGTTAACAATCGTTTAATTTTAGATCAAATGATTTAGATTAAATGTTAGAGCTCTCTCGGGCTCGGGTTAACTTATTTGGTTCCTCCTTTACAAGCATTCAGCCATATGATCCCATGCATGTCCGCGTGAAACTACCGTTAGCCGATACCTTCTCTAGTTATTCGTCTTCCTCACGTGCAACCGTCCAGGTGCTCGTGTGCGTGTAGTTTAAAGGTTCTTTTGGAGCCGGTGTAGCACTGCTCTTCTCCCCCACCGACATATCACAGCCCTTCTTTCTCGCTAAGGTATTTTTGTGGTGTTTGTAATTTCTTCTGCTGCAGATACATTTTAGTGCATTGATTAGTGCAAGTTTATTACTTTTTTTCCAATTTATTGCAGCTTTCAATTTTTTTTGTTAAGTATGAATTTCAAAATGGTTCAACTCCAGTTCAACCAGTCAAACCGGTTAAACCTTGAACCTCTCTCAAGACCGGTTCTATGTCCGGTCTGATTCTCAAAACCCTCGTTGGTTCAGTCTTTAATGTAAGAAAAATAAAAATTTAAGAATTATTATTGTAATATATATATATATATGTATGTGTATATATATATACAACCCCGTGTTCGCCGAGTGTGTCCGCAAGCGGATCATGACACCCTTCCCGCACCAAACAACTTGCGGGCGAACTCAGAGTAGTCAGCTCGCTCTCGCCAAAGCCAGGCAAGCGAGCTGCGCGAGCTGGCCCGTCCATCGCGCACTCGCCTCAGCATTCGTCGAGCAGAGTTCGGAGCTCGGCATTCGTCGAGCAGAGATCGGAGCTCGGCATTTGTCGAGCAAAGGTTTGAGCCTGGCCTACCCGCTCTCATATATGCTACCAAGCGGCCAGCACCGCTCCAGAGCGAGCAGCAGCGGGCCGTGGATACCTGGCTCCCGCCCGCCCAAGGAAAGGAGGCGAGTTGCGAGAGCCAAGTCTCCCCCGCACCATGGAGGTGGAAAGTAGGGGCGAGCTGACATCCAGATCCTTGGCATCCATTCAGTGGATATAGTCCCCCCCCCAAAACCAGGCCCGTACTCGCCTAGGCGCCGGGTAGAAGCGGTGAGTGCCAGCTCTATCGAGCACTTGCCTCCCCAAGCGAAGGAAGGTATCAGCAGACCACTCGTCGGGCCGTGTTATGAGGCCTCATTTAGATTTTACCCCAGCTGGCGCCGTCCTGGATTTGTCGTTGAGTGATGGTGCTCCACTCGACACTCTCGGCGCCCTACTGGCTTTGTCGTTCAGTGATGGTGCTCCACTCAATGATCTCGGTGCCCTCCTAGCTTTGGCATTGAGTGATGGTGCTTCACTCGATGCTCTCAGCGTCGTCCTGGCTTTGTCGTTGAGTGATGCTGCTCCACTCGACGCTCTCGATGCCATCCTGGCTTTGTCGTTGAGTGATGGTGCTCCACTCGACGCTCTCGGCACCCTCCTGGCTTTGTCGTTGAGTTATGGTGCTCCACTTGACAGTTTCGGCGCCCTCCTAGCTTTAGCGTTGAGTGATGGTGCTCCACTTGATGCTCTCAGCGCCCTTCTAGCTTTGTCGTTGTGTGATGCTGCTCCACTCGACGCTCTCGGAGCCCTCCTGGCTTTGTCATTGAGCGATGCTGCTCCACTCATTGCTCTCGTCACCCTCCTGGCTTTGGCGTTGAGTGATGTAGTTCCACTCGACGCTTTAAACACCTCACACGCCCAGTCTCCAATGAGGGGCTTTTTAGCATTTTGCCCTCGCTGCCCTGCCCATAGCCTTTTAGAAGAGCTGGGTTACGTTGTTGGTAGTCCAACCTGGACTGCACATAACCGTTCAGAACAGCGGAGGTTGGCTATTTGCAGGCTATCTTTAGAAAACTATAAATAAGACCCAAGGGGCATCTCAGAAGCCACACAGACCATTATTCAGATCTTCTAGCGCTTTCTGAGGCAGCCTTGCCTCAGCGCTTTGGCTAAGGAGGGGAAGAGCTCTAAGATCTTTCGAGTGTGTGGTAGGACCTCCACGCTGAGCCCTTGGGTCATTTTCCATTTCTTTTTGTCATTCGGCTTGCAGGGGAGTAGTAGGTGCGCGATCACCCCTTCCCCGCGGGTGAACTCCACAAGAGACCGAGTTTTCGGTTTCAATATTTTGTTGCGGTGAGCGTGGGGAGTGGTCAGCACAGAAAATCTTCAGCAGGCTTGATGGCAGGAGGAGAAGGACAACGTTCAGACAGGTCCGACTCGCCACCCCCACCGCCTCTGGCCACGGTGGGGATATTGAAGACTTCAGGCAAGAGGTGATCAACCCCCTCAAGTACGCACTCGGCGCGCGGGCCGAGTGCTCGACTCCAGCGGTCCCAGTCTTGGCCGCCCCGTCCCTGGGCGAGGATGCTCCCGGCAGGTGAGCTGGGAAGGAGGTTGCCGAGGAAGGAAGGGGATGCGAGCTCCCCAGGCACGTGCTCTTCCCGGGCTCGACGAGCGGAGGCCGGTTCGGAGATGTGAGTACATGAGATCCTCCGACTTGCCCGATAGGGGGAGGCATCCCGTTTAGCAAGCTGATTTCATCCGCCCAGTTCTAGAGGGCTTCATGGAACCCAAAATGTCTGACTACACCGAGAAGGGAGACCCGGTCCAGCACGTCAAGTGGTTCGAGGACGTGGTCTCAATCCTGCAGATGTCGGATTGCTTCAAGTGCCGGCTCTTCGCCATCACCCTCAAGGAGAAGGAGAGTGAGTGGTTTCACCAGCTGTCGGCCAGCTCCATTTACTGCTTCGAGGACCTGCGTAGGGGGTTCATGTTGAGGTTCACCACCTCCAAGAGGAGGAAGGAGTCAGAGTCCATGTTCCACTTCAAACAGGGGGTGAACGAGACCTTGGGAAGCTATACTGACCAGTTCCAGGAGGAGGTCACCTAGGTCCAGGAGATGCCAGGCCATATCCTTATGATGGACTTCACCCTGGGGATGCAGCAGGGTTTCTTCAGAATGGAGCTGAAGAGGGTGCCACCCCTCTCCTACGAAGAGCTGATGGAGAGGGCGACAAAGGAAGTCGACGGGGAGGCGTCGAATTCGGAGTTTTCCTAGAAGCTTGCCAGGTGGGCCATGGAGGAGGAGAAGGAGTAGAGAGGCGACAGGAGTTAGGCGGAAAGGAGAGCTGATCCCTGATAGAGGAAGCAGCGGGAACTGCAGCAATAACAGCAACAACCTACATGGGGGCGTCAGGAGCCGGATCGCCGGCTGGGTTGGAGGCCCGAGTGGAAGGATCAGGGGGAACAGAGAGGTTATCGGGGAAGGGATAACTACCAGGGGCCAGGATAAGTTCCATCCGCAAGGTTGTATGCAGGCCCAGAGACCTCCCCTCCCCGATCAAAAATAGGTTATGGCCATATCCATGGGGGAGAGGAGGAGAGCAGTGCAGAGGAGGATGAGAGAAGTTAGGGTGGAGTTGCCCTACTGCAACTTCCACCAGGAGGAAGGCCACTCCACGACCATGTGCCCATAGTTCCTCGAGATGAGAGGAAACAGGGAGAAGTATCAGCAACAGGGTCACCAGGTGGTGAGGATAGAGGAGGTCCTGCCTCGGGCGGAGGAGGATCAATGTGAATACCGGGCAGACATCGGGACCCGGGGAGGGATCAGAGTCATCCATGGGGGGTAGGGGTTGTGATGGAGTCATTACTGACACGGCCGCCATTGATCCCCTTCTGAGAGAGTTCGTCGATTGGGACGAATGCATGCGCAAGCTCGAGGATGGGATTGACGTCGCCGCCATTATATAAAAATATATATATTTATAATTAAATAATTATAATTATATATTTTTAATAATTTTATTATTTTAGCAATTTTATTTTAAGCATTTATTTCATGTTTTAATTTTCATTTCATGTGTTGTTGGATCCCTAGTTAGATTTGGGCTAGGTTCACTAAATTAGGATGTTTTACCCAACATGTATGGCCAGGTCATTATTGTATCCTAGAGTTTAGCTCATGTCCTTAGAATCATCACTACTTGGACCAGCTATCAACAGACTGCAAAAGACTCAAGACTTAAAGAAATATTAAAGACTCAGAAAATGAGTTCGACATTCGTCAAACTCAGGTCGACGAAAGTCGTGCTCATCTCAACAAACTCAAAGACAATTCTATAAACTGAGCTCGACGAACTTGAATCTCAGGTCGACGATTTCCAGAGTATACTTTCAACATTCCAAGTCCAGAATTTTTCACTTAACTCCAGTCGACGAACTTAGTTCTCAGGTCGACGATTGCTGGGTATTCTACTTCAACATGTTATTCCAGAAACATCTAAGTCCAGGATCACACTCTAATCGACGAAACTAGTTCTCAGCTTGACGAACTTAGACCACAGTCTTGGCAAGATTTATCATGTAGTAGTTAGAAGCTCTCAGCTCGACGACAATAGTTCTCAGGTTGATGAACCCAGTTCTGAGGTCGATTACTTCAACATTCTTAAGTCCAAGAAACATGGAATTTTGAACTCCAGTCGACGAAGTTACACTCTCAGCTCGACGATCGTGATGCACAGAGTTGGCAAGGTTCCAGAGAAAGCAGTTATGTCCCCAGGTCGACGATCTTGGATCTCAGGTCGACAAACAACTATTATCTGGTCGACAAACTTAGATTCTCAGCTCGACGAACTCTGGATCCAGGTCGATGAATTCTGCTCGATGAATTCTATAAAGTTCCAGACTTGGAAATTTCCCTCCCTCTGTCCCTTTTTTATTGCAATAATTCCTGAGTAATCAATGCTTAAATATTCTCTGAATATTACCGTTAGAAGCAAACATTGATTACGGTCTTCATCAGGGTTATTGCTTACCGTTTTTCCATGGGACAGTTGGGGAAACCAATCAATGCAAATATTCTCCCGGCCGTCAGAAATCAATGCAGAAAGGAATTCAAATTTCAAAAGGAAATTTATATGGAAAATATAAAAGGGATTTTCTTTTTGTGAAGTAGTCAGAAAAAAAATATAGTGAATAAGCATCTTCTTCTTCTTCTCTCTCGACAACACACTAAGAAATAAGAGAGAGAGTTACTCACAAAAAAAAGGACACAGTGATATACAGAAATAAGCCCTAGACCAGAGAAAGAACATCAAGCTGAAGAAGAAGAAGAACAACCATTCAAATCAAGAGACTTCTTCTGTCTTCATTACAGGATTCTTCAAAGGACAACAAACATTCTATCTATCAAGAAGTTCCTAGAGTTCTTTTGGTCAAAGAAAAAGTTTGAAGACCTATCACCCTACAACAAGGCTCAAACTTTCTGAACCATTCTTTATCTCAGGGGGAGCCCTTGCTAACATCAAGATCCACTAGAGTCTTCTCAGTTGTATTTGAGAAAGAGAAGACATAATCACTCTCTCATCCCCCACTGTATAAGGGTTCTTAAATCCCTTCAAAAGTTATTCCTGGTTGCAAGTCACCTGATCAAAAGACTTGAGTTTTGGTTTTTGAGCACCTGATCAAAAGCTCATTGGTGGCAGTCACCTTATCAAAAACATGAGTGGATTTCCACCATGGTGTTGGAAGAGTGGATGTCCCAGGTTGGGGAACCACTATAAAATTCTTGTGTTGTCTGGGTTGCTCTTTTCTTTTATTCTTGTTGTGGCTGTGCTAGTTAGATTGATGTGTTAATGATAACTTATATTTGTCGTGCCTATGTTTAACCATATTATTTTAGGACTAAGTTCTTTTTATTTACATCAAAAGATTTAAAAACCTAAAGATACTCTATTCACCCCCCCCCCCCTCTAGAGTATACCAGATCTAACCCCTATCTTTCAATTGGTATCAGATCAAGGTTCCTTTGGTTCTACAAGCTAACCCTTGAACCAAAAGATCCTGTGTTAGATCTGTTATTTTATTTCTATTAGGAATATATATTCACAACATGACACGGAATAAAGATTATGCAAGCACAGACCTCCAATATGCAACCTAAATAGGTTTGACATTTGGAAGGCAAGAATAAGATTATATATGAATTTTATTGATGAGGATATCTACAATTCCATCTTGACAGGTCCTCCTCAAGCAACTGCCTCCACATCTACAACAGCTTCAAGCGTAAATGCAGTTCCACCACCTGAGTGGACTGAAGACCAGAAGAAAGCCAGAGTTGCTGATGCTAAAGCCATGAATATTCTGGCCTAAACAATGTCCGATGACATATTGCAGAATTTGGATGAATGCACATCAGCCAAGGTCATTTTGGAATCCCTTAACCAAATGGTGGTTGGCTCTGCTGATGAAAAGAAGGATAGAAGATTCAATCTCATATCACAATATGAGAACTTCAAGAAGGAGTAAGTAGAATCAGTTACAGATATGTACAATAGGCTGAGCTCAATCATCAATGAGCTTAAGACATTGGACACGGACATCAGCCTCATTGAGGTGAATGACAAAATCCTCATGTGCTTCCCAAGCTCATGGGATTCAAGGATCTATCCAATCAAGGAGGGCAGGAGCCTAACTGAGATTTCCACAGAATCTCTTTTAGGAAAGCTCAAGTCTTATGAGCAGCTAATCAAATCCAGAGAAGCAGCTGAGCAGAGAACACCTCCACCAGCAAGGAAGGAGCACAACATAGCTTTTAAAGCTGTTGAAGAATCTGAAGCCTCAACTGTGAATGAAGAGCTGATGAGTCTCTTTACCAAGAGATTCTATAAAATGACAAGGAAGGATTTCAGAAGAAAGTCATCCAGGCAGGATGACATGCCAAGGTATGACAAAACCCCCACTAAAGAAGTGGTTTGCTTTGGCTACAGGAAACATGGACACTTCATCTCAGAGTGTCCAGAAAATCAAAAGAAGGAAAAGAGAAGAGAGAAGGATTCTAGAAGACAGCAAAGCAGTAGGAATTCTTCTAGCAAATATAAGAAGAAGGAGAAAGGCTTTGTAGCTGAATCCTGGTGTGAAAATGAGGATGAATCCACATCCTCCAGCTCCAGTGAAGAAGAAGAATAGACAAGGGCCAAAGAAGTATGCCTCATGGCCATTGATGCCTCCAGGAGTCAATCAGATGAAGAAGGATCTGATAATGAAGAAGCTTCAGAAACAGTAGCTGATCAGGTACTCTTATCCTTTGACTATAATTCTGATGTTTTTAAAATTGAATTTAAAACTATGTGCATTGATTTAATAAATTCTGAAAAAGAAATCAAAGCACTTACGGAAAAACTAACTAGCCAAGAGACACTGAAATCTGAAAACACCAAGCTAAAAGATGAACTTACATTAGCTAATGAACAAATTATTCTGTTAAAAACTGAGTTATGTGAGGCCAAATAACTTGAGTAATTTCTCAATGGGAGAAGCCTTAAGCTGATGGACATCACAAGCACAGTCAATGACAGACTAAATGACAAGTTGGGTTTGGGTGCATCATCAAGTTTACCCCCCATTCTCAAAAAGAACATACTTTTCACACTCATAAAATTTGTTTCTGCTAAGGGCAAAAAAATAATAACCAATAAAGAAACCACAGAAGAAATGCCCAACTTAAAAGGTCAAAACAAAAGAAATCAGAAAACCTTGAATAAAAACAAAGTTCAGCAGATTTCGTCAAACTCAGATCGACGAAATGTGGCAAGTACGTCGAACTCTAGTCGACGAGCTCTGAACGTAAATCTATATAATAATCATTCGTCTTACTACGATCGACAAACTGTGTATGTTTCGTCGAGCAGAGATCGACGAACCTGGGGCACAGAAAATTACTTTGTTCATTCTTTGAGCAGAGATCGAAGATCTCATCCCATTTCGTCGAACTCTGGTCGACGAACTCACAACAATTCGTCGAACCCAGTCAGACTTAACAAAAATTATAATTACAACACCAACTACAATCAAACTAATAAACCATTTAACCCACTTGCAGATTGGATAATACCTCCCAGAAGATATCATCCATTAGGATATAAATCACAACCTGAGTATTCTGTGATTTCAAGCTTTTCCTATCAACAATATAAAGAACCCAAGGTACCCTGAGTCAAGAACATCTAACTATTTTCATTGCAGGAAAAGGGATGTCTAGTGGTCAATCAAACATGGTATCTGGACAGTGGTTGCTCCAAGCACATGACTGGCAACAAGGACAACTTACATAAATACAAGTTCAAGCTGGGACCAAAGGTTATCTTTGGTGATTCAAAGTGTGTCCAGTCTGAAGGCTATGGAGAAGTAAGTATTGGAGCTGTCACATTCAAAAAGGTGACCTATGTAAGTGGAATCAAACATAACCTCATCTCCATAAGTCAATTATGTGATGAAAGTTATCAGGTACATTTCAATTCAAAAACTTATATTATTTCTAATAAAGAAAAACAAAATGTTTTAATTGGAAATAGACAAGGAAATATTTATTTAGTTGATTTCTATTCTGCCAATTCAGAAATTTGTCTGCTTAATATAGTTTGTAATCAAAATGAATTATGGCATAAAAGGCTAGGACATGTAAATCTGAAAAACATTGCTAGGCTATCTAAAGACAACCTTGTGAGAGGTTTACCTTCTGGTCCCTACAAGAAGGAAGGACTTTGTAGGGCTTGTCAACTAGGCAAGCAAACTAAATCTAGTTTTATGTCAGTAAATAAGAGTGATTCACCTAGGATTTTGTATTTGCTACACATGGACCACTTTTTACCCATTGTTGTACAAAGCCTAGGAGGGAAATCTTATACCCTAGTTATTGTAGATGACTTCTCAAGATTCACTTGGGTGTTCTTTCTGAGATCTAAGTCAGATACCTTTAAAGTTCTTACAGATTTTCTCAGGACCATACAGATTGAGTACTCTACCCATGTTGCATTGATCAGAAGTGATCATAGTACAAAGATTGAGTCTCTTTTTATGCATGCGTTCTGTGAGAAGGAAGGTATCAGACACTGCTTTTCAGCTCCTAAAACTCCCCAACAAAAGGGGGTAGCTGAAAGGAAAAATAGAACCCTGATTGAAGCTGCAGGCACATTACTTGTAGATACTTATATGCCACTATCCTTTTGGGCAGAGTCTGTAAGAACATCAAATTATGTACTGAACAGTAGTTTGATACATAAACTTAAGAATAGGACTCCATATGAATTACTTAAAGGGAATAAACCTAAAATCACTTATTTTAAAGTATTTGGATGCATATGCAATATACATAAGCACAACAAGAAATACATTAGAAAGTTTGAAGCTAAGGCTGAAGAGGGAATATTTCTAGGATATTCCCAAGTAAGCAAAGCTTATAGGGTATTTAATAAATCATCTTTAAAAAATTGAAGAGTCAATTCATATTACTTTTGATGAGGCTAACATGTTTTGCAAGGAGAAAGAGATTTCTACCAGTAATCCTTTGCAGGTACCGCACTTGTGTGAGAACTTGGATGGACTAAGCCTCACCCAAGAACCTCCAACACATCCTTCTCCACAAGTTGATGAAGACAGTGAAGAAGAAAGCACTGAAGTGACTGAACTTCATCCAACAACAAACACAATTCCACAAGAGGAATCAATTCCAAATGTTGTTGTTGAACCAACTCCATCCACGGACATTGTCACAATAAGGGATCACCCTAGATCTCACGTGATTGGAGACATGTCAGTAGGTGTATAGACAAGGCATAAACTCAACCAAGACTTGATGCATGCCTGTTTTCTCTCTCAAGTTGAGCCTCAATCCATATATGATGCTGAGCAGGATCCCCACTGGATCATTGCTATGCAAGAGGAACTCAACCAGTTTGAGAGATGTATAGTTTTGGATTTAGTTCCAAGACCCAAAGACTACCCAGTCATTGGAACTAAATGGGTATATAAAAACAAACTAGATGCCCAAGGTGTAATTGTGAGAAACAACGCTAGGCTTGTTGCTTAAGGATATAAGCAAGAAGAAGGCATAGACTATGATAAAACCTTTGCACCAGTTGCAAGGTTAGAGGCAATCAGAATCTTTCTTACCTATGCTGCCTAAAAGAAGTTCAAGGTATATCAGATGGATGTAAAGAGTGCTTTTCTGAATGGAGTACTAAAAGAAGAAGTGTATGTTGAACAACCTCCAGGTTTTGTTTCTCCAACTCATCCTTATCATGTATTTAAATTGCATAAAACCCTCTATGGTCTAAAGCAAGCACCAAGAGCTTGGTATGAGACCTTAGCTAGCTTTTTGATAGAGCATAAATTCACTAGAGGCATAATAGATAAAACATTATTCACTAGGCACCAAAAGGATAAAATCTTATTAGTATAAATTTATGTGGATGACATCATATTTGGGTCTACTAACTCTAAACTGTGCAAGAGGTTTTCTGACCTCATGCATTCTAAGTTTGAGATGAGTAGCATGGGTGAGCTCTCCTACTTCCTTGGTCTCCATGTGAAGCAGCTACCTGATGGAATCTTCATCTCCCAGGCTAAGTATGCTAAAGAGCTTCTTAAAAAGTTTGGGATGGCTGATGCCTCAGCAAAGAAAACACCTATGGCTACTAATGTTGTAATAGATTCTGATCCATATGGGAATCTTGTTGACCAGAAGTTATACAGGGGCATTGTTGGGTCCCTATTATATTTTACAGCTAGTAGACCTGATATCATGTTTGCCACATGCCTTTGTGCTAGGTTCCAAGTGAACCCTAAAGAATCTCACCTAATTTTTCTATAAAGAATTTTGAGATATATAAAGAGTTGTCCTAGTTTAGGCCTTTAGTATCCTACTGAGTTAGAATTTGAGTTAACTGGATACTCAGATGCTGACTTTGCTGGATGTAGGGTGGACAGAAAAAGTACCTCAGGAATCTGCCAGTTCCTTGGTATGAGATTAGTCTCTTGGTTTTGTAAGAAGCAGTCATCTGTGTCCACATCAAGTTCTAAAGCAGAATATATAGTAGCTGGCAGTTGCTGTTCCCAGATGCTGTGGATCCAAAACCAACTCCTGGACTATGACTTCAACATAAATAATTCAACTCTCTTATGTGATAACACAAGTTCTATAGCCATAGCACAAAATCCAGTCCGTCATAGTAGGACTAAACATATAGACATTATGCATCATTTCATTACAGAGTGTGTAGACAAAAAATAAAATTAGACTTGTCTATATCTACACTGATTTACAAAGAGCTGATATTTTCATCAAACCATTGGATGAAAAGAATCATTTGTTCTTTATAAATCAGCTGGGCATGATCAATGGAGAAGCTTTGATTTAACTTCTGTCTGCATTCGACGAATTCTTCAAAGTTTGTCGAATGGAGTTCGACGAATTGGGAAAAGTTCCTGAGATATTCGTCGAATGGAGATCGATGAACTCTCTGTGAGTGAAGTTATTTTCGTTGAACGGAGATCGACGAACTTGCTTAAGAAAACTTTCGTCGAACAGAGCTCGATGAAATGTCTTCAAATCTTCAGACTAAGCTCGACGAATTGTTCAACTCCAAATTATTTTGTTGACCTCACATCGAAGAATTTTTCATTTTTCTTGGAACGGAGTTTGTTGATTCATATTCTAGAAAACCTTATATCTAGATTTTCTTCGACCTCCATCTCGCGCTTTCAGTTCCTTTGCACTTGATCGTTGTTTTTTCTCTTGCAGGTGTAACACCCCCATCCATCACATAGCATATAACAGAAGGTCCAGTTGGAACCTGACGCCATATATCACAGACAGTCGGAAGGGTTACTAAATGAATATTCAAACTATCCAATTAAGACTACACGTCCTACACAGAGCATTCTAGCGGAAGTTTTTAAAGTTGAAAGAACCCAAAACTTAAATCCAATAAATATGAATGTCCACAACAAACAACCACAGGAATGAAACCCCAAATACACTAAAACGGGTACATGGTCTTATGGCCTTACAATAGTTCACTTAATAAAGAGTGTCTTACATACATCGGCTCGCAGGCCGGCCACACATGACAAAATAAAAACAGCTATAATATATGGACTTCGAGGGCCAGCACGGCAACATGGGCTCCAACCCGCTATTTTGCACTCGGCTCCGCAGCACCTGCAAGCAACATTCCACCGCACGGTGACAAATAAAGCAATGGTCAGCTAAAAGCCGACCAATTTATAATGACCCCGCCCCTTTCTCGGGACGACGGTGCTCTTTCCCTGCATATCATTAGCCTAATAAAACAATTAAGAGCAACTATACTACGCCACAGGTGTAGGCTCACACGGCCAAACACCCCGTGCACTCAGGGCACATTAACGGTGAATCCGGTCAATTCCGTGGCTTCACCACCATCCTAATGATGCCAACCAAGTGAGCATTTAGCCTTTCTGACCACCGTCTAAGGCTCCCGACTATGCCAACGACCAGTCCCTGTCTTCGGGTCTCTTGCACCGAACCACATAGCCTAGGTCCGATTCCACTTGCTCGTTGCTCACGCCGCCTAGTCAATTTAAGTCCTACAAGCGGGCCAAGCTTCTCTCGGATCCCAAAATTTTACAAACAATCACATAACCCAGTTATGTTCAAGGCCGGTGCCAAGACCGCCAAGTTAGCAGAACAACGATTCCGCTCAGTTTTCCGGGTGCGCCTTGAAGCTAACCTCCAAGGATTCCTGCTGCAATCTGCCGCGTAGAAACCCGAAAAAAAATCCAAAGCACGGATTCTTCTCCGTCAAAACATATCAAATGTAACATCACCGATCCAGACAATACACGTACGGGTAGGCTTCACACACAATGCCTATGCCCGTACTTACGATTCCGGACTCTATATGCAACACAAGGGGGACTATTCACATCAACCCCAAGGAACACCACACAGTCACCGTACACTCGTGGGAGCGGGATTCCATATGCAGAAAGAAAGAGCTTCACATGCTCAAGTTGAGAATCGTTACCCTTGTAGTTCATTTTGGCGCCATGGAAAAATTACACGGACAGAACTCTTTGTAACGAACTTTCCTCCACGGATCCACTCTCCGATTTCGAAACGGTGCTCCGATGCTCCGTCGACGACCGAAATCCTCCTTCTTCTTCCTCTTCTCTCTAACACCTTGGAAAGAGAAAGCCTTGGAGAGAAATGAGGGATTAACTCCCCTATTCCCGGCCTTAACAGAGCAGTAAACCATCTAGGCCGTTGGATCTTAATTAAAGAAAACGAACGGCTCAGATCCGCTCAAAAATCTCCAGTCCTGGGCCGAACACGGCTTGGCACACGGCCGTGTCCCAGGCCGTGTGCCTCGATCCAAGCACGATCGTCGAACTGAGAAAAGACACACGGGAAAAGACACGCCCGTGTCTCACCTGACACGCCCGTGTCGGGTTCCTCGACATGCCCGTGTTCGGGGGCGTGTCACGCATAACCGCCACGACAACGGACACAACCCAACTGGATACGAGAACGGACACGGGTTGGCACACGCCCATGTCGGCTGACATGCCCGTGTCAGCTAGCCGTGTTCCTGGCCGTGTCCTTCTCGGGATGAAAACGACCAAAAACACCAGCCAGACACATCCTTAGACACGCCCGTGTCCTATGCCGTGTATCCCTATAAGGCACCAAAAATCACCTTTTTCGCGACCGACTCAAATACAATTTTTGGGGCATTACAAATCTACCCCACTTAAGGAATTTCGTCCCAAAATTAAGAAAAGGTACACAAATCTAAATAATACCTGAGTGGAATAACTCGGGGTATTCCTCCAACATAGCTTGCTCTCGCTCCCAAGAAAGCTCCTCACGTCCGTAATTATCCCATCAGACTTTAACCATTCGTACCTCCTTGTTGCGGAGTTGTTTGACTGCAACATCTTCAATACGTACTGGCTTAACCCTTGTTGTCAACTCATGATCAACCGGTACTTGATTGTCCGCAATGATTTGCGAAGGCTCTTGCACTGCCTTACGCAACACCGACACGTGAAACACGTCATGAAGCCCACTCAATTCTGCTGACAGCTTCGATATATAGGCCGCCTCGCCAACACGCTCCAGGGTTTCAAATTGTCCAAGGTATCTTGGACTCAACGTCTTCAAGCGTCGAACCCGCGATACACCCTTGAACGACTTGATTTTTAGATATACCATGTCGCCAACATTGAACTCCACATTCCTATGTTTGGCGTTGTAATACTTTGCCTGCCTATCCAGAGCGATCTTCAACCTTTCCTAAATTGTCCGTATCATTGAAGTGGCGTCTTCCACCGCTTGACATTTGTACAACTTCGATTCTCCTACCTCCAACCAAGACAACGGCGTACGACACTTCCTCCCGTACAAGGCTTCGAAAGGCGCCATACCAATACTTTCCTGAAAGCTGTTGTTATACGCAAACTCCACCATATACAGGTGATCCTCCCAATGCTTCCCGAAATATTGGACGCACATGCGAAGCATGTCCTCCATAGTCCTGTTGACCCTCTCGGTCTGACCATCCATCTATGGATGAAAGGCTGTGCTAAAACTCAGCTTAGTTCCGAACATACTATGCACCAACCTCCAATCCTTTCACGTAACGCGTCCATCACGGTCACTAACTATACTGCAGGGCACACCATGCAATCGTACAATATTATCCATGTAGAGTTTGGCTAACGTTTCCACCGGATCTTCCTTCCTGTTCGGAATAAAGTGCGACACCTTTGTCAACCTATCCACGACTACCCAAATGGCGTCGTTTCCCCTCTGCGACTTCAGCAAGCCATGCACAAAATCCATATATGTGTCATTGAATTTCCATTCTTGGATCGGAAGGGACTTCAAGAATACTCCGGGCTTCTGGCATTCCGCCTTCACCAACGCACAAGTACGACACTTGGCTACATACATTGCTACATCCTTCTTCAAACCCGGCCACCAGAATAATTTATTCATGTCTCTATACATCTTTGTGCTTCCCGGGTGGATTGAGTACTTGGTATGATGAGCCTCATACATCAACTCCTCCCGAAGATTATCCGCACTAGGAATGCATAGGCGACCGTCTCTCCTTAGCAACCCATCCTCAACAGCAAACTGGGAATTTGACCCATCCAAAGATTCTTCGAAGATCTGTTTCATGCTGTTATCCTGAACCAAAGCCCGCCGAACTCTATCAGCTAGGTCACATTGCACCTCTGTCCAAAACAGTTTCGCCTCAGCACTAGTTTGCTTGTCGACGCAAGATATCTCCAAAGCCTCCAACTCATGGTCCAATCTCTCATCATGTACCGATAACCAGTTGTCCTGCGCAGGAGTCCTGCGACTCAACGCATCCGCCACTGCATTTCCCTTCCCAGGCACATAATGTATCTTGAAGGTGTAGTCCCCTAAGAACTCCATCCACCTCCACTGCCTCATATTCAGGTCCTTTTGGTCCAACAGGTACTTCAAGCTCTTATGATCGGTGTAAATATCGACCTTCACACCATACAGGTAGTGCCTCCAAAGCTTTAGAGCAAATATAACGGGTGCTAACTCTAAATCTTGGACCGGATAATTCCTCTCATAAACCTTCAGTTGTCGTGAACCATAGGCTATCACTCTCCCATGCTGTAGCAGAACACAGCCCAACCACTGCCCGAAGCATCACTATAGATCTCGAACCCTTCGGTTCCAATTGGCGAACATAAAATAGGCGTCGTGGTCAACCGCCTCTTCAACTCTTCAAAAGCTTGTTCGCACTCCGGAGACCACACAAACTTCTGATCCTTTCGAGTCAACGTCATGAGTGGTAGCGCTATCCATGAGACGTTCTCTACGAAGCGCATGTAGTAGCCAGCAAGCCCCAGAAAACTCCGGACCTCTGCCACTGTAGTTAAAGCAGGCCAATCTCGTATCGCCACTATCTTCGTCGGATCCACAGCTATCCCTTCTCCACTGACAACATGACTAAAGAACGCTACCGAGGATAACCAGAATTCACACTTGGAGAACTTAGCATACAACTGATTCCTCCACAACGTCTCCAACACCATGTGTAGATGATTGTAGTGATCCTCCTTGCACCGCGAGTACACCAAGATATCATCGATGAATACTATCACGAAACGATCCAGGTACTCTCTGAACGTCCTGTTCATCAGATCCATAAACACGGATGGCGCATTAGTCAAACCAAACGGCATGACCGTGAACTCGTAATGCCCAAACCGCGTACTGAATGCTGTTTTTGGGATGTCGCTCTCCCTTATACTGAATTGGTAGTAACTGGAATTCAGGTCTAACTTCGAATATATTATTGACCCAACCAACTGATCAAATAGGTCATCAATCGTTGGAATCAGATACTTATTCTTTTCCGTAAGCTTGTTCAATTCCCGATAGTCGATACAAAGCCGCAAGCTCCAATCTTTCTTCTTAACAAAGAGAACTGGTGCGCTCCAATGCGACAAACTTGGACGCACATAACCTTGATCTAGAAACTCTTGCAGTTGCACCTTCAACTCTGCCATCTCTCTTGGCGCTATCTGATAGGGGGAGCGTGATACCGGTTTGGCACCCGGTACCAGCTCTATGGTAAAGTCTATCTCCCGCTGAGGAGGGGCTCCTGCGAGATCATCTGGGAACACATCGGGATACTCAGACACAACTGGAATACTGTCAAGACTTGGCTTAGGCGTCGAAGTCTGCACTAATGTGACAAACAACACTGCCCCAGACAGAACTGCCTTGATCACCTGAAGAGCTGATATCAAAATCTTCCCTAACCCCTTCATGCCCGCAAAAGTAGTCTCCCAATCAGTGTCCAGACCCAACTTAACTTCCTTACGATTGCAATCAATGCATGCACCCTGCTCCGAGAGCCAATCCATACCGAAGATTACGTCATACTCCGCTAACGACAAAAGCGACGCTCGCAAATCAAACTCCTGGTGTCCAATCTGAATCTTCACTACGCAGATCCTATCCGCACG
This sequence comes from Platanthera guangdongensis, assembly GCA_039583875.1. NCBI lineage: Eukaryota > Viridiplantae > Streptophyta > Magnoliopsida > Asparagales > Orchidaceae > Platanthera > Platanthera guangdongensis. The sequence goes on from CM077167.1 coordinate 75,984,049, forward strand.
CATTGAGCACCTATTGGGCAACAACACATCCAACTTGTTTTCAGCCATCGTGAACGGAACTCCGATGCGCGATATGAATTTTTCGGACACGAAGGAATGCGATGCTCCCGTATCAAACAGGGCTCTCGCCGGAAATTCAAAGATCAACACAAATCCTAGCATCAACAATAGTAAGCTAACAAATACGGAGGTAACAACTATAAAAGTTAAACCACTGCAATTTAACTCATACCTGTCACCACGTCTGCTTGTTTTATGACCTCTTGAAGACCAAACTTGTAGACTCTAGACTAGGTTGGAGCATGATGGGACGCGGTTGACTCCACTGCCTTCCCTTTCTCCTCATAAGTCGCTGCAGGCTTCCTCTCGGACTTTGAACGTCCGCTCCAACACTCCCGAGCAAAATGCCCCGTCTTCCCGCAGTTGTAGCAAGCTCCTGGGACTCGACTTGTAGTTGCCCCCGACACATCAGCCGAAGGGGCTGAGTTCGAAGTCCTCCGCTTCTTGTTCCATCTGCGGAAACTTGACTTGGTATTTGACACATTGAACTCAGACTTCTTTTCTCCTGGGTCCTTCTTCTCTTGGACTTTCTTCGCAACCTTTTCTCACGATTGGACCAAATTGACCAAGGCTAGGAAGCCTTGCGCGTTAGGCCCAACAAGGAGTAACTGTAGGTCACCACGAAGACCCTCATAGAATCGGTTGGTCTTCCGTACTTCTTTCGTAAATATAGCACCAGCATAACGACCCAACCGTGTGAACTCATGTAGATACTCGTCTACGCTTCTGGATCCCTACGTCAACCCAAGAAATTGATTCTCCATCTCCAACTTCGGAGCAGAGGGTACAAATCTGGTTAGGAACAATCTTGAAAATTACTCCATCGGCACTTCTGCAAGTTGCCTTCCCACTAGAAGATGGAACTCCAACTCATCCCATCACAACCACGCTTCACCTTCCAAAAGAAAAGTTACTATGGTGGTCTTCTGCCACTCCTCAGTTATTGTGGCTGTCAACACCCTCTTTATCGAAGAGAGCCAGTCCTCAGCTTGAGTTGGCGTTCCAAACCCATCGAAACTCGGAGGATTAAAGCCCATCACATGCTTTAGCTGCTTCTCCATAGCTCTCCTCGGCTCTACCAAATCAACTACAGCACGCTCCACCACTCTCGGCTCTGCTGCCCTAATCGGTTCTTGCTCATTCGCAGGAGGTGCATGATGAATTTGCCCTGCAGGTTCGGCATTTATCATTGCAAACATGGCTTCAGCCACCATCCTGATGGTTTTCGCAGAAGGAGGAGTTGTTGGCACATCCCTTGGTGCACTACTTTCTGCTGATTGCAGACGCTCTGACTGACCAGCACCGCTCCTAGCTGCCTATAGTAGCAAAGACACACGATTAGACGACAAACAAATTGCTAAAAGCAATCATTGGAACACTCAAATTCCACAAAAATAAGTGTATTTTTCATTCCTAAGTGGACATTCATGGGTTCTTTTTGATGTTATAACGATGACGCACACATGTGCTCACCACCCCTTAAAAGCATTAGCCCACGAATTCATTTAAGCCTGACCATAACCAGAAGTCTGATACCCAATTGTAACACCCCCATCCGTCACATAGCATATAACAGAAGGTCCAGTTGAAACCCGATGTCATATACCACAGACAGTCGGAAGGGTTACTAAATGAATATTCAAACTATCCAATTAAGACTACACGTCCTACACAGAGCATTCTAGCGGAAGTTTTTAAAGTTGAAAGAACCCAAAACTTAAATCCAATAAATATGAATGTCCACAACCAACAACCACAGGAATGAAACCCCAAATACACTGAAACGGGTACATGGCCTTATGACCTTACAATAGTTCACTTAATAAAGAGTGTCTTACATACATCGGCTCGCAGGCCGCCCACACATGACAAAATAAAAACAGCTATAATATACGGCCTTCGAGGGCCAGCACGGCAACATGGGCTCCAGCCCGCTATTTTGCACTCGGCTCCACAGCACCTGCAAGCAACATTCCACCGCACGGTGGCAAACAAAGAAACGGTCAGCTAAAAGCCGACCAATTTATAACGACCCCGCCCCTTACTCGGGACGGCGGTGCTCTTTCCCTGCATATCATTAGCCCAATAAAACAATTAAGCGCAACTATACTACGCCACAGGTGTAGGCTCGTACGGCCAAACACCCCGTGCACTCGGGGCACATTAACGGTGAATCCGGTCAATTCCGTGGCTTCACCACCATCCCAGAGATGGCAACCAAGTGAGCATTTAGACTTTCTGTCCACCGTCTAAGGCTCCCGACTATGCCAACGGCCAGTCCCCGTCTTCGGGTCTCTCACACCGAACCACATAGCCTAGGTCCGATTCCACTTGCCCGTTGCTCACGCCGCCTAGTCAATTTAAGTCCTACGTGCGGGCCAAGATTCTCTCGGATCCCAAAATTTTCCAAACAATCACATAACCCAGTTATGTTCAAGGCCGGTTCCCAGACCGCCAAGTTAGCAGAACAACGATTCGGCTCAGTTTTTCGGGTGCGCCTTGAAGCTAACGTCCAAGGATCCCTACTACAATCTACCGCGTAGAAACCCCAAAAAAATCCCAAGCACGGAGTCTTCTTCGGCAAAACATATCAAATGCAACATCACCGATCCAGACAATACACGTCCGGATAGGTTTCACACACAATGCCTATGCCCGTACTTGCGATTCCGGACTCTATATGCAATACAAGGGGGACTGTTAGAAAGTAGCGAAAAAGAGTGAACAAGCGGATAAACTTTTGAATAATTGAAATTTTATTATCCAAAAACGATATCATTTACAAAGGTATGGCCTCCCTTATATAGAATGGAGGAGATAAGAAAGAGAGTATACAAACAATGTGGGACTAAACATTGACAATACTGAGCGGCTAGAATAAAGGTGACCGCACAGGCCGCGCGGTTAGACAGATAGAACAGGCCGCAATGGTGGACCGACAGACCGCCCGGTCTCCAGGCTCCAGAGTGAGATCGCCAGACCGCTCGGTCAACAAACCGCGGGATCAGACCGCTAAGCCGCCCGGTCTAATACTTCAACACTCCCCCTCAAGCTGGAGCATAGATATCAATCATGCCCAGCTTATCACAAATGCGGAAGAAGGAAGTAGAAACTGGCTTGGTGAAGATATCTTCCAATTCCTTGTCAGAGGTGACAAAAGGAGTACAAATCTGTTTCTTCAAAATCTCTTCCCGAATGAAGTGACAGTCAACCTCTATATGCTCCGTTCTCTCATGGAAGACCGGATTTCTGGATATGTGTATAGCGGCCTTGTTGTCACAGAACATAGGGAGAGGACAGTCATATACCTCGCCCAGGTCAAGCATGAGAGCCCGCAACCACTTTAACTCACACGTGGTTGACGCCATACTCCGGTATTCGGCTTCGACACTGGATCTGGAGACAACAGACTGTTTCTTGCTCTTCCAACTCACGAGATTACCTCCAACAAAGGTACAAAAACCTGATGTGGACTTACAATCGCCTTTGTCATCCGTATAACTTGAATCTGAGTAGGCCTCAACCCTCAGATGACCATTCTTCTGAAAGAGTAACCCTCTGCCCAGTGCTGCTTTGATATACTCTAAAAGCTTCAGGGCAGACTGAAGATGGCACTCCCTGGGAGCTTGCATAAACTGACTGACCTTGCCTACAGCATAGGCGATGTCGGGTCTAGTCACTGTGAGATAGATGAGTTTGCCCACCAACCATTTGTACCTTGTGACATCAGATAGAAGAGGCGAGTCATCTGTCCACGTTTTGTCTTCTCCAACAGCCATGGGAAAACGAGCTGGTTTGGCACCTGTCAATCCTGCTTCTCGTAGAAGATCAAGGGCATACTTCCGTTGAGAGAGAACCAAGGAGTCAAGTTTCCGAGAGATTTCTATCCCCAAAAAGTATTTTGGGGAGCCCATATCCTTCGTGACCAAGTGCTGACGGAGGTGCTTCTTCGTCAAGTCCACCCCATCTCGGTCATCGCCAGTAAGGAGAATATCATCCACATATACGGCCAGAACCACCAGTCCCGAGGCCGTTTTGCGAATGAATATGGAGTGATCGGCCGAACTCCTTTGAAAGCCGATGGTAGCCACAATACCAATGAATTTGTCAAACCATGCCCGAGGACTCTGCTTTAGGCCATAAATAGCCTTCTTCAAATGACATACACGTGTCTCCCCCTGAGCAACATACCCAGGAGGTTGCTCCATATAGACGTCCTCCGGAAGATCGCCATAGAGAAAGGCATTCTTCACATCAAGCTGGGAAATGGCCCAAGCCCGGTTAACAGCCACAGAAAAGAGAACCCGGATGGTGCTGAGGCGAGCAACCAGAGAGAAGGTATCAAAGTAATCAACGCCGTAAGTCTGAGTGAAGCCCTTGGCCACCAGCCAGGCTTTGTAGCGATCCACAGTGCCGTCGGGGCGAAACTTCACAACGAAGACCCAGCGACAGCCAACCACATCAGTGCCCACGGGAGGAGGAACCAGGGTCCAGGTGCCCCGTTCAGTAAGAGTAGCCATCTCCTCATCCATGGCAGACTTCCAATGAGGAAGAGCAAGAGCCTCCTGGTAGGTACGGGGAGTAGAAGTAGCAGAGATAGCCAAGGCAAAACACCTGCGAGAAGGAGAAAGCTGATCATAGGAAACAACAGCCGTGAGCGGGTGTTGAGTACACGCCCGCACCCCTTTGCGAAGGGCAATGGGAATATCCAGATCAACGGGAGCGTCGGCGACGGGAGCGTCAGCGACCGGAGCGTCCGTGGCAGAGAAGGCTGGCCCGGGACTAGAGAGAGACGACAACGGAGAGGAGGGTGGAGGGGTGGGTGGGGAGACGGACTGGGAAGGAGTGGGTGGAGGAGGAGACGAAGGTGGGAAAACGTGGAGAGGTGTGGAAGGAATGGGGATATCAAAAGGAAGAGAAGAGGGAGAAGAGAAATAGGAAGCATTTTCGAAAAAGGTCACATCCGCGGAGACAAATTGCTTGCGGAGAAGGGGGTCAAAGCAGCAATAGCCTTTTTGAGTGGTAGAGTACCCCAAAAAGACACACTTGGTGGAACGGGGGGAAAGCTTGTCGCGGGTAGCGGAGGGAGCGTGAACAAAGGCCGTACAGCCAAAGACACGGAGAGGAAGAGGAAAAGGTTCCTGGTGGGGGTAGAGAAGTGAGAAGGGAGTCTGGCCGTGAAGAACCGCAGAGGGAAGGCGATTGATGAGATAGCAGGCGAGGAGCACAGCGTAGCCCCAGTAGGAGCGAGGGACGTGCATCTGCGTCATGAGAGTACGCGCAACATTAAGCAGGTGACAGTTTTTACGCTCCGCCACCCCATTCTGCTGGGAGGTGTAAACACAAGTCGTTTGATGAAGGAGGCCATGTTGGTGAAAGAATGCGGAGAACTCATGAGTCAGATATTCTTTGGCATTATCAGAACGTAAGACTTTAATAGAAATAGCAAATTGAGTCTTAATCATAAAGTAAAATGATTGCCAAACAGAAAATAGTTCAGAGCGATCTTTTAACAGATACACCCAGGTACATCGAGAAAAATCATCGATAAAAGTGACAAAATAGGAACTGCCCCGACCAACTGTAAGGGTAGCAGCAGGACCCCATACATCAGAATGAATAAGATCAAATATGCGAGAGGAGCCACGACCTTGCTTCGGTGGGAAGGAGGAGCGATGATGTTTGCCAAGCTGACACGCATCACAGTTGAGCGGAGAACTGGTAGGAGGTAGGTGGGGCAGAAGCTGGCGAATAAGCCGAGGAGGAGGATGTCCAAGACGAAGATGCCACTGAAGGAGATCGGTGGAGGAGGATTAGGCAGATAGAGTGGAAACATCGTCGAGGAAGTAGAGGCCGCCACTCTCAGTCCCAGTAGCAATCGTCCGCTGGGTCCTCGGGTCCTGAAAAGAACAAGTAGTGGGAGTGAATAAGACGGAGCACTGAAGTTGCCGGCATAAAGTAGTAACTGATAACAAATTGCACGGGAACTTCGGGACATAGAGGGTATCCTCCAAGCAAAGCGATGGGGTGAGTTGAACCATGCCCAACCCATGAACCGGGGACGGGGAACCATCCGCCACACGAACCGGGGGTAAGCGGTCATGGGTCTCAAGACGGGAGAAGCAATGAGGGTTGCCCGTCATATGATTTGTGGCACCGGAGTCAATCAGCCATTTACCTTGGGTAACGACGTGGGCACTACCTGACGTCGTGGCCACAGAGGCAGACGGCCGAGAAGAGGCGGAGGCCGAAGAAGTAGCATCACCGGAAGGGAGAAGATGAGGATGTTTCTGCCAGCAGCGGTCAACAGTATGACCAGTACGACCACAGTGAGAGCAGAGGAACCGGGATGAACCGCGTCCGCCAGAGGAGCCGCGGCTACTAGGGCCCCCCCTCTGAGCTTGGTAAGCAAAGGAGTCCTGGGAAGGGGGGTTGGCCAACAGAGGCCGCTGGAGTAGCGAAGTAACAGCGGCAATGCGAGCCGCAGTGGCATCCAAAGTAGGAGATTCCGCCTCACCCAAGATCTGCTGGCGGATCATATCATAAGAGTCGGGAAGACGAAGAAGATAACAAACAACCAGGAGTTCCTGGAAGTGTTTGTGCTGGTCGGCCAAGTCCGCGGAGAAGGTGCGATTCTGGAGGATTTCAGCACCAAGAGCCTGAACCTGCTGATAAGCCGCAGCCGGTGACATGGAAGGGCGGGCGAAGAGGTCCGCATAGAGAGTATAAATGCGGGACGTCTGGCCCCCCTTAGAATAGAGAGCAGCGAGGTGAAGCCAGGCGGCCTTGACCGTCTCATCATGGCGAATGACGGGAAGGCACTCATCAGAAAGGCTGTTGGCCAGCCAGGTGCGGACAAGAGCATCACTCGCATCCCAGTCATCAAACTCAGGAGAGGTTCGAGGAGGAGGGTCATCGGTGAGGTGATGACACTTGCGTTGAGAACGAAGGAGAAAGGTGAAAGAAACGCTCCAGTCGGGATAGTTGGAGCCAACAAGCTTGGAAAGGGTGCCAAGGTTGCCCGAAGGAGGAGGAGGAGAAGGAGCTACAAGAGTAGTGGTGAGACCGGAGGTAGTCATAGAACCCGGCAAGCAAAAGAAGCCGCACGAACAGAAGCGGTTAGAAAACAGAAGAAGCCGCGCGAACAGTAGCGGCTAGATAGAGGTCAAAGGCACAGCGGGGAAGAGGTCGCGCGGACTGAAAAGGCCGAGCGAACAGAAGAGAGGAGCAGAGCAGGTGACCGCGACCAAGATGAAGGTGAGATAGGAACAACCCGCACGGTCAGGCAGATCACAGCAGCAAACCGCGAGTATAGAGACAAGCGGAAAAGGGGAAAGCAGAAGCGGACAGGGAGAAGAAGGCCGCAGCGGGTAGAGACAAGGCACGCGGACAGAGACAGGCCGCAACGACGAGGAAGTCGGAGAGGCAAGAAAGGACAAGGAGCGCGGCGACAAGGAAACAGGTCGCGGCGACGAATAGCAGTAGGAGAAGAGAACCAAGAAGAGGCAAGCCGCGCGAACAGGGCAGCGGACAGAAACAAGCCGCGCGGACAGAAGAGAAGGCAAGTCGCGAGACAGGTCGCAGAAAGCGGAAAACAAGCCGCGAACAACAGAGAGCGCACAGAATCAGGAGGAAATGACCGTGTGCTCTGATACCATGTTAGAAAGTAGCGAAAAAGAGTGAACAAGCGGATAAACTTTTGAATAATTGAAATTTTATTATCCAAAAACGATATCATTTACAAAGGTATGGCCTCCCTTATATAGAATGGAGGAGATAAGAAAGAGAGTATACAAACAATGTGGGACTAAACATTTACAATACTGAGCGGCTAGAATAAAGGTGACCGCACAGGCCGCGCGGTTAGACAGATAGAACAGGCCGCAATGGTAGACCGACAGACCGCCCGGTCTCCAGGCTCCAGAGTGAGATCGCCAGACCGCTCGGTCAACAAACCGCGGGATCAGACCGCTAAGCCGCCCGGTCTAATACTTCAACAAGGACTATTCACATCAACCCCAAGGAACACCACGCACTCACTGCACACTCGTGGGAGCGGGATTCCCTATGAAGAAAGAAAGAGCTTCACATGCTCAAGTTGAGAATCGTTACCCTTGTAGTTCGTTTTAGAGCCATGGAAAAATTACACGAATAGAACTCTTCGTAATGAACTTTCCTCCACGTATCCGATCTCCGATTTTGCAATGGTGCTCCGATGCTCTGTGGCAGCCGGAATCCTCCTTCTTCTTCCTCTTCTATCTAACACCTTGGAAAGAGAAAGCCTTGGAGAGAAATGAGGGATTAACTCCCCTATTCCTGGCCTTAACAGAGCAGGAAACCATCTGGGCTGTTGGATCTTAATTAAAGAAAATGAACGGCTCAGATCCGCTCAAAAATCTCCAGTTCTGGGCCGAACATGGCGTGGCACACGACCGTGTCCCAGGCCGTGTGCCTCGATCCAGGCACGATCGTCGAACTGAAAAAAGACACACGGGCAAAGACACGCCTGTGTCTCACCTGACACGCCCGTGTCGGGTTCCTCGACACACCCGTGTTTGGGGGCATGTGACGCATAACCATCACGGCAACAGACACGATCCAACTAGACACGGGTACGGACACGGGTTGGCACACGCTCATGTCGGCTGACACGCCTGTGTCAGCTAGCCGTGTTCCTGGCCGTGTCCTTCTCGGGATGAAAACGAACGAAAACACCAGCCAGACACGGCCTTGGACACGCCCGTGTCCTAGGTCGTGTACCCCTATAAGACATCAAAAATCCCCTTTTTCGCGACCAACTCAAATACAATTTTCGGGGCGTTACAGCAGGTGCTCTAATGGCGATTCCAGCAGGAAATCTCGCGGCAATGAAATTCGACACCGGCTTTGATGTCGATTTTGATTCCTTCCAGCATTCAGACCCAATCTTCCTGGAAATCCTGCAACTGCTTGAAGAACAGCAATTAAAGACTCTGATGTCAACCATGATCAAACTCGCCAGCGCTGAAATCAGGGAGTGGGTTTATACTTCATCGACCACAGAGGAGAACACTCTGACAGGGACAGTATCGGGTAATGCTATTTCTCTTACTCCCGCCGTCCTAACAGAAATTTTTGGGTTAAGTAATGGTGAAGAAGAGTTGGAAATTGATACTAAGGAATATGATGTGATGCTGGGTATGATGGGTTATTCTGGAGAAACCCTAAATAAGTTGCTAAAGAAACACATGTCTGCTGAATTTAAATTCCTAGCAGACATTGTGGGCAAAGTGTTACTGGGCAAGCACACTGCACATGACTACATAACCAGGCACTAATTCGTGGTTATGTGTGTCGTGGTTAATAAGAAAAAGGTAAACTAGGCTCAGATCAGGTTTGATCTGATTAAGAAAAAGAATATAAAGAAAGAGGTTTACTTTGGAAGAATATTAGGAATCTTCCTGAAGGAGAAGGCAGCTGAATCACTGGTCTCCCCGACCATATTCATCAATACCTCCAAGAGGCTCACCTGTTCCCTTTTTGGCAACTGGGAGAGGACCATCACTAAGCCCTCCAAGGCACCATACTCTTCCTCCATACCTTCTGAAAGCACAAGGGCAGTAATAGCCTCACCCTCACCCTCAGAAGCAGCTCCCTCCTCCTCCAACATTCCTTCTCTTCAACAACTACAACAACAACCACAACAACCAATTCATATTCCTACTCTAGCTTCATATCCTGCAAATGCTCCACAAATAAATATCACTGACATTCCCTCTTCCCACATACAGGACTTCCAACAACTCTCTCCTTCCCAATCACCACAACCATCTCCACCACAATCCCCCCTTCCACCTCACTTAACTATCACAGATCCTAACACTCTTATCTCCTCCCACACATTCAATCTCGTGATTCCCCCATCATCCCCTCATCATGAACCCCTATCCACACCACAAATTCCACCCTTTACAATAGCTCATCCCTCTGTCCAAACAGACCTTCAATCTTCTGCACCTGACTACACACATACAGACATGTCTAGTGCATTTTTTGTTTGCTCCAATTGTGGTCATCACAATCCCTACTCCTCCACTGCTCCAGAATCTCTCTATTTAAACTTCTCAGATATTGCTAAAGATTTACTTGCATTCCTCTCTCCCACACTTCAAGTTCGTTTAAGTAAAGCTCTAGCTCCTCTCACTGCTTCCATGCAAACTCTATCTGCCCAAGTTGCTACTCTATCTCCTATCCCTTATTCTGAGGGACTGGCTCCAGGACCCTATGCAGCCAGTCATGGGGAGATGCTTCATGATGAAGAAGCTCCAGTAACAGCAGCAGCAGCAGAGTTTGAAGCAGCAGCAGCAGCAAAGGAAGTAGCAGAAGCAGAGTTTGATTCCTTTATGACTGACTCTTCTGAAGATATACCAGATCCTTCTACAATCATAGACTTAATAGAATCAGATACTGAGATGGATGAGCCTATTTTGGCTGAAATAGATACTGCTGGTGATTATATTATAAATCTCACAGTAGATCAATTAAATTTATTGAGTATTTTTGATATAGCTTATTTGAATAATTTGCCAGTAGAAAACATCAAGCCATCTTTGGCTATAATTCCTTACACCCCGCCAATAAGCCCGAAAGTTGCCTAGCAACTAAAGTCTAGTTTTGCAGTAATAGAGACTCCAGCCATTCCATCTCCACCACAAGCTGTTTCCCCCATTGTCTCATCTCCTCCTGCCCTAGTTTTTGTTATGGATGATTCACCCATGCCTGATCTTGATACATTGATCATGGCAGACATAGATGAAGAGAATAGAACAGTTGCTGAAAGAACTACTATGTATAGTCTTCCTGCTCCAGTTCCAGCTCCTCCTCCAGCTCCTTCCCAGCTAGAGAAACCTTTAGTATCTATTGAGGCCCTAAAAGAAATAAATGCAATGTTTGATAATCCACAAGATTCTTCTTCTGATGATGATAATGATTGATGTAGGGGAGACTGTGATATGTGTTCGACTACACTAACGGAACTATTGTCACACAACATAAAAGTAAGATAGGAGGGCTCCGACCAACAGCGAGCGAAAAGGGGTCGGGTTGGCTCCCAAATCCGAATGATAAAAATCAATATAGAAGATTCAAGCCGGACTCGATACAACGTCCTTAAGACCTACCTCTCCAATAAGCGCACAACTCACCGTAAGCCGGACTCGATACAACGTCCTTAAGACCTACCTCTCCAAATTGCACACAACTCACCGCACCTACACAAGCACCTATTTTATCAACTTGAACCGTTTCAAATGCAGCAATAATTTATTTCAGAGCAGCGACAAACTTCAAATGGCGGTCAAGTTCTAGTTGAGATTAACTCCCTTGTTTAACACAAAGTGTACCGATCTTGGAGAGCAAGTCAGGGCTAGGCCAAGTCTCGCTCACGCAACGGATCTTCCCGATCAGGAATACAAGAGATTCAATAGCAACGACGTCGAATCAGATTTTGCAAGCAATGTATTTAAAAACCACGGAAAAGACGGTTCGCAAAACCTCCACAAACGCAAAGCAAGAATCACTAAGAGAGGAAGAGATTACCCAACCAAGAACATCAATCACACAAGATATGATGGGAGATTCACTCTCTCCACGGAACCGCCGGCTTCACACCGAATGGGGCTGCAACCTTCTTCCTCGGAGTTGCACCGAAGGAAGCCACGCCAGATTCGCACCGATCGGGATGAAGGTAACAAGGGGAGGCTTCACACCAAAGGGGGTGCGACGGCAAGGGGAACACCTCTTTGCCGAATTTCTCACAAGGGAAATTGGGTTTCTTCTTCAATCAATAATAAAATACACATAAGAGCCTCCTTATATAGGAGTTACAACAAGCCTTAACCATCCACGATGGAGATGTAATCTCATCCATCCATATGGTTAAATACAGACCACAAAATAAAAAGTGTCCAAAATTAAAATTACATAACATTTATGAATATAAAATTATCATCCAAACATGGAATAATTTATATTCATCAATATAAAATAAAAGTGCATGAAATAAGATAATTAATTCTTCACGGTGGATTTAGCACGCTGCGGGTGGAGGTTGTAACGCGGTCTTCCTTCAACATCATCATAGCACCTAAGATCTTTGTGTCGTTGTGCCTCGACAACCCGGGCATCATCAAGTAGTGGAGGAGGGGCCGCGACATCAATCCTCCCCCACTCAAAATCACGTATCTCTGATACGTGGTCCGAGAGATAGCGGCGGAGAAGCCTGGATTCCAAACGTTGAAGCTCTGTCGCAAGTACCCATGAGTCGTCAGAAGGGGGGTGATCACGCCAATGGATGAGGAAGCGGTAGTTAGCACCGTCAGGAGTTGTAAGTAGCTCAGCAGCAAGTATCATATCCAGGGTGAGAAATGTCTTGGGAAACCTGTGAAACATGTCAACAGTAGGAATAAAAGAAGGCAACGTACCATCTGATGTTATACCTACGGGGACCGATAGAGTGAGATCATCCGAACTACCACTCCCCAACCCATTAAAAATTTTAGTGGAGGGAGAAGACGACAAAAATTCAACTCAGGTGGAGGCGAAACTAACAACGTCAAATACGAGACATTAAAAATAGGGGAGATACCCCAATCCGCTGGCAAATCCAACACGAAAGCGTTGTCACCTAGTTTCTTTATAATTCAAAAAGGATCGGCACGCTTTGGTGCCAACTTTTTAACAGTGCCAGATGGCAAGCGTTCGAGAACTAACCAGACGAGGACCAAATCACCGAATTTAAAGTACGACACCCTCCTATATAGATTAGCATGCATTTGATAAGACTCATATTGAGCAGTCAAGGTAGCTCGTATACATGCATGTAGGTCATGAATATGTTCGGCGAAAGATTGTGCAAACTGACTTGTCTTGTATGTTGGGGGCAATGAAACCAAGTCAAGAGGTACAGGGGCCTTGTACATGTGAACAATCTCGTTTGGAGACAGACCGGTGGACCGATTTTTGGAATTATTATAGGCCAACTGGGCGTGGGGAAGAAGAAGATCCCACGTACCATTATGATCGCTCACTAGGCATCTAAGAAGGCTTCCCAGGCTCCGATTGACCACCTCTGTTTGCCCATCGGTCTGAGGGTGATAGGCGTAGGAAAACAATAACTTGGTACCCAATAAGACCCAAAGTGTTTTCTAGAAATAGCTCGTATACTTAACATCTCTATCCGAGACTATTGTCTTCAGCACTCCCCGGTGACTAACTACTTCTTTAAAAAATAATTTTGCAATATGAGATGCATCGTTGGTTCTAGCGCACGGAATAAAGTATGCCATTTTAGAGAACCTATCCACAACTATAAGAATTGATCATGATGACGCAAAGTAGCGGGTAGGCCTAAGACAAAGTCCATGCTTACGTCTTCCCATGGTGTAGAAGGTATATGCAACAGTGTATATAATCCGACGTTGGTTTTGGTGCCCTTGGATACCTGACAAGTACGACAACTACTCACCACCCGCCCCACCATTGCCTTAAGTTTTGGCCAATAGAATTTTTACTCAACTAACGTAATGGTCTTATCCCTACTGAAATGACCACTCAACCCTCCGCTATGCAATTCCCAGATGATATGGAGGCATAACGATGACTGCGGAATACACAACTTCCCATGTCTAAATAGATAGCCATCCTTAATGACGAACGAAGTTATAACCGTGGGGGGGGGGGGGATATCTTGGGCAGACAAATATGCGTCCTGAAAATCAGGGCATGTGGCGTACTCATCCTTGATTCGCTTGAATCCTACAACGTTAACCTCCATAGTGGTGAGTAATAGGGTTAGGCGACTAAGAGCATCCGCGACTCGATTCTTAGCTCCCTTAAGGTGTTTGAGATTAAAAGTGTAACTCTGTAGGAAAGATACCCACTTAGCGTGACGCGGGCTAATTTTATGCTGGCCATTGTTGAACCGCAGTGCTTCGTGATCAGAGAGGATCACAAACTCTTTAGAGAGGAGATAGTGTCTCCAATGGTGCAAACATCTAATGACGACTTAAAACTCCATATTGTAATTTGAGTAATTCAATTTGGCTCCCGCTAACTTCTCACTAAAATAACTCACAGGGTGTCCTTCCTGACTCAAGACACCTCATATTCCCATGCCAGAAGCATCACATGTAATCTCAAAAACCTTTGTGAAGTCAGGTAGACATAAGACAGGTGCCTCAGTCATAAGTTCCTTAATGCGTTGGAAAGAAATAGTGGCGGACTTCATCCAAGTGAACTCACCTTTTCTTCATGCAATCACTAATGGGGGCCATAATGCTACTAAAGTCTTGAATGAAACGGCGGTAAAAAGTACCTAACCCATGGAAACTTCGTACCTCTCGTAACGTGGTCGGTTTGGGCCAATCCCTAATGACTTTAACCTTATTAGGGTCAACTCTAATTCCTTCCGAACTGACTATGTAGCCTAAGAACTCCACTTCAGTGACATAGAATGTGCACTTCTTGAGATTAAGGATTAAGGTTTCCTTCCGCAGGGTGTAAAGAATCGACCTCATGTGGGAGACGTGCTCAGCAATGGTGGTACTAAAGACTAAGATGTCATCGAAATAGACGGGGTACCGCACATGGACTCATACTAGTCCTAATGAACCCTTTTTTCTTCAAATCCTCGATCTGGGTCTGTAACTCTTTATGGGCTGCAGGATGAAGCCTATAGTGGGACTGGTTCGGTAAGGAGGAACCAGGGATAAGGTCTATCACATGCTGGATATTCCTCAGCAGTGGTAACACCGAAGGCAGCTCATACGGGTACACGTCCTTATATTCATCCAACAATACCCGTAACTCTTTAGGAAAATCGTCCAATGCTCTCGAATCCCCTTTCGCACTCATAAGAACTAGTGCGTACATCATCCCGTCAAGAAAGGGATCCTTCACAAATTCTTTTCTACAAACTAAATTCAACGTCTTCCTCTCGACCGGAACAGTGGTGTCCTTAGCCAAAGCTACTGGCTCCTTCGGGATGGTCGGCCTCAACGTAATGACCTTACCATTAAATTTAAATTCGTACGTGTTGGATCTCCCAAAGTGTGTCACGTCGCGGTCGTAAAGCTAAGGGTGGCCCAACAACACATGACAGGCGTCCATAGGAAGGTCATCACACCACACCTCATCAGTATAGGATTTGATCGAGAGGGGTACAAGGCATCGTTTTGTGACGGGGATGGTAACCTTATCAATCCAAGCTACTTGATAGGGAGTCGGGTGGGGCTGCATAGTCAAGAACATACGTGTCACGACATTCTCAGAGATGACGTTTACACAACTGCCACTATCAATGATCAACTTGCACAACTTCTCGCCACTCTTAAAGATCAGTGAGAATATAATCGTCCTCTTCCAGTCATCTAATGGACGAGTAGTGGTCAAGATACAATGCATCACCATAAGGGGGTGATCGTCCTCTAAATCACTTGGGACCCCATCTGGGTCACTCTCCTCAGCACCCTCTTATACGTAATCAGCAAGGTCGGTAGTCGACTCTAATAGGGCTATGACTTTAGTCTTCGTTGGGCATTCAAAGGCGTAGTGACCTTGAATGCCGCAAGAGTAACATGTAGCGTTAGACTTGCTAACTTTCCCGATGGGGATACGCTCACTTGTGGGGTTCTTAGCGTTCCTATCAGTGATCACGACAGACTTTGACTCGGTGGACCGAAACTTCCCTTTGTCCGGATATGTGGAGGAAGATGCTCCAACTGTGGTCTTTCCCTTCGCATGGGAATAACGGGAGTGAGCCTTAGAGGCTAAGTGATTTTCAATGTCGAGGGCGGCATTGAATGTCGTGTTCAGATCCGTATGACCATATCGTAATAGCTTCCACAGAATATCGGGTTGAAGCCCCATACGAAATCTGGATAGGGTGACCTCGGGGATCTCCCTCAGGTCACAACACACCATACAGTCTTTCAGTTCTCCCATATACTCAGCTACCAAATTTGAGCCCTACCGTAGAGTGGCAAGCTCTGTTGAAATCTGTGAAGTGAAAGTGGGGGAATGGAAGGCTTGGACCTATCCGCGCGGACTACGCGGACAGGGTTGGCGGACTGCTAAGTCGGCAGGGATGTTACAGGCGATTTGTTCTGTGGCGGCCTGGGCGGTCTGTTCGCGCGGACTACGCGGACAGCAGCAGCGGTCTGTCAGGCCGGTGTATACTCAGCAGGCTGTTGAATCCCAGGAAGTAACCGGGCGAATAGAAACTCTATCCGCGGAGTCTGGCATGAAGTGGACTGAAGAACTGGAACTCGACAGACCGGTTTGCAGTTGCCTTGGTCTTGCTCTGGTGAAGCGGCAAGTGGAATCCGCGGAGACCGCCGGTCAGCGCGGACAGAAGCTGGAGGTCGCCCGGTATGGCGGGCTAGATCCAGTGTCCGCCAGTAAGTGGGGACTGGCCCTTGTGGCCAGTGGACTGGACTTGGTGGGTATTGAACCAAGTCCAGGTTGGCTCAGTTCGGGGAGATCGCGTAGTGGAGCGCGGGCTGTTTTCTCAGTCCGCCAAGCTCAATAGAAGTGCTGATGCCTTGATAGCTAGCTTGGGGATATGCGGACTGGAGTATTGCCTATGCAAGATCGTGCGGACTGGAGCTAGAGTCCGCTGAGTTCAGTTAGCCTTGTGATGAGGTTATGAACTCAGGGAAGCGGACTGGAATAGTCTACGTTATTGCGGACTGGAGTTTTCTGTGTAAGCGGACTGGATCGGCGTGTCCGCTGAGTCCGGTAGGTGCCTTGGGGATAAGGTAATGGACTCGGGATGTGCGGATGGGAGCCGGGTGTCCGCTGCGTCCGGCAGGTGCCTTGATGGCAAGGCTGCGAGCTCGGTTTAAGCGGGCTGGTGCTGTGTCCGTGGATTGGCGGACACAGCTGTTGCGGAGTCCGGCTGTGGTCCTGGCTTGGCCTTTGGCGGCAAGGCGGACTTGAAAATGGAGTCCGGCCTTGGAGAAGCTGGGGCGGACTGGCTATCTGTACATGAGCGGTGAACTGGTGTGTGTCCGCGGGCTGGCGGACACACTTGTTCTTGCTGCGGGATGTCGCGGTGTTCCTATCGGCTAGGGCGGTGACCATACTCATCATCGTGCCTATAAATAGGACCCATGTCACATCAGGAACAGAGACCAAACCGAAGTAAGTGAACAATATCTTGAGCTCGCGTAAGTTGCTGCGGACTGGACTTTGGTGTCCGCGCGGTTTAAAGAGTTGATGGGTGGTGTAGGGGTGTACGTGACACGGACGTGCTTACGCTAACGGTAGCTTACCCATCACAGAACATAGAAAAATAAAGAGAGTGCTCCGACCAAAAGCGAACGTAAAGGGGTCGGTTGGCTCTCAAAAATACGGGACTCAATACCACGTCCTTAGGACCTAACTCTCCAACAAGCACACAATTCGCTCCTAGCCGGACTCGATACCACGTCCTTAGGAACTACCTCTCCAACAAGCACACGCCTCACCGCACCTACACAAGCATCTATTCTTTTCACAATAAGCCGTCAATCACAGCAATAAAATATTTATGAGCGGCGGTAAATGATAAAGAGCGATCAAGAACAAGTTGAGATTAACTCCCTTGTTAGCACAAAGCGTGCCCAAACTTGGAGAACAAGTCAAAGCTAGGCCTAGTTTGTCCTCCAATGTATCTTCCAATCCGGATAACAAGAGGGTCAATAATAACGTTTCGATTCAGATTTTTGCAAGCAGAAAACACTTTAAAATCGCAGAAAAGATGGTTGAATAGCCTCCACAAAATCTCACAGCAAGAAACACAAAGATAGGGAAGAGATTACCCAACCAAGAAGATGATCACACAAGATTTGTGGGAGAATCACTCTCTCCACGGTTCCACCGGTTTCACACCGAATGGGGCTGCTTCCTTCTTCCACGGAGTCGTACCGATAGAAGCCACGCCAGAGTCGCACCGAACGGGGATGGAGGAGGCAAGGCTTGGCTTCACACCAAAGGGGGGGGGGGGAGGCTAATGGAATCTCTCCATGGTTGCCGAAATTCCTCAAGGGGGGGGGGTTTAGGTTTTCTTTTTTCCAATCCTCTAACTCATCATAATAGCCTCCTTTAAATAGGAGTTACAAAAGAGATCCAACCGTCCATGATGGAGATGAAATCTCATCCATCCGGGCGGTTACATACATACCAAATGTTTAGTAGCACACCAACATGAAAATAAAAATTAATACAAGCCCTATGTTTAAAGCAATTAAAATAAAACTAAGTAAAACTTTAAGCAAGCTTTGCGCGCCGCGGACAGAGGTTGTATCGCAGCTTTCCGTTAGCGTCCGTGGCGTTGTCATGACATCGCAAATCTTTAAATTGTTGCGCCGCGGCAACCGGGTCATCATCAGGAAGTGTTGGAGTGGCCACGCCATCAACGGGTGTGCTGTCCAGGTTGTGCGGATAACACTGGAAAGCCAGGACTTGGCTCTGATTGTGGTCAGGGACAGTGCGGACTCTGCGGTTAAGCAACAGGCGGTAAACAGCAGGTCGCGGATAGCGACTAGGCGGTCTTCTCTTTGGCAACTTGGTTTGGGGTTCAGGAAGACTCCTTCTTCAGGAGGACTGTTCAATTCGGTAGCGCATTGTGTGTGGTCTGGCGGCTAGGCGACCTCGCGGTCAGGCGGCCTGCAGATCGGCGGTGAAGAGCTAAGCATTGGAATAAGGGGTAGTTCGCGCGGCTTGGGTTGCGGTCTGGCGACCTAGCGGACTGAGCGGACTCCACAGCAGTAAACCGATGGCTTGTTGATTGAGTCCGTGCGGCTTGTCTTGTTTCTTGTCTTTGTAACTGTCTCTGCTCTCCTGGTTTGGTTGTTGGTGAAGCATGTATCGCCATGTATGTCTTGCCTTGTAAAGAAGTTTGCTCTTGATCAATAAAGACGCTTGTGCTGCATGTGTTGCTGGTTATTACTGCTTTGTTGAGATAACCCCTGCTTTCTCCAAGATCCGGGACAACGTTCTACAGTATAAGTGGAGGTGTTCTCCTCCAGTTTGCTGAGTTTCAACAAGGTATCCGAGGAGGCCTCTGCGGGTTTGTTGAAAATTTAACATGGTATGAAAGCGAGGTTGGAGTGGTCAAGCAGTGCTCAATGGAAGTAGTTGCTCTTGTGTAGAGGAAATCAGTGGTAGGACCATGGCAGCAGAAGATGCAAGTTGTCTTGGAATTGATCTTCTTACAAAGATGAACTTTGAAAGGTGGAAGTCTTGTATGAAGAGCTTTCTTCTTGGAGAGTACCTTTGGGAGGTTGTATGCGGAGCAGGAAGACAAGAGCCTACTGCTGGCAATGCTAAGGCGATGAGAGCTTGGAAGGAGACAAATGCAAAAGTGGAGTCTATTCTCAAGCAGGTGATCTCATCGGAGCTCTTGGACCACATCAGTAGATGTCGGTCAGCTGCGGAGGTTTGGACTTCCCTTGTTGGGTTGTTTAGGAAGGAGGTGAAGGTTGCTGCGGAAGTTGGTCCCTCTACTTCATATCAGGAAAAAAGGAGTGTTTCTCCTAGGCGTGATAGGAAGAGGAAGGAAGGACCAAGGTGTTATAAATGCAAGCAGCAAGGTCATCTCAGGAAGGAGTGCAAGGTTGTCTTGCTCTCTGCGAACGTGGCTCAAGTAGGGAGGAAGGAGAAGAACGTTGTTGGGTTATCAACAAGTTCTGGAGCTGATCGGATGAAAACCAGTGATAGTGCAGCTATCTGCCATGAAATACTGGGGCATGTAGGGATAGACAAGCTGAAAGCAATCGCAGGAAGAAGACTCGTAAGAGAGCTGCCTAGATTGTCATCCTATGGCGATGGTCAGGGGTGTGCGGGATGTCAGCAAAGTGAAGCTTATCGCTTCATGGTTGATAAAGCACAATCCCGATGTAAAGCACCATTGGCGGTTGTCCATTATGCTCTGGTGGGACCGACCGTCACAGCCAGTCTTGGAGGCAGCAGGTTCATGCTGATTTTGGTTGATGACTATTCAAGGTATACATGGGTATACTTCATGAAGAAGAAGTCCAACATGATGCGCTTGTTTGTGGAGTTCAAGAAGCTTGTGGAAGGCCAGCTTGGCCTGAGGATCAAGGTGTTGATGACAAGCATCGGTGGTGAGTTTCGGTCAACCGAGTTCTCAAACCTTTGTAGGAAGCAAGGGATCCAGAAGGAGCTTTCTTGTTGACATACTTCACAACAAGGTAGTGTTGCAGCTCGGATGATCCATTGGTTAACGGAGACCTGCAAGTGTTGGCTTCAGAGTAAAGGCATTCCGAAGGCTCTTTGGCGGAAGGGATAGCCTGTGCAGCTCATATCATCAACCGGATACCTCTTAGTCCGATCATAGTGAAGACTCCTTATGAGCTAATGTTCGGATTAAAGCCCAGCGTGAAACACCTTAGGGTGTTTGGATCTACCTGCTACATACACTCTCCGGGTGCTCTCAAGATAAAGCTAGCCTTTGTTGGGTATGATGAGCAGAGGAGAAGATGGAGGTGTATGGATCCTGCGACGAAGAGACTCATCGTGTCGAGAGACGTGCTCTTCGATGAGTTGACGCCGTATTGGGGTAGCTCTTATGTGGAGCTAGAGATGAGCAGGTCAGATGGTGGGATGAAGGAGGCTGCTGCCAAGGAAGTGAAGTTGCCTGAGTCAACAGGTGCTCTAGGTTGTTCTAGCTCCGGGGCAAAGACGTCAGGGTCAGGAAGTAGGGGGAGTGATACTCCAAGTACTTCTGGCTCGAAGGCAGAGGCTTCCGGTTCAGGAAGCAGGAGGAGTAGTGTTCCAGGAAGTTCTTGTTCAAGAGGGGAGTCTTCTGGTTCAGGTAGCAGGGGGAGCGTTGCTCCAGATGCTTCTGGTTCCAGTAAGGAGGCATCATGTTCAGGGAGCAAGGGGAGCATTGTTCCGGGTTTGCCCGGAAACGGAGCTGGTTCAGAAGCAGCGGAGGTGGTTAGCCATGATCAGGTTTTTCGGAGATCGAAGAGGATCAGTAAGCCACCAGCTCCATATAACGAAGGGAACACGGCAGAATTAGTCCCGTGTTTCTTTGTTAGCCCTCAGGTCGAGAAAGGTACTTCTAGCTGTGATGACCCCACTAGAATAAAGGAGGTGATTGCCACCAAGACTGAAGAGGTGACCTCTCTCAGAGGTAATGAGGCTTGGACTTTTGTGCCCAAGGTAGTTGGTGATACTCCTGCGATGCATGAGTGGAGGTTGAAGCTGAAGAAGGCAGAGGGAAGCATGACTCCTTTTTGGAGATGCTGGAGGGCTCCCTCATGGTCCATGATATGTGTGGCGAAGACTATGTCTTGGACATCTCTTCGTAGATGCTATCGGAGGGACCAGGTGCAAGGTTACGGGAGCTGCTGGAGTTATTCACCACTTCTCACTTCAAGGGGGAGTGTTGAAATCTGTGAAGTCAAAGTGGGAGAATGGAATTCTTGGACCTATCCGCGCGGACTACACGGACAGGGTTAGCGGACTGCTAAGTCAGCAGGGATGTTACATGCGATTTGTTCTATGGCGGCCTGGGCAGTCTGTTCGCGCGGACAATGCGGACAATAGCAGCGGTATGTCAGGCCGGTGTATACTCAGCAGGCAGTTGAATCCCAGGAAGTAACTGGGTGGATAGAAACTCTATCCACGGAGTCCGACATGAAGCGGACTGAAGAACTAGAGCTCGGCAGACCGGTTTGGCAGTTGCCTTGGTCTGGCTCTGGTGAAGCGGCAAGTGGAAGCCGCGAAGACCGTCGGTCAGCGCGGACAGAAGCTGGAGGTCACCCGGTATGGCGGGCTAGATCCAGTGTCCGCCAGTAAGTGCGGACTGGCCCTTGTGGCTAGTGGACTGGACTTGGTGGGTTTTGAACCAAGTCCAGGTTGGCTCAGTCCGGGGAGATCACGCAGTGGAGCGCGGGCTATTTTCTCAGTCCGCCAAGCTCAATAGAAGTGCTAATTCCTTGATTGCTAGCTTGGGGATATGCGGACTGGAGTATTGCATGTGCAAGAGCGTGCGGACTGGAGCTAGAGTCCGCTGAGTTCGGTTAGCCTTGTGATGAGGTTATGAACTCAGGGAAGCGGACTGGAATAGTCTGTGTTATTGCGGACTGGAGTTTGCTGTGTAAGCAGACTAGATCGGCGTGTCCGCTGAGTCTGGCAGGTGCCTTGGGAATAAGGCAATGGACTCGGGATGTGCGGACGGGAGCTGGGTGTCCGCTGAGTCCAGCAGGTGCCTTGATGGCAAGGATGCGGGCTCGGTTTAAGTGGGCTGGTACTGTGTCCGCGGATTGGCGGACACAGCTATTGCAGAGTCAGGCTGTGGTCTTGGCTTGGCCTTTGGCGGCAAGGCGGACTTGAGAATGGAGTCTGGCCTTGGAGAAGCTGGGGCGGACTGGCTATCTGTACAGGAGCGGTGAACTGGTGTGTGTCTACGGGCTGGCGGACACACTTGTTCTTACTGCGGGATGTGGCAGTGTTCCTATCGGCTAGGGACCTGACCATACTCATCATCGTGCCTATAAATAGGACCCACGTCACATCAAGAACAGAGACCCAACCGAAGTAAGTGAACAGTATCTTGAGCTCACGTAAGTTGCTGCAGACTGGACTTTGGTGTCCGTGCGGTTTAAAGAGTTGACGGGTGTGCTGTGCAGGTTGTGCGGATAGCGCTGGAAAGCCAGGACTTGGCTCTGATTGCGGTCAGGGACAGTGCGGACTCTGCGGTTAAGCAACATGCGGTAAACAGCAGGTCGCGGATAGCGACTAGGCGGTCTTCTCTTTGGCAACTTGGTTTGGGGTTCAGGAAGACGCCTGCTTCAGGCGGACTGTTCCATTCGGTAGCGCAGCGTGTGCGGTCTGGCGGCTAGGCGACCTCACGGTCAGGCGGCCTGCAGATCGGCGGTGATGAGCTAAGCATTGGAATAAGGGGTATTCCGCGCGGCTTGGGTTGCGGTCTGGCGACCTGGCGGACTGAGCGGACTCCACAGCAGTAAACCGACAGCTTGTTGATTGAGTACGCGCGGCTTGTCTTGTTTCTTGTCTTTGTAACTGTCTCTGCTCTCCTGGTTTGGTTATTGTTGAAGCATGTCTCGCCATGTATGTCTCACCTTGTAAAGAAGTTTCCTCTTGATCAATAAAGACGCTTGTGCTGCATGTGTTGCTGGTTGTTACTGCTTTGTTGAGATAACCCCTGCTTTCTCCAAGATCCGGGACAACGTTCAACAGTATAAGTGGAGGTGTTCTCCTCCGGTTTGTTGAGTTTCAACAGGGTATCCGAGGAGGCCTCTGTGGGTTTGTTGAAAATTTAACAAGCTCGTCGAACATCTGTGTCCGATGGTATGCGGGAACGTACTGATCGGTCAACAGGTTCTTCATAACTGCCCATCCAATAGGTGGGACCCCGTTCCCGGCTCCTAGCCTATGCTCTTCATTCAGCCAATAAGTTTTGGCGCGTCCCGTTAGCTTCATCCTGGCAACTTGAACCTTTTGAGGGTCCGTAAGGGTGTGCCAATAGAAGTAACACTACATATCCACCATCCAAGTAAGGAAGATCTGGGGATCTCCCATGCCATCATAAATGGGGGCGTCAATCTTAATGGCCCTAGTAATATTGAAAACATGATCGAGGCGGTGGTCTTGAGGGGGCACTCGGGGAGAGTCCCCATCAGAGTCCGAATCAGGAGTTTGTTGGCGTCGGTTGGGTTGCTCAACATTAATGGGTAGCGGGGGTGGCCTTGCTTGATTTTGTAGGATCTATGCTAACATGTTCCTAACCTCCGTCATTTCGTTAGTAGCCCTACTATGGCCTCGGTGTTGGGATCCACAGGCTCACTCACAGCCATCCTAGGCGTAGACGGTGTCGTGTATTCCGATCCTAGCCTAGTGCGCATTCAGGTTTAGAAAAATCTTGGAAAGATGATTTTTCATAGGGCTGCAGCTATACTGGAAATAGGATATTTTTATAGATTCCAGACGTGAGTAACACATGGATCATTAAAATTTTTTTTTTGAAATTTCGCTAGAAAATAAAGATTTTAGCCCGCTATTGACAGACCACCGAAAATAAATTTTTTGTGTTTCTAAAGATCAGATTGACCAACAAGGAACACAGCGAGGATGTTTGCAACGTGGGAGTTGAAATAACCTCCTCTGATATCAAATTGATGTAGGGGAGACCGTGATACGTGTTCGACTACACTAACGGAACTATCGTCGAAGAACATAAAAATATGATAGGAGGGCTCCGACCAAAAACGAGCAAAAAGGGGTCGGGTTGGCTCCCAAATCCGAATGATAAAAATCAATATAGAAGATTCAAGCCGGACTCTATACAACGTCCTTAAGACCTACCTCTCCAACAAGCACACAACTGACCGTAAACCGGACTCGATACAACGTCCTTAATACCTACCTCTCAAACAAGCACACAACTCACCGCACCTACACAAGCACCTATTTTATCAACTTGAGTCGTTTCAAACGCAGCAATATTTTATTTCGGAGTAGCGGAAAACTTCAAATGGCGGTCGAGTTCCAGTTGAGATTAACTCCCTTGTTAACACAAAGTGTACCGATCTTGGAGAGCAAGTCAAGGATAGGCTAAGGATCGCTCCCGCAACGGATCTTCCCGATCCGGTATACAAGAGATTCAATAGCAACGAAGTCGAATCAAATTTTGCAAGCAATGTATTTAAAAACCATGGAAAAGACGGTTCACAAAACCTCCACAAACTCAAAGCAAGAATCACTAAGAGAGGAAGAGATTACCCAACCAAGAACATCAATCACACAAGATATGGTGGGAGATTCATTCTCTCCACGGAACCACCGGCTTCACACCGAATGGGGCTGCAACCTTCTTCCTTGGAGCCACACCGAAGGAAGCCACACCGAAGTTGCACCTATCGGGATGGAGGTAGTAAGGGGAGGATTCCCACCAAAGTGGGGGGGGGGGGGGCAAGGAGAACACCTCTTGGCCGAATTCCTCACAAGGGAAATAGGGTTTCTTCTTCAATCAATAATAAAATCCACATAAGAGCCTCCTTATATAGGAGTTACAATAAGCCTTAACCATCCATGATGGAGATGTAATCTCATCCATCCGTATAGTTAAATACACACCACAAAATATAAATTGTCCAAAATTAAAATTACATAACATTTATGAATATAACCTTATCATCCAAACATGGAATAATTTTATATTCATCAATATAAAATAAAAGTGCATGAAATAAGATAATTAATTCTTCACGATGGATTTAGCACGCCACGGGCGGAGGTTGTAACATGGTCTTCCTTCAGCATCATCATGGCACCTAAGATCTTTGGGTCGTTGTGCCTCGACAACCGGGTCATCATCAAGTAGTGGCGGAGAGGCCGCGACATCAATGATGATGATGAATATTCAGATGATGAGCCAAAGAAAAAGAAAGTATCTAAGAAGAGGAAAGCTCCTCCACCTCCTGCCCCAAAACAAAGTTCAACAAATGACATTCCTTACTATATCCTCCAGAAAATCACTTCTTATAAGGGCATGCCAGCATGAATGTGGATGTCCTAGAATCAACAAAAAGAAAGGAAGAAAAGCAGGAGATATTCTCCTCCTCCACAGAGATTCAGAAAGGAACCTCCTCCTCCTCCTCCATCAGCTGCTGGTGCTTCTAGTTCTTAAACTCCAAGGACTACCCAATTTCAGACCTATCAGAGACATAAGTGTAGATCCTCATCTTCAGGAAGCATCCAACAAAGACAGTATTCATCTAGCAAGCATCACCAACAACAACAACAGCAACATCAAGAACATCAACAAAAATAATTCACTAAACATCAAAAGGCTGAAAGCCCCAAGAAACCTGCTTCCCCTCCTATACCATTTGAAGAAACTGAAACATCTACAACTGCTAGGATGTCCAGGTTTCAGGAACTGGTTGATCTTTCCATGATTAACAAAGCTAAAGCTCAAGGGAAGGATTCCTCTCAATACTCTACAATGTACAAGTACAAAAAGGAAGAACTGAATAGGTTTGCTAAGGCTAACAAGTTCTTTAATGTTGATGATTATATGAAACTGCATCCAGAAGTAGTAGTGCCTAGGGCTACATCTCTTAATATCATTGGGGCTGCTGACATGATAATGACTATGGCTCAAGTTACAGATCCTAATAGGGAAATTATATTTACATAGTCTGGAGACAAAGCCAAAGAGGAGAAGCACAAGGAGAAGAAGAAGAAATAAACTTTGAACTGTCTTTAGTCTTTCTGAGTTACTTTAAACTACTTATCTATTTCTTGATACAAAGCTTATTGTACATATATATTTGCTGCATATTTTAAATTTCCTGCCAGATATATTCTTATTTTGCTTTGTATATAATTTGTGTCTGTAATTAGTGACTTCACGCAAATAAGGGGAGATTATTGGATCCCTAGTTAGATTTGGGCTAGGTTCACTAAATTAGGAAGTTTGACCCAACATGTATAGCCAGGGTCATGATTGTGTCCTAGAGTTTAGTCCATGTCCTTAGAATCAGCACTACTTGGACCAGCCATCAATAGACTGCAAAAGACTCAAGACTTAAAGAAATATCAAAGAATCAGAAAATGAGTTCGATGTTCATCGAACTCAGGTCGACGCAAGCCGTGATCAGCTCAACGAACTCAGAGACAATTCTCTGAGCTGAGCTAGACGAACTTGAATCTCAGGTCGATGATTTCCAGAGTATACTTTCAACATTCCAAGTCCAGAATGTTTCACTTAAATCCAGTCGACGAACTTAGTTCTCAGTTCGACGAACTTAGTTCTCAGGTCGACGATTGCTGAGTATTCTACTTCAATATGTTATTCTAGACACATCTAAGTCCAGGATCACACTCTAGTCGACTAAACTAGTTCTCAGCTCGACGAACTTAGAACATAGTCTTGGCAAGATTTATCAAGTAGCAGTTAGAAGCTCTCAGCTCGACGACACTAGTTCTCAGGTCGACGATTTCTAGACACATACTTCAACATTCTTAAATCCAAGAAACATGGAATTCTGAACTCCAGTTGACGAAGTTACACTCTCAGCTCGATGATCTTGATGCACAGAGTTGGAAAGGTTCTAGAGAAATCAGTTCTGTCCTCAGGTCGAAGATCTTGGATCTCAGGTCGACGAACAACTATTATCTGGTCGACGAACTTAGATTCTCATATCGACGAACTCTGGATCGAGGTCGACGAATTCTGCTCGACGAATTCTGTAAAGTTCCAGACTTGGAAATTTCCCTCCCTCTGTCCCTCTTCTATTTCAATAATTCCTGAGTAATCATTGCTTAAATATTCTCTGAATATTACCGTTAAAAGCAAGCATTGATTACGGTCTTCATTAGGGTTATTTCTTATCGTTTTTCCATGGGATAGTTGGGGAAACCAATCAATGCAAATATTCTCCAGGCCGTCATAAATCAATGCAGAAAGGAATTCAAATTTCAAAAGGAAATTTATATGGAAATATAAAAGGCATTTTCTTCCTGTGAAGTAGTCAGAAAGAAAAATATAGTGAATAAGCATCTTCTTCTTCTCTCTCGATAGCACACTTTGAAATAAGAGAGCGAGAGAGTTACTCATAAAAAAATGAACACAGTGATATACAGAAACAAGCCCTACACCAGAGAAAGAACATCAAGCTGAAGAAGAAGAAGAACAACCATTAAAATCAATAGTCTTCTTCTGCCTTCATTACAGGATTCTTTAAAGGACAACAAACATTCTATCTGTCAAGAAGTTCCTAGAGTTCTTCTAGTCAAAGAAAAAGTTTGAAGACCTATCACCATGCAGCAAGACTCCAACTATCTTAACCATTCTTTAACTCTAGGGGAGCCCTTGCTAACATCAAGATCAACTACAGTCTTCTCAGTTGTATTTGAGAAAGAGAAGACATAATCACTCTCTCATCCCCCACTGTATAAAGGGTTCTTAACACCCTTCAAAAGTTATTCCTGATTGCAAGTCACCAGATCATAAGACTTGAGGTTTGGTTTTTGAGCACCTGATCAAAAGCTCATTGGTGGCAGTCACCTGATAAAAAACCTGAGTAGATTCCTACCATGGTGGTAGAAGAGTGGATGTACCCAGGTTGGGGAACCACTATAAAATTCTTGTGTTTTCTGGGTTACTCTTTTCTTTTGTTCTTGTTGTGGCTGTACTAGTTAGGTTGCTGTGTTTGTGAAAACTTATATTTGCTGTGCCTGTGTTGAGCCATATTATTTTAGGACTACGTTTTTTTTATTTACAGCAAAAGATTTAAAAACCTAAAGATACTCTATTCACCACCCCTGTAGAGTATACCAGATCTAACCCCTAACATCCATGTGTAATGTTGGATGCTTATAACCATCATGTGTTGTTTTAATTATTTCATTTCATGTGCTATGATGGGTTCATATAACCATCATATTTTCAATTTTGAATTTTGAATTTTGAATGAAGGGAGATTGAGTGTTGTAAGCCTATATATAGGCCATGATATTTGTCATATTGAATGAGTTATTGAATGAAAAGAAAACCCTAACTTGACTTTAGAATCTAATTCTCCTCTCCCCCTTGGCCTCCCCCTCTCTTCTCCCTCCTTGGCATAGTTCGGCCAACCTTATCCCTCCCTCTCTTTCTCCTCCTTCCTCTCCTCTTATCATTAAGGAAAAACCCGACCCCTTCCTTTGCCCTTCAAGTTAGGCCACCCTTCAACCCCTAGCCACCAACCACCACTTCCTCCTCATCAAAACCGACCTCCAACAAAGCAACCATTTAACTACCTCCTTGAAGAAATCGGCCATGACAAGGATTTCCTTTGTGGATTCCATTCTGGCATGACGTGACGAAGGCATACAAGTTTCCTCTCCATCTAGCGCAACTCCGGCGGAGCCGTTGAAGAACGATCCAAGCGGAGAAATCCGAATCAGCCATTCTGATAGGGTAACGAATCCTTTCTACCTATTGTGCGTTTCTCTTTCTATATTAATTCCTGTGGTGGTAGATTCTTGGCGTTGAATTTTGAATCGTTAATTAATCGTGGTTTCTTCAATTGGTTTTGTGTTGTCTTGATTGAATTAGTTTTCAAAAAGATTTGGCGAACCTTCGTATTCTTTTTGTTGTGAGAGATCTACCTTTTCCGAATCGTATTTTATTTGGTAGATCTCTTTTGGTACAACACCGCTCGTTCGGATCGGGTGAGTCCTTTTAGCCGGAAAGAATATTGGCCTATAGCCTTTGTTCAATCCTAAGCGGTTTCGCTACCCGTACGCTAGCATATAATTGATAGGATTAATTAACGTGTGCGCTGCATTGAACGATTGTGGGGGTATAGGATTGGATCGTAGAGTGGTATACGTGCTAGTCCGTAGATCTATCCGTTGTCAAACGTGCAAGTCTGCATCAATTTGGTATCACAGCCAGGTTGTGCTAATTTCTTAATTAGTACCATCCTAGAAAAAAAATTAAAACAATTTCTTCAGCACGCCGACACGCACTTGCCCATTTCATTGCACAACATATAAATCATTTTTTAATTTTTGGGTCTGCAAATAGCGGCCTAAAATTTTCAATTTTTCTCAAAATTAAAAAAAATAAAATTATTGAATTTTCACATCATTTTATTAGTAAGAAATCAAAAAAATATTTTATTTATATTAAGCCATTATTTTTATTAAATAATTACAAAATTATAATTTTGGTCTGCCAATAGCGTCCTATGTTTTTTATTTTTCCAGCAAAAAAATCTGTAAATTTTTTTTTTAATAATCTTCAATTTATTTCCTCTAAGAAAACAAAAAAAAATATTTTTTTTACCTTAGTTACTAAGTAGGAACAATTCCATCTTTGAAAATTATTTAGGGTCATGTTCATTTATCATTGCATGTGCACCAGTTCCGGTTGAGTGTTCTATCTGGTTCTCACTAAAATAGTATATGGCGTATATGCTGCCCGGATAGACTATACATATGCTAAGGATATGACTAAACACACCCCTAGGGCACAACACATTTATCCTACTTATGACGGTTTAGGATGTCCCCAAATTTTTAGATATTGTCTTAAGGGATTAGAGCATTAATTTAATGGCCACTTATGGGATGACCACAAAAAGATTAACTTTGCCCGAGAGCGACTAGTATGTCAAGCCCAGTTGTTTTGGTTAAACTAAGACCGTCGTGTTGGTAGTTATCGTTATGCTTGGCCGCACATGCATAGCCTACTCTCGGATCAATTTGATCCTGCCTACCTTCGCCCTGCTAATACTAAGCCTAAGAGTGAGTATAGTTATGGCACTAGATTCCTACCAGCATTTCAAAATGACTATAAACCAAACGTCCAGACCAGGCGACAGATAACTGATGATTTGACTAACCTAAAACAAGGGAACAAGTCGGTCTTGGATTATATGCGTCTTTTTAAGGATATGATGTTTAGAAGTGGTGTGAAAGAGTCACCAGAGATAACCCTCTCTAGGTTTCGTAAGGGGTTAAACCCCTACATCTAGGGTAAATTACTATGCTATTGGCACACCGATATAGACTCCACTTTTACCACGACATTAGAAATTGAGAAGCACCACCTTCCTAGGAATAAAGCTCACTCGTGCCAGACTGCAAAGGACGTATTAGGACCACCACCCACTTTTAGGGAAACCATTCCTAATAGGTCATTTGCTGTGGACTCGATAGATGTTATCACAATGGTTATGCCTCTGTTAGCTTCTACATCTAAGCCCCTAGAGATAGAGACTAGTACCTCTGAGGATTCCGATGTGGATATAGAATCTTTGGATGATGAAGTTGACCAGCTAGGTGAGAGTATCCCTTCACGTATGATAGTGCCCGACGAGTCTGATGATTCTGAAAGTGAGGGAATCCCTTGTGATTTAGAAGACGATGTATGGGATGATTACATTCCGATCTGTCAGAGTATTCCATTGCCTATTACTTGCCCTTCTAGCATTGTGTCAGTTCACCCTAGTATTGAGTGCCCTCTCCATGAGACGATCCCCATCATGATAGAGCCTACGATCACACCCACTGAGGTTATATCTGAGTTATCTAAGGAGCCTTTGAGTTAGGATTTTTCCATTGTCATTGTCGACCCTGACTTAGAGGATGTTCCAACTTATTGGGAAGACTCACCTTTTGTGAGAAGGTTACGTTTGGATGATTTTAGCGCTGCAAACCCCAACAAATACTCTTTGTTGTTATCTCCATTATCTGAAGTTCAATCTGAATTAAATAATTCTCTGGGTGCGTTTTTATCCATTTCAGAGACCTATACAGATTCTGAATTAAACGACTTGCCTAGTGTGTTGGAAGAAATTGCAAGCAAGGAAGTGGTATTTTTGAACGATTCTTTGGTTTTACACCCGGATGAGAGTACCTTGAAGTTATCACCGATTGGTGAAAGTTATTCTGATTTGGATTTTATCCCGGGTTTGATTTTACCGACACTTCCTCCTATCTATGAGCCCACATTAGTTGACGATTTAGGACGTGGCATCGGTATTCCTAAACTGAGTTGTTGTGACTCGGCCACTCTTTTAATTATGTTCCTACCTTGGCATTGTTTCAGCACTTAGATATTAGTACGTTGAGCGCGCTAGTTTTTGGTCTGTTCACCGCACCGCGTAGATCTGACTATGCGTCACATTTGGCTATTCATTTCTATGCGTGTCTAGCTATGGTTCTATCCTCTCCCATTTCTGATTCTTTGGTTATTATGCCTCTAGATGTGGTGTCTCCTTCACATACATATATCCCACACCTGGTCGCACGTATTTACCCACCGCCATTTGATGACCCTTTTTCCCACAGGTTAGTGACCAACGTTAGGCCCCATGAATTGTATTGCTTGCACCACTTGTCCCATCTGGGAGTGTCCAACTACTTTAATATTTATGATGAGCGGTTTCCCTTGGCATATCTTCATGCCAAGCGTGAAAATATTAATTTTAAAATTATGACTGTGAATTTGAAGCCTATGAAAATCATCTTTGATTAAAAGGCTCCCGTCCCCCCGGACTTAACCCCTTTACCCTCCGTATTTGGGTTAAGTCATGTAGCCCACAGTTTCACTCCTCACGATTGTATGATACTTAGGCGCATGTTGAAACGAAATCTCGGACTCTTGTAGAGTTCACCCGTGGGGAAGGGGTGATCGCGCAGCTACTTCGCTCCTGCAAACAAGACAACAAAAGAGATGAGTGAAGAACCGACCCAAGGGCTCGGTGGGGAGGACCCACCACACACCCGGAAGACCTGAGAGTACTTCCCCTCCTTATCCACAGGCCGAGCTAAGGCTACCTCAGAAAGCACTACAGGACCAAGAAGCTAGGGAGTATGAGAGCGTGCCCTCTGAGGTGCCCCCTTGGGTTCTATTTATAGAATTCTGAAAATGTCCTGCAAATAGCCAACCTCCGCTATTTTGAGCAGCTATATGCAGTCCAACTTGGTCTGCCAACAGCATAGCTCTGCTATTCCAACAAGCTAATCGCACTCATGGGGATGGCATCCAGGTAATTTCACCTCAGGGCTTCTACTGGGCCCCTTCTAGAGATACGGAGGTCAGCTCGCCACTAATCTCTCCCCGCGAGAGGCGGGTGCGACCTTGCTCTAGAGGCTTGCCTACTCTTCTTGGGCGAGCGCGAGCCGGGCCACCACGACCCGACAATCCTCTACCTAGGCGGACAAGCGGCCCAATCGTGTATAGGAGAGCGGGCTGGCGGCCAGACTTCCAACTGTAACCATGGGAGCCTCGGAGGAGGGCTCGCCATTCTGGACTCGTCGAATCCATCTCCGAATAACAGTTCGATGAATGCCGACCGGAAAGCTCTGCTCGACGAATGGCAAGTGAGGTTCTGTTCGACGAATGGCGAGCGAGAAGGGTGAAGAGGCCAACTCGTATGGCTCGCCCCCCGAACTAGGTGAGAAGGTCGAAGAGGCCAACTCGCGTGGCTCGCCCGCCCGACCTGGGCGAGAGCGAGCTGGCCTGCTGCCACCTCCCCCTCGCATGTTGTTCCGTTGCGGGACGGGTGACCCGGTTCACTCGGCTGGCTTGGCAGGGCCCGCTTGACGAACACGGGGTTGTACACAATCCCCGTCTTTTTGGCTTGACCAAGCTCAGAAAGAATCACCCAACCCGCGTGTTCGGCGAGTGCTATGCTGAGCTGGCATGGAATCTTCTGGTGGGTCCCACTAGTCGGCTATAAATATACCACTTAGCCCAGGGGTGAATCCCTACCTCATCTCATCTTTT
The DNA here is from genome assembly GCA_039583875.1 of Platanthera guangdongensis. NCBI lineage: Eukaryota > Viridiplantae > Streptophyta > Magnoliopsida > Asparagales > Orchidaceae > Platanthera > Platanthera guangdongensis. Next base: position 76,017,413 of record CM077167.1, read on the forward strand.
CAAGCGGACTGCAGCTGCTCTATGCAGTCAGCGAGGAGGTGCGAGCCTATCTGGCAGCCGCGGGCCAAAAGACTCTGGAGGAGGCCCACGAGGCCGCCCCTTGGTTGGTGCATGTGTCTCCCGACCCTCTCTTTAGGCCGGTAAAAGGAAGGATTGTTAGGCGGTCCCCGACGAATAACTTTCCAGGCTCCAGCTCGGCGGCTGGCGCCTATGTCGTTTTAGAGGTATGGGATCATCCTTCCTGACTTGTTGCTTCATTTTTGACCTTTAATCTCGTAGGTGCTGCCGCATGAAGATGAGGGTGATGGGGGGGGGGGGGGAGGATCGCTCCCCTCCCTTGTCGTCTGAGAGGATTGCTAGCCCCTCAAGTCTGGCTCGTCCACCCCAGAATACCCCTCGGTCACCAGTTCCCACCGGACTAGGGAAATTTCTTGCAGCCCTCGAGGGAGAATCCTTTTAGAGTCGGCCGAGTTCTTCCCGTCCTTCCACCGGTATGGACGGCATGCCGACCCCTGGTAAGCTCGCACTTGGTGCTTATTTTGTTCTCGCCCGTCCCCTCTGAATCTCTTCTTTGCAGGCTACAATCCGATTTCCTCTGAAACTGAGATGAGCGAAGGGTACTCGCCTCCTCCTAACATGGACGGTGTTTCGAATTACCTAGGCGACCCATCTGACATGGTGGGGATGAAGAGGTAGGTGACGCGGCTGTTCCAGAAACATACTTTGTTGCTTCAGGAGATCGTCAAGAGAGTCGACCGAGACAAGGCCGAGACCGAGGCTCGGCTCGCGGCTTTGGAGGGGGCTCTGCGTGCGGCAGAAGGTGGTGAACTCACCTCACCTGGAGTGCATATTATGCGGGCCGAGTAACATCTAAAGAGTGTTACGGAACAAGTTGGCCTGGCCCAGCAGGATTTGGTGGCGGTGCGCGATTACCACTATCGCCGCATGCCGCCGCGAACCGGAATGCAGAGGCGGGGCAGGTGGAAGTGGATCCAGTACTGATCCACCCTCTCTTTCCCTTTATTCGCGGACCATCACTGGGTCAGGCCGCGTTTGCGCTTCGAGTTGACTTGCTTCGGGAGCGGGGGAGGGGGGGTTACTATTACTTCAAAAACTTACTCAATGTCTGTATCTATCTGCGACTTTTCTTGACCGTCTACGGGTCTGGTTTCTGATTTCTGGTGTATGTCGTTTTTATCGTGTTGCTACTTGATATTCTCTAAGGTGGTCACGAACGCACCCGGTCCTCCGCTCGCCGCCCTCTCGGGCGGGTGCGAGGCCATAGGATGGACTCGTCTAACCCACCAACCTGATCTTAGTGGGAGCGGGCCAGGAGACTCGCCAACTGAGAGTCTCCCCGGCTCGCTCAGAGTCCCGGGCGGCTGCGTGCTGCGGCACGCCCGCCCGCTTTTCGTGCGGATGCGGGCGGGCGAGACCCGCTGCCGAACGGTCTCGGCGGTGCGGTTGCGAGCCGGGAAGTTGAACCGTCAGGCCTGATTTTTGCTATACGCACTTTTTGTAAGACACCCACCCTTCACGGATCCCAAAACACGGCACGAAGGGGGCTCTTATGACCGGAACAACCGCAGAAGGTCACGCCGCAGGTAGTGTCAAAACCTTTAGGAGGTCACGCCGCAGGTAGAGCCATGCCAGGACGTATAAGATTGATTATCCAATGAAAAAGATAGTGGAGTTGTATTTGAGAGAAGTCATCCAATTGCATGGAGTTCCCGTTAGTATCATTGCAGACCGAGACTCCAGATTTACTTCCTGTTTCTGGAAGAGTTTGCAGGAGGCTTTGGGTACAGACTTGAGATATTCTACCGCATACCACCCGCAGACTAATGAGCAGATTGAGCGAGTCAACCAGATTGTGGAAGATATGATCTGCTGTTATATTCTGGACCACGGAGGAGTGTTGGATGAACGCTTGAGGCTGATGGAATTTTCATATAATAACAATTATTAAAAGAGCCTGCAAATGGCTCCTTTTGAAGCCTTGTATGGGAGGCGCTGCAGAACACCGTTGTTTTGGACTGAGGCTGGTGAGAGGCCTTTGTTGGGTCCTGATGCGCTCTAGGAAATGGAAGTTGCTGTGAAGCTTATTCGGGAGAAACCTTTGTTGGCCTATCAGCTCGAAGGGGGGTCTTATGTCCTGAACAGCCGCCTTGCGGTAGCATTAGCGCACGGGCTAACCTGTACCACAATACGCCTATTCCGCCGGCTACAACCATATCAATATAACACGCCAACCCAAAAAAAATATAAGCAAGAGAAGTCAATCCACACTAAGCAATAATGTCGAAATCAGTACAACAAAAGAGAAGCTAAAACATGCTTCTACGTATCAGAGTACATCTATCAACTGCCCAAACGGGCTATATTAGAGTCTCAAAACACTCACATCAGTAACTGATGGTAGCGACGGTTCCGTCCCCTCAGGCCCAACCGTCCTGGCCTGGCTATCCTGCTGCATAGTCTACGACCACTCTACCTGCGGCGTGACCTCCTAAAAAGGAAGACGTAACAACTGTTAGTCGAAACGACTAAGTGGATTCACATCCGCTCCCTCGACGACTCCCCGGCACCGGGCGGGGAGAACGAACAAGGATAATATACATATGCAAATAATAAAAGGAGTACAAGCAGGTGGCAATAGAGTAACAATATGATGATCTAGCAAATATGTAAAAGCTATAGCAAACTAACAATTATAAGTAACAGTAAGGAAGTAACTTATCTTATAAGAATGCCCATACAAACTTATAAGTTAAGGATCAGGTTACATAAAGGTAAATCATCGTATAAGAGTGCCCATACAAACTTATACGATGAGGATCTTGTTGTGCAATATTATGAAATGCTATGTATGCTATGCAATGACTCACCCATGATCACACACATGCAATTGATATGTCGACACAGACTGTAGTTCCCACTTTTCGAGCAGGTAGCTAACCACTCTTGCGTCATGTTGGGTACATTGGAATACATGTACCTGATTTGAAGAAGCCTCACCCTACTCAATGATATACATCAAAAAGTATTTGATGTGTTTTGAGTTTAGTTGTGCAGGTTAAGTATTTGCAGGGAAAGCTGAAACGTTTCTAAGTCCATGTGTCAACACCCAGAAGAAAAGTGTCGACACTTAAGAAGACTTGTGTCGACACCTAGAGAAGCAGTGTTGACACTTGGAGTAATTGTGTCGAAACCAGGAATGCAGAGTCGACACTAGAAGGAAAGTGTCGACACATACATGCTGTGTTGACACACAATGAAGAAATGTCCAGAGAATCTGTGTCGACACTTAGAAGCAGTGTCGACAACCAAAGGAACTTTGTCGACATCAAAAGTGTCGACACTAGGAGACTGTGTCAACACTCACCAAATTTCAACAAATTCTAAGTACAAGTGTCGACACAAAGGATATGTGTCGACACTCAGCCAAAGTCTCAACATATGAAGAATGTGTCGACACAAAGGAGATGTGTCGACACTCAGCCAAAGTCTCAACACAAGAAGAATGTGTCGACACAAAGGAGCTGTGTCGACACTCAGTAAAAGTATCAACACAGAAGGCATCTGTCGACACCAAGAAGATGTGTCGACACTTAGCAAGTATCAACACAAGAAGATGTGTCGACACAAAGGAGTTGTGTCGACACTTACAAGAAATCAACTAAGAAGGACTTGTGTCGACACATAGGATCAGTGTGGACACATGTTGAAGTTGTAGTGTCGAGAAGCAGATTCTACAACACAAGGAGTTGTGTCGACACCATGAAGGCTAGTGTCGACACTTAGCTTACTTGTGTCGACACTTGCTCTATTAGTGTCGACACTTAAAGACTGACTGTCTCGACACTTTCAGACAGTTACAGAAAAATCAAGAAGTGACTGGATGACTTGACAGCTGCCATTCCAGCCGGTCTACTGCAACTATCAAAGCTGTCAGAAAGTTATTAGAAATAGGATCAGCCGGTCATCATGAAGAAAGCCTATATAAAGGCTTATTCTGTCAGCAATCAGAAGAGGATTAACAACAATCAATTGAAGTGATCAGAAGATCTAAGAAGTTGGAGAGAGAGAGAGCTCCTTCCAAGAAGACAGTTGTTGAACCAGGCTGTGAAGAAAAGATTCAGATTGAGATCTGATTCTTAAAGTCAGCAGTGATTGAAGATCATCTGCATAAAGACTCAACCCTACTGTGTTCTAAATTCAAGAAGTTTTGAAGGAAGCCAAGGGAGGTTGATCTCAGCAAAGTTCTTCCAAGAACTCTTCAAGAAACCAGACAACTCTTCTCTCTCAATCTGAGTTGTGGGTATATACATTGTAATTTTAATTTCTTGTAGGATCCTAAGGGATCTAAGTTGTAAGCCTGAAATTATAAAGGATGAGTGGTAGGGCCGATGTGCCTGAGTGTAGGAGATACTTTTCTCTGAGTGTAGGCCTTGTTGAAGGCTGAGTGTAGGTCTTTGTGAAGACTGAGTGGTAGGGCTGTGTGCCTGAGTTGTAGGAGTGGGATCACTCTAAGCTGTAGGAACCTATTTGGAGTTCTGAGTGTAAGATCTGAGCATCTGAGGAATAGTGGAGAAGTTGGGCTGAATCTAGTACACTACTAGATAGGCGAAGGGGGAAAGTGGATGTACCTAGACCTTGGGGAACCACTATAAAACTGTGTGTACTCTGTGTGTGTGATTGATTCTGTGTATGCTGTGTTAAAGTTCTGTGAATTCTGTGATTAATTCTGCCTAAAAGTTTAAAAAGATAAGGTCACCTATTCACCCCCCCCCCCCTCTAGGTGATTAGGTACAATTTCTTTCTAGTGGTATCAGAGCCATGTTGCTCAAAAAGGACATAACTGTCTAAGTAAAAGATCCTGTTGGCAGATTCAATATAATCAAGGGCAGACTCAGCATAATCAAGAAAATCAAGAAAATGGGTTCAGCAGAGAATCACAAAGAACTTGGATCCATGAAGTTGCCAATTTGCAGAAAGGAGATTTTTAGCATCTGGAAAGAAAGGGTTAGACTATTTATGGAAGCCTCTGACCCTAGAATCTATATTACAGTCAAAGAAGGGTCATATATGCCAATGAAAGTATCAGTTTTGGATGCAAATCAGAGAACTCTTAAGGACTTTTCAGAGATGACTAAAGATGAGATTATTCTGGCGATCATGGACAAGAGGGCTCAAAATATAATTGTAAGTGCAATAGATGATGCCACATTTCAGAATTTGATACACTGTAAAACATCAAAGGAAATGTGGGACACACTGATAGTGTACATGGAGGGCTCTGAAGAAGTTAGACAGGACAGAAAGTTTTTATTGAATCAAGAGTATGAAAGCTTCAGACAAGGCAGGTTTGATAGCATAACTGAGTGCTATAAGAAATTCTATAAGATAGTTAATGAGTTAATGTCATATGAAAGAGAATTCAACAATTATGAGCTGAATGATAAGTTCTTGAGATCCCTAACTAAAGACTGGGAAACTAAGATTTGTGTCATAAGGGAAATGGCCAAATTAGCAGACATTCCTCCTCCAACATTGTTTGGAAAACTATTATCATATGAGATATAGTTAATGGTAAGGAAGGAGGAGGAGAAAACTACAAGAATTGAGCACAAAGAAAGAGCTGTGGCTTTCAAGACAGAAGCCACCAGGAAATATAAAAGTAAGTCTCCATCTCCACCTCCAAAAGTTGCTGAAACTGAGACAGATGAGTCAGAAAGCAAGAATTCTGAAAGTAAAGAGAGTGATGAAGATTTTGCAGCTTTCACTAGACATTTTCAGAAGTTTCCTAAGAAGAAACAGTGGAGGTCTAAGCCATGCACTTCACAGAAGTCATCAAAGAATGACAGGAGAAAGCCCAAGTCAAGTAGAACTACATCTTCAAAGATAGTTTGTTATTGTTGTAATAGACAGGGACATGTTGTTGCTGACTGTCCAGAGAAAAGGAAAGAGTCAACTGATAAGAAGAAGACTCAGATTAAGGGCAAAAAGGAAAGGTCCTTTGTTGCTAAGAAGGACAAAAGTCTGTCTGACATATCTTCTTCAGAAACTGATTCAGAAGCTGAAGCTTATGTTGGACTGTTTGCTGAAGAAGAGGAAGAGGAGTTCATCCAGTTAATGAACTCTATATATGAGCATGATGACAATCAGTGCCAGGGACTGATGGCCTTATCAGAAGGAGACAAAATCCAGGATCAGCCTGGACCAAGTCAGGTGCAAAATTGTTCTGATAGTTCAATTTCTAGTACTGAGTCAGATTCAGATACATCAGCATCAAGTGATGTTAGTGGATCTGAATCAGAAGGAGACATTCATCAATTTATTGATGAATATAGTGTAGTGTTGCAAGCTTTAAAGAAAAGCAAATCCTTGGCCAAGAGTTAGGCTTAGGAGACTGCTAATCTCAATGTGGCTGCAACAGATTTTGATAAGTTGATTGATCAGAAACTAAATGAAATAGTCAGGCTGAAGAACATTACTGTTATTCAGATGAGGACTATTACATTCAAGAATGATCAAATAAGAAATCTGGAAATTAGTCTTCAGAAGGAGAGAGATATAGTTGCAAGGTTCTGTAAACCAAAATCAGTTCTACCTTTGATAGATGAGTTTATACCTCACAAGGGTAAAACAGGATTGGGGTTTACTAAACCTGCCAGGACTGTAAAGTCCAAGTCTAAGGGCAAAGCCCCAGTACTCAACAAGCCTACTATAGATAGAACAGCCAGTGTTGTACCTAAGCAAAGGTACAACAGATTTGAGTGCTGGTGTTTTCGCAAGATAGGCCACTTTTCCATAGACTGTTGGCACAATTCAAGTGCCAAGGTGAGTAGCAATCTACCTGCTAGAAAAGCTACAGGTAGTTTTGTTAAGAGGCAAACTAACCAGCACCAAGGACCCAAGAATTCTTTGGGTTCTAAGGTTAACTAATCTGTTTTGTAGGTGAGTCCAAGTGGCCATGCCACAATATGGTACTTGGACAGTGGATGTTCCAGGCACATGACTGGAACTAGGGGATTGCTAAAGGACTATACACCAATCAAGGATGGTTCTAAAGTCACCTTTGGTGGTTCTAAAAAAGGAATCATCAAAGGCTTTGGTAACATTTCTAGCAACCTTATTACTATTACTCAAGTGGCTTATGTTAAAGGTTTGAAACACAACCTCATTAGTATAAGTCAGCTGAGTGATCTAGGATATGACATCTCATTTGTCAAAGATGGTTGTCATATCAGGAGGTCAAATGATCAAAAGATCATTCTGACAGCTTATAGGAAGAGAAATGTCTATTGTCTAGACATTATGTGTGAGAATAATGTTTCTCCTGTGTGTCTTGTAGTTGATGAGAAAGTCTCTCATTGTGTAAAATAAAACTGGATTGGGGTTTACTGAACCTGCCAGGACTGTAAAGTCCAAGTCTAAGGGCAAAGCCCCAGTACTCAACAAGCCTGCTGTAGATAGAACAGCCAGGGTTGTACCTAAGCAAAGGTGCAACAGATTTGAGTACTGGTGTTGTGACAAGATAGGCCACTTTGCCATAGACTATTGGAATAATTCAAGTGCCAAGTTGAGTAGCAATCTACCTGCTAGAAAAGCTATAGGTAGTTTTGTTAAGAGGCAAACTAACCAGCACCAAGGACCCAAGAATTCTTTGGGTTCTAAGGTTAACTAATCTGTTTTGCAGGTGAGTCCAAGTGGCCATGCCCCAATATGTTACTTGGACAGTGGATGTTCTAGGCATATGACTGGAACTAGGGGATTGCTAAAGGACTATACACTAATCAAGGATGGTCCTAAAGTCACCTTTGGTGGTTCTGAAAAAGGAATCATCAAAGGCTTTGGTAATATTTCTAGCAACCTTATTACTATTACTCAAGTGGATTATGTTAAAAGTTTGAAACACAACCTCATTAGTATAAGTCAGCTGAGTGATCTAGGATATGACATCTCATTTGTAAAAGATGGTTGTCATATCAGGAGGTCAAATGATCAAAATATCATTCTGACAGGTTATAGGAAGAGAAATGTCTATTGTCTAGACATTATGTGTGAGAACAATATTTCTCCTGTGTGTCTTGTAGCTGATGAGAAAGTCTCTCATTGTGTCAAATGGCATAAGAGACTAGCCCATCTTAACTATAAGACAATTGGTCAACTCTATAGTAAAGAGTTAGTGAGGAATGATCCTCAGGTTAAGTGTAAAAAGGTTGCGATATGCTCAGCTTGTCAAAAGGGCAAGCAGACTAGATCCACCTTTAATAGCATTGAGAACAAAGATGCTGTGAGGTGCTTATACCTCTTGCATATGAATCTTTTTGGTCCTATGCCAGTTCACAGCCTAGGTAGGAAGGTCTACACATTTGTAGTTGAAGATGACTACTCAAGGTTTTTCTGGGTGTTCTTCCTTATATAGAAATCTGAAACTCCTAGTATCTTTTATAGTTTTGTCAAACAAATTCAGAATGAGTTAGACAGTACAATGGTCAAAATAAGAAGTGACCATGGTACTGAATTCCAGTCTGACAGTATGACAAAGCTATGTGAAGAGTTTGGGATATTTCAAGAATTTTCTACACCAAGAACACCTCAGCAAAATGGCATTGCTGAAAGGAAAAATAGAACCTTGATAGAGGCTGGTAGAACCCTATTAAGTGACATATCTCGCCCAGAATATTTCTGGGCTGAGGCAGTAAACACTGCATGCCATGTGATTAATAGGGCTACTATCACCAAGAGCCACAATAAGACCCCCTATGAGATTGTGAAAGGCAGAAAACAAAATCTATCCTATTTTAGGATCTTTGGTTGTAAATGTTATATACTTAACAATGGTAAGTCTTACTTAACCATGTTTGCTGCCAAATCCCAAGAGGGGATCTTTGGTGGGTACAGCAACAATAGTAAATCTTATAGGGTCTACAACTTGACTACTCAAGTTGTAGAAGAGTCAGTACATGTAGTGTTTGATGAAGCTAGACTCATTAACAATGAATTGTCTAGAAGTGTTTGCAGCTCTACAGGTGTGACTGAGAAGATGGACAAGCTCACTATTGAACAAGGTTCTACTGCAAGTCAGCAAGTGGATGATAGTGGCTGTTGTCCAGGGGGAGTACTAGATGCACCTGATGCAGAAGAAGAACAAGGGGTGTAGCAAGATGAAGAAGCTGAAGGAGTACAACCAGAAGACAGGCTGCCTCCAGCTAATAGACATCTAAAAGATCATCCAGCAAATCAAATTATTAGTGATCTCAGACAAGGGGTACAAACAAGGAGGAGAAATCTAAGTTCAGTACTCTACTCCAGTTTTCAATCCCAAGTAGAGCCAAAGAAATTTGAAGAAGCCATCCTAGACCCTCATTGGATTGATGCTATGCCTGAGGAGCTGAAGTAGTTCAAAAGATGCAATGTCTGGGAGCTTGTTCCTAAACCCAAGGACCACAACATTATAGGAACTAAGTGGATCTTTAGGAACATGATGGATGAACATGGAGTTATTATGAAGAACAAAGCTAGACTGGTTGCAAAAGGTTATAGGCAGGTATAAGGTATTGACTTTGATCAAACCTTTGCTCCAGTAGCCAGACTAGAGGCAATAAGGATGTTCCTGGCTTATGCAACCTATCAAGGGTTTAAAGTATACCAAATGGATGTTAAGGCAGCTTTTCTGAATGGAAATCTGAAGGAAGAAGTCTATGTGGAACATCCATCAGGTTTTGTTGATTCAACTAAACCTAATTATGTCTATAGACTTAGGAAGGCTTTGTATGGGTTAAAACAAGCCCCTAGTGCTTGGTATGAAACCCTGTCTAGTTTCCTCATTGAGAATAAGTTCACAAGGGGGAAAATAGACAAGACTCTATTCCTTAGGGAATCCAGAGGCAAGATCATTCTAGTCCAAATATATGTAGATGACATCATATTTGGGTCTACTGAAAGTAGTCTTTGCAAAAAGTTTGCAAAACTAATGCAAGGACAATTTGAAATGAGCAGTATGGGGGAACTAAAGTTCTTCTTGGGTCTCCAAGTTAGACAGACTGAGGATGGTTTATCCATATGCCAGTCTTAGTTCACCCTAGAATTAATAAGGAAGTATGGTATGGAATCATCCAGTACTATGAAAACTCCTATGGGGTCAACAATGTCTTTATGCAAAGATGATGCAGGGAAACCTGTAGATGAAACCTTGTATAGTGGGATAGTTGGCTCCCTACTATATTTGACTGCAAGTAGACTAGATATCATGTATGTTACATGTGTCTGTGCTAGGTACCAAGCTTGCCCTAAAGAATCTCATTTGACGGCAGTCAAAAGAATTCTGAGATATCTTAGGGGCACTCCTTATCTAGGCCTTTGGTACCCTAGGAATGGAGACTTTGAACTGACAGGTTATTCAAATGCAGATTTTGTAGGATGCAAGGAAGATAGGAAAAGTACAACTGAAACATGTCAATTCCTAGGTGGAAGGCTGATATCAAGGAGTAGCAAGAAACAAACAAGTGTGGCTATCTCCACAGTAGAATCAGAGTATGTTGCTGCAGGAAGTTGCTGTGCTCAACTTCTATGGATTCAACATCAGCTAGAAGACTATGGTATACAAGTAATTAGAACACCTCTATTTTGTGATTCTACTAGTGCTATTTCTATTACAAACAATCCTGTCTCCCATTGTAGGACTAAGCACATAGAAATAAAATATCATTTTCTAAGAGAATATGTGGAAAAAGGAGATATTTCACTAGAGTATATTAATATAGATAATCAACTAGTTGACATGTATACTAAGCCCTTAGATGAAACCAAATTCAATAAATTCAAAATTGAATTAGGTATGATAAACTTAGAATAAGTTTTCAAAATTGGCTAAGTAAAATGGTGTCGACACACAGAGTTGTCTGTGTCGACACATAGAAGTGGTGTCAACATTTCAGAGAAATGGTGTCGACACATCTAGGAAGTAGGTGTCGACACTTCAGAGAATTAGTGTCGACACATGCAGTGTAGGTGTCGACACATCCAAGGTGGTGTCGACACTTAGACTTTACTTAAAATTAGTCCAGTAAAGTCTCGACTAAGTGTCGCGCAAAGCGGTGTCGACACACAAACAAGTGTCGACACATATATTCTGTCGACTATACTTGTGTCGACAAATAGTTGTCGAGACATTATAAGTAAGTGTCGACACTTTTCAACAGTGTCGACACAATTTAAGTATTTTGATGCGCCCTTTCATCTTCGACTCTAGAAAGGTATAAATAGGTTTTCGCTATTGTCTGTCCACACGCTCACCAAAGTTTCGAGACCAAACTTGTGTGTCGACGCCTCTCTTCTCTAAGTTAAAATTTCTTTAAACCCTAATGGCGCCCAAACTTGAAGAGAATGTGAATGAAGGATACGAACTCGTGCGACACGCATTCGAGGACGCGGAACCCGAGATCAAAGGCGTGATAACCCTAATAGCAGAGACTGGGTTAGAATTTCTTGTTTCAGAACCAATTAAGATCTGGAAGAAGGAAGTCCTTGAGTTTCTGAATGCAGCAAAACTAGATGAATCAGGACTCAAGATTAAGTCAAGAGTTCATGGGGAAAAGGTGAAGGTCTCTCCTAAGAGTCTGAGAAAGGTACTACAACTACCAAGAACTAAGGAAGAAGAAGATGTTTCAGCTTCTAAGACTAGAGAAGCATTGACATGGTGTGGTTTGGACTCAAATCTGAAAATAGGATCTATTTTCAATAGGAAGGGAATGAACATGCAAGGCAAATTCTTATCTGAAATTGTTGGCAAGGTTATCTTGAGCAAGCCTGGAGGGCATGACAGAATATCAACTCATATGTTTAGTCTAATGACAAGAATTATCTTCAAACTAGAAACTGATTGGTCTGTAGTTGTGTTTGAGAAGATAAAAGATAGTATGAAGAAGCCCAATTTGGGTAGAATTCTGAGTCTTTACCTTGCTGGAAGTATTCCAGATGTAATGAACCAAGCTGCAGGTTCAAAAATTAACCACATGAGGAAGATGGATATGAGAATCTTCTCTAGGTGGGACAGAGTATTGACCAAGGAAATGCCAACTCCAGTAAAGGACACACCCCAGAAAAAGAAGAAGAAGACAGCCCCTGTGGCTCAGGAATCCTCAAGCAGCTCTGAAGAGCAAGTTGTTTTTACTCTAGATTAGGAAGAAACTGGAAATGCTGGCCAGTCACCTGCTAGACAAGAAGATGCACCAAGGCAGGGGGAGCTACCACCAGCAAGCCCAATTCACCTAGATCCACTCCAGGGGGAGCCTCTACTGGTGGATGAGCCTACTCCCTTAGAAAGTGAAAGAGCTACACAAACCATACTTGAGGTAATAACTGAAATCAACCAATTAGATTTCTCTATTGAGAATGAAGTTATGACTGACACATTATCTGATGCTAATCAGCAACCTCAGATTCTTAGTCAACCCCAAGATGTTGTCATGGAGGACACATCTGTTGCTGATCAAGTGGTTGATGAGATAAGAGATTCTCCAGCCCTTCCTCAATAGGAATTTACATTAGAAGAGCTATTCCCAGATCTTCTACAAACCGATTTTGAGAAAGAGAAAGCTGCTGCTGAGGGGGAGGAGATCCATATTGAGGGGGAGCATGTGGAGATTGAAGTAGAAACTGTAAGACAAGAACCTGAGATGCAACAACATGCTGAGGAGTTACCTAGGAAGGATTTACCATCTAGCCCAAAAGAAAGAGTTGAAATAGCCAGCACATCTGCCTCAGAAGATGAAGAGGCTGCAAGAGCCAAGAAGAGGAAATTTCAAGTATTCAAGAGGAGGAGCCAGACATACAAAAAGGATTTACAAACTATTGCACCACAGCCAGCACTATCTACTGATTACAGTTCATTGATGGTGGCAATGCAGATAAAGATGGATGAGCAAAGACAGGCTTTGCAATCTTATATAGATGAAGGGCATAAGTCACTGCAATTTGATCTGGCCCAAGACATTAAGTCAATTAGATTTGAAATGAATCTGAATAAGAAAGAAATGACTGACTGCTTCCATAAGGGAGGAAATGCAGTAGTCTATCTGGCCACTCATCAGGAGAAGGTCAAAACACAAGTGGATGATATTGCACTGAAGCAAGGCTATGTCCTGGAGAATCAGCTGAGAATGAATGATAATTTGACAGCTTCTCATAATGCAATAGTAACTGAAATGAAGAATATAGCTTCAGCCCATACTGCAGCCATGACTACAGCCAAGGCAGAATTTGATAAAGCCTTACAAGAAGGTATCACTGCTGTTACTTCTGCACTTCAGGATTCTCAGAAGCTCATAACTGAAAAGCTACAAAGGTTGAAACCCTTCTACAAAGATGGAGTAAACTATTTGAATGCACAGATAAGGTTTCAGAAAGATGATCTGAGGGATCACATTGAAAGAGAAGTCATAAAGGGGGAGACAGTGTTAGTCAAAGCCAGCTCTGATCATGCAAAGTGGATTTCAAATTCCATCAGAGTCACCCTTGGATATCCTCCATTATGTGATGATGACAATATGGCAGAGTCTGGGACTAATACTGCATATCTTGGAGGAGAGCAAGCTGAAGTAACACAAGTGATCTATCCTCCACCAGACTTTGATATGATACATCAAGATATACAGTCAATGTATAACCCTCCTGAGGGAAATCAGAAGGTCATCATAGAGAAAGTAGTTCAGCCAGTACCTAAGGCAATTCTGAAAGAACAAGAGGCCTTATTAAAGGACCAAGAGACTCAATTGTCTAAGAAAAGATTCAGAGAGCAAGCTGAACTTATGCCTGATTTTGAACAATGGAGCCCCACTTCCAGGAATATCATCTTGACTGCATTGAAGGCTTCCAAGGACAATATCCAGGATAGAAACAAGTGGTATTCTGAACTGGAGTGGAGGAAGCCTGAGAGTAGGCAAGAGACTATTATTCAATACAGAAGAAAGGCTAAGATGGGAAAGCTATCTCCTACTGCACAGGAGCCTAACAAGTACTTCCCTAAGCCTTATCATTACTTTGAAAGGCAGAAGATCAAAGCTGAAGAATTGAAAACGAAGGATCTTAAAGGAAAGAAGCATGTTGCTGCTAAAGACACTGAAGCTCCTGTCCAATCAAAGATACAATCTGGAAAGGGCATAGTTATCAAGGAGCCTGAGCTGCCTTAGGATAGAAATTTTTCTTAAGTTTACTATGTGTAATCAGTTGCATTCAACTTTCTGTAAACTTTTGAATAATGAAAATGTTGAAGTTGTTAGAACAATGTGATATATGTTAAACCTATTACATTAATGTTCTGAGATATTTGTGTATACATGTTTTGTTTATACATGTTTATGTACTTACCCTGTCATTTAATATTGTTTTACATTATACTGTGAATTTGTTATGTATGGTGTATATCATTGACTAAGGGTTATGACTTCTCTAAATAGGGGGAGATTGTTGGGTACATTGGAATACATGTACCTGATTTGTAGAAGCCTCACCCTACTCAATGATATACATCAAAATGTATTTGATGTGTTTTGAGTTTAGTTGTGCAGGTTAAGTATTTGCAGGGAAAGCTGAAAAGTTTCTAAGTCCATGTGTCGACACCCAGAAGAAAAGTATCGACACTTAAGAAGACTTGTGTCGACACCTAGAGAAGCAGTGTTGACACTTGGAGTAATTGTGTCGACAACAGGAATGTAGAGTCGACACCAGAAGGAAAGTGTCGGCACATACAAGCTGTGTCGACACACAATGAAGAAATATCCAGAGAAGCTGTGTCGACACTTAGAAGCAGTGTCGACACCCAAAGGAACTTTGTCGACATCAAAAGTGTCGACACTAGGAGGCTGTGTCGACACTCAGCAAATTTCAACAAATTCTAAGTACAAGTGTCGACACAAAGGAGATGTGTCGACACTCAGCCAAAGTCTCAACACATGAAGAATTTGTCGACATAAAGGAGATGTGTCGACACTCAGCCAAAGTCTCAACACAAGAAGAATGTGTCGACACAAAGGAGCTGTGTCGACACTCAGTAAAAGTATCAACACAGAAGTCATGTGTCGACACCAAGAAGATGTGTCGACACTTAGCAAGTATCAACACAAGAAGATGTGTCGACACAAAGGAGTTGTGTCGACACTAACAAGAAATCAACTAAGAAGGACTTGTGTCGACACACAGGATCAGTGTCGACACATGTTGAAGTAGCAGTGTCGAGAAGCAGATTCTACAACACAAGGAGTTGTGTCGACACCATGAAGGCTAGTGTCGATACTTAGTCTACTTGTGTCGACACTTGGTCTATTACTGTCGACACTTAAAGACTGACTGTCTCGACACTTTCAGACAGTTACAGAAAAATCAAGAAGTGACTGTATGACTTGATAGCTGCCATTCCAGCCGGTCTACTGCAACTGTCAGATCTGTCAGAAAGTTGTTAGAAACCGGATCAGCCGGTCATCATGAAGAAAGCCTATATAAAGGCTTATTCTGTCAGCAATCAGAAGAGGATTAACAACAATCAATTGAAGTGATCAGAAGATCTAAGAAGTTGGAGAGAGAGAGCTCCTTCCAAGAAGACAGCTGTTGAACCAGGCTGTGAAAAAAAGATTCAAATTGAGATCTGATTCTTAAAGTCAGCAGTGATTGAAGATCATCTGCATAGAGACTCAACCCTACTGTGTTCTAAATTCAAGAAGCTTTGAAGGAAGCCAAGGGAGGTTGATCTCAGCAAAGTTCTTCCAAGAACTCTTCAAGAAACCAGACAACTCTTCTATCTCAATCTGAGTTGTGGGTATATACATTGTAATTTTAATTTCTTGTAGGATCCTAAGGGATCTTAGTTGTAAGCCTGAAATTATAAAGGCTGAGTGGTAGGGCCTGTGTGCCTGAGTGTAGGATATACCTTTCTCTGAGTGTAGGCCTTGTTGAAGGCTGAGTGTAGGTCTTTGTGAAGATTGAGTGGTAGGGCTGTGTGCCTAAGTTGTAGGAGTGAGATCACTCTGAGCTGTAGGAACCTATTTGGGGTTCTGAGTGTAAGATCTGAGGATCTGAGGAATAGTGGAGAAGTTGGGCTGAATCTAGTACACTACTAGATAGGCGAATGGGGAAAGTGGATGTACCCAGACCTTGGGGAACCACTATAAAACTGTGTGTACTCTGTGTGTGTGATTGATTCTGTGTATGCTGTGTTAAAGTTCTGTGAATTCTGTGATTAATTCTGCCTAAAAGTTTAAAAAGATAAGGTCAACTATTCACCCCCCACCCCCCTCTAGGTGATTAGGTACAATTTCTTTCACATCAGCCTCCGTGGCCAGGCGGTGACAGTAGAACAGGCACTTCTACTACTAGGCGGGTATCCACACTACTTCACCTAGCCCTCCGTACGTCTCAACACTAAGAACAAAACAACGGAGCCCATGCGTACTATGGCCCAGCGGGGTCTTGGGTAGATGTGCACCAAGAACACAACCCGAACTGGCCTTGTGTGACACGGAAGGGGCCTCGGAAGTAAGCACGAGGACACAGTCCAAACGTTCACTTGGCACGGAAGGGGACCCGGGGCGTGAACACCGAGGACACAGCCAAACCTCCCAAAGTCTAACTATCAACTCCCATCGGTGTGACGATCGGTGAGCCCGTATACCTGCCACACTATCCTTAACCCGGGATTACGACACCTCGTGTCGACTCACACCGCATGCAAATGCCTCCTCGCCATAACATGGAAGGGGCCTCGGAAGTAAGCACGAGGACACAGCCAAACCATCCATCCATACCTTACCTCAACATAAACCAAACAAGTGACGGTCAACACCGCACTCACATCCTCTCACAATACTACCCGTAGGGAGATGACGCTCTAAGTATTGGACTACTAAACTCATTCTATTAATCAAACATACTCATGGCCATAAATTATTCTTCTACATGACTTTCCAAATGATGACAACATAATATAAACATGATGCGCATATAAAGATCTATCAATCTTTCCAAAAGTACAAACATATTATAAACATGATGCGCATATAAAGATCCATCAATCTTTCAAAGGATAACAACATATTATAAACATGAAGGGCATAAATAACTATTTATCAACTTCTATCAAGTCAATTCGTTTAAGTAAGCTTGCTTCACAATTGGATTATATGAAATCTGATTAATAAACTCCATCAATCATGCAACTAAAATGATTAATCATAAAAGAGTTCATCCAAGGCAAGTAACTGCAATATTAATTCCACCAAATCCAAATCCATATTATATAAGCCCAAAATTTAGGTGCAGGGTAAATCTGGGCAGTAATTTCGATCGGAGATTCCTGAAGCTACATGAATCCGGAGAAGACGTGTAACCCCTCGATGGAAAGGTTTTTCCGTGGGCTACCACCTTCGTATTCAGACCTCAACCGAGATTTGAAATTATCCTATTTTAAATCGGACTCGAAGTCCGCATCGTACAGGAAACAATTTCTGCATGCAGGATTTGCCAAAAATCAAATTCGTTCAGACTTTCCCATGGCTACAAACTTCTTCTAAAGTCGTGTAACTACTCATTGGAAAGGTATTTTCAAGTACTTTAACTTTCGTGTTTAGTCAAAAGCCCAGATCTAGCCATATCCATCATGAAAATGGCCTAGAAGATCGCCGCGCGCAGGATACAGATTCAGCACGCATATTGAGGCGGAATGAACGGCATCGGTTCATCTTCCTCCTCAAGTCGATCTTCTAAGATCACCTCCAAAAATTTTCCACCCTTATTCACCATCATGAGGCCTTTGCTCTTCACGAAACCATCCCCCATCTCCACATAGAAGATCGGAGAGGTTGAAGACACCACTAACCAAGAGCATAAGCCCCGGATTGGCCTCACCCTAGAGAAAGCATCTTCTCACATGTCAAGAATCTTTGGAGTCGACGTCTCTCCTAGATATCTACAGATCTAGCACCAAGAGAGAGGGTAGGAAACTCACCTCGGTTCCAGCGGTACCACCATTTCCGGCCATGGATCTCGTAATTCTCCTTGGCGACATCATCTCCTTCGCGGCGTTGGCGGATTTTCCCTCCCTAGAACTTGCTCCAGCAGTTCTCTTTCTACTGAAGTTTTCTCAGAAAATTGGGCTGCAAAGAGAAGTGAAACTACTAGGGTTTTCTAAGACCTTATATATGAAAAGTGACACGGGTAGGGACACGCCCGTGTCCTTACCCGTGACCTGCACCACCGAAGCGTTACGATGGTTTTTAGTGTTGGTTCAACACTCGATACGACGGAACACGCCGTGGTCAAGCCCATGTTCACAAACGTGACACCGGGCGTGACTCCTATCATCGGTTGGAATTCGTCGAAGATAACTAAAATCGTCGAATGCAACTGAAATCATCGACCGGAGAATACGCCCCGGTCACACCCATGGTCACGCTCGTGCACCGGGAGTGACTCCGATCGTCGACCGGAATTTGTCGAACTCAACTAAAATCGTCGAACGGAGAACACACCCCGGTCACGCTCATGGATACTTACTAAAGCAGGGATCAAAGTCGGTTACAGAATACGAGCGGGAATTCCAGCATCTCGCAAGGTTTGCGGATTATTACGAGTTGGATGACAGAGGTTATGCCAAGCGCTTCTACAAAGGGCTGTGAGATCCCATAGGGCAAGCACTTTTGTTTATAGCGGATTTTGAATCTAACGGAGATAATAGATATGGCAGATTTCCTAGGGCAACCACTTTTGTTTATAGGAGACTTGAGCTTGGTGGAGATAATGGATATGGTAAAGTGGTTGGAAGAGGGTCTTTTGGGTGTTCAGACAAGCGTTAAGAGACTCGCTGAAGGAGTAATTGAAGCATGACCCAGCTCAAGGATGAGGACTACGAGGAAGAAATTAAGCATTCGTCCTTAGTCTGCCTAAGGTTTTCTAGGAATCTGGCTTAAGCCTTCACAATTTTGATGCTTAGGCATAATGGTTAGTGAGAAACCGACCTACACTCGATTCGATACCGGTGCCTCATACTCCTTTGTGTCCGAGGATTTCATTATAGGCATAGAGGGTGTGAAATATTTCACTGAAATAGACCGACGAGTGCGCCTTCCGGATGGCTCGGAGATGATCACAACCGCCAAGTGCGAGTTGGAGTTATTTATTGATGAGAAGGCCTTTGATACGCCGGCCACGATTCTGAGAATGTTGGAGTTCGACATCATTTTGGGCATGGCATGGCTGGACTGACACTTCATGAGGATCGACTGCGGAGAGAAGTGAATCTATTTGAGACATGGAGACTGCGACGTCATATTCCAAGGTATTGGCTTCGCGCCGCGTTTGATATTATCTTCTATTCAGGCTGTAAAAGCCCATATGAAGGGGGACGAGGTCTTCAAAGTCTAGTTCGAGTTGAAGGAAGAATCATTGGAAGTGAAGGATGTACGGGTAGTGCGGGATTTTCCCGAGGTATTTCCTGAGAAGCTGCCAGGATTACCCCCGCATAGAGAGGTCGACTTCCAGATTAATCTAGTACCAGGTGCCAAGCCTGTATCCAAGGCTCCGTACATAATGACCCCGAAGGAACTCGCAGAGTTTAGAGTTCAATTGCAAGAACTGGTGGAGTCAGGGTTCGTTCGCCCCAGTTCATCACCCTGGGGAGCTCTTATACTGTTCGTGAAGAAGAAGGATGGAACCCTGTGTTTGTGCATAGATTATCGGGAACTCAATCGGCTGACGGTGCGGAACACTTATCCGCATCCTCGGATCGACGAGTTGTTCGATCAACTAGTGGGAGCACACTGGTTTTCTAAACTGGATCTGCACTCTGGATACTATCAGTTGAGGATACGAGAAGGGGACATCCAGAAAACGGCCTTCAGTTCAAGATATGGTTTGTATGAGTTCACGATAATGTCGTTCGGGCTCACAAATGCCCCTTCGGCCTTCATGAGTCTGATGAACAAGGTGCTTGAGTCATATTTGGACATCTTCGTCATTGTTTTCATCGACTACATCTTGGTCTACTCAAAGACGGAGGAGGATCATGTCAAGCACCTGACCTTGGTGTTGAAGAAATTGAAGGAGCACGCCTTGTACGCCAAATTTAGCCAGTGTGAATTCTGGCTCAAGGAGGTTGCTTTCTTAGGGCATGTGATCAGTGGGGCAGGATTAGTAGTGGATCCAGCAAAGGTGCGAGCCGTGAAGGAGTGGTTGCCCTTGAAGTCGGCGGCCGATGTACAAAGCTTTCTTGGACTTGCTGGGTACTACCGCAAGTTCGTGAAATGATTCTCCAAGATTGCCCTTCCTCTTACTTCTTTGACGAAGAAAGGTGTGCCATTTGAGTGGACTCCCCAATGTGAAGCGACATTCCAAGAGCTGAAGGATAGGCTTACCTCCACCCCCATCCTTGCTCTTCCGTCTGGGAAGGAATGATTTCAGGTTTACACGGACGCGTCATATCAAGGGATGGGAGCTGTGCTGATGCATCACGGGCACGTGATCGCATATGCTTCAAGACAGTTAAAGAAACATGAAATTAATTACCCGGTCCATGATTTGGAGTTGGGAGCATTGGTGTTCGCTTTGAAGGTCTGGAGGCATTATCTATATGGCGTCCACTGCGAAATCTTTTCCGAGCACAAAAACTTGAAGTATGTCCACACTCAGAAGGAGTTGAACCTGAGACAACGGCGGTGGTTGGAATTTTTATGCGACTATGAGTTCTCCATGAACTACCACCCCGGGAAAGCGAACTCGGTAGCCGATGCATTGAGTAGAAAAGTGCCAGGCTCTAGCCCAGAGTCTCGGTTGATGAGTATGGAGTTGGCTCGGATGATTGATGAGATGGATATTACTCTGGTATTCAAGGCTCCTTCGGCAGAGTATGCAGAGTATTTGGCAAGCATGAGCATAGTTTGTGATATCCGGGACCGGATTCGGGTGGAGCAAGAAATGGATGCGGCCTTGGCCCCGACAATCAAGACAATTGAAGATGGGACCACCTATGAGTACACACTAAAAGATGGCCTCGTTTATTTTCGTGGCCGGCTCTATATTCCCAAGGGCAGCAAAATCCGTGAGGATATCTTGAGAGAGGCACATTGCTCTCAATATTTTGTACACCCAGGTATTTCCAAGATGTACGCCGGCTCGCGGAAGACCATGTGCTGGCCGGGAATGAAGAAGGATTTTTGTTACTATGTTACACATTGTGAAGCTTGTCAAAGGGTGAAGGCCGAATATAAGAGTCTCGGTGGTTTGTTGCAGTTGTTGCCCATCCCCGAGTGGAAGTTTGAGGATATCTCCATGGACTTCGTCCATGGGCTACCTCGCTCCCACTCCGGGAATGATTTAGTGTGGGTTATTGTTGATCGACTGACAAAGGTGGCCCGGTTCATTCAAATGAAGAAGGAAGCACACGTGGATTTTTTTGGTATGCCTCTTTGTGGAGCAATTCGTACGGTATCATGGCGTGCCCAACACAATTGTTTCGGATCGGGATGGTCAGTTTACTTCCAAGGAGTGGAAGGCGATGCAGGCGTATTTGGGCTCGCGCATAACTTTTAGCACAACGTTTCACCCTCAGACGGACGGGCAGTCTGAGCGGACCATCAGAACACTGGAAGATTTATTGAGGTTATGTGTGCTGGAAAGAGGAGAGACGTGGGAAAGGCTCTTGCCCCTAGTGGAGTTCTCCTACAATAATAGCCATAAGGCGGGCATCGGCATGGCTCCCCATAAAGCCCTTTACGGAAGAAGGTGCAGGACTCCATTGTCTTGGGTGCAGGATGAAGATCCGAAGACATTGGGAAATGAATATATAGATGATACTGATGCGGTGGTCAGATTGATACGGGATCACATGTTGGAGGCTCAAAGTCGGCAGGCGAAGTATTACAATGCAAAGCACCGGATTGTGGAGTTCCAAGTGGGTGATAAAGTGTTCCTCAAGATTCGACCGATGCATGGAGTGTCGCGGGTGCGTGGAGTGAAAAAGCTCAGCCCAAGGTATGTTGGGCCTTATACTATATTGGAAAGGATTGGCCCGGTGGCCTATCGGTTGGAGTTACCGCCAGAGCTGGAGAACCTCCACGACATGTTCCATGTGTCGTCACTTCGAAAGGTGCTGTTACGGCCCGATCAATATACCCCCACTACTGATGGTGTTGTGGCATCTGATTGGTCGGTGCGACTGGAGCCGGTGCGGATCGTAGATAACAAAACAAGAATATTACGCCGCAAAAGTGTTCCCTCGGTGAAGCTGCTATGGTCTAACCATGGGAAGGAGGAGTACACATGGGAGCCAATGGATTTGATGCAACAACGCTATCCGGAGTTATTTGCTCCAGGTAATTTTATTTAAAAGCATATGTTGATTTCCCTGTTATGCTTTTCTCCCCTAGCCCAAGCCTGATTTCGGGGATGAAATCTTTTATTTTGTTTATAGGATTTGTAACGTCCCGAATCACACTACGCACCTCATGTGTCTTTTGAGTCAGGAGAGCTGACTTGGGTCTAGGGAAGTGCTGGAAATTGGGTAGCACAGGTGAATGCAGGAGAAACCAGCCCTCGAGTTGTCCAGAGCAGGACACGGGTAGTGAATTCTCGACTTAGTGAGTTTCACTCCCATGTCACGGGCGTGACCGGTCCGACACGGGCATGACCATACCCGTGTCTATCCAGTCAGTTGTAAAGTACTCGAGTAGTTGTCGAGTACTCGAGTAGTTTAACACGGGAGACGCCCCCTATCATGGGCATGACCATGGGCGTGATCGGGGCGTGTTCTCCGTTCGACGATTTTAGTTGAGTTCGACGAATTCCGTTCGACGATAGGAGTCACGCTCCGTGTCACGAGCGTGACCATGAGCGTGACAGGGGCGTGTTCTCCATTCGACGATTTTAGTTGAGTTCGACGAATTCCGGTCGACGATAGGAGTCACGCCCGGTGCACGGGCGTGACCATGGGCGTGACCAGGGCGTATTCTCCGGTCGATGATTTTAGTTGCGTTCGGCGATTTTAGTTGAGTTCGACGAATTCCGGTCGACGATAGGAGTCACGTCCGGTGTCACGGGCATGACCATGGGCGTGACCAGGGCGTGTTCCATCATATCGAGTGTTGAACCGACACTAAAAACCATCGTAATGCTTCGGTGGAGCAGGACACGGGTAAGGACACAGGGGTGTCCCCACACGTGTCACTTTTCATATATAAGGGCTTAGAAAACCCTAGCAGTTTCACTTCTCTTTCCAGCCCGATTTTCTGAGAAAACTTCTATAGAAAGAGAACTGCTGGAGCAAGTTCTAGGGAGGGAAAATCCTCCAACGCCGCGAAGGAGAAGATGCCACCAAGGAGAATTACGAGATCCATGGCCGGAAATGGCGGTACCGCTGGAACCGTGGTGAGTTTCCTACCCTCTCCCTTGGTGTTGGATCTATAGATATGTAGGCGATATGTCGACTCGGTGGAGTCTTGACTTGTGAGAAGATGTTTTTCTCTAGTATGAGATCGATCTGGGGCTTGTGATCTTGGTTAGTGGTTTCTTCAACCTCTCCGATCTTCTATGTGGAGATGGGGGATGGTTTCGTGAAAAGCAAAGGCCTCATGAGGGTGAATAAGGGTGGAGGAATTTCTGGAGGTGATCTGAGAGGATCGACTTGAGGAGGAAGATGAACCGATGCCGTTCATTCCGCCTCAAGATGCATGCTGAATCTGTATTTTGCGCCAACGATCTTCTAGGCCATTTTCATGAAGGATATGGCCAGATCTGGGCTTTCGGCTAAACACGAAAGTTGAATCCCTTAAAAATTCCTTTCTAACGAGTGGTTGCACGTCTTCATCTGAAGTTTTAGCCACGGGAAAGTCTGAATGCACATGACGTCCGTTGAATCCGGCATGCAGAGATTGTGTTCTATATGCAGTGGACTTCAAGTCTGATTTCAAATAGGATAATATCAATTCTGGGTTGAGATTTGAATACAAAAGTTGTAGCCCATGGAAAGACCTTTCCATCGAGGTGTTACACGTCTTCACCGAATTCATGTAGCTTCGGGAATCGCCGGTCGAAGTTGCTGCCCAGATTTACTCTGCACCTAAATTTTGGGCTTATATAATATGGATTTGGATTCGGTGGAATTAATATTGTAAGTTACTTGGCTTGGATGAACTCTTTTATGATTAATCATTTTAGTTGCATGATTGATGGAGTTTATTAATCAGTTTTCATATAATCCAATTGTGAAGCAAGCTTACTTAAACGAATTGACTTGATAGAAATTAATAAATGGTTATTTATACACGCATCATTTTTATAATATGTTTGTACTTTTGGGAAGATTGATAGATCTTTATATGCGCATCATGTTTATATTATGTTGTCATCATTTGGAAAGTCATGTAGAAGAATAAATTATGGCCATGAGTATGTTTGATTAATGGAATGAGTTTAGTAGTCCAATACTTAGAGCGTCGTCTCCCTACGGGTTGTATTGTGAGAGGATGTGAGTGCGGTGTTGACCGTCACTTGTTTGGTCTGTGTTGAGATAAGGTATGGATGGATGGTTGGACTGTGTCCTCGTGCTTACTTCCGAGGCCCCTTCCATGTTATAGTGAGGAGGCATTTGCATTCGGTGTGAGTCGACACGAGGTGTCGTAATCCTGGGTTAAGGATAGTGTGGCAGGTCTACGGACTCGCCGATCGTCACACCGACGAGACTTGACAGTTAGACTTTGGGCGGTTGGGCTGTGTCCTCGGTGTTCACGTCCCGGGGCCCCTTCCATGCCAGGTTAACGGTTGGGCTGTGTCCTCGTGCATACTTCCGAGGCCCCTACCAGGTCACACAAGGCCTGTTCGGGCTATGTTCTTGGTGCACATCTACCCAAGACCCAGCTGGGCCATAGTACACATGGGCTCCGCTGTTATGTTCTTAGAGTTGAGGCCTACGGAGGCCTAGGTGAAGTAGTGTGGATACCCGCCTAGTAGTAGAAGTGCCCGTTCTACCGTCACCTCCTGGCCACGACGGCTGATGCCTGAGAGGTTAGTTACCTGCTCGAAAAGTGGGAACTACAGTCTGTGTCTACATGGCAGTTACATATGTGTGATCATGGGTGAGTCATTGTATAGCATACATAGCATTTCATAACATTGCAAAACAAGATCCTCATCGTATAAGTTTGTATGGGCACTCTTATACGATGAGTTACCTTTATGTAACCCGATCCTTAACTTATAAGTTTGTATGGGCATTCTTATAAGTTAAGTTACATTCCTGCTGTTACTTATACTTGTTAGTTTGCTATAGCTCTTAAATATTTGATAGATCATGATACTGTTACACTATTGCCACCTGCTTATACTCCTTTTATTATTTGCATATATATATATATATATATATATATATATATATATATATATATATATATATATATATATATATATATATATTATCCTTGCTCCTTCTCCCCGCCCGGTGCCGAGGAGTTGTCGGGGCAGTGGATGTGAAGCCACTTAGTCGTTTCGACTAACGGTTGCTACGACTTCCTTTTTACGAGGTCACGCCGCAGGTAGAGCAGCCGCAGACTATGCAGCAGGACAACCAGGCCAGGATGACTGGGCTTGAGGGGACGGTACTGTCGCTACCGTCGGTTACTGATGTGAGTGTTCTGAGACTCTTGTAATGCCCCGAAAGTTGTGTGCGAGTCGGTCGTGAAAAAGGGGTTTTTGGTTCTTTTAGGGGGTACACGGCCTAGGACACGGGCGTGTCCAAGGCCGTGTCTGGCTGGTGATTTTTGGCCGTTTCCAACACGAGAAGGACACAGCCAGGAACACGGCCGGACGACACGGGCGTGTCATCCGACACGGGCGTATGCCTACCCGTGTCCCTACCCGTGTGCAGTTGGGTCGTGTCCGTTGCCATGGCGATTATGCGTGACACGCCCCCGAACATGGGCGTGTCGAGGAACCCTACACGGGCGTGTCAGGTCGGACACGGGCGTGTCTTGGCCCGTGTGCGTTTCTCAGGTCGACGATCGTGCCTGGATCAAGGCACACGACCTGGGACACGGCCGTGTGCCAAGCCGTGTTCGGCCCAGGTATGGGGAATTTTGCGCAGATCCGAGCCGTTCGTTTTCTTTAATTTAGATCTGACGGCTCAGATGAGTCCCTGCTCTATTTAGGCCGGGAATAGGAGGCTAATTCCTCATTTTCTCTCCAAAGTTCTCCCCTTCCAAAGTGAGAGAGAAGAGGAAGAAGAAGGAGGTTTCCGGCCGCCGGTGGAGCATCGGAGCACCGTTTCGAAATCGGAGAGTTGATCCGTGGAGGGAAGGTCGTTGCAGAGAGTTCTAACCGCGTAGTTTTTCCATGGCGCCCAAACGGACTACAAGGGTAACGATTCTCAACTTGAGCGTTTGAAGCTCTTTCTTTTGCATAGGGAACCCCGCTCCCGCGAGTGTGCGGCGAGTGCGTGGTGTTCCTTGGGGTTGATGTGAATAGTCCCCCTTGTGTTGCATATAGAGTCCGGAATCGTAAGTACGGGCATAGGCATTGTGAGTGAAGCCTACCCGGACGTGTACCGTCTGGATCGGTGATGTTGCATTTGTTGTGGTTTTGCCAGAGAAGACTCCGTGCTTTGAGTTTTTTTTTCGGGTTTCTACGCGGTAGATTGCAGCAGGGATCCTTGGAGGTTAGCTTCAAGGCGCACCCGGAAAACTGAGCGGAAACGTGTTCTGCTAACTTGGCGGTCTGGGAACCGGCCTTGATCATAACTGGGTTATGAGATTGTTTTGGAAAATTTCGGATCCGAGAGAAGCTTGGCCCGCACATAGGACTTAAATTGTACATGCGGCGTGAGCAACAGGCAAGTGGAATTGGACCTAGGCTATGTGGTTCGGTGCGAGAGACCCGAAGACGGGGACTGGCCGTTGGCATAGTCGGAGCCTTAGACGCTGGTTAGAAAGGCTAAATTCTCACATGTTGTTGCCATCCTGGGGGTGGTGGTGAATGCACTGATGGGTCAGGGTTCACCATGAATGTGCCCTGAGTGCACAGGGTGTTTGGCCGTGCGAGCCTACACCTGTGGCGAATTATAATTGCGCTATATAAATTATTGGGCTAATGTTATGCAGGGAAAGAGCACCGCCGTCCCGAATAAGGGGCGGGGTCGTTATAATTTGGTCGGCTTTTAGCTGACCGTTGCTTTATTTGCCACCGTGCGGTGGTATGTGCTTGCATGTGCTGCAGAGCCGAGCGCCAAGTAGTGGGCTGGAGCCCATGTTGCTGTGCTGGCCCTAGAAGGCCATAGAATAGCTATTTTTACATTTATCATGTGTGGCCGGCCTGCGAGCTTATGTTTGTAAAACACTCTTTATTAAGTGAATGTTTGTAAGGCCATAAGGCCATGTACCCGTTTCTGTGTATTTGGGGTTTCATTCCTGTTTTTGTAGCTGTGGACATTCACTTTGATGGAATTAAGTTTGGGTTCTTTCAACTTTAAAAACTTCCGCTAGAATGCTCTGTGTAGGACGAGTAGTCGCAACAGGATTGTTTGATTATGCATTTGGTAACCCTTCCGACTGTCTGTGGTATATGGCGTCGGGTTCCAGCTGGACCTTCTGTTTTGGTATCAGACTTCTGGTTACGGTCAAGCTTAAATGAATTCGTGGTCGAATTCTTTTAAGGGTTGGTGAGCACACATGTGCGTCATCGTTATAACATCAAAAGAACCCATGAATGTCCACTTAGGAACGAAAATACACTTGTTTTTTTGGAACCTGAGTGTTCCAATGATTGCTTTTAGCAATTTGTTTGTTGTCTAATCGTGTGTCTTTGCTAATTTAGGCAGCTAGGAGCGGTGCTGGTCAGTCAGAGCGTCCGCAATCAGCGGAAATTAGTGCACCAAGGGACGTGCCTGCTACACCTCCTTCAGCGGAAACCATCAGGATGGTGGCTGAGGCAGTGTTCGCAATGATAAATGCACAACCTGCAGGGCAAATGCATCGCGCACCTCCTGTGAATGAGCAAGAACCGGTTAGGACGGCAGAGCCGAGAGTGGTGGAACGCGCAGCAGTTGAGTTAGTAGAGCCGAGGAGAACTAGGGAGAGGCAGCTAAAGCATGTGATGGGCTTTAATCCTCCGAGGTTTAATGGGGTTGGAACGCCAACTCAAGCTGAGGACTGGCTCTCTTCCATAAAGAGGGTGTTGACGGCCACAATGACTGAGGAGTGGCAGCAGACCACCATAGCGACTTTGCTTTTGGAAGGTGAAGCGAGGCTGTGGTGGGACGAGTTGGAGTTTCATCTTCTAGTGGGAAGGCAACTTGCAGATGTGCCGATGGAGGAATTTTCAAGGTTGTTCCTAGCCAGATTTGTACCCTCTGCTCAGAAGTTGGAGTTGGAGAATCAATTTCTTGGGTTGACTCAGGGATCCAGAAGCGTGGACGAATACCTGCATGAGTTCACACGGTTGGGTTGTTATACTGGTGCTATGTTTTCAGAAGAAGAGAGGAAGACCAACCGATTCTATGAGGGTCTTCGCGTCGACTTACAGTTACTCTTTGCTGGGCCTAAGGCGCAGGGCTTCCTAGCCTTGGTCAATTCGGCCCGATCGTTGGAAAAGGTTGCAAAGAAAGTTCAAGAGAAGAGGGACCCAGGAGAAAGGAAGACCAAGTTCAAGGTGCCAAGTAACAAGAAAGGTTTCCGCAGATGGAACAAGAAGTGGAGGACTTCGAACTCAGCCCCTTCGGCTGATGCGTCGGGGGCAACTACAAGTCGAGTCCCCGGAGCTTGCTACAATTGCGGGAAGACGGGGCATTTTGCTCGGGAGTGTTGGAGCGGACGTTCAAAGTCCGAGAGGAGACCTGGAGCGGCCTATGAGGAGAAAGGGAAGGCGGTGGAGTCAACCGCATCCCATCATGCTGCAGCCCAGCCTAGAGTCTACAACCTTGGTCTGCAGGAGGCCATAAAGCAAGCAGACGTGGTGACAGGTATGAGTTAAATTACAGTGGTTTAACTTTTATAATTGTTACCTTCGTATTTGTTAGCTTACGTTTGTTAGTACTAGGCTTTGTGTTAATCTTTGGGTTTCCGGCGAGAGCCCTTTTTGATACGGGAGCATCACATTCCTTCTTGTCTGAAAAATTCATATCGCAGATCGGAGTTCCGTTCTCGATGGCAGAAAACAAGTTGGATGTGTTGTTGCCTAATGGGTGCTCTATGCATGCAGATAGGATTTGTGTTGTGAAGATTCGGATTGGAGACCGGGAGTTTGTTTTGCGGGCGTTGATTCTACCATTAGTGGAGTTCAACGTAATCTTCGGTATGGATTGGCTCTCGGAGCAAAGTGCATGTATTGATTGCAACCGTAAAGAAATCAAGTTGGGTCAGGACACTGATCGAGAGACTACTTTTGCGGGCATGAAGGGGTCAGGGAAAGTTCTAATGTCTGCCCTTCAGATGTTCAAGGCAGTTCGGTCTGGGGCATAACTATATGTCACTCTAGTGCAGACTTCGACGCCTAAGCCTAGTTTGGACAGCATCCCAGTTGTGTCCGAGTATCCTGATGTGTTTCCAGATGATCTCCTAGGAGCCCCTCCTCAGCGGGAGATAGACTTTACTATAGAGCTGGTACCGGGTGCCAAACCGGTGTCACGCTCCCCCTATCGGATAGCCCCAAGAGAAATGGCAGAGTTGAAGGTGCAACTGCAGGAGTTGCTAGAGCAAGGTTATGTGCATCCAAGTTCGTCGCCTTGGAGCGCACCAGTCCTCTTTGTTAAGATGAAAGATGGGAGCTTGCGGCTTTGTATCGACTACCGGGAATTGAACAAGCTTACGGAGAAGAATAAGTATCCTATTCCCAGGATTGACGATCTGTTTGATCAGTTGGTTGGGTCAACTGTATATTTGAAGTTAGATTTGAAGTCTGGTTACTATCAGTTGAGGATAAGGGAGAGCGACATCCCAAAGACAACATTCAGTACGCGGTTTGGGCATTACGAGTTCACGGTTATGCCGTTTGGGTTGACGAATGCGCCATCCGTGTTTATGGATCTGATGAATAGGACGTTCAAAGAATACCTGGATCATTTCGTGATAGTATTTATCGATGATATCCTAGTGTATTCGTGGTGCGAGGAGGATCACTACAAGCATTTACTCATGGTGTTGGAGACATTGAGGAAAAGTCAGTTGTATGCAAAGTTCTCCAAGTGTGAATTCTGGTTATCCTCGATAGCGTTCCTTGGTCATGTTGTCAGTGGAGAAGGAATAGTAGTAGATCCAGCGAAGATAGTGGCGATACGGGAGTGGCCTACATTGACTACGGTGACAGAAGTCATGAGTTTTCTGGGGCTTGCTGGCTACTACAGGCGCTTCGTAGAGAACTTCTCGCGGATAGCACTACCACTCACGACGTTGACAAGAAAGGATCAGAAGTTTGTGTGGTCTCCAGAGTGCGAACAGGCTTTTGAAGAGTTGAAGAGGCGTTTGACCACGACGCCTATTTTATGTTCGCCAAGTGGAACCGAAGGGTTCGAGATCTATAGTGATGCTTCAGGCAGTGGTTTGGGCTGTGTTCTGCTACAGCATGGGAGAGTGATAGCTTATGGTTCACGACAACTGAAGGTTCACGAGAGGAATTATCCGGTCCACGACTTTGAGTTAGCGGCTGTGATATTTGCTCTAAAGCTTTGGAGGCACTATCTGTACGGTGTGAAGGTCGATATTTACACCGATCATAAGAGTTTGAAGTACTTGTTGGACCAAAAGGATCTGAACATGAGGCAACGGAGGTGGATGGAGTTCTTAGGGGACTACACCTTCAAGATACACTATGTGCCTGGGAAGGGAAATGCAGTGGCGGATGCGTTGAGTCGTAATATTCCCGCACAAGCCAATTGGTTATCGGTACATGATGAGAGATTGGTCCAAGAGTTGGAAGCATTGGAGATATCTTGTGTCGATAAGCAGTCTAGTGCCGAGGCGAAACTGTTTTGGACAGAAGTGCAGTGTGACCTAGCGGATAAAGTTCGGCGGGCTTTGGTTCAGGATAGCAGCATGAAGCAGATCTTGGATGAAGCTTTGGACGGGTCAAATTCCCAGTTTGTGGTTGAAGATGGGTTGCTAAGGAAGGACAGTCGTCTATGCGTTCCTAGTGCGGATAATATTCGGGAGGAGTTGATGTATGAGGCTCATCATACCAAGTACTCAATCCACCCGGGAAGCACGAAAATGTAAAGAGACATGAAGAAATTATTCTGGTGGCCGGGTTTGAAGAAGGATGTGGCACTTTATGTGGACAAGTGTCATACTTGTGCATTGGTGAAGGCAGAATGCCAGAAGCCCGGAGGTTTCTTGAAACCCCTTCCTATCCCCGAATGGAAGTTTGACAACATATCTATGGATTTTATGCACGGTTTGCCGAAGTCGAAGAAGGGAAACGATGCCATTTGGGTGATCGTAGATAGATTGACAAAAGTGTCGCACTTTATCCCAGTCAGAAAGGAGGATCCAGTGGAAAAGTTAGCCAAACTATACGTGGATAATATTGTACGGTTGCATGGTGTGCCTCGTAGTATTGTTAGTGATCGAGATGGACGCTTCAAGTCGAATGACTGGAGGTTGGTGCATGGTCTGTTGGGTACTAAGCTAAAGTTCAGCACAGCCTTTCACCCGCAGACAGATGGCCAAACCGAGAGAGTCAACAGGACTATGGAGGACATGCTTCGCATGTGCGTCCTAGATTTCGGGAAGCATTGGGAGGATCACTTGTATATGGTGGAGTTTGCATACAACAATAGCTTTCAGGCAAGTATTGGAATGGCGCCTTTCGAATCCTTGTACGAGAGGAAGTGTCGTACGCCGTTGTCTTGGTTGGAGGCAGGCGAATCGAAGTTGTATAAACGTCAAGCGGTGGAAGATGCCACTTCAATGCTATGGACAATTCAGGAAAGGCTGAAGATTACTCAGGATAGACAGTCAAAGTATTACAATGCCAAACATAGAAATGTGGAGTTCAACGTTTGCGACATGGTATATCTAAAAACCAAGCCGTTCAAGGGTGTATCGCGGGTTCGACGCTTGAAGAAGCAGAGTCCGAGATACCTTGGACCATTTGAAATCCTGGAGCGTGTTGGCGAGGCGGCGTATAGATTAAAGCTGTCGATGGAGTTGAGTGGGCTGCATGACATATTCCACGTATCGGTGTTGCGTAAGGCAGTGCAAGAGCCTTCGCAGATCGTTGCGCACAATCAGGTATCGGTTGATTATGAGTTAACAACAAGGGTCAGTCCAGTACGAATTGAAGACGTTGCAGTCAAGCGACTCCGCAACAAGGAGGTCAGAATGGTTAAAGTCCGTTGGAATAATTGCGGGCGTGAGGAGCTTTCTTGGGAGCGAGAGCAAGCTATGTTGGAGGGATACCCCTAGTTATTCCACTCAGGTATCTTTTAGCTTTTATGTACCTTTGCTTAATTTCGGGACGAAATTCCTTAAGTATGGGAGATTTTTAACGCCCTGAAAGTTGTGTGCGAGTCGGTCGCGAAAAAGGGGTTTTTGGTGCTTTTAGGGGGTACACGGCCTAGGACACGGGCGTGTCCAAGGCCGTGTCTGGCTGGTGATTTTTGGTCGTTTCCAACCCGAGAAGGACACGACCAGGAACACGGCCGGACGACACGGGCGTGTCATCCGACACGGGCGTGTGCCTACCCGTGTCCCTACCTGTGTGCAGTTGGGTAGTGTCCGTTGCCGTGGCGGGTATGCGTGACACGCCCCCGAACACAGGCGTGTCGAGGAACCTGACACGGGCGTGTCAGGTCGGACACGGGCGTGTCTTGGCCCGTGTGCGTTTCTCAGGTCGACGATCGTGCCTGGATCGAGGCACACGGCCTGGGACACGGCCGTGTGCCAAGCCGTGTTCGGCCCAGGTCTGGGGAATTTTGCGCAGATCCGAGCCGTTCATTTTCTTTAATTTAGATCCGACGGCTCAAATGAGTCCCTGCTCTATTTAGGCCAGGAATAGGAGGCTAATTCCCCATTTTCTCTCCAAAGTTCTCCCCTTCCAAAGTGAGAGAGAAGAGGAAGAAGAAGGAGGTTTCCAGCCGCCGCCGGAGCATCGGAGCACCGTTTCGAAATCGGAGAGCGGATCCGTGGAGGGAAGGTCGTTGCGAAGAGTTCTAACCTCGTAGTTTTTCCATGGTGCCAAAACGGACTACAAGGGTAACGATTCTCAACTTGAGCGTTTGAAGCTCTTTCTTTTGCATAGGGAACCCCGCTCCCGCGAGTGTGCGGCGAGTGCGTGGTGTTCCTTGGGGTTGATGTGAATAGTTCCCCTTGTGTTGCATATAGAGTCCGGAATCGTAAGTACGGGCATAGGCATTGTGAGTGAAGCCTACCCGGACGTGTACCGTCTGGATCGGTGATGTTGCATTTGTTGTGGTTTTGCCGGAGAAGACTCCGTACTTTGAGTTTTTTTTTCGGGTTTCTACGCGGTAGATTGCAGTAGGGATCCTTGGAGGTTAGCTTCAAGGCGCACCCAAAAAACTTAGCGGAAACGTGTTCTTCTAATTTGGCGGTCTGGGAACCGGCCTTGATCATAACTGGGTTATGAGATTGTTTTGGAAAATTTGGGATCCGAGAGATGCTTGGCCCGCACATAGGACTTAAATTGTACATGCGGCGTGAGCAACAGGAAAGTGGAATTGGACCTAGGCTATGTGGTTCGGTGCGAGAGACCCGAAGACGGGGACTGGCCGTTGGCATAGTCAGAGCCTTAGACGGTGGTCAGAAAGGCTAAATGCTCACATGTTGTTGCC
Organism: Platanthera guangdongensis; assembly: GCA_039583875.1. Lineage (NCBI taxonomy): Eukaryota > Viridiplantae > Streptophyta > Magnoliopsida > Asparagales > Orchidaceae > Platanthera > Platanthera guangdongensis. The sequence goes on from CM077167.1 coordinate 76,051,230, forward strand.
ATCCTGGGGGTGGTGGTGAATGCACTGATGGGTCAGGGTTCACCATGAATGTGCCCTGAGTGCACGAGGTGTTTGGCCGTGCGAGCCTACACCTGTGGCGAATTATAATTGCGCTATATAAATTATTGGGCTAATGTTATGCAGGGAAAGAGCACCGCCGTCCCGAATAAGGGGCGGGGTCGTTATAATTTGGTCGGCTTTTAGCTGACCGTTGCTTTATTTGCCACCGTGCGGTGGTATGTGCTTGCAGGTGCTGCGGAGCCGAGCGCCAAGTAGCGGGCTGGAGCCCATGTTGTTGTGCTGGCCCTAGAAGGCCGTAGAATAACTATTTTTACATTTATCATGTGTGGCCGGCCTGCGAGCTGATGTATGTAAAACACTCTTTATTAAGTGAATGTTTGTAAGGCCATAAGGCCATGTACCCGTTTCTGTGTATTTGGGGTTTCATTCCTGTTTTTGTAGCTGTGGATATTCACTTTGATGGAATTAAGTTTGAGTTCTTTTAACTTTAAAAACTTCCGCTAGAATGCTCTGTGTAGGATGAGTAGTCGCAACAGGATGGTTTGATTATGCATTTGGTAACCCTTCCGAATGTCTGTGGTATATGGCGTCGGGTTCCAACTGGACCTTCTATTATATGCCATGCGACGGATGGGGGTGTTACAACTCTGATGTAGCCCGTTTGGGCAGTTGATAGTTGTACTCTGATATGTAGAAGCATGTTTTAGCTTCTCTTTTGTTGTACTGATTTGGACATTATTACTTAGTGTGGATTGACTTATCTTGCTTATATTTTGGTTGGGTTGACATGTTATATTGATATGGTTGTAGCCGGCAGAATAGACGTCTTGTGGTACAGGTTAGCCCGTGCGCTAATGCTACCGCAAGGCGGCTGTTCCGGGCATAAGACCCCCCTTCGAGCCGTATTTTGGGATCCGTGAGGGGGTGGGGGGTCTTACAAATGGTATCAGTTTGCCACGATCCTCAACTAAAGAAGCCTTTCAACAATGGAACCACCCCCGTTCGATTAGTCAGTTTGCGGACAAACTGACTTAGCGGAAGCATTGGTGTGCCCATATGTAATTCACACTAGGTATGTCCAACTTTGACCCTACGATTAGCCAACCTGACCTTAGATACATACCTTTATACGTCGATCTTCCAAGTTTGGACGACCCCAAGTATGTAAAAATATGGTATAAAGTCTTGCGAGATCCCCTAGGGCAAGCACTTTTGTTTATACCGAATTTTGAATCTAACGGAGATAATAGACATGACAGATTTCCTAGGGCAACCATTTTTGTTTATAGGAGACTAGAGCTTGGTGGAGATAATGGATATGGTAAAGTGGTTAGAAGCGGGTCATTTGGGTGTTCAGAGAAGCGTTAAGAGACTCGCTGAAGGAGTAATTGAAGCAGTACCCAGCTCAAGGACGAGGACTACGAGGAAGAAATTAAGCATTTGTCCCTAGTCTGCCTAAGTTTTTCTAGGAATCTGGCTTGAGCCTTCACAATTTTGATGCTTAGGCATAATGGTTAGTGAGAAACCGACCTACACTCGATTCGATACCGGTGCCTCACACTCCTTTGTGTCCGAGGATTTCATTAAAGGCATAGAGGGTGTGAAATATTTCACTGAAATAGCTCGACGAGTGCACCTTCCGGACGGCTCGGAGATGATCGCAACCGCCAAGTGCGAGTTGGAGTTATTTATTGATGGGAAGGTCTTTGATACGACAGCCACGGTTCTGAGAATGCGGGAGTTCGACATCATTTTGGGCATGCATGGCTGGACTGGCACTTCGCGAGGATCGACTGCACAGAGAAGCGAATCAATTTAAGGCAGGGAGACTCTGACGTCATCTTCCAAGGTATTGGATTCGCGCCGTGTATGATATTATCTTCTGTCCAAGCTATAAAATCCCATATGAAGGGGGACGAGGTTTTCATGGTCTGGTTTGAGTTGAAGGAAGAAGCATTGGAAGTGAAGGATGTACGGGTAGTGCGGGATTTTCCCGAGGTATTTCCTGAGAAGCTGCCAGGATTGCCCCTGCATTGAGAGGTTGACTTCCAGATTAATCTAGTACCAGGTGCCAAGCCTGTATCCAAGGCTCCGTACAGAATGACCCCGAAGGAACTCGCAGAGTTTAGAGTTCAATTGCAAGAACTGGTGGAGTCAGGGTTTGTTCGCCCCAGTTCATCACCCTGGGGAGCTCTTATACTGTTCGTGAAGAAGAAGGATGGAACCCTGCGTTTGTGCATAGATTATCGGGAACTCAATCGGCTGACAGTGCGGAACACTTATCCGCTACCTCAGATCGACGAGTTTTTCGATCAACTAGTGGGAGCACATTGGTTTTCTAAACTGGATCTGCGCTCTGGATACTATCAGTTGAGGATACAAGAAGGGGACATCCAAAAAACGGCCTTCAGTTCAAGATATGGTTTGTATGAGTTCACGGTAATGCTGTTTGGGCTCACAAATGCCCCTTCGGCCTTCATGAGTCTGATGAACAAGGTGTTTGAGTCATATTTGGACATCTTCGTCATTGTTTTCATCGACGACATCTTGGTCTACTCAAAGACGGAGGAGGAGCATGTCGAGCACCTGACCTTGGTGTTGAAGAAATTGAAGGAGCACGCCTTGTACGCCAAATTTAGCAACTGTGAATTCTGGCTCAAGGAGGTTGCTTTCTTGGGGCATGGGATCAGTGGGGCAGGATTAGTAGTGGATCCAACAAAGGTGCGAGCCGTGAAGGAGTGGTTGCCCGTGAAGTCGGCGACCAATGTACGAAACTTTCTTGGACTTGTTGGGTACTACCGCAAGTTCGTGAAAGGATTCTCCAAGATTGCCCTTCCTCTTACCTCTTTGACGAAGAAAGGTGTGCCATTTGAGTGGACTCCCCAATGTGAAGCGGCGTTCCAAGAGTTGAAGGATAGGCTTACCTCCGGCCCCATCCTTGCACTTCTGTCTGGGAAGAAAGGATTTCAGGTTTACACGGACGCGTCATATCAAGGGATGGGAGCGGTGCTGATGCAGCACGAGCACGTGATCGCATATGCTTCAAGTCAGTTTAAGAAACATGAAATTAATTACCCGGTCCATGATTTGGAGTTGGGAGCAGTGGTGTTCGCTTTGAAGGTCTGGAGGCATTATCTATATGGCGTCCACTGCGAAATCTTTTCCGATCACAAAAACTTGAAGTATGTCCACACTCAGAAGGAGTTGAACCTGAGACAACGGCGGTGGTTGGAATTTCTATGCGACTACGAGTTCACCATGAACTACCACCCCGGAAAAGCGAACTCGGTAGTCGATGCATTGAGTAGAAAAGTGCCAGGCTCTAGCCTAGAGTCTCGGTTGATGAGTATGGAGTTGGCTCAGATGATTGAGGAGATGGATATTACTCTGGTATTAAAGGCTCCTTCGGCAGAGTATGCAGAGTATTTGGCAAGCATGAGCATAGTTTGTGATATCCGGGACCAGATTCGGGTGGAGCAAGGAATGGATGCGGCCTTGGCCCCGATAGTAAAGGCAATTGAAGATGGGACCATCGATGAGTACACATTAAAAGACGGCCTCGTTTATTTTCGTGGCCGACTCTATACTCCCAAGAGCGGAAAAATCCGGGAGGATATCTTGAGAGAGGCACATTGGTCTCAATATTCTATACACTCGGGTATTGCCAAGATGTACACCGGCTTACGGAAGACCATGTGCTGGACGGGAATGAAGAAGGATGTTCGTTACTATGTTACACATTGTGAAGCTTGTCAAAGGGTGAAGGCTGTATGTAAGAGTTCCGGTGGTTTGTTGCAGTCGTTGCCCATCCCCGAGTGGAAGTTTTAGGATATCTCCATGGACTTCGTCCATGGGCTACCTCTCTCCCGCTCCGGGAATGATTCAGTGTGGGTTATTATTGATCGACTGATAAAGGTGGCCCGGTTCATTCCAATGAAGAAGGAAGCACACGTGGATGTTTTTTTACGCCTCTTTATGGAGCAACTCGTACGGTATCATGGCGTGCCCAAGACAATTGTTTCAGATCGAGATGGCCGGTTTACTTCCAAGGAGTGGAAGGCGGTACAGGCATATTTGGGCTCGCACCTAACCTTTAGTACCGCATTTCACCCTCAGACGGACGGACAGTCTGAGCGGACCATCAGAACACTGGAAGATTTATTGAGGTTATGTGTGCTGGACAGAGGAGAGCCATGGGAAAGGCTCTTGCCACTACTGGAATTATCCTATAATAATAGCTATCAGGCGAGCATCGTCATGGCGCCCCATGAAACCCTTTACGGAAGAAGGTGCAGGACTCCCTTGTCTTGGGTGCAGGATGAAGATCCGAAGACATTAGGAAATGAATATATAGATGATACTGATGCGGAGGTCAGATTGATACGGGATCGCGTGTTGGAGGCTCAAAGTCGCAGGCGAAGTATTTCAATGCAAAGCACCAGATGGTGGAGTTCCAAGTGGGTAATAAATTATTCCTCAAGATTCGGCCGATGGATGGAGTGTCGCGGGTGCGTGGAGTGAAAACGCTCAGCCCAAGGTATGTTGGTCCTTATACTATACTGGAAAGGATTGGCCCGTTGGCCTATCAGTTGGAGTTACTGCCAGAACTAGAGAACCTCCACGACGTGTTCCATGTGTCATCACTTCGAAAGGCGCTGTTACGGCCCGATCAATATACCCCCACTACTGATGGTGCTGTGGCGTCTGATAGGTCGGTGCGACTGGAGCCGGTGCGGATCGTAGATAACGAAAAGAGAATATTGTGCCGCAAAAGTGTTCCCTTGGTGAAGGTGCTATGGTATAACCATGGGAAGGAGGAGTACACATGGGAGCCAATGGATTTGAAGCAACAACGCTATCCAGAGTTGTTTGCTCCAGGTAATTTTATTTAAAAGCATATGTTGAATTTCCTGTTATGCTTTACTCCCCTAGCCCAAGCCTGATTTCAGGGACGAAATCTTTTATTTTATTTATAGGATTTGTAACGTCCCAAATCGCACAAGGCCCCTCCTGTGTGTTTTGAGTTAGGAGAGCTGACTTGGGTCTAGGGAAGTGCTGGAAATTGGGCAGCACAGGTGAATGCAGGAGAAACCATCCCTTGAGTTGTCCAGAGCAGGACACGGGTAGTGAATTCTCGACTAGTGAGTTTCACGCCCATGTCACGGGCGTGACCAGTCCGACACGGGCGTGAATGGTCCGACACGGGCGTGACCAGTCCGACACAGGCGTGACCATACTCGGGTCTATCCAGTCAGTTGTAGAGTACTCGAGTAGTTGTCGAGTACTCGAGTAGTTGAACACGGGACACGCCCCCTATCACGGGCGTGGCCATGGGCGTGACCGGGGCGTGTTCTTCGTTTGACAATTTTAGTTGAGTTCGACGAATTCCGTTTGACTCCTATCGTCGAACGGAATTCGTCGAACTGAACTAAAATCGTCGAACGGAGAACACGCCCTGGTCACCCCCATGGTCACGCCTGTGATAGGGGGCGTGTCCCTTGTTCAACTACTCGAGTACTTGACAACTACTCGAGTACTCTACAACTGACTGGATAGACACGGGTATGGTCACGCCCGTTTCAGACCGGTCACGCCCGTGTCGGACCGGTCACGCCCGTGACATGGGCGTGAAACTCAATAAGTCGAGAATTCACTACCCGTGTCCTGATCTGGACAACTCGAGGGCTGGTTTCTCCTGCATTCACCTATGCTGCCCAATTTCCAGCACTTCCCTAGACCCAAGTTTGCTCTCCTGACTCAAAAGACACACGGGGGGCCTAGTGTGATTCGGGATGTTACACTTTTCCCCTTGGCGGAAAATTTCCCACTCGTTTTCTCTCTATTAATAGGTCTTGCCGGTTCTTGTCCTTCCATCGCTTTTAAGCATTTCCTCCTCTCCTATTCTTCGCGGGGCCCGGCTCGCACCCCCCTTCTGAGGCTTTCTCGCTCGCTCGTCGATCTTTCCGCGGAATGGGTGGCGGCAGTGGCGACGCGGACGGGTGAAGTAAATGTGCCTGGATATTTTCGGAGCATAACTTCCCCCACGCCGCTATCTCTAAGCGCGAGTACTTAGACGCTCTCGACGATCACGTCCCGCCCAGATTCTCGGCAAGACGGCCCGGGGAAGGGGACAAGATCAAAGATCTCTCCATGGATGAGCTCGCCATTCAACTAGCTCACTTTGAGTTATGTCTTTGGATTCCTCTGTGGCCAGAGGTTCATCAAGTGTTGAAGTACTTCGGGGTCGTCATAGGCCAGATGACCCCGAACTCTGTGGCTGTCATGGTAGGGTTCGCCTGCTTTTTGCGGGAGGAGCGGGTCGAGTTCAGACTCGCGGTTTTCCGCAAATTGTTCTCCTTCCGCACGAACAGGGACTGAACCGCCTATTTCTCCAGCGCCCACCTCAAGGTGCGGGAACCGCCTATTTCTCCAGATTGGAGCTAAATTTCAATCTGAAAATATGACAAAGTTGTGTGAAGAATTTTGGATTCACAGGAATTCTACTCACTTAGAGCTCCTTAGCAAAATGGAATTGCTGAAAGAAAGAATAGGACTCTCATTGAGGCAGGTAGAACTCTATTGAGTGACACTTCTCTCCCAGAATATTTCTGGGCTGAGGCAGTAAACACTGCATGTCATGTGCTCAATAGGACTTCTATCACTAAGAGGCACAAAAAGACACCCTATGAGGTTATGAAAGGCAGGAAACCAAACTTATCCTATTTTAGGATCTTTAGTTGCAAGTGTTATGCGCTTAACAATAGCAAGTCTTACATGACAAAGTTTGTGGCCAAATCCCAAGATGGGATATTTGTTGGGTACAACAACAATAGTAAGACATATGGAGTCTTTAACTTGACTACACAAGTTTTAGAAGAGTCTGTTCATGTTATATTTGATGAATCAACACTTATTAATAGTGAGTTGCCTAGTAGTTCATGTAGCTCTACAGGTATAAAAGAGAAGATGAACATGCTGACTATCAAAGAAGATCAAACTGCTAGGCTGGATGAAGATAAAGATTCTTGCTGTCCAGGGGGAGAACAAGTCTCTCTAGATGAAAAAGACAATGAAGTATAGTAGAATGAAGAAAATAGAGAAAGTCAAACTGCAGACAACTTCCTCTAGCAGTTAGACATTTAAAGGATCATCCTGTACACCAGATTATTGGTGATCCTAGACAAGGGGTTCAAACTAGAAGCAGGATCTTGAACACTATACTATGCTCAAGTTTCTTATCTCAACAGGAACCTAAAAGATTTGAAGAAGCTATACAAGACCCACTCTAGATTGATGCTATGTAGGAGGAGTTGAATTAATTCAGGAGATGCAAGGTCTGGGAGTTAGTTCCTAAACCAAAAGACCACAATGTCATAGGGACTAAGTGGATCTTCAGGAACAAGCTAGATGAGAGTTGCATCATAATTAAGAACAAGGCAAGGATGGTTGCCAAAGGATACAGGCAGGAAGAGGGCATAGAATTTCATCAAACATTTGCCCCTGTAACAAGGTTGGAAGCAATCAGGCTATTTCTAGCCTATGCAGCTTATCATGGTTTCAAAGTGTTCCTAATGGATGTTAAGTCAGCATTCCCGAATGGAGACTTAAAGGAGGAAGTCTATGTAGAACAACCATCAGGTTTTATTGATCCACTCTATCCTAATTATGTGTATAAGCTTAGGAAAGCCCTATATGGTTTGAAAATGGCCCATAGGGCTTGGTATGAAACCTTGTCTACTTTCCTCATTGAGAACAAATTCGCAAGGGGGAAAATAGACAAAACTCTATTCCTTAGGGAATCCAAAGGGAAGATAATTCTAGTCTAGATATATGTTGATGACATAATATTTGGTTCTATTGAAAACAAACTTTGTAGGAAGTTTGCTAAACTTATGCAAGGGAAGTTTGAGATGAGCAGCATGAGAGAACTTAAGTTCTTCTTGGGACTCCAAGTAAGACAGACTGATGATGGCCTGTCCATATCCCAATCTAAGTTCACCCAGGAGTTAATTAAGAAGTATGGTATGTAGTCATCCACTACCATGAGAACTCCAATGCGGACAAGTATGTCTCTAAGCAAAGATGATGCAGGAAAACCTGTAGATGAGTCTTTGTATAGAGGGATAGTTGGCTCCCTCCTTTGTCTGGCTGCTAGTCGACCTGACATCATGTATGCTACATGTGTCTGTGCTAGGTACCAATCCTGCCCAAAAGAATCTCATTATACTACTGTTAAGAGGATTTTGAGATATCTTAAGGGCACACCTAATCTAGGCCGTTGGTGCAACAGGAATAAAGATTTTCTACTGACTGGATATTCAGATGCAGACTTTGCAGGATGCAAAGAAGATAGAAAAAGCACAACTGGCACCTGTCAATTTTGAGGAGGAAGATTGGTGTCATGGAGCTATAAGAAGCAGACTAGTGTGGCAATCTCCACAGCTGAGTCTGAGTATGTAGCTGCAGGGAGCTGCTGTGCACAGCAGTTATGGATACAACATCAACTTAAAGATTATGGTATCTAGGTAAGTAGAACCCCATTATTCTGTGATTCTTCAAGTGCTATTTCTATTGCTCAAATCCTGTTTCTCATAGTAGTACAAAGCATATAGAAATAAAATATCATTTTCTTAGGGATCATGTAGAAAAAGAGGATATATGTTTAGAATTTGTCAATACAAGCTTTCAAATTGTTGACATGTTCACTAAGCCCTTGGATGAAACTAAATTCAATAATTTTAAAATTGAATTAGGTATGCTGAACATAGTATAGATTGACAAATTTGTCTAAGTAATTTTGTGTCAACACAAAAAGAGGTTTGTGTCGACACAGAGAAATTGTGTCTACACATCTAGAAAATTGGTGTCGACACTTCAGAGGAGTTGTGTCGACACCTTCAGAAGTTATGTCGACACTTAGAATTAGAGTCGACACAGAATTTTTGCTGAACTAATAAGTATGTCTATGTCAACACATCATTAATTGGTGTCGACATATAATAGTCAACACTTCTGTCAAGACATCAGCTATATGTGTCGACACCATCTCTCAACAGTGTCGACACACTAAGTAACTTTTGACGCGCCTTTTGACCTTCGATGTTTAGACACATATAAATAGGTCAAGAACAAACCCTGTCGACACGCTCTCAAATTTTTGTTGAGATTAGATTCTTCTGTCGACAAACTCTCTCTTCTTCATTCAAGATTTCTCACCATTCTAATGGCGCCGAAACTTGACGAAAACGTGAACGAGGGATATGAACCGGTACGGAATGCATTTGACGATGCTGAACCAGCAATTAAAGCTGTGATAGCCCTAATTGCAGAAAATGGATTGGAGTATTTGACATCAGAACCTACAAAGATATGGAAGAAGGAAAACCTTGAGTTTTATGGAGCTGCAACTCAGGATTCTACTGGATTTAAGATTAGGTCTTCAATGTAGGGTAATAAAATCAAACTCACCATGAAGAGCATACAAAAAACTCTTCATCTGCCCAAAACTCAAGAAGACAAAGAAGTTACCTCTACTAAGACCAGGAAAGCACTCCAGTGGTGTGGATTAGATCCCACCATGAAAATTGGATCATCCATGAATAGAAAAGGAATGAATGCACAAGGAAAATTCCTTTCTGAAGTAGTCGAAAAAGTAATCATATGTAAACCAGGTGGACATGATAGGGTCTCAGCCTACATGTTCTGCCTCATGACCAGGATTATCTAAAAAATCAACACCAATTGGTCTGCAGTCATATATGAGAAGATTATGGAAAGCATCAAGAAACCTAATCTGGGAAGGATATTGAGTTTATACCTGGCTGGAGCAATTCCAAAAGTGATGCAACAGGCTACTAGATCCAAGATCAATCACATGAGGAGAATGGATCTTAGGATAATCTCTAGATGGGATAAAGTGCTGGTAAAAGACATGGCTGATGAACAGAGGCCAGAGAATACTGAGAAATCACCTGCTCAAGAGATTAGACATGATGATCAGATGTAGGGGGAGTCTCATCTTGAGGAAGAGCCAACACACTTAGAAAGTGAAATGACTACTCAAACTATTCTTGAGATAATCCAAGAAGTTAATCAAACAATTTTCAATGATGAGTCTGAAACACTAACTATGCCTTTGATTGATGTTGACCAGAACACTCAACTCAACACTCAAGCACAGGATGTTATCATGAAGGATACATCTACAGCTACTGATGCTCTAGAGTTAGCGGTGCCTCCAATCCATACTCAACAAGAGTTTACTCTTGAAGAGTTATTCTATAATATAGAACAAGTCAGGACTGAGGGAGAGCATGTCAAGACTGAGGGGGAGCAAGCTAACATTGAGGGGGAGCAACCTAAGACTGAAAAGGAACTGCCTTCTAGTCCTCAGGAAAGAGTTGATATAGCAAGTACCTCAACTTCTGAAGATGAAGCAGAATCTCAAGCAAAGAAGATAAAGCTGATGGTTTTTAGAAGAAGAAGCCAAAACTATAAAAGGGCATTGCAAACAACTCCACAACCAGTTCCAGCGCATGATTATAGCTCTTTGTTGGTATCTTTGCAAGTAAAGTTAGATGAACATAGGATAGTCATGGAGAAATATATGGATGAAACTCATAAAGAGTTGCAATTCTTCTTGGCTCAAGATATCAAATCAATTAGATTTGAGATAAACCAGAATATGAGGGAGATGACAGATTGCTTCCATAAAGGAGGTAATGCTGTAGTTTTTCTAGCTAAACAACAAGAAGGAATAAAGACTAAAGTTGATGATATAGTGGTGAAGCAAGGCCATGTCCTTGAAAATCAAATTAGAATGAATGACAATCTGACTGAGTCACATAATGTGATTGTTACAGAATTAAAGAATACTGCAACTGCCCTGACTGAGGCAAGGGATAAAGAGAAATCTGAGTATGATAAGAAACTTCAAGAGGATTTAGCCAAATTACAATCTACACTTCAAGCCTCTCAGAAGATTATTACTGCTCAGCTTCAAAAGTTTAAAGCCTATTATACTGAGGGAACAAATTATCTGGATACTCAAATCAGGTTCCAAAAGAATGATCTCAGGGATCATATTGAAAGAGAAGTCATAAAGGGGGAGAGGTTGATAGTCAATGCTAGCTCAGAGCATGCCAAATGGATAACAAATACCGTTAGAGCAACTCTGGGATATCCACCCCTATGTGATGATGAAAACACAGCTGAGTCAGAAATTCAAGCTGTAGGAATTGAAGGGGGTCAGCAGGAAGTAGCTCAAATCATATATCCCACTTCTAACTTTGAGGAAATTTAACACCTGGTTGATCAGGTGTATAACCCTCCAAACGGTACTAAAATGTTATCATTAATAAAGTAGAAATGTGAGAGGCAGCTTTGAATAAAGAACAAGAAGCTCAACATTCAAAGAAAAGATTTAGAGAACAGGCAGAGTTGAAGCCTAATTTTGAACAATAGAGTCCTACTTCCAGGAATATTATATTGACTGCCTGGAAAGCTGTAAAAGACAAGACCCATGAAAGGGGCAAATGGTACACTGAGCAAGAATGACACAAATATGAAGCCAGACATGAAGCCATTTTCAATATAGAAGGAAAGAAAAAGCTGGAAAGTTACCTGCTAATGCTTTGGAACCTAGAAATTACTTCCCCAAGCCATTTCATAATTTTGAAAGGCAAAAGATAAGGGATGAAGAACAAAAGAAGAAATATCTGAAAGGCAAGAAGCCAACTGAAGATACTGAAGCTCCAGTACAAGCCAAGATCCAGTCAAGCAAAGGCATAGTCATTAAGGAGCCAGACCAGCCTTAGAATAGATTAACTAGATTTTACAACAGTGTAATCTTTAGTTGTTAAAAAATCTATGTAAACTAATTGTTGACAAACTTTTGATAGTTTAAACAAAATAATGAATCATGCTCACTGTGTTTCCATTATTCTGTAATGACATGTTATACATGTTGGGAACTATGTCCACATTAACACAGATTTGATGAAGTCACCCTGGAACTAAGATGAATTAGTTTGTATTTGATGCTTTGTTTGAGTTATGTGGTTGTAGGATTCCAATGGGAAGTGTAGACCAATGACAGTCTACAATGTGTCACCAAACACAGGACCATACAATGTAATCCCTCATTGTATGACCCAAGGTGTTGACTCATGTGTAGCCTCTCTATTGGGTTACACTTCATATTCAAGCACTTGGCCTATGTGAATAGAGTTGGATGCTGATTTCACCAAAGGAGAAAGAATTTCCACCTTGAAAATTTTTCTAAGTATTCTACTCGTGTAGGTCATTAACTACTCGAGTGAGTTACTTACTTTATACTCCAGTCAAAATTCTTATACTCTAGTAAGAAAATCTCCCTCTCGCGAAGTTAAGTCTATATACTCGAGTAGACTGTCACATACTCGAGTAGCTTACTTAACTACTCGAGTAGATCATTCTTCTTACTCGAGTTGCATAGATTTCAATCTCCAAGTTCTTCTAAGTAAAACACTCGAGTAAGTATATATATACTCAAATGGTTATAGATTCTAACTCGTGTAACTATTTTCTATCTCAAGAGTAAATTTTCTATATACTCGAGTAGTATAAGTTATATACTCGAGTAGTTCACTTACTACTCGAGTAGTTCAAGCTTCATACTCGAGTAAACTAAATTTCTTTTCTCCTAAAAAGTCATTTACTCGAGTAAGTCTTTTTATATACTTGAGTAGACTATATCCTCTCGAGTAGTTCAGTCTGACTACTCGAGTTGCTCATCTTCCAGTGTTCAGAAATTTCTCTAAGTCCTATCACTCGAGTAGTTCGTCAAACCACTCGAGTAGTTTTCCTCGCCTACTCGAGTAGTACAACTTGTAATCGAGTAGTTCAACTCCACTTCCCGTGAAACTTTCTGTATACTCGAGTAGATCTTCTAAGTACTCGAGTAGTTAGTTATATGTACTCGAGTAGTTGTCTTAAATCCTACTCGAGTATTCAGAATAGAGTTGGATGTTGATTTCACCAAAGAAGAAAGAATTTCAACCTTGAAAATTTTTCTAAGTATTCTACTCGTGTAGGTCATTAACTACTCGAGTGAGTTACTTGCTTTATACTCGAGTCAAAATTCTTACACTCGAGTAAGAAAATCTCCCTCTCGTGAAGTTAAGTCTATATACTCGAGTAGACTGTCACATACTCGAGTAGCGTACTTAACTAATCGAGTAGATCATTATTCTTACTCGAGTTGCACATATTTCACTCTCCAAGTTCTTATAAGTAAAACACTCGAGTAAGTATATATATACTCGAGTGGTTATAGATTCTGACTCGTGTAACTGTTTTCTATCTTAAGAGTAAATTTTCTATATACTCGAGTAGTATAAGTTATATACTCGAGTAGTTCACTTACTACTCGCGTAGTTCAAGCTTTATACTCGAGTAAACTAAATTTATTTTCTCCTAAAAAGTCATTTACTCGAGTAAGTCTTTTTATATACTCGAGTAGACTATATCCTCTCAAGTACTTTAGTCTGACTACTCGAGTAGCTCATCTTCCAGTGTTCAGAAATTTCTCTAAGTCCAATCACTCGAGTAGTTCGTCAAACCACTCGAGTAGTTTTCCTCGCCTACTCGAGTAGTATAACTTGTACTCGAGTAGTTCAACTCCACTTCCCGTGAAACTTTTTTGTATACTCGAGTAGATCTTCTAAGTACTCGAGTAGTTGATTATATGTACTCAAGTAGTTGTCTTCAAACCTACTCGAGCAGTCATGAATTATATACCCGAGTAACATTTCTTTACTTACTCGAGTAGTCCTTTACCTACTCGAGTAGTTATATACCTACTCGTGTATATCACCACCTTTTCTCCGAAATTCTTCTAAGTCCATAATTGATAGATTTTCAAATCTCGTGACATGATTGGTCCACGTGTATATCATTAAGATTGATTATGACCATTATTCAAAATCATATATAAGGTTCTGTCTAATGGACAAACCCTAATAAGAATAACAAGCTTTCAAGATCAAAAATTATTGAGATTTTTCTACAGCCGTTTCTCTCTCCAAGTCGTTGTTTCCTCTCTCTCTCTTCACGAAAAGAAAGCCGCCGCCGCCGCTGTTTTTCTCCGGCAAGGTTTTCGATTTTTAGAGGAATCAGACTGAAGAAGTTTTACAGATCGAGATCATTTCTCAACTGCTCATCCTCTTCCCGATCGTGTAAGACAACGAAGATTCCAGATCTGTTGCCGAGATTTTCTTCATCTTTCTGAAAGTGCCGCAAAGCTTACAAGAAGAAGATCCTGGTTGCTTGCTTGCAGATCTGACAGAGAAATCATTGTTTGTATTTTCTAAAACAATTTTTCATTCTTGTAGGAGAAGCTTTCTCCGAGTGTAGGAGTTTTCAACTACGAGTTTGTAAGAAGTTTTGCCTTCCGAGTTGTAGATCCAATTGGTTGGATTGAGATTGTAGGAACTTTGTTCCGAGGGTAGGATTGATTTTCAATTCGAGATAGTGGAGTAGCCGAGTCTAGTATATTACTATATCGGTGAGGGAAAGTGGATGTACCCAAGATCGGGAAACCACTATAAATCTTGCCTCGTCTATGATAATTTGGTAGATAGATCTGTGCTTTGTTCTGAGATTTTTTAATTCCACAAAAGACGCACAAATCACCTATTCACCCCCCTTTAGGTGTTTTAGGTTGACAACTATTATCTTTCAATTGGTATCAGAGCGAGGTTGATCGTTAAAAGGTTAACTCCTTGATCAGTTCCTGCAATAGTTGTCATTTGAGATCTACCTATCATGGACAAGGCAAAGGATTTTGCCAAGTTTCCCCTATGCAACAAGAATAACTTTCCCATTTGGAAAGAAAGGATCAAATTGTTTATGGAAGCTGTGGATCCGAGGATCTTCATGATAGTTGAAGAAGGTCCTTATATCCCTATGACTATCTCCACTATAGATCCTACCAAGAAGGTTCCAAAGAAGCTGATGGATTTAGACAAGGACGAGATTGCACTTGTCTCACTAGACAAGAAAGCTAAAAACATTATAGCAAGTACAGTTGATGACTCAATGCTGCAGAAATTAATCCACTGCCAGTCTACAAAGGAGATGTGACAGTCATTGGTTACCTTGATGGTAGGTACAGAAGAAGTGAGGGATGATCGGAGATCCCTCCTCAATCAGAATTATGAAGCCTTCCGACAGGGAAGCAAAGAGACCATTGCTAATACATTTGAGAACATTTTTAAGATAGTGAATGGCCTAAGATTCTATGACAGAGTATTCACTAATGGAGAACTGAATGACAAGTTCCTGAGATCCCTGACCAAAGAATGGGACAACAAGGTCTGTGCCATCAGGGAGTTTGGGAAGCTGGCTGAGACAGACCAACAAAATCTCTTTGGGAAGCTTATGTCATATGAGCTTTAACTCAACACCAGGAAAGTTGAAGAAGAGAAGAGAAGGTCTGCTCTCAAAGAAAAGTCTGTTGCTCTAAAAGCAGACACCTCTAGAAAGACAAAGGCTGCCTCCCCTGCTCCAGCTCCAGAAATTAGTGAAGAAGAAGAAACTTCTGAGCCTAGTACCTCAGGCTCTATACTGTCAGAAGGAGAGTTCTCACTGCTCTCACGTCAGTTCAAGAAATTCTTGAACAAGAAGAAGAAATAGAAAGGCAAGGATGCCTCCTATAGAAGATCACGACACGATGGTGATCGGCAAAGAAAAGGCACAAGTAGCCATGACAGGTATTCCTCTAAACAGAACAAATATGTTTCGACTGACATTATTAGCTATTGTTGTAATAAGCCAGGTCACGTCATCACCGACTGCCCTCATAAGAAGAAGGAGGGTGGTAGAAGAGAAGAAAAGAAATCCTCGTACAACAAAAAGAGGAAAGAGAAGAGCCTGATAGCCAAAAAGAGCAGGACTCTCAGTGACTCCGACTCATCTGAGTCATGTGAAGAAGAAGAAGCTTATTTTGGGCTTATGGCTCAAACATATGATGATCAAGAGCCCCAGTTCACTGGGAAGGTAAACTTTCATACCCCACTTTCAGATTCTGAAGTCTCTGAACATGATTGTGAGGATAGCTCCACTGACAATGAGTCAGAACTAATGGCCCAGTACAAGGAGTTAATCATGGCTTACGACAAATGTGGTCGAGTCGTGAAGACTCAGGCTAAAGAGATCAAATCTCTAAAAGCCGAAGAGAGCATCTTGAGAGAGAAAGTCGCAAAGACTGACTCCCTCGAAGAAAACTTCAATAATGCTATTGAAGAATATAACAAGACTCTTGAGCACCTTGATCTCAAAGAGAAAATCATCAAAGAATTGGAAGCCCAACTTGTAGCTGAAAAGAAACTGGTTAAAAGTTTCTCGAAGCCCAGGACGGTTCTTCCATTCGTTGCTGAATTCTCAGCCTAGGCCAAGGGTGCCGAATTAAGCCATTAAGAAGCTCCTAGTAAATCCTCTAGGAGAAATAAGTCTCAACGGAAGAATAAGGACGCCAAAAAGACCTTAGCCAAAGAGAAGGGGAAAGCCCCCCAAGATCAGACTACATTCAAGAAAGTCATCTTTCCATCAAATGAGTTTGATCTTGACTCATCCTACGGGCACTTTGCTAGGCCTACCTATATAGAGCCAAAGTCCCGCTACCAAGGGTGGACTCGCCCCAGAAACTTCGGTGAAAGTGTCTTTAAGGCACCTTATGAAGAAGTTGTTCTTAAGAGCTATGGCCCCTTCAATTATGGTCATAACTTCAAGAAGGCACCAAATCCAAAACCCGTTGTGGAAAGGCCTCCGAAAGAAAAGAAGACATGTGATTGTCATTATCACGAAGCTTCTTCCTCCAAAAATGCTGACCCTGCTAGACCAAAACTCCAAAAGGTCAAGCAGGAGATCATGAGGCAAAGGTACAACAGATTTGACTGTTGGTGCTGCGGCAAGGTTGGTCACTTCGCCATTGATTGCTGGTTCAGTCCCAAAAATGCTGCAACTCCTCATATCAGCAATATGATAAAGACCGCTCATAATGCTAACACTCGTAGGGGGAGTACTCTAACCTGAGACCAAGGACCCAAACTTGTTTAGGTTCCTAAGCCAAATTGATTATGATTGCAGGTATGTCCTAAGGCCAACAAAACGCCAATCTGGTATTTGGACAGCGGATGCTCTCGGCATATGACCGGGACTAGAAGCCCCATTTAGAACTTTACTCCAGTCGTGAATGTACCAAAGGTCATCTTTGGAGGTTCAGAACATAGAATTACTAGAGGCTATGGTATGATCACTAACGACAATGTATCCTTCTTGGATGTGGCTTATGTCGAAGGATTGGAACACAATCTCATAAGCATAAGCCAACTCTGCGATAAAGGACACATAGTTGAATTCCATGCCGATAAGTGCTTGATAAAATCCGTTGACAATATGAAAACGATTCTATCCGGCACTCGAAGCAGGAAAATTTTCTGTTTAAATTTCATTTGTATATATTTTTCGACGCCAGTGTGTATTTTAGCAAAGGATAGTGCGTCTCTTGGTGACCAAAGACACAAGAGACTAGCACATATTAATTTCAAAATTATTAATAAATTATTTTCAATGAACCTAGTACGTGATGCCCCAAATGTCAAGTGCGTCAAAGATAGAACTTGTCATGCGTGCGTAAAAGGTAGCAAACAAGGGCTACCTTTAAAAGCGTTATTGGCAAGGATTATAATAGATGTCTTCATCTACTGGACATGGACTTGTTTGGTCCACTGTAAATTAGAAGTTTGGGAGGTAAGGATTATACGTTGATAATTGTTGATGATTACTCGCGCTTTGCGTGGGTGTTCTTTCTGAAACACAAGTCAGATACCTTCGACATCTGTACTAATTTTGTCAGGCAAGTCCAGAATGAGTACAACAGCTCCATAGTCAATATCAGAAGTGACAATGGAACAGAGATCAAGTCTGGGGCCATGACAGAATTTTGTGAAAACTTAGGTATCTTTCATGAGTTTTCCTCTTCTCGCACTCCTCAACAAAACGGAGTGGCCGAGAGAAGGAATAGAATGCTCATAGAGGCCTGCAGGACCATGTTGAGTGATGCTTCACTTCCAGAATATATCTGGGCTGAAGCCATCAACACTGCATGCCACGTGCAAAATCGAGCCCTCATAAACAAAAACCACGATAAGACACCTTACGAACTTCTGAAAGGCAGGAAACCAATAGTCTCATATTATAGAATTTTTGGCTGTAAATGCTTCGTGTTAAACAATGGTAAATATCACACTACTAAGTTTAGCAAAAAGAGTTTTGAAGGTATTTTTGTAGGTTATAGTAGCCATAGTAAGACATATAGGATTTTTAATAGAAAAACCCTGGTGGTAGAAGAATCGATATATGTTGTATTTGATGAGACGAGCTTGCTGCAAACCAATCCGCCAAGTGTGCTCATTGAAGATGCAGGTGAAAAGCTAGAAGAAATCAATCTGAAAGAGCCCAATGAGGAAAAAGACAAAAAATTCTTCAAGATCACCTCTCCAACCCCTATTGGGGAGGTAGATAATCAAAATGAAGAGATCATCCAAGTTGAAGAAATCACTCCAGTGATTGAAGATAATCCAGATGCAAGAACCTTAGAGCTCAGACATCTGAAGGATCACCCTATGGACCAGATCATAAGAGATCCCCGGGACTGTGTCAGAACTCGAAGAGGTACAACTAATGAGAATTTATATTTGAGTTTTCTCTGACAAGTTGAACCGAAGAATTTTGAGGAAGCAAACTCGGACGCATCATGGATAATGGTAATGGAAGAAGAGCTAAATCAGTTCAAGCGCTGCAATGTATGGAAGCTTGTTCCAAGACCTAAAGGAAAGAATGTCATTGGAACAAAATGGGTCTACAGGAACAAGATGGACGAAGACGGGACGATCATAAAGAACAAGGGCAGACTTGTCGCTAAAGGGTATCGTCAAGAAGAAGGAATCGACTTTGACCAGACATATGCTACAGTGGCAAGACTAGAGGCAATAAGGTTGTTCCTAGCATATGCTACATTCAAAGGCTTCACCGTCTTTCAGATGGACGTGAAGTCTGCCTTGCTAAATGGTAACATAAAGGAGGAAGTGTATGTGGAACAACCTTCAGGTTTCGTTGATCCTATCTTTTTTGATTATGTCTATTTCCTGCACAAGGCCCTATATGGTCTGAAACAAGCTCCTAGAGCTTGGTATGAGATGCTGTATAGCTTTCTACTTAAGAACAAGTTCACAAGGGGAAAGATAGACAAGACATTATTTCTTAGGGAAATAAAAGGCAAGATTTTGCTAGTGCAAATATATGTCGACGACATTATTTTTGGCTCTACAGATGACAACCTCTGCAAAACGTTCTCAAAACTTATGCAAGGGAAGTTCGAAATGAGCAGTATGGGCGAGCTGAAGTATTTCTTAGGGCTTTAAGTGAAACAGTCTGAAGATGGAATTTTCATCTCGCAGACCAAGTTCACCAAAGAGCTGATTAAGAAATTCGGAATGGAGAACGAAACCTCCATGAGAACTCCAATGGGCTCAACTATGTCTCTGGACAAGGATGAAAAAGGGAAACCTTTTGATGAAACCAAGTACAGAAGCATAATTGGATCCTTTCTCTACCTTACTGCCAGTTAACCCGACATAATGTTTTCAACATGTGTCTGTGCTAGATTTCAGGTGAAATCTAAGCAATCTCACTACACTGCTGCAAAGCGGATTTTGAGATACCTTAAAGGTACACCAAATCTTGGCTTATGGTACACAAGAAGTAATGACAACGAACTAATTGGTTTTTCAGATGCAGATTTTGCAGGAAGCAAAGATGACAGGAAAAGAACCTCCAGGACGTGCCAATTCTTTGGAAGAAGGCTAATCTCCTGGAGTAGTAAGAAGCAGAACTGTGTCGCAATCTCAACGGCCGAGTCAGAGTACATCTCTGCAGGCAGTTGTTGTGCATAGTTACTCTGGATAAAGAATCAATTTGAGGATTACAACTTGAAGTTCAAGAATTTCCCATTGTTTTGCGACTCCTCCAGCGCAATTGCAATAGCCAACAATCCAGTCTCGCACAGCCGGACAAAGCATATCGAGCTAAGGTATCATTTCATCTGAGAGCATGTAGAGTATGGGAACATAGATCTCCAATATATCTCCACAGACATGCAAGTTGCAGATATTTTCACGAAGCCGCTGGACGAGACCAAGTTCTTATTCTTCAAAACGGAACTTGGGATGCTCAACAAAGAAGATTAGAGAAGGATGTATTTCAACAAAGCAAAGAAATTAAAGGGTTAGTCAAAATCTGGAATTTCAAAAGTTTTTTTCTCTCTGACTTGAGATAGACTTGACCTACTAGAGTAATCAAAGGACCTGCTCGAGTAGTCCATTTAACTTACTCGAGTAAGGCAATTCATGTACTCGTGTAGCACACTTCATCTACTCGAGTCAGTTAATTCTCCCACTAGAGTCATTGCAGATTCTCCTAATCGAGTAACTTCTATAGACCTACTCGAGTAACTCCCTATATACTCGAGTACATCTTTTATCTCTCGTGTATGTGCCTCTTTGGTTTTCAAATTTTCCTATATGCCAACCAAGGCTTATGCCGCCTTTTCCTTTTAAGTTATTTCCCTCTAGATAATTAGACTTAAACCTAGGGTTTATGAATACGAATTTCCGAAAATCTCTCTACACGAAATCATTTCACTCTTTCGTGTACCCGACTGCCACTTCGTCTTCCTTCAAAATGTTGCAGAGCCGCTTCATCTTCCTCTCCTCCCGTCAAGCAAGTTTCATGACCGCCTCCTACAAGATCGGCGTGGGCTCGGACTAGTTATCGTAGGGATTGCAGAACTTTCTGATGATTTCCACAACTTGTTGATTCTTCTAGACACCGTAGGGCTATCCTTCATCCTGCAAGAACCATGCCGAATCCTCTTTCCTGAAGTAGCAGAATTCTTCAAGCACCTCAAGGTCAAATGAAATGGACAAGTTCTGAAATCCAAAGTGAGAGGTATGAAAATCAAACTCAGCAAGACTATCGTCTCTCAACTTCTCATATTACCGATAGTGGACGAAGAAGACGACCTAAATGACGAAGATTCTGACAGGACATGCTTATTCTGTGGCATTTTGGATGACGCTCATTACATCAAACGCTCAGATATGAATGCAGAGGGAAAATTTCTTGTTGATGTCATCGGGAAAATCTTACTCTGCAAGACTAATTCTATAAGAGATATTCCCCTGTACTTCTTTGACATTATGCAAGCTATAGTTTGCCGCAAGCAGTTCCAATTTGGGTTGATGATTCTTGACAAAATCAAGGACAGTGCTAAAGCCCCCAATTTTGCCAGGATCATCTCCCTCCTCCTCCATGAGTTAAACCCTCAACTGTTTAGCTTCTCCAAAGGGACCCCTCTTCATCATATGAAGAAGGTCTCAATTCAGTCCATTAAGAGATGAGAATTAAAACTGAAGAATACTACCCAAGCTGCTAAGATTTCAGAAGTTCCAGCTTTCAAGGACAGGACTCCATCTCCCTCTCCTCATCATGTGGCCAGCTCCTCTGGTGCACCAAGTGAGGGGGAGCCTGCTCCATCTTTTTCTCACAGATTACCTTCATCTCCTCAAGAATTCCCCTCTTCTCCTGCTCCAGCTAACTCTCCCCTACCTAAAACTCCACCTACACCACCATCAGATCAGCAACCTCAAGAAGCTCTGCTCTCCTCTGAAGCTGAAATTAATGCCATGATAGCTGAGCTGACTTCAGAAGCACTTACATTTCGACCACCAACACACTCTCCAGTACCACCTTCTCCAAAATCTCTTATTGCTCCTCTAGAACAGGCAGAGAGTATTCTTATCTCTGATGAGCCCTCTCCAGAGCCAGCTGAGGCTTCTCTCAGAAACTTAGATTTCTCTATCCCTTATGATACAGAAGAAAGGGATGCTATCATTCATACAACAAGGGCTGCAAGCTCTGTGATTATTGGAGAAATAGCTCCATGGGTAGCTCCTCCTCTTCCTTCTGCTCTTCCTTCATCTGCTGCCCCTTCAACTGCTGCTGCTACAGACTCTTCCTCCTAAGATTTGATGCAACATATTGCACATCTTCTTCAAGACCAGAGGACTTATTTTGATACTTGTCTAAAGACTGTAACTAACAAGGTAACTGCTCTCGAGACTGAGATGAGCAGAGGATTTGCTGAAATCCATCATAACAATGACAAGCTCAAGTACTTATTTCAACTTGGTGGAAAAGCCATAGACCACACTATAACTAGTGTTGGAGAAGTTATAGAACAGGGTGTCTCCCTTGCAAATAATCAAATAGAACTGGATAAGAGAAATGAAGCCAACAAAATGAAAATCTGTGAAGAAGTTGGTCTATTCAAAGAAACTGCCATAGAGAAGCTATCTGTCGAAGTCAGAAAGGGGGAGGGATTAGTAAAAGAATATCTAGAAAAATCTGCTGCTCTCCAACAGGAACTATGGGAAACTCATGTGACGGAAATTAAGGCTGATGTGTTAGCCCAGATACAGAGTGTCAAGTTCCATACTTATGACACTGCTGTTTGGATGCATAATCAAATCCTACCTGAATTTGTTGCAGACCCAAATATCATACCCCATCACTTGAATCCTCTAGCTACAGATGCCTCTGCCCCAGCTTCTCCTCTGCAACCCACTTTCTCTCCAAGGCCTGGAGACTCAGTTGCTCCTCCAGAGTCATATACTCATGGCTGGGAAGAAGATCCTGCTGATATTTTCCTTCATGCTCCTCCAGAGATCAAAATCTCAAAGAAGAAAAGGAAATATGGTGAAGGTCCCTCTGCTAGCAAGTCTGTTCCTGCTAAAGCTCCTGAACATGTTGAGGTCTGGTCTGCTACTTCCAAGTCTCTCATCCTGGACACTCTTAAGTTAGTTCTGGACTTCCATGAAAGCAGAAACATTCACTACAGTTCCTATGAATGGGAGTTGTATGAGAAGTCCATGACCAAAAGGTGAATCTATGACAGAGAATATGGAAGAAATAATCCAGCTGCTCCTCCCAGACCACCCAAATATTATCCTAAACCCTACAGCTACCAACGGAGAAAATAAGAGAAATTGGACAGACAACAGCATCAAGGCTGATTTTCAAGGACTTTTTGGAGTGTGAAATGAATGACTTTAGAATTGATATTTTTGGATATTCTTATTTATATAATTCTAAGTTTTTGATCTCATTATCTTTTTCATAGTTTCTTGCTTACTTGCACATATTTTTCTACTTAGCACTTTTTATGTCTATAATTCACCTTAGTGTAAAGGGTTCTGACTTCAATAAATAGGGGGAGATTGTTGGGAACTATGTCCACATTAACCCAGATTTGATGAAGTCATCCTGGAACTAAGATGAATTAGTTTGTATTTGATGATTTGTTTGAGTTATGTGGTTGCAAGATTCCAATGGGAAGTGTAGACCAATGTCAGTCTACAATGGGTCACCAAACACAGGACCATACAATGTAATCCCTCATTGTATGACCCAAGGTGTTGACTCATGTGTAGCCTCTCTATTGGGATACACTTCATATTCAAGCACTTGGACTATGTGAATAGAGTTGGATGCTGATTTCACCAAAGAAGAAAGAATTTCCACCTTGAAAATTTTTCTAAGTATTCTACTCGTGTAGGTCATTAACTACTCGAGTGAGTTACTTGATTTAAACTCGAGTCAAAATTCTTATACTCGAGTAAGAAAATCTCCCTCTCGCGAAGTTAAGTCTATATACTTGAGTAGACTGTCACATACTCGAGTCGCTTACTTAACTACTCGAGTAGATCAATCTTCTTACTCGAGTTGCACAGATTTCACTCTCCAAGTTCTTCTAAGTAAAACACTCAAGTATATATATACTCGAGTGGTTATAGATTCTGACTCGTGTAACTCTTTTCTATCTCAAGAGTAAAGTTTCTATATACTCGAGTAGTATAAGTTATATACTCGAGTAGTTCACCTACTACTCGAGTAGTTCAAGCTTTATACTTGAGTAGTTCAAGCTTTATACTCGAGTAAACTAAATTTTTTTTCTCCTAAAAAGTCATTTATTCGAGTAAGCC
Source organism: Platanthera guangdongensis (assembly GCA_039583875.1). Taxonomy (NCBI): domain Eukaryota; kingdom Viridiplantae; phylum Streptophyta; class Magnoliopsida; order Asparagales; family Orchidaceae; genus Platanthera; species Platanthera guangdongensis. The sequence goes on from CM077167.1 coordinate 76,075,394, forward strand.
TTTTTATATACTCGAGTAGACTATATCCTATCGAGTAGTTCAGTCTGACTAATCGAGTAGCTCATCTTCCAGTGTTCAGAAATTTCTCTAAGTCCTATCACTCGAGTAGTTCGTCAAACCACTCGAGTAGTTTTCCTCGCCTACTCGAGTAGTACAACTTTTACTCGAGTAGTTCAACTCCACTTCCCGTGAAACTTTTTTGTATACTCGAGTAGATCTTCTAAGTACTCGAGTAGTTGATTATATGTACTCAAGTAGTTGTCTTCAAACCTACTCGAGTAGTCATGAATTATATACCCGAGTAACATTTCTTTACTTACTCGAGTAGTCTTTTACCTACTCGAGTAGTTATATACCTACTCGTGTATATCACCACCTTTTCTCCGAAATTCTTCTAAGTCCATAATTGACAGATTTTCAAATCCCGTGACATGATTGGTCCACGTGTATATAATTAAGACTGATTATGACCATTATTCAAAATCATATATAAGGTCCTGTCTAATCGACAAACCCTAATAAGAATAACAAGCTTTAAATATAAAAAATTATTGAGATTTTTTTGCAGCCGTTTCTCTCTCCAAGTCGTTGTTTCCTTTCTCTCTCTTCACGAAAAGAAAGCCGATGTCGCCGCTGTTTTTCTCCGGCAAGGGTTTCGATTTTCAAAGGAATCAGACTGAAGAAGTTTTATAGATCGAGATCGTTTCTCAACTGCTCATCCTCTTCCCTATCGTGTAAGACAAAGAAGATTCCAGATCTATTGCTGAGATTTTCTTCATCTTTCTGAAAGTGCCGCAAAGCTTACAAGAAGAAGATCCTGGTTGCTTGCTTGCAGATCTAACAGAGAAATCATTATTTGTATTTTCTAAAACAATTTTTCATTCTTGTTGGAGAAGCTTTCTCCGAGTGTAGGAGTTTTCAACTCCGAGTTTGTAGGAAGTTTTGCCTTCCGAGTTGTAGATCCAGTTGGTTGGATTGAGAGTGTAGGAACTTTGTTCCGAGGGTAGGATTGATTTTCAATCAGAGATAGTGGAGTAGCCGAGTCTAGTATATTGCTAGATCGTTGAGGGAAAGTGGATGTACCCAAGATCGGGGAACCACTATAAATCTTGTCTCGTCTGTGATAATTTGGTAGATAGATCTGTGCTTTGTTTTGAGATTTTTTAATTCCACAAAAGACGCACAAATCACCTATTCACCCCCCTTTAGGTGATTTAGGTTGACAACTATTATCTTTCAATACATGTTTTGTTTATATGTTACCCTATCATGTAATGTTTATATACATCTTAATGTGTGTTTATTATAAATGGTGTATATCATTGCCAATGGGTTATGACTTCTCCAAATAGGGAGAGATTGTTGGGTACATTGGAAAATGTGTACCAGATTTGGAGAAGCCTCACCCAACTCAGTGATATACATCAAGGTGTATTTGATGTTGTTTTGAGTTTATATGTGCAGGTTAAGAATATGCAGGAAAAGTTTCTAAGTCCATGAGTCGACACCAGAAGAAGCTGTGTCGACACTTGTGAAGACTTACGTCGACACTTGAGAAAAGTTGTGTCGACACCTGGAGTCAATTATGTCGACACTTAGAAAAGCTGTGTCGACACAAGAAGGAATTGTGTCGACACACAGGACTTGTGTCGACACACAGAAAGTTTAGTCGACGTCAACTGTGTCAATACACAAGACTTGTGTCGACACACAGAAAGTTCAGTCGATATCAACTGTGTCGACACACAGGACTTGTGTTGACACACACATCAGAATTCTTCAAAGTTAATTATGCCAAGACAAGAAGTGACTGTGTCGACACACAGGACTTGTGTCGACACATTCTTACAGAAGCTATGTCGAATAGCAGTGTTGACACCATGAGAGCTGTGTCGACACCACCAATGATTGTGTCGACACTTAGTCTACTTGTGTCGACACATGTGAAGTTCAGATTCAACACTTTGCTGACAGAGACAAAGTTTCAAGAAGTGACTGGAGACTTGACAGCTGCCATTGCCAACAGGTCTACTACAACTGTCAGATCGGTCAGAAGTTGGTTAGCAACCGGATCAGCCGGTAACCTTGGATGAAGTCTATATAAAGACAGATTATATCAACTGAAAAAAAAAGAACAGACGGGAAGTACACAATACAATTACAACAGAAGATCCAACATACACAAGGAAATCCAGTCAGAGATTTCAAGTGGATCTAAGTGAAGTTTTTTGAAAGTTCTTCAGAAGAATTTATAGAGAGAGAGAGAGCTCCAACAATTCAATTGAAGAAAGAGACTATCATCAACTAGTCTCTTAAGAGCAAATACTGAACTATCTGCAAAGAAGAATTCAGATTGATTTCTGAAATTTAAGAATGAAGCTGATTGAAGATCATCTTCAGGAAATCCAACCTTATTGTGTTCAGATTCAAGATGCTTTCAAGAAAGCCAAAGACAGGTTGATTTCTGGGTAATCAGATTCTTCAAGAACTGATCAAGAAGACTTTCTACCCATTCTCTCTCATCTTGGGTGAAAGTTAAAACATATTTTATGAAAGTTCAGGTCAGATCTGAACTACTCTAGAGGGGGTCGGGGGGGGGGGGGGGGGGGGTGAATAGAGTATTGTGCTCACTACAAACGTTTTACAACTTTTGTTGTATTCCTAAGTGAACAAGTCAGTAAGTAAAGTAAAATAAGCACAACAACCTATTAATCACAGAACAACACAGCCAAAACAAAAAGAAGGGAAACCAGACGACACAAGAATTTTATAGTGGTTCCCCAACCTGGGTACATCCACTCTTCTACCACCCTGGTAGGAATCCACTCAGGTTTTTGATCAGGTGCCTGACACCAATGAACTTTTGTTTAGGTGCTCAAAAACCAAAACCTCAAGTCTTTTGGAAGGAGACTTCTAACCAGGGATAATTTTGAAGGGAATTAAAACCCTGTACAAGAATTGGAAATAAGGTGATGGTGTCTTCTCTTTCTCAATAACAACTGAGAAGACTGTGGATTGATGGTAGCAGATGTTGCTCCCCCTGAGATCTTGATTGTATCAGGAACACTGGAGCACTGCTTCAGGGTGATAGGTCTTCAAAGACCTAGAATGCCTGGACCATAATTAGCTTCAGGAACTTCTTTGACAGATAATGTTTGTTGTCCTTTGAAGTTGTCCTGTAGAGTAGAAGGAAGAAGACTCTTGATAGTGTTTGAATGTTCTTCTTCTTCTTGATGAAGTTGTTCTCTGGTCAAGGCTGATTTTAGTAGAACTTGTGATTTTGTGTATGATTATTCTTCTGTGCAATCTGAGTGTATCTGTCTGATTGTCTGTATTGCTTCTAGTATCTCTTTTTTTCTGTTACTACTTAATCCTTTTCTTTCTGTATATCTCTGACTGAGGAACATTCAAAATTTGAATTTGAGCAGTTATTTTAGCCGGCCTTGGAAAGAAGCAGCAATCAATAATTTCCCTAACTGTCCCATGGAAAAACGGCATGTAATAGTCCAAGATTAATGCACGTTCTAACGGTAACACTTCGAGAAGATCAGACATTAATAACTCCGGAATCATCGCCAAGAAACAGGACGGGAAACTGAAGAAGACCTGGTCTGGAATCGTCGAACGAAGAACATAATTCGTCGAGCTAAGTTTTGAGTTCGTCGAGCTGAGCTTGAGTTCGTCGAGCTGAGCTTGAGTTCGTCGAGCTGAGCTTGAGTTCGTCGAGCAGAGCTTGAGAGAGTTCGTCGACCAGACAATCTTCATTCGTCGAACAGACAATATTCTTTCCACGAGCTGAGAAGTTGAGAACCTGAGATCCAAGTTCGTCGAGCTAAGAATCTAGTTCGTCGACCAAAACTTGAAGCTGGACTTAGAAAAATTCCGAAGTTATCCCAACTTTAGCTTGATGTAGAAACTCAGTATTCGTCGAACAGAGAACTAAGATCATCAAGCTCAGCACAAAGAATTGTCTCATGATCGTCGAGCGCAGAACAACTTTCGTCGAGCTGAGTTCGACGAACGTCGAACTCAATTTACTTAGTCTTGAAATCCTCTAAGTCTGAAGTCCCTGATGGTCTTGTTAAAAGCTGGTCCATCTGATGTTGACTCTAATGACTCGACCTAGACTCTAGGACACAAACTTGACCCTGACTATACAAGATGGGTCACATCCTAAGCAAGTGAACCTAGCCCAAATCAACTAAGGATCCAACAATCTCCGCCTATTTGGGTGAGGTCACTAACAGAGACTCAAAATAGAAACAAATAAAAAAACAAAGCAGGAAAAGAAATATATCTGGCAGAGAATTACCGACACATGCAACAGATATATATACACAGCTTTGTTTAAACAGATAGCACAGTTTGAAAAACAAAAACAGACAGAAATTGAAACAACATGAAGATTACTTCTTTGGCTTCTTCTGCTTGGACCTGTCTTCAGTTGGTTTCTCACCTGGCTTCTTAAAGATGATTTCTCTCTTTGGATCTGAAGCCTGAGCCTTTGTCATAGTCATATCAGCTGCCCGAATAATATTCAATGATGTAGCTCTAGGGACAACTGTTTCTGGATGGAGCGTCATGTAGTCATCAATATTGAATAACTTATTGCCTTTGTCAAACCTTTTCAATTCTTCCTTTCTGTACTTTGACATAGTTGAAAATCCAGAGATATCTTTACCTTCTGCTTTGGCTTTATTGATCAAGGATAGTCCAATTAGCTCCTGGTACCTAGCCATTCTTGCAGTATTTGCAGTTTCAGGATCTTCAAATGGGATTGGAGGAGAGTAGGGTCTTTTTGGACTGTCAGCTTTTTGTACTTCAGATGTTTGTTGTTGATGCTGCTGATGCTGTTAATGCTGATTACCTGAGGATGGTTGCCTCTGCTGGCTGCTTCCAGATGATCTCCCTAACTGTCTCTGATTTGTTTGCATGGGGGCAGATCTCTGGTAGCTAGAGCCAGAGGCACCAGCTGCTGGAGGAGGAGGAGGTGGATCCTTTCTGAATCTATGCACTAGAGGAGGGGAGTATCTCCTGCTTCTGTTTCTTTCCTTCTGCTGGTTCTTGGATAGCCACATCCATGCAGGCATTCCCTTATATGGAGAAACATTGTGCAGAATGTAATAAGGAGTGTCTGCAGTGGGATTTGGCTTAGGAGCTGGAGGAGGAGGAGCCTTCCTTTTCTTAGACAGCATTTTCTTTTTCTTACTGGCAGCATCTTCATCTAAGTCATCATCATCTTCACTGTCAGAATCAGAACCCTGAGGGTTATCATAAAGAGCATCCAAAGCTTTTAAAGCTTTATCAGAAATAATAGCCTTTTCTAGAGGAGGGGAAGAAGGTTCAGGAATTGAAGTTTCATCAACAATAGAAGAGGGGACTGAACAGGAATCAGAAACAATAGGGGCAGAGCTTTTAGCTGCTGCCTTATTCTCTTCTTCAATGTCAGCCTGGATAAGCTCATCCAAATCTGCCAGGGGAGAGTCATCCATAATAAAACTTGGAGCTGGAATATCTTCTGGAATGACCTCTGGACTAGCTGCAGAGATGGAAGCTAAGGCTGAGATAGCAAAACTGTCACAGAGTTGCTTAGCAATTGCCAGACTAACTGGAGAGGTGTAGGGTACAATAGCCAAATGTGGCTTAGTAAAATCTGCTGGGACAAACTGCATATGTACAGTATCAAAAACTTCCAGTAATTCTGGTAGATTAACTGTGGAATTCAGAATGAAATCACCAACCATTTTTATTTGTTCAACTGACTCATCCAAGTCAATGTTAGTGTCCATAAAATGAATTAATACAATCATCTCAGAATAAAAATTTGTCAAAATTTCTGCATCTTCATCTGAATCTGCATCTATTGTATAGGGAACTGCTGTTGTGACTGCTGCTACTGCTGCATCTGCATCTGCTGCAACTTCATCACTGAGCATCTCCCCCTGCTTGGGTTCAGGAGAACATGGAGCCAGGCCCCTGAATGAAGAGGGGGCAGTAGAGAGAAGAGAAACTTGTGCAGATAAAGAATTGATGGAATTCACAAGAGTTGTAATGGCCTCTGTGATTAAGGATTTTATGAGGGGAGTGAGCAGGGATATAAGTATAGATGCAGTGGGGGATACCAAAGATAGAGAGATAGTGGATGAAGGTAGAGAGGTACGTGAAGTATGAGGAACAGATGGATGGGATAGAGGAGGAAGAACATCTGGTGTGGCAGAGTCTATGGGTATGTTGTAAGATGGAATGGAGGATAAGTGTGGGGGAAGAGGAGACTGAGTAGGTGTAGGAATATGTGAGTGAGGTGAAGCTGGGGGTGTTGGAATGTTGGTAATGTCAAGTGGTGGAGATGGAGGAGGAGTAGGCACATGAGTATGTTGTGGAGATTTAGGTGTGGTAGAAGGAATGGAGGAGGAGGGGAGTTGCTTTGCTGGAAGTTGTACAGGAAGAGATGGTGGAGATAGAATGACCTCTTTTGTAGGGAGGAGAGTGGCCTTTACAGCCCTGGTGCTCTCAGAAGTTGGGATGGAAGAGGAGGAAGCCTTGGAGGGCTTGGAGATCGTCTCTGCCATCTTCCAAACAAGGCGCATGTGAGGCGCTTGCTGTATTGATGAAGATGGTCGGGGAGACCATGAGTTCACCAGCCTTTTCCTGAAGAAAAAATCCCAAAATTCTGTCGAAGCAGACCTCTTTCTTGCTATTCTTTTTCATTATCAACTCAAAGAAGATTGTACCCCAGTTGGCATGTCGCTTGTTAACTACTGTGCACATAACAAGAAATTGGTAGTGGGTGATGTATTCGTGCGCTGAGTGCTTGGCCATCAACACTTTTCCGACAATGTCTGCCAGGAACTGGTAGGCGGCGGACAGTTGCTTCTTCAACAGCTTGTTAGGGTTGCTTCCAGAAAATCCCATTAAATTCAGCATATCACCAAACTCTTCAGAATCCATTTCCATATCATCTTCTCCATTTACTAATCCAAAAATCTCAGAAATAATTGTGGGAGATAACGAAACATCATGACTCCCGATGTTTCCTATCAGAACATTTTCCTCAGAAATAGACGATGTGTATACCCATTCTCTTATTTCAGTGGTGTGCAGTTTAATCCTTCTGGTCATAAAGTCCTTTAGATTAAGTTCTTCCAGTAGTTCTAAGACATAAAGAAAGATGGGGTCAAAATGTTGGAAAGAATCGAAATCCATGTCGAATCCAGTGTCAAATTTCATCGCGTCCAGAGCTCCTGCTGGAATCGCCATTGATGACCTGCAGGAAAAACATAGAGAAAACGGCGATCAAGAGCATGAGAACTGAAAGCGCGGGACGGAGGTCGAAGAAAACCTAGATATAAGATTTTCAGAATATGAATCGACAATCTCCGTTCCACGAAAAAGAAACAATTCTTCGAACTGAGCTCAACGAAATAACTTATAGATAAATAATTCGTCGATCTCATCCAGAAGAATCGAAAATAGTTTGTCGAACTCCGTTCGATGAAATGTCTCCTGAAGCAAATTTCGTCGATCTCCAGTCGACGAAAATTGTTTCCACACAGAGAATTCGTCGATCTCCATTCGACGAGAATCTCTCAAACTTTCCCTAATTCATCGAACAACGTTCGACGAACTCTGGAAAATTCGTCGAATGTAGACATAAACTAAGTTAACTATTCTCCATTAATCATTCCCAGTTGATTTATAAAGAACAGATGAGTTTTCTCATCCAAGGGCTTGGTGATAATGTCTGCTCTCTGTAAATCAGTAGGAATATGGATTAAGTTAATTTTATTTTTGTCTACATTATCTCTAATGAAATGATGTCTTATTTCAATATGTTTAATCCTAGAATGGTGAACTGGATTCTGTGCTATAGCAATAGCACTAGTATTATCACAAAATAATGTTGAATTATTTAAGTTGACACCATAGTATAAGAGTTGGTATTGTATACATAACATCTGTGAACAGCAGCTGCCAGCAGCCATGTATTTTGCTTCTGTAGTTGATGTAGACACAGATGTCTGCTTTTTACAAGACCAGGAGACAAGTCTCATACCCAGGAACTGGCAAGTTCCAGAGGTACTCTTCCTGTCCACTCTACATCCAACATAGTCAGCATCTGAGTATTCAGTTAACTCAAACTCTGACTCTACAGGATACCAGAGTCCTAGATTAGGGCAACTCTTTATATATCTCAAAATTTTTTTTAGGAAAATAAGGTGAGATTCTTTAGGGTTCACTTGGAACCTAGCACAAAGGCATGTGACAAACATTATATCAGGTCTGCTAGCTGTTAGGTATAATAGGGATCCAACAATTACCATATAATGCTTCTGATCTACAGGTTTCCCTGCTGTATCAGAATCCACAACAGCATTTGTAGCCATATGTGTTTTCATCCCCGAAGCATCACCCATCCCAAACTTCTTGATAAGCTCTTTAGCATACTTAGCTTGGGAGAGGAAGATACCATCAGGGAGCTGCTTCACTTGGAGACCAAGGAAGTAGGAAAGCTCACCCATGCTACACATCTCAAATTTATAATACATGAGGTCAGCAAATCTCTTGCACAATTTGGGATCAGTAGACCCAAAGATGATGTCATCCACATATATTTTTACTAACAAAATTTGGTCCTTATGATGTCTAGTGAAAAGAGTTTTATCTATGGTTCCTCTTATAAAATTATGCTCTAAAAGAAATCTTGCTAAGGTCTCATACCAAGCTCTTAGAGCTTGCTTTAAACCATAGAGAGCTTTATGCAATTTAAATACAAAAGAGTGATAAGTTAGAGAGATAAAACGTGGAGGTTGTTCTACATAAACCTCTTCTTGAAGCACTCCATTCAAGAATGCACTCTTGACATCCATTTGGAAGACTTTGAATCTCTTGTGAGCTGCATAGGCAAGGAATATTCTTATGGCCTCTAACCTTGCAACAGGGGAAAAGGTTTGGTCATAGTCAATTCCTTCCTCTTGCCTATAGTCTTGAGCAACAAGCCTAGCCTTGTTTCTCACTATGTTCCCTTGAGCATCCAACTTGTTCCTGTAGACCCATTTGGTTCCAATAACTGGGTAGTTATGGGGTCTTGAAATCAAATCCCAAAGTCTACATCTCTCAAACTGATTTAGTTCCCCTTGCATTGCAATGATCCTGTGGGGATCTTGCTCTGCTTCAAGGATGGTGAGAGGTTCAATCTGAGAGAGAAAACAGGCATGCATCAAGTCTTGGTTGAGTTGATGCCTTGTCTGTACACCTGCTGAAATGTCTCCAATCACTTGAGATCTGGGGTGATCTCTAAGTGTGACAAGATCAGTTGGTGGAGTTGGTTGAGCAACAGCTTTTGTATTTAATTCCTCTTGAGGAATGGTACTAGCTGTTGAGGGAAGCTCAGCCACTTCCTCTTGAATTTATTCTTCACTATCTTCTGCAACCTGTGGAGTAGGATGGGTTGATACCTCTTGGGTAAGGTTTAGTCCATCCATAGACACACACAATGGTGGAACCTACAGAGAGCTTATGGTAGAAATCTCTTTCTCCTTATAAGACATGTTAGCTTCATCAAAAGATACATGAACAGGCTCTTCAATTTTAAGAGTTGATTTATTAAAAACCCTATAGGCCTTGCTTACTTGGGAGTATCCTAAAAAAATCCCTTCTTCAGCCTTAGCCTCAAACTTTCTAATGTATCTTTTGTTATTTGTGTGAATGTAACAAATGCAGCCAAAAACTTTAAAGTATGTGATTTTAGGTTTATTCCTTTTAAGTAATTCATAGGGGGTCTTATTTTTTCAGTTTATGTATAAGACTTCTATTCAGGACATAGTTAGCAGTGTTTACAGCTTCTGCCCAAAAGGATAGAGGCATGTAAGCATCTGCCAATAATGTGCCTGCAGATTCAATGAGTGTCCTATTTTTCCTTTCAGCTACCCCATTTTGTTGGGGAGTTCTAGGAGCTGAGAAGCACTGCCTAATACCTTCCTTCTCACAGAACTCATGCATAAGAAGAGACTCAAACTCTGTGCCATGATCACCTCTGATCAATGCAACAACAGTAGAGAACTCAATCTGTATGGTCCTGAGAAAATCTGTAAGAACCTTGAATGTATCTGACTTAGCTCTCAGAAAGGCTACCCAACTAAATCTAAAGAAGTCATCAACAATCACTAAAGTGTAAGACTTCCCTTCTAGGCTTTGTACTGCAATGGGTCCAAATAGATCCACATGAAGCAAATACAATATCCTAGGTGAATCGCTTTTATTAATGAATTTAAAACTAGTTTTGTTTTGCTTGCCTAATTGACAAGCCCTGCATAGGCTTTCCTTCTTGTAGGGGCCAGAAGGTAGACCTCTAACAAGGTTGCCTTTAGATAACCTAGATATATTCTTAAGGTTTACATGTACTAATCTTTTATGCCATAACTCATTTTGATTACTAGTAACATTCAGTAAGAAGATATCAGTTGTGGCAGAAATAAAATCTACTAGATATATGTTGTCTTGTCTAAGTCCAATTAAAACAATTTGGTTTTCACTATTAATAATGGAACAAGAAGTAGAGTTAAAATGTACCTGATAACCTTCATCATATAATTGACTTATGGATATTAGGTTATGTTTAAGTCCTCCTACATATGTTACTTTCTTGAAGGTTACTGCTCCAATTTTCACTGCTCCATATCCTTCTGACTGACCACTTTTTGAATCTCCAAAAATCACCTTTGGTCCTAGCTTGGACTTGTAATTAGACAAATTTGCCTTGCTGCCTGTCATGTGTTTGGAGCAACCACTATCCAAGTACCAGGTCTGACTTACCCTTGGACAGCTCTTCACCTGTACCTGTAATGAAAAACAAAACTCAATTGTTCTTAACCTAGGTTGCCTTGGGTCCTTTATTTGGTTGAAAAGAGAAACTGGATATAACTGATAATGCAGGTTGAGATTTATAACCTAAGCGGTGATATCTCCTAGCTGGAATAACCCAATCAGCTACTGGAATGAATGACTTATTAGCTGGTTTAAAGTTTCTGTAAGAGAAATAGTTTAAGTTTGGTCTTTCTGGGTACGACGAATTATTGTACGTTCGTCGACCAGAGTTCGACGAATAGGAGTGAGATCGTCGATCTCTGCTTAGAGAATGACAGTAGTCATTATCTGCGCCCCAAGTTCGTCGACCTCTGCTCGACGAACCATACATAGTTCGTCGATCGCAGTTAGACAAATTGTTATTACTGAAGTTTGCGTTCAGCGTTCGTCGATCTGGGTTCGACGAACTGGCCACATTTCGTCGATCTGAGTTCGATTAATGCTACTGAACCTTGTTTTTATTAACTGTTTTCTGATTTCTGTTTCTCTTATCTATAGGTTTTGGATTGTTTACAGACAATGGTTTGTTTGTTATCTTTTCTTTTCCTTTAGCAGACACAAATGCAATAGGGGTTGTAAGAATATTTTTCTTAATTATGGGGGGTAAACTTGATGATGCACCCAAGCCCAGTTTGCCATTTAATCTGGCATTCACTGTGCTTGTAATGTCCATCAGCTTGAGGCTTCTCCCATTGAGAGATTGTTCAAGTTGTTTGGCCTCACATAATTCAGATTTTAATTTAATTATTTGTTCATTTGCTAGGGTTAATTGGTCTGTTAGCTTTATGTTTTCTGAGTTAACTGATTCAAGATTTCCTAGTCTTTCTCTAAGAGTTTTTATTTCTTTTTCTGAGTTGATTAAGTGTAAGCACATTGTTTGGAATTCGGTTTTAAATAAATCAGAATTAAAATAAAAACTAGAAATAACCTGATCTGCCTATGAGTCTGAGGCTGCTTCATCTTCAGATTCTTCTTCTGATCCAGAATTGCTCCTGGAGGCATCAATTGCCAGTAGGCAAACCTCCTTGGATCTAGCTTCTTCCTCTTCTTCACTTGAACTGGAGGAAGATGATTCTTCTTCAGTGTCACTCCAAGTCTCAGCAACAAAGCCCTTGTCTTTCTTTTTATATTTGCTGGAAGAGGGCCTGCTGCTGTGCTTTCTCCTAGAGTCCTTTTCTCTGCTTTTGTCCTTCTTCTGGTTTTCTGGACATTCTGAAATGTAGTGTCCAGGCTTTCTACAACCAAAACACACAACCTCCTTGGTTGGTGTCTTGTCAAATCTGGGCTTATCATCCTGTCTAGATGATTTCCTTCTGAAATCCTTCCTAGCAATCTTATATAATCTTTTGGCAAAGAGGCTCATGAGTTCTTCATTGGAAGTTGATGACTCACTTGTCTCAGATGCTTTGAAGGATATGCTGTGATCCTTTCTCACTGGAGTTATTGCCTTCTGCTCTGCTGCTTCTCTTGATTTGATCAGCTGCTCATAGGACTTTAATTTGCCCAGCAGAGACTCATTTGATATCTCATTGAGGCTTCTGGTTTCTTTGATTGGCCAGATTCTTGAATCCCAAGAGCTAGGGAAGCACATTAATATCTTGTCATTCACCTCTATCAAGGTGATGTCCTTATCTAGGGTCTTGAGCTCATTGATGATTGAACTCAACCTGTTGTACATGTCAGCCACTGATTCTGTCTCATCCTTTTTGAAGTTCTCATACAGGGAAATGAGGCTTGATCTCCTGTATTTTCTCTCATCTGCTGAGCCAGCTACCATTTGGTTGAGGGAATCCCAAATGGTTTTGGCTGAGGTGCACTCAGCCACCTTTTGAAATATGTCATCTAACATAGCCTGAGCCAAGATATTCATTGCCTTAGCATCTGCCATTTTGGCTTTCTTGTAGGCATCATTGTTTTCAGGAGGGGGCACTGCAGTCATATTGGTGGAGGTGCTTGTAGAAGCTGCAGGTGCTGGAGGTACACCTGTCAACATAACTGAAAAAATATCCTCATCAATAGAATTCATGTATAACCTGATTCTTGCCTTCCAGATGGCAAACTTATTAAGATTGCATACTGTAGATCTGATGCTTGCATAATCTTTGATTTGAGTCATGTCTGTGAAGAAATAAATCTAATAACAAAATCAAAACAAACAGATCTAACACAAGAGGGATCTTTGTGGTTCAGGTGTTAGCCTGTACAACCAATAAGGTATGGTATTTTAACCAACCTCCCTCTGATACCAATTGAAAGTGCAGGTTATATCTGAACCACTCTAGAGGGGGGGGGGGGTGAATAGAGTATTGTGCTCACTACAAACGTTTTACAACTTTTGTTGTATTCCTAAGTGAACAAGTCAGTAAGTAAAGTAAAATAAGCACAGCAACCTATTAATAACATAACAATACAACCAAAACAAAAAGAAGGGCAACCAGACGACACAAGAATTTTATAGTGGTTCCCCAACCTGGGTACATCCACTCTTCTACCACCCTGGTAGGAATCCACTCAGGTTTTTGATCAGGTGCCTGACACCAATGAGCTTTTGTTTAGGTGCTCAAAAACCAAAACCTCAAGTCTTTTGGAAGGAGACTTGTAACCAGGAATAATTTTGAAGGGAATTAAAACCCTGTACAGGAATTGGAAATAAGGTGATGGTGTCTTCTATTTCTCATTAACAACTGAGAAGACTGTGGATTGATGGTAGCAGATGTTGCTCCCCCTGAGATCTTGAATGTATCAGGAACACTGAAGCACTGCTTCAGGGTGATAGGTCTTCAAAGACCTAGAATGCCTGGACCAGAAATAGCTTCAGGAACTTTTTTGACAGATAGTGTTTGTTGTCTTTTGAAGTTGTCATGTAGAGTTGAAGGAAGAAGACTCTTGATAGTGTTTGAATGTTCTTCTTCTTCTTCTTCTTGATGAAGTTGTTCTCTGGTCAAGGCTGATTGTAGTAGAACTTGTGATTTTGTGTATGAATGTTCTTTTGTACAATCTGAGTGTATCTGTCTGATTGTCTGTATTGCTTCTAGTATCTCTTTTTTCTGTTACTACTTAATCCTTTTCTTTTTGTATATCTCTGACTGAGGAACATTCAAAATTTGAATGTTGAGCAGTAATTGCAGTCGGCCTTGGAAAGAAGCGGCAATCAATAATTTCCCTAACTGTCCCATGGAAAAACGGCATGTAATAGTCCAAGATTAATGCGCGTTCTAACGGTATCATTCCGAGAAGATCTGGCATTAATAACTCCGGAATCATCGCCAAGAAACGGGACGGGAAACTGAAGAAGACCTAGTCTGGAATCGTCGAACGAAGAACACAATTCGTCGAGGTAATTTTTGAGTTCGTTGAGCTGCGTTTTAGTTCGTCGAGCTGAGCTTGAGTTCGTCGAGCTGAGCTTGAGTTCGTCGAGCTGAGCTTGAGAGAGTTCGTTGACCAGACAATCTTCATTCGTCGAGCTGAGAAGTTGAGAACCTGAGGTCCAAGTTCGTCGAGCTCAGAATCTAGTTCGTCGACCAAAGCTTGAAGCTGGACTTCGAAATATTCTGAAGTTATCCTGACTTTAGCTTGATTTAGAAACTCAGTCTTCGTCGAACAGAGAACTAAGATGGTCGAGCTCAGCACAAAGAATTGTCTCATGATCGTCGAGCATAGAACACCTTTCATCGAGCTGAGTTCGACGAACGTTGAACTCAATTTACTTAGTCTTGAAATCCTATATGTCTGAAGTCTCTGATGGTCTTGTTCGTCGAGATCTACTCGAGGCCCAAGGATGATACCGAGTGACTTCCAGCCCTATCAGATAGGTGGGAGCCTGACAGCGGGATCTGCTCGGGGTCCAACGCTAATGCCATCGAGTGACTTCCAGCCCTGCCAGCTTGGTGAGAGCCTGGCAGCGGGATCTTCTCGAGGTCTAAGGATGACACCGAGTGACTTCCAGCCCGGTCAGCTAGGCGGGAGCCTGACAGCGGGATCTACTCGGGGTCCAAGGCTAACGTCATCGAGTGACTTCCAGCCCTGCCAGCTAGGTGAGAGCCTGGCAGCGGGATCTTCTCGAGGCCTAAGGATTACACCGAGTGACTTCCAGCCCAGTCAACTAGGTGAGAGCCTGACAGCGGGATCTGCTCGGGGTCAAAATGCACTTCGGTCCTTCATTCAAACTCATCGTGGTGGCATTGGCATGTTACAGAACTTTCATTAAAAAAAACAAAGCACCGCTTACATGTTTCAATGGAAAAAGTGTTTTAAGTCGTCACCACTCCAGGTGAGACTCAGGGTCTTGCCCTCCACATTCTGGAGTCGATACCCCCCCCACCCCGATTTTAAAGCTTCTTTTACCATAAATGGACCTTCCCAGCTGGGGTTGAGCTTCCCCACGGTTGCCGACCTCCATGCCGCATCCACCTTCTTTAGCACCAAGTCCCCCTCCACGAATTGCTTGACTCTGACGTGTTTGTCAAAGTACTTGGCCATCCTCCTCTTTAACTCTTCCTGTCGGAGGGAGGAAAGATCCCGCTGTTCTTCCACCATGTCAAGGGAGAGCCGCAGCTCCTCCTTGTTCTCAGCCTGCCATTCTTCCCTGCCTTCCTTGGCCGCAACAACTCGAGGTGTTTGAACTTCAAATTCCACGGGGAGCACTGCCTCGCACCCATGAGAGAGTTTGAAGGGGGTCTCTCAGGTGGCTGTGTTGGGGGTAGTTCTCAGGGCCCAGAGAACCGCGGGAAGCTGCTCCACCCAACTCCCCTTCAGATTTTCCACCTTCTTTTTCAGGAGGTTGACAATGATCTTGTTCGCGGCCTCCACTTGCTCGTTGCTCCTGGGGTGACGGACTGAGGCGAACCTGAGGTCGATTACAAGCTGCTCGCAAAAACTAGTGAACTCAGCACTGGAGAACTAGGGCCTATTGTCCGTGACAATGGCCTGGGGCAGCCCATGGCGGCAGATGATCTCCCCCCAAACAAACTTTCTGATAAACTGGGAGGTTACCTTGGCCAGCGCCTTTACCTCCAACCACTTGGAGAAATAATAAATCATCACTAGGAGGAACATCCTCTGCCCACTGGCCTGGGGGAACGGTCCAACCAAATTCATTCCCCAAATGGTGAAGTGCCAGGGAGCTGTGATACTTTTGAGTCGCGGAGCCGGCTGTAGCTGGAGGGGGCAAACAGCTAGCATTTATGACATCTTCTTGCGAACTCCGTTGTATCATGGCCCAGGGTGGGCCAGAAGTACCCCTGCCTGACAATCCTCCCTTCCAGGGTCCGACTCCTGGAGTGACTCCCACACTCTCCGGAGTGGACTTCCTCCAAGATTATTTGTACCTCCCCCTCGGCTATGCAACGAGCCAACATCCCCGAGAGAGTTTTTCTGTACAGCTGCCCGTCCTAGAGGAGGTAGTACGCCGACTTGTGCTTGAGCTTCTTCTTGTCCACCCCCTCTAGATACTCTCCCGTGGAAAGGAAAGTTACGACCGGGTCCATCCACAAAGGCCGCTGGTCTATCTCCATGAGCTCTCCCTCTTCGATGGAAGGGCAGAACAAGTCGGTAATGGTACCCCCTACACGGGGACCATGCTTCGCGAGCTGATCGACCTGCTCATTTTCCTCCCGGGGCATATGTTGGATGGAAAATGTTTGGAACGTGTCGATGACCCCCTGTACCTTGTCTAAGTATAGCCGTAGGGTAGGCTATCTCGCCTCGAACTCCCCGTTGATCTGGGAAGCTACTACCATGGAGTCAGTGAGGACCTCCACGTCTAAAACCCCCAGCTCCCTGGCTAAGCGTAGCTCCGCTATCACGGCCTCATACTCGGCCTGATTGTTGGTGATGGGGAAGTGCACTACCACCGTCTGCTCAATTCTGGTTCCCTCGGGACTCTCCAAGATCATCCCTACTCCTAGGGAATGCCTCCCCGAGGCGCCATCCACCTTCACCTTCCAAGGAGTCGGGCGAGTGAGCTATTCCTCTGCCACCTCGACCACATAATCGGCCAAGAAGTGGGCCATCGCTTGAGCTTTGATCGAGAGGCGGGAGATGAAGGAGATGTCGAACTCACTCAACTCCACCGACCACTTGACTAGCCTGCTGGAAATCTCCAACCTCTCAGAGATGTTGCGGAGGGGATGGTCAGTCACCACTCGGATTGAGTGTGCCATGAAATAGGGTCGCAGCCTTAGGGCTGAGACGATCATGGCGAAGGCTAGTTTCTAAAAAATCGGATACTGTAGCTCGTGTTGGGTACATCGGAAAATGTGTACCAGATTTGAAGAAGCCTCACCTTACTCAATGATATACATCAAGGTGTATTTGATGTTGTTTTGGAGTTTATATATGCAGGTTAAGAAAATGCAAGAATGCAGGAAAAAGATTCTAAGTCCATATGTCGACACCAGAAGAAGCTGTGTCGACACTTATGAAGGCTTGTGTCGACACTGGAGAAAAGCTGCGTCGAAACTTGGAGTTATTTGTGTCGACACTTGGAATGGCTGTGTCGACACCTAAAGAAACAATGTCGACATACCGAGGCAGAGTCGACACACAGAAAAACTTAGTCGATATCAGCTGTGTCGACACACAAAGGCAGTGTCGACACACAAAGGCAGTTTCGACACACAGAGGCAGTGTCGACACACTGAAGACTTTGTCAATATCAACTGTGTCGACACACTGGACTTATGTCGACACACTGCAGAGTTTCAACAAAGTTAAAGAAGAGAAGTGACTTTGTCGACACACAGAGGCAGTGTCGACACACAGAAGACTTTGTCGACATCAACTGTTTCGACACACAGGACTTGTGTCGACACACTGCAGAGTTTCAACAAAGTTAAAGAAAAGAAGTGACTGTGTCGACACACAGAGGCAGTGTCGACACACAGAAGACTTTGTCGACATCAACTGTGTCGACACACAGTACTTGTGTCGACACACTGCAGAGTTTCAGTAAAGTTAACAAGAAGAAGTAATTGTGTCGACACACAGAATCATTGTCGACACATTCTATAGATGCTGTGTCGAGAAGCAGTGTCAACACCAAGGAAGCTGTGTCGACACCATCAACACTTGTGTCGACACTTAGTCTACTTGTGTCGACACATGATGAAGTTCAGTCTCGATACTTTGCTGATAGACAGAATTTCAAGAAGTGACTAGATGACTTGACAGCTGTCGTTACCAACCGGTCTACTGCAACTGACAGAGCTGTCAGAAGGTTGTTAGAAACCGGATTAGCCGGTTAACATGGAGGAAGTCTATTTAAAGACATTCTTCATCAACAGAAGAAGTGTGTGACAAAGAAGACAGAAAAAGAATATACACATACAGAATTAAGAAGATTTTCGTCAGAAGATCAAAGAAGAATTTGGAGAGAGAGAGCTCCATCTATTGAAGTGAAGTGCAGTTGTTGAACCAGACTGCCAAGAAGGATTCAGATTGAGATCTGAATATCAAGAAAGAAGCTTATTGAAGATCATCTTTATAGGAGTTCAACCTTACTGAGTTCAGATTCAAGAAGCTTTGAAGAAAGCTAAGAGAGGTTGTTCTCTGCTATCAGATTCTTCCAAGAACTGATCAAGAAGCCATCCATCCTTTCTCTCTCTACCATGGTGATGGTAAAATACATTTGTTGAATCTATTTTTCTGTAGGATCTGTTTAAGATCTAAGCTGTAAGCCTGTTTTATAAAGGCTGAGTGGTAGGAGATTTAGATCTCTGAGTGGTAGGGCTGTGATCCTGAGTTGTAGGAGATTGTGATCTCTGAGTTGTAGGCCTTGTTGAAGGCTGAGGTAGGGCAGTTTGTCTGAGCTGTAGGAATGTGGACTCACTTTGAGTTGTAGGAGCCCTGTTGGGGTTCTGAGCTACTGTAAGATCTGAGGATCTGAGGTGAAGAGAAGAAGTTAGGCCAAATCTAGCACACTGCTAGATAGGCAAAGGGGGAAAGTGGATGTACCCAGACCTTGGGGAACCACTATAAAATCTGTGTGCAATCTGTGTTGAACAGATTCTATGAATCTGTGCTGTGTTAGCTATAGAATTATCTGCGGTTAAGTAATTAACTGAATAGATTTACTGCCTTAGAAGAAAAAGGAATTACACCTATTCACCCCCCCCTCTAGGTGGTTAGACACTAATTCTTTCAAGTGGTATCAGAGCTAGGTTACTCAAAGTTAGACTTAACAGTCTGAGTGAGATCTATAAGGCAGAATTAAGATCAAGAAAATGGGTTCTGGAGAAAATCATAAAGAACTTGGTGCAATGAAATTGCCTATTTGCAGAAAGTAAATATTTGGAATCTGGAAGGAAAGGGTCAGATTATTTATGGAGGCATCTGATCATAGAATCTATATAATAGTTAATGAAGGACCATATGTTCCTATGAAGATTTCTGTTATTGATGCCAACCAAAGAATTCCAAAGGATTTTTCAGAGATGACTAACGATGAAATCATCTTGGCAACAATGGATAAAAGAGCCCAGAATATTATCGTAAGTGCCATTGATGATTCAACATTCCAGAATCTAATACACTGCAAAACCTCCAAGGAAATGTGGGACACATTGATAGTCTACATGGAGGGTTCTGAAGAGGTTAGGCAAGATAGAAAATCTATGCTTAATCAAGAATATGAGAGTTTCAGACATGCCAAGTCTGAAAGTATTACTGAATGCTATAAGAAGTTCTATAGGATAGTCAATGAACTAATGTCTTACAGAAGAGTTTTCAGTACTTATGAGTTAAATGATAAATTCCTTAGGACATTGACTAAGGATTGAGATACAAAGATCTGTGCCATAAGGGAAGTGGCCAGACTGGCTGAGATTACTCCTCCAACACTGTTTTGAAAACTGTGGTCATATGAGATGCAGTTGTTAGCTAGAAAGGAGGAAGAGAAAAACACAAACGGTGACTATAAAGAAAAGTCAGTGGCTTTCAAGGTTGAAGCTACAATGAAAAATAGGAGAATGACTCTATCTTTTCCTAAAAGAGATGCAGAAATTATCTCAGATAATTCAGATAATCCCAGTTCAGACAGCAGCAATTCAGATGAAGACTTTGCAGCATTTACAAGACAGTTGAAGAGATTCTTGAAGAAGAAACAGTGAAAATCTAAGCCTTCCACATCTCAGTCCAAGGATGATTATTATCAGAAGAAGAAATCATCCAGGAAGGATAGGAAAGGGACAAAGCCTAGCAAGTCCACTACATCCAAGATTATATATTATTGCTGTAACAAAGCTAGGCATGTTGTGGCTGACTGTCCAGACAAGAGAAAGGAGTCTGCTAATAGAAAGAAGTCACAGTATAAGACAAGAAGGAGAAATCCTGGGTTGCTGAGAAAGAGAAAAGCTTGACAAATCAATCAACTTCAGAGTCAGAATCTGAGGCTGAGGCATATATTGGTCGGTTTGCAGAAGAAGAGGATGAGTTCATGCAATTAATGGACTCTATCTATGATCAGGAAGACCATCAGTGCAAAGGACTAATGACAGTTTCTGAAGAAGACAAGTGTCAGGATCAGCCTGGCCCCAGTAAGGTAAAGTGTGTATCTATAGATTCTGATTACTTCACTGGGTCAGAATCAGATGCATCTTCATCAAGAGATGAAGATGGGACTGAATCTGAAGGAGATATTCATCAGCTGATTGATGAATATGGAGATTTATTGCAGGCACTTAAGAGAAGCAAAAATCTGGCCAAGAATTAGGCTAAGGAAATTGCATCCCTTAAGTTGGCTGCATCTGAATCAAAGAAGATGCTGGATCAAAAGTTGAATGAGATTACCAGATTGAAAAACATAATTGTTATTCAAATGGGAACAATCACATTCAAGAATGATCACATTAAAAGTCTCGAAAACAGACTTCAGAAAGAAAAGGAGACTGTGGCTAGTTTTCTAAGCCAAAATCTGTATTACCCTTGATTGATGAGTTTGTGTCTCAAAAGGGTAAGGCAGGATTAGGCTATAAGAACACTCCTTGGGCTGTACAGTCCAATTCTAAAGGCAAAGCCCCAACACAAAACATAAGACCTGCTGTAAATACTGCAGCTAAGATTATACCTAAATAAAGGTATAATAAGTTTGAGTGTTGGTGCTGTGACAAGATAGACCACTTTGCCTTACACTGTTGGCATAATTCCAGAGTCAAGCAGAGTAGCAGTCTGCCTGTTAGAAAAGCTGCAGGCAGATTTGTTAAATTTCAGACTAACTTGAATCAAGGACCCAAAAGTTATTTGGGTTCTAAGGTTAAGTAATCTTTGTTGCAGGTAAGTCCAAGTTGCCATGCCCCTATATGGTACTTGGATAGTGGATATTCCAGGAATATGATTGGAACAAGGGGATTGCTGAAGGACTACTCACCTATGCTGAATGGGCCTAAAGTTATCTTTGGTGGTTCTGAAAATGGAGTCATCAAAGGTTTTGGTAACATTTCTAATAACTCAGTTACAATCACTCAAGTGGCCTATGTTAAAGGTTTGAAACATAATCTTATTAGCATAAGTCAGCTGAGTGATTTAGGTTATGACATTTCATTTGTCAAGAATGGGTGTCATATCAAAAGGTCAAGTGATCAAGAGATCATATTGACTGGTTATAGAAAAAGAAATGTATATTGCCTAGACTTTGTGTGTGACAATAAAAATTCTCCTATCTGTCTTATGGCTGATAAGAATGTCTCTCATTGTGTCAAGTGGCACAAGAGGCTGGCTCATCTTAACTACAAGACCACTGGACAACTCTTTAGCAAAGAGTTAGTGAGGAATGGTCCTCAAGTGAAGTGTGTTAAGGATGGGATATGCTCAGCTTGTCAAAAAGGCAAGCAGACTAGATGCACCTTTCATAGCCTTGAAACTAAGGATTTAGTGAGGTGCTTGTACCTCTTGCATATGGATTTATTTGGTCCTATGCCAGTTCAGAGCCAAGGTAGGAAGGTCTACACTTTTGTGGTTGTAGATGACTATTCTAGATTCTCATGGGTATTCTTTCTGAGATTGAAATCTGAAACACCAAAGGTCTTCTACAATATTGTCAAGCAAATTCAGAATGAATTAAATAGTTCAGTGGTCAAAATCAGAAGTGACCATGGAACTGAATTCCAATCTGAAAGTATGACAAGACTGTGTGAAGAGTTTGGGAATCATTAGGAATTCTCCTCACCTAGAACACCTTAGCAAAATGACATTGCTGAGAGAAAGAATAGGACATTGATTGAGGCTGGAAGAACACTATTGAGTGATACTTCTCTCCCAGAATATTTCTGGGCTGAGGCAGTTAACACTGCATGTCATGCACTCAATAGGCTTCCATCACTAAAAAACACAAAAAGACACCCTATGAGGTTGTGAAAGGTAGAAAACCAAACTTATCCTATTTTAGGATCTTTGGCTGCAAGTGCTATATACTTAACAATGGCAAATCACACCTATCTAAGTATGTTGCCAAATCCCAAGATGGGATATTTGTTGGGTACAGTAACAATAGTAAGGCCTATAGGGTCTACAACATGGCTACTCAAGTTGTAGAAGAGTCAGTTCATGTCATCTTTGATGAAACAAGGCCTATTAACAGTGAGTTTCCAAGTAGTTCTTGTAGCTCCACAGGTATACAGCAGAAGATAGACCAGCTTACTATCAGAGAAGTTCAAACTGCAAAGCAGGATGAGGAAAATGGTAGCTGCTGTCCAGGGGGAGTACAAGACACTCAAGATGCTGATGAAGACCATGAGGTGCAGCATGAAGAAGAGATTGAAGAAGATCAAACTGCTAATAGATTTCCTCCACCAGTTAGACAGTTGAAGGATCATCCTGCGCATCAGATCATTGGTGATCCTAGACAAGGAGTACAAACAAGGAGCAGGAACTTGAACACAGTTCTTTGCTCTAGCTTCTTATCTCAAGTGGAACCCAAGAGATTTGAAGAAGCTGTTAAGGACCCACACTGGATTGATGCCATGCAGGAAGAGTTAAATCAGTTCAAAAGGTGCAAGGTATTGGATTTGGTTCCAAAACCAAAGGGCAACAATGTTATAGGGACAAAGTGGATATACAGAAACAAGCTTGATGAGAGTGGGATCATAGTGAAGAACAAGGCAAGATTAGTTGCCAAAGGATACATACAGGAGGAGGATATAGACTTTGATCAGACTTTTTCCCCTGTGGTAAGACTGGAAGCTATCAGTCTTTTCCTAGCCTATGCAACATAACAAGGCTTCAAAGTGTTGCAGATGGATGTCAAGTCTGCATTCTTAAATGGAAACTTAAAAGAGGAGGCCTATGTAGAGCAGCCCTTAGGTTTTGTTGATCCACTCCATCCTACTTGTGTCTATAGACTTAGGAAAGTTTTGTATGGATTAAAACAAGCTCCAAGGGCTTGGTATGAAACCCTATCTACTTTCCTCATTGGGAACAAATTCTCAAGGGGGAAAATAGATAAGACTCTATTCCTTAGGGAATCCAAAGGAAAGATAATCCTAGTCCAAATATATGTTGATGCCATAATATTTGGGTCTACTGAAAGTAACCTTTGTAGAAAGTTTACAAAACTTATGCAAGGGAAATTTGAAATGAGCAGTATGGGAGAACTTAAGTTTTTCTTGGGTCTCCAAGTAAGACAGACTGAAGATGGCTTGTCCATATCTCAGTCTAAGTTCACCCTGGAGTTAATTAAGAAGTATGGTATGGAATCATCCACTACCATGAGAACTCCAATGGGTACAAGTGTGTCTCTAAGCAAAGATGATGCAGGGAAACCTGTAGATGAAACTTTGTATAGAGGAATAGTTGGCTCCCTCCTATATCTGACTGCTAGTAGACCAGATATCATGTATGCTACATGTGTCTGTGCTAGGTACCAATCCTGCCCTAAAGAATCTCATCTTACTGCAGTAAAAAGGATTTTGAGATATCTTAAGGGCACCCCTAATCTAGGCCTTTGGTATCCTAGGAATAGAGATTTTATACTAATGGGTTATTCAGATGCAGACTTTGCATGTTGCAAAGTAGATAGGAAAAGTACTACAGACACCTGTCAATTTCTAGGAGGAAGATTGGTGTCTTGGATCTGTAAGAAGCAGACTATTATGGCTATTTCCACAGCTGAGTCAGAGTATGTTGCTGCTAGAAGTTGTTGTGCACAACTATTGTGGATACAACATCAGTTAGAAGGCTATGGTATCCAGGTTAGTAGAACCCCATTATTATATGATTCTACTAGTGCTATTTCTTTTGCACATAATCCAGTTTCTCATAGTAGAACAAAGCATATAGAAATAAGGTACCATTTTCTTAGAGACCATGTAGAGAAAGAGGACATCTCTTTAGAATTTGTTAGTACTGATTTACAACTAGCTGACATGTTTACTAAGCCTTTAGATGAAACTAAATTCAACAATTTCAAAATTGAAATAGGTATGTTGAACATAAATTAGTTTACAAAATTTGGCTAAGTAAAATTATGTCGACATAAGAAGTTGTCTGTGTCGACACATAGGAGTTGGTGTCGACATTCCAGAAACGTGGTGTCGACACATCTACGGAATAGGTGTCGACACTTCAGAGAAGTTGTGTCGACACATTCAAAAATGGTGTCGACACATCCAGAAGTGGTGTCGACACTTAGAATCAACACAAATTTCGTTGAGTGTAAATGGAATAAGTGTCGACACATAGATGTCAACACTTATGTCGAGACATTAGAAGTCTGTGTCTACACATTTCAATAGTGTCGACACATTTAGAGGATTTTGACGAGCCTTTTGACCTTCCTTATTTAGAAAGGTATTAATAGGTCAACAACATAGTCTGTCGACACACTCTCCATAGTTTCGAGAGCAAAATCTTGTGTCGACAACTTCTCTCTTCTTAATCCAAGCTTTCACTCAACCCTAATGGCGCCAAAGCTAGAAGAAAATATCAATGAAGGTTATGAACTGCTACGCACTGCCTATGATAATGCGGAACCCGAAATAAAAGCCGTAGTAACCCTAATTGCTGAGAATGGGTTAGAATTTTTGGTATCTGAACCATCAAAGATTTAGAAGAAAGAAGTTCTGGATTTCTATGGCGCAGCTTCTATAGATTCAACTGGACTTAAGATCAAATCTATAGTTCATGGTGCTAAAGTTAAACTAACTTTGAAGAGCTTGAGGAAAACTCTTCAACTACCAAAAATTCAAGAAGAAGTAGAAGTTACCTCATCCAAGACAAGGGAAGCACTTCAATGGTGTGGATTGGATCCCACCTTGAAGATTGGATCAGCAATGAATAGAGAAGGGATGAATCTACAAGGTAAATTTCTTTCAGAAGTAGTTGGCAAAGTTATTCTCTTTATGACACGGGGCATGATAGGATTTCTGCCTATATATTTAGCCCGATGACCAGGATCATCAACAGACTAAACACTGATTAGACAGTAGTGATATTTGAAAAGATTAAGGAAAGTATTACGAAACCAAATCTGGGAAGGATTATGAGTCTCTACTTGGCTGGAATAATTCTAGAAATGATGACACAGACTGCTGGTTCAAAGATTAATCATATGAGGAGAATGGACAAAAGGATTATATCCAGATGGGATAGGGTCCTAACTAAGGATATGCCTGAGGAAGAAAGGCAAGAGATTCCTGAAAAATCACCTGCACAAGATATTGCAGACAGAGTGCAGGTGTAGGGGGAGCCTCACCTTGAGGAAGAGATAACCCACTTGGAACGTGAAATGGCTACACAGACTATACTTGAGGTAATTCAAGAGGTTAATCAATCAATTCTCATTGATAAAGATGAAACACTAACTGAATCTTTGATTGATGTTGATCAGCCAACTCAACTACACAGTAAAGCACAAGATGTTATCATGGAGGATACATCTGCTACTGATAATGCTCCTGAGATAAGAGTATTTCTAGTCCCAACTCAACAAGAGTTTACCCTTGAAGAGTTGTTCCCTGATCTAGGGCAGACTGGGTTTGATGGGGAGAAAGATGATTTTGAGGGGGAGCAAGTTAACATTGAGAAGGAGCAAGTAAGTACTGTGAGGGAGGAGCAAGGGACTCAGGGGGAGCAACCTAGGACTGCACAAGAATTGCCTCCTAGTACTAAAGATAGAGTTAATATAGACAGTACCTCAGCTTCTGAAGATGAAGCAGAAATTCAGGCTAAGAAAAGAAAACTGATTGGTTTCAAAAGAAGGAGCCAAAACTATAAGAGGGCATTACAAACTACACCATAATCAGCCCCAACTACTGATTATAGTTCCTTATTAGTCTCATTACAAGTAAAGTTAGATGAGCAAATGATTGTCATGGAGAAATATATGGATGAAACTCATAAAGATCTACAATTCTCCTTGGCTCAGGATATAAAGTCAATAAGATTTGAAGTAAATCAGAATAAGAAGGAGATGACAGATTGCTTTCACAAAGGGGGAAATATTGTGGTTTTCCTAGCAACACATCAAGAAAAGATCAAGATCAAGTTGATGATATAGTTGTCAAGCAAGGCTATGTCCTAGAAAATCAAATTAGAATGAATGATAATCTGACAGAATCACATAATGTGATTGTTACAGAAATGAAGAATCTTGCTTCTGCCCAGACTGAAGAAAGGACTAAAGCCAAGGCAGATTTTGACAAGCAATTACATGAAGGACTAGTTGTTGTCCAAACAGCTATTAAAGATTCTCAAAAGACTATTTCTGCACAACTATTGAAGTTAAAGTCTTTTTATAAAGATGGTGTAAATTTTCTTGATGAGCAAATCAGATTTCAAAAAGATGACCTCAGGGATCATGTTGCAAGAGAAGTCATAAAGGGGGAAAGATTGTTAGTCAAAGCAGGATCTGATCATGCTAAATGGATATCTAATAGCATCAGAGCCACCCTTGGATATCCACCCCTCTGTGATGATGATAATGTGGCTGAGTCAGGTATACACCCTGCTTATTTTGGAGGTGATCAAGCTGAAGTTGCTCAAGTTATTTATCCTCCAGCTGATTTTGAAATGATTCACCAAGAAGTACAGTCCATGTACATCCCTCCAGAAGGTGCTCAAAATATTATCCTTGGGAAAGTAGAAATGCCAGTGCCAGAGGCCGTTTTGAACAAAGAGCAAGAAGCTCTATTGTCTAAGAAAAGTTTCAGAGAACAGGCAGAGTTGAAGTCTGATTTTGAGCAGTGGAGTCCAACATCCAGGAACATTATATTAACTACTTGGAAAGCTGTAAAGGGCCAGACCCATGATAAGGAAAAATGGTACTCAGAGCAAGAATGATAAAAGTATGAAGCCAGACAAGAATCCATAGTTCAATATAGAAGAAAGGCTAAAGCTGGGAAGCTACCTCCTAATGCTCAGGAGCCTAGCAAATATTTCCCAAAGCCTTTTCATTACTTTGAAAGGCAAAGAATAAGGGCTAAAGAGCAAAAGAATAAAGAGCAAAAGAATAAAGTTCAAAAGGGCAAGAAGCCAGCTGATGATACAGATGCTCCTGTACAAGCCAAGATCAAATCAGGCAAAGGCATAGTCATCAAGGAACCTGAGCAGGCTTAGGATAGATTTACTAAGATTTTAAAGCTTTATAATCTTTAGTATTGAAATCTATGTACACTTTTGATAAGAAACTATTGGAAGTTGAAACAAAATAATAATTAATGCTTATTCTGGTTGCATTATTATTCTATGATGATTTGTTACATATGTTTTGTTTTAGAAGTTACCCGGTCATATAATGTTGTTATACATTATTTTGTGTATTTGTTATGAATGGTGTATATCATTGACTAAGGGTTATGACTTCTCCAAATATGGGGAGATTGTTTGGTATATTGGAAAATGTGTACCAGATTTGAAGAAGCCTCACCCTACTCAATGATATACATCAAGGTGTATTTGATGTTGTTTTGGAGTTTATATGTGCAGGTTAAGAAAATGCAAGAATGCAGGAAAAATTTATAAGTCCATATGTCGACACCAGAAGAAGCTGTGTCGACACTTATGAAAGCTTGTGTCGACACTGGAGAAAAGTTGTGTCGACACTTGGAGTTATTTGTGTCGACACTTGGATTGTCTGTGTCGACACCTGAAGAAACGGTGTCGACATACAGAGGTAGAGTCGACACACAGAAAAACTTAGTCGACATCAGCTGTGTCGACACACAGAGGAAGTGTCGACACACAGAAGACTTTGTCGACATCAACTGTGTCGACACACAGGACTTGTGTCGACACACTGCAGAGTTTCAACAAAGTTAAAGAAAAGAAGTGACTGTGTCGACACATAGAGGCAGTGTCGACACACAAAAGACTTTGTCGACATCAACTGTGTCGACACACGGGACTTTTGTCGACACACTACAGAGTTTCAATAAAGTTAAAAAGAAGAAGTAATTATGTCGACACATAGAATCATTGTCGACATATTCTACAGATGCTGTGTCGAGAAGTAGTGTCAACACCAAGGAAGTTGTGTCGACACCATCAAGACTTGTGTCGACACTTAGTCTACTTGTGTCGACATATGATGAAGTTCAGTCTCGACACTTTGATGACAGACAAAATTTCAAGAAGTGACTGGATGAATTGACAGCTGCCGTTACCAACCGGTCTACTGCAACTGACAGAGCTGTCAGAAGGTTGTTAGAAACCGGATCAGCCGGTTACCATGGAGGAAGTCTATTTAAAGACATTCTTCATCAACATAAGAAGTGTGTGACAAAGAAGACAGAAAAAGAATATACACATACAGAATTAAGAATATTTTTGTCAGAAGATCTAAGAAGAATTTGGAGAGAGAGAGCTCCATCTATTGAAGTGAAGTGCAGTTGCAGAACTAGGCTGCTAAGAAGGATTCAGATTGAGATCTGAATATCAAGAAAGAAGCTGATTGAAGATCATCTTCACAGGAGTTCAACCCTACTGAGTTTAGATTCAAGAAGATTTGAAGAAAGCTAAGAGAGGTTGTTCTATGCTATCAGATTCTTTCAAGAACTGATCAAGAAGCCATCCATCCTTTCTCTCTCTACCAGGGTGATGGTAAAATACATTTGTTAAATCTATTTTTCTGTAGGATCTGTTTAAGATCTGAGCTGTAAGCCTGTTTTATAAAGGCTGAGTTGTAGGATATTTAGATCTCTGAGTGGTAGGGTTGTGAGCCTGAGTTGTAGGAGATTGTGATCTCTGAGTTGTAGGCCTTATTGAAGGCTGAGGTAGGGCAATTTGCCTGAGCTGTAGGAGTGTGGACTCACTCTGAGTTGTAGGAGCCCTGTTGGGGTTCTGAGCTACTGTAAGATCTGAGGATCTGAGGTGAAGAGAAGAAGTTAGGCCGAATCTAGCACACTGCTAGATATGCGAAGGGGGAAAGTGGATGTACCCAGACCTTGGCGAACCACTATAAAATCTGTGTGCAATCTGTGTTGATGTGATTCTGTGAATCTGTGCTGTGTTAGCTATAGAATTATCTGCTGTTAAGTAATTAACTGAATAGATTTGCTGCCTTAGAAGAAAAAGGAATTACACCTATTCACCACCCCTCTAAGTGGTTAGGCACTAATTCTTTCAGCTCGGCCTTTCTCAGGACCTTGCTCACGTAATAAATATGGAGCTGCTTCTTCCCCTCTTCCCGAACTAGGACGGAGCTCAGGGTATCTGCCCCGACCCCGAGATACAAAAAAAGGTCCTCCCCCTCCATGGGCCCTTGGAGCAGCGGAGCCTGGGTCAATTGCATATTGAGGGCTTGGAACGCCTCCTCGCACTCCTTGGTCCATTCAAACCTTTGACCGCCCCTTACTGTTTTGAAGAAGGGGGGGCACTTTTCCCCAGCCCGGGAGAGGAACCTACCCAGCCCTGCCAGTTTCCCTGTCAGGCGCTACACCTCCTTGGTGTTCCGTGGCGACCCTAGCTCCATGATAGCCCTAACCTTGTCCGGGTTCGGCTCGACCCCCGCAGGGGTGAGGAAGTGCCCCAAGAACTTCCCCCTGCTAGCCTAGAAGACACACTTCAGGGGGTTCAAATGCATCTTGTACTTGCGCATGGTGGCGAAGGTCTCCTCTAGGTCCTGGAGGTGTGAGTCCACATCCTGACTCTTGATCATGAGATCATCCACGTACACCTCCAGGTTCCTCCCCTTCTGCTCTTTGAAGACCCTGTCCATCATTTTCTAGTAGGTCGCCCTTACATTCTTTAGCCCGAAGGGCATCCTATTGTAACAGTAGCATCCATCCCCTGTGATGAATGAGACATCCTTGACGTTCGGCGGTGCATTCTGATTTGATGATAACCTGAAATGGCATCTAAAAAAACTCATTACAGAAAAACCAACGGCTGAGTCAACCAGCGCGTCGATCCAAGGCAAGGGATAACAGTCCTTAGGACAAGATTTATTAAGTAAAGAGAAATCGATACACATTCACCACCGGCCGTCTCCCTTTTTGACCATGACTACATTGGAGACCCAGCCGGGGTATTGGATTTCGGACACGAAGTCAGCCTTAAGGAGCTTTGCCACCTCCTCTCTGATGGGCTCTACCAGCTTGTCCACAGTGGACCTCTTTATTTGCTAGATGGGGCGTGTTCCCGAGTCCAGGTTAAGGCGGTGGCAGGCCACATAAACGTCAACCCCCGGCATCTCCACGGCGTTCCATGCGACGATGTCCACATTCTTCTGAATGCACTCCAGCATCCTGCCTTGGTCTTCCGGGGTCAGCCCTCCGCTAACGCGGACCTTCTCCACCCTACCTACACGGGTGAGGACTTCTAACTCCACCACATCCTCTGCCTCGTCCAACCTGGATTGCTCCCCCCATCCTTCAGCATCCCTCTCCTCCGGGACGAGGACCTCCACCTCCACCTCTTCCTCTACGGCCATCACTTTGGCCATCTTCTACTGATCTCTTCCTGCCGCCGCCTCCTCAACGCAGTTCTCCACCTCCAGCTCCTCCCTGCCAGCTTCCTGCTCAGTCTCCTCCATCCTTCGCCCCATCTCCTCGGCTCCCTCCTGCTAAGAGATGGAGTTCACAGCGATGATATAGCATTCCCGCGCCACCTTGGGGTCCCCCCTGACCCTGACCTGAACCCCCTCGGCACTGAGCTTCAAACACTGATGGAATGATGAGGGGACGCAGCGGAAGGCGCTGATAATGGTCCTCCCGAAGATGGCGCTGTAGCTGCTGGGGGCATCCACGATGGCAAATCTGCAGTTTCTGGACTGCCCCCCAAGGTGACATGGAGGCGGACTCCACCCTCCACTTCCTTCCTCTCCCCCGAAAACCCGAACAAGGGTCCATCCGAGGCCAGTACCCTTTTCGCCTCCACCTTCATCACATCGAATGCCTTCTTAAAGACGATGATGATGGAGCTTCCGTTTTCAACGAGGATCCGAGAGACGATAAAAGTTTCGATGGCTGTCTTGATGACCAGCGCATCACAGAATAGATCCTCGTGATCCGGCATGTTTCTTCTGGAGAAGGTGATTCTCTCTTCTGGGGGTGGGGTTTGAGATGTGGAGGCAACACTCCGACGATACATGGTATGGAGGCTTGCCGTCCGGGAAGCCACGACCTCCACCCCCCCCCCCTCCCCCCCCCCGTGGATCACTCTGATCCCTCCCCGGGTCCCAACATCCACCCGGTCTTCGCAACGGTCCTCCTCTGTCCGAGGCAGGACCTCCTCGATCCTTACTTCCTGGTGCCCCTGCTACTGCTGCTGTTCCCTATTCCGTCTCATTTAAAGGAACTCCGGTCATGTGGCTATGGCGTGCCACTTCTCCTGATGGAAGTCGCAATAGGGCAACTCCACGCTAAATTCTATCATCCTTCTCCTTTCTACTCTCCTCCTCTCCCCCATGGCTATGGCCATAGCCTCATCTTAATCGGGGAACTGGGGCCTCTGGACCTGCCTCCAGCCTAGGGGGTGGAATTGATCTTGCCCCCTGGTGGCGATCCCTTCCTTAGTACCCTCTCTGTACCCCCTGTCCTTGCCACTCAGGCCTCCAGCCCAACTGATGGTCGAGCTCCTGACGCCCCAACCAAGGCTGTTGCTGCCCTTGGAGCTGCCTCTGCTCCCTCTGCGGGGTCTCTCCTCTCCTCTCTTCATGTCCTCTTCCTCCTCTCGATTCCTTATCCTCCTCCATATCCCACCTGGCCAGCTTCCGCGCGAACTCCGGGTTTGATGTCTCCCCATCAACTTCTCTCACCGCCCTCTCCATCAGCTCCTCGTAGGAGAGGGGGGGGGGACTCTCTTTAGCTCCATCCTGAAGAATACCTGCTGTAGGATCAGGGTGAAGGCCATCATCAAACTTTGGCCCAGCATCTCCTAGACCTAAGTAACCTCCTCCTGGAACCGATTCACGTAGCTCCCCAACGTCTCGTTCACTCCCTGCTTGGTGTGGAAAAGGGACTCCGACTCCTTCTTCCTCCTCTTCGAGGTAGTGAACCTCAGCATAAACCCTCGGTGTAGGTCCTCGAAGCAGTAGATGGAGCTGGCTGGTAGCTGGTGGAACCACTCCCTTGCCTTCTCCTTGAGGGTGATAGCGAAGAGTCGGCACTTGAACCCGTTCGACATCTGCCGGAGTGAGACTACATCCTCGAAGCATTGAACGTATTGGCCGGGTCTCACTTCCCGGTGTAGTAGGACATCTCGGGTTCCCTGAACCCCTCTGGAACTGGAGCTGAATCAACCAACTCGCTGAAGGGGCTGCCTCCCCCTGCTTGGATAGCTGGAGAGTCTCGCGAGCCTAGCTCGCTGAACAGGCCTCGGCCTGCCGAGCCAGGGAAGAGCTCGCGCCTGGGGAGCTCGCACCCCCGGCCTTCCTCGGCAACCTCCTTGCCGGCTCGCCTACCGGGGGTGTCTTCGCCCATAGAAGGGGCAGCTGCGATCCGAACAGCTAAAGTAGAGCACTCGGCCTGCGCGCCCAGTGCGAACTTCAAAAGGCTCAACACCTCATTCTTGAAATCCTCGAACATCCCTACGGTGGCAAGAGGCGGGGGGGGGGGGGGGGGGGGAGGGGGGCGGCGAGTCCGGCCTGTCAGATCCCTGTCCTCCCGTCATCGAGCTCGCTGATGTTTTTCTATGCTGACCACTCTCCACACTCACCGCACCAAAATGTTGAAACCATAATCTCGGTCTCTTGTAGAGTTCAACGTTGGGGAAGGGGTGATCGCGCACCTACTTCGCTCCTGCAAATAAGACAACAAAAGAGACAAGGGAACAACCGACCC
This sequence comes from Platanthera guangdongensis, assembly GCA_039583875.1. Lineage (NCBI taxonomy): Eukaryota > Viridiplantae > Streptophyta > Magnoliopsida > Asparagales > Orchidaceae > Platanthera > Platanthera guangdongensis. The sequence continues at coordinate 76,108,465 of CM077167.1, forward strand.
TATGGCTTGGCGTGGAGGACCCACCACACACCCAGAAGATCTGAGAGTACTTTCCCTCCTTAGCCACAGGCCGAGCTAAGGCTACCTTAGAAAGCACTACAGGACCAAGAAGCTAGGGACTATGAGACCATGCCCTCTGGGGTGCCCGTTGTGTTCTATTTATAGAATTCTGAAAATGGCCTACAAATAGCCAACCTCCGCTGTTTTGAGCAGCTATGTGCAGTCCAACTTGGTCTGCCAACAACGTAGCTCTGCTGTTCCAACAAGCTCTTCGCACTCATGGGGAGGGCATCCAGGTAATTTCACCTCAGGGCTTCTACTGAGCCCCTTCCAGAGATAGGGAGGTTAGCTCGCCACTAATTTCTCCCCGCGAGAGGCGGGTGCGACCTGGATATAGCGGCTCGCCTACTCTTTTTAGGCGAGCGAGAGCCGGGCCACTGCGACCCGCCAATCCTCTACTGAGGCGGACAGGCGGCCCAGTCACATATAGGAGAGCGGACTGGCGGCCAGACTTCCAACTGTAACCATGGGAGCCTCAGAGGAGGGCTCTCCATTCTCGACTCGTCGAACCCATCCCCGAATAACAGTTCGATGAATGCCGACCGGAAAGCTCTAATCGACGAATGGCAAGCGAGGTTCTGTTTGATGAATGGAGAGCAAAAATGGCGAAGTGGCCAACTCGCGTGGCTCGCCCGCCCGACCTGGGTGAGAAGGGAGAAGAGGCCAACTCGCGTAGCTCGCCCGCCCGACCTGGGCAAGAGCGAGCCGGCCTCCTGCCACCTCCCCCTCGCATGCTTTTCCGGTGTGGGCCGGGTGACCCGGTTCGCTCGCCTTGCTTGGCGGGGCCCGCTCGACGAACACGGGGTTGTATAGCTTACTTTAAGGGAATTAATCACTCAAGTTGCGTCTTATTTTTTACTTGCTAGTTTATCGCCGAAACTCGCGCTAGATTATGCTCATCATGATCACATTATATATAAGCACATTAGTGAAGCGCTAACCACACCATATAAATCTTATCAATTTAATGATAGCTTACATAAAAGAGCGTCTCACTATATGATTGACGATTTAGTTTTTGTGCATTTTGTCCCTGAATGGTTGCCTTCGGGGGCTATAGAAAGTTGGCGAGTTGGCAAGATGGACCTTTTTCGGATCTTAAAGAAATTAGGATAATACGCATATCATTTAAAGTTTTCCACTGATTGGGGTATTACCCATACTTTTAATGTTTCTAATTTAACGTCACATATTTCTCCACCATTTGAATTATCTGCCTGTCTGTTGGAGTCCACTTTGTCTTCTTATGGTTTGGGTTGTGAGCTTGTGTCTGGATCGTTATCTTCATTGGTCATCACTGGAGGTATGTTGGTTGTTGATGTAGAAACTTGTTTTCCTTTATTGCCTAATGCTTTTCCAAGGTTCCCCAGGACCATCTCTTTGCATGACAGGATACTCCAGGTTGTATTGCTCTCCTTTACATGTGGTGATGTTTGCCACTACTTGATTCGATGGCGTGATCGACCGGCCTCCGATGACTCTTGGTTTCTTGGATCAGAGATGGCTCGTTTGGATGTTGCTCTCCCACGCTAGTGCATTCAGACCAACTCATCGGTGATGAGTACTTTTGAGCGGGGGAGGATTGATGGAGATGTTGCTGACACGGCCGCCATTGATCCCCGTCTGAGAGAGTTCGTCGATTGGGACGAACACTGCCGCGAGCTCGAGGATGGGATCAACGTCCGTCGCCATTATATAAAAATATATAATTATAAACTTAATAATTATAATTATATATTTTTAATAATTTTATTATTTTAGCAATTTTATTTTAAGCATTTATTTCATGTCTAATGTTGGGTGCTTATAACCATCATGTATTGTTTTAATTATTTCATTTCATGTGCTATGATGGGTGCATATAACCATCATATTTTCAATTTTGAATTTTGAATTTTGATTTTTGAATTTTGAATGAAGGGAAATGGAGTGGTGTAAGCCTATATATAGGCCATGATATTTGTCATATTGAATCAGTGAATGAATGAAAAGAAAACCATAAATTGACTTGAGAATCTACTTCTCTTCTCCTCCTTGGCCGCCCCCTCTCTTCTCCCTCCTTGGCATAGTTCGACCAACCTTCTCCATCCCTCTCTTTCTCCTCCTTCCTCTCCTCTTCTCCCTAAGGAAAAACCTGACCCCTTCCTTTGCCCTTCATGTTTGTCCACCCTTCAACACTTAACCGCCAACCACCACTTCCTCCTCATCAAAACCGACCTCCAACAGAGCAACCATTCAACGAACCTCCTTGAAGGAATCATCCAAGGCAAGGATTTCCTTTGTGGATTCCATTCCGGCATGACGCGACGAAGGCGGACAAGTTTCCTCTACATCCGGCGCAACTCCGGCGGAGCCGTTGAAGAACGATCCAAGCTCAGAAATCGAAATCACCCATTCTGATAGGGTAACAAATCCTTTCTACCTATTTTGCGTTTCTCTTCCTAGATTAATTCCAGTGGTGGTAGATTCTTGGCGTTGAATTTTGAATCGTTAAATAATTGTGATTTCTTCGATTGGTTTTGTGTTTGTCTTTTTTGAATTATTTTTCGAAAAGGTTTGGCCAACCTTCGTCTTCTTTTTTTGGGTGAGATCTACCTTTTCCGAATCGTATTTAATTTGGTAGATCTCTTTTGGTACAACACTGCTCGTTCGGACCGGGTGGGTCCTTTTAGCCGGAAAAAATATTGGCCTATAGCCTTTGTTCGATCCTAATCGGTTTGGCTACCCATACGCTAGCATATAATTGATAGGATTAATTAACGTGTGCGCTGCGCTGAACAATTATGCTGGTATAGGATTGGACCGTAGAGTGGTATACGTGTTAGCCCATAGATCTATCCATTGTCAAACGGGCAAGCCTGCATTAGGTTGAGGCTTCTCGAAAGGTGAGCCTCCACACCATATACCGTCGGAGCGTTGGATCCGCATCCCAGACCCCACCCTTAGAAGAGAAGATTACCTTCTCATGGAAGGATATGCTAGATCATGAGGATCCCTTCTGTGATGCGCTGGTCATCCAGACGGCCATCGAGAATTTCACCATCTCTAGGATCCTCATTGATAATGGGAGCTCCGTCAATATCATCTTCAAGAAGGAATTCGAAGGTGGAGGCAAAGAGGGTGCTGGCTTCAGATATCCCCTTGTTTGGGTTCTCGGGGGAGAGGAAGCAGGTAGAAGGAGGAGTGGGGCTCCATGTCACTCTGGGGGGGGGGGGGGCAGGCCCAGAACTACCAGTTTGTCATAGTGGATGCCCCCAGTAACTACAACACCATATTCAGAAGGCCCCTCATCAGCTCCTTCCACTGCATCCCCTCATCCTTCCACAAATTCCTGAAGTTTAACACTGAGGGGATCCAGGTCTGAGATTGAGGTGACCCCAAAGTAGTGAGGGAGTGATACGTCACCGCCGTGAATTCTATCTCCTAGCAAGAATGGGCCGAAGAGATGGAGCGGAGAATGGAGGAGGTAGATCAGGAGTCTTGCAGAGAGAGGATGGAGATAGAATAGATCTGCACTCAGGTGGTTTCAGGAGGAGACCAGGAGGAATTAGCCGCGGCGATGGCCGTGGAGTAAGAGGTGGAAGTAGAGGAGGTTCTTGTCCCACAGGAGAGGGACGTCAGAGAATGGGGGAGCAGTCTAGGATGGAGGTTACAGAAGAGGTGGTGGAGATGGAGGTTCTCACCCTTGGAGGCACGGTTGAGAAGGTTCGCATCAAATGGGGGCTGACTCGGAGGCTCAGGGCAGGGTGGTGGCATACATACAATAGAATGTGGACATCTTCGCATGTAGCGCAACAGAGATGCTGGGGATTGACGCGGATGTGGCTTGTCATCGCCTCAACCTGGACCAGAGAGCTTGCCCCATATAGTAGAAGAAGAGGTCCACGACGGACAAGGTGGCCGAGCCGATCAGGGAGGAGCTGGCGAAACTCCTCAAAGTTGGCTTTGTATCAGAAATACAGTACCCCGGATGGGTCTCCAATGTAGTTATGGTTAAAAATGAAGACGGCCGGTGGCGTATGTGTGTTGATTTTTCTTTGCTTAATAAATCATGCCCAAAGGATTGTTATCCCTTGCTACGTATTGACGCGCTGGTTGACTCAACATTCAGTTTTCCTATAATGAGCTTCTTAGATGCATTTTCAGGCTACCACCAGATCAGGATGCACCCCTCTGACTTCAAGGACATCTCATTCATCATGGGGGATGGGTGCTACAGCTATAAGATGATGCCCTTCGTGCTTTAGAATGCAGGGGCGACATACCAGAAGATGATGGACAGGGTCTTCCGGGAATAGAAGGTGAGGAACCTGGATGTATACGTAGATGAACTCATGATCAAGAGTTGAGATGTGGACTCCCACCTGCAGGACCTGGAGGAAACCTTCGCCACCCTGCATAAATATAAGATGCGGTTGAATCCCCTGAAGTGCGTTTTTGGGACCAGCAGGGGAAAGTTCCTAGGACATCTCCTCACCCCCGCAGGGGTCGAGCCAAATCCTGACAAGGTCAAGGACATCATGGAACTGGGGTCACCTCGGAATACCAAAGAGGGGTAGCGGTTGACAGGGAAGCTAGCGGGATTGAGCAGGTTCCTCTCCCCCGCCGTGAAGATGTGCTCTCCCTTCTTCAAAACATTAAGGGGAGGTCAAAAGTTGGAGTGGAAAAATGAGTTCGAGGAGGCATTCCAGGCCCTGAAGAGGCAGTTAACCTAGGCTCCACTGCTCCAAGGGCCGAAGGAATGGGAAGACCTGAATTTATATCTCGGGGTCGGGGCAGAGTCCCTAATCTCCGTCCTGGTTCGAGAAGAGGGTAAAAGACAACTCCTCATATACTACGTAAGCCGGGTCCTCAGTAAGTCCGAACTTTGATACCCAATCTTGGAGAAGCTGGCCTTCGCTCTGATCATCTCATCCCAGAGGCTCCGACCCAAATTCCAAGCACACTTCATTCGAGTGGTGACTGACCATCCCCTCCGCAACATCTTTGAGGGGGTGGAGCATTCGTGCAGGCTAGCCAAATGGTTGGTGGAGCTGAGTGAATTCGACATCTCCTTCGTCCCCCGCCTCTCGATCAAGGCCCAACCAATGGCAACTTTTTGGCCGACTATATGATCGAGGTGGCGGAGGAAGAGCTCCCTTGTCTGTCTTCGTGGAAGGTAAAGGTAGACGACGCTTCGGGGCGACATTCCTTTGGAGTCGTAGTAATCTTGGAAAGTCCCCATGGGATGAGGATTGAGTAAACAGTCATGGTGTACTTCCGTATCACCAATAACCAGGCCGAGTACGAGGCCGTCATAGCAGGTCTGCGCCTGGCCAGGATGCTGGGAGTGCTCGACGTGGAGGTCCGCACTTGTTGAGTACAGTGGTCTCAATGTACATGATCTGAAGATGTTTTCTTAGCTCAATGATATACACATTATTGTATTTGATGGATGTTAAGTTTATATGTGCAGGTTAATAAAGATAAGTACAATGTGTCGATAGTCAGGACTAGTTTCGACACATACTGAACAAGTTGTGTCGAGACAAAGAAAAGCTGTGTCGACACACTATATCGAGACTAAAGACAACTGTGTCGACACTCAGGACTAGTGTCGACACAATCTATTCATGCTGTGTCGAGACTAAAGACAACTGTGTCGACACTCAGGACTAGTGTGGACACTCTATAATCAAGCTGTAACGAGGCTGAAGGCAACTGCGTCGACACACAGGACTTGTGTCAACACATTACATAGAAGTTGTGTCGAGACAAGTTGAAGAGCTTTGTCGACACATTCAGAAGTGTGTCAACACCACTACAGGAGCTGTGTGGACACCCATGACTTTTGTCAACACATTTCACAGCCAAGTTTCAACACTTCAGCAGACTTATTTCCTAAGTACAGATATCAAGACTGAGGTACTGACAGCTGTCAAAACTATCAGTTATTATCCGGATCAGCCGGTTACTCCTGTTATAGCCTATTTAAAGGGATGCAGTCTTCATAATAAAAAAATAATATAGAGAGAGAGAAAATAAAAAGAACCAAAAATAAAGAAGAAGCAACACAACTTTGAAGCTCCAGCTACATATTAGAAGGTGGAGAGAGGTCTGATCAAGAATCATCTACAACATCTCTCCAGCTTAGATCAACCCTAATTTATACTTTAAGAAGCTTTGAAAAGCTAAGAAGGGTTTGATCAGATCTATCTTGTCAGAATCCAAGGAACTACAATCATCAAGATCAGATCAAGAAGCAGTTACTCAAATCTCATACTAGGTGACATTTTCTGATTCATTTCTCTGCTATATTCAATTTGTAAGATATATCTGTAGATCTGAGTGGAGGAGATTTATTCTCTTATTGTTGTAAGCCTGTGTTATAAAGGCTGAGGCAGGGCTAGGATTGCCTGAGGTAGGAGAAGTTGAAAATTCTCTGAGTTGTAGGGCATTTATTGCCTAAGAAGTAGGAGTGAGGATTCATTCTGAGGTAGAGTTATTGGGAAGAACCTAAGGTGTAGGATCTTGGCGATCTGAGTAGTAGGAGCCGGGTGGGCTCTGAGGTGTAAGATCTAAAGATCCGAGTAAAGGAAAGAGGAGGAGTTTGACTGAATCTAGTTCATTGCTAGATAGACAAAGGGGGAAAGTGGATGTACCCATTAATTGGGGAACCACTATAAATCTGTGTGCATTGTGCTGTGTGTGCTGATGTGTTGTGCTGTATTAATTCTGTTGATTTCTATTTAGTTTATGTTGAATATCTGACTGAGTAAATCACTTTATTTAAAGTAGTATTCTGATTAAAGAAAAGGGGAGCCATAATTAAATTGGACCTATTCACCTCCCTCTAGATCATTTTTAATCTTAAAGTAAACATTTACAATTGGTATCAGAGAGAGGTTCACTTAAACATGCATAACAACCTATTTAGAATCCAAAATGATTGCAAAGAACGAAATATCATGGCCCAGAGGGAAAATAATTTCATTAAGCTCCCTGTCTGCTCCAAAGAAAACTTTGGAATTTGGAAAGAAAGAGTCAGATTATTTATGGAGGTAGCAGATCCTAGAATATACATTACTGTGGTTGAAGGACCATTCATACCCATGAAAGTGTCAGTTCTTGATGCAAACATCAAGATGCACAAGACCTAAATTGAAATGGATAGGGATGGAATCATACTGGCCTCTATGGACAAAAGAGCTCAGAATATTATAGTTAGTGCAATTGATGATTCCACTTTTCAGAATCTGATTCATGGCAGAACATCTAAAGAAATGTGGGAGTCTTTGATAGTTTACATGGAAGGTACTGAAGAAGTCAGAGATGATAGAAAATCTCTGCTAAATCAACAGTATGAAGCCTTCAGACAAGATAAAAAGGATTCAGTGGCTGAGTGTTTTGAAAAGTTCTTCAGAATTGTTAACAACTTGAGGACTTATGACAGAAGTTTTACTAATTATGAACTTAATGATAAGTTCTTGAGGTCCCTGAACAATGAATGGGACATCAAGATCTGTGCCATAAGAGAAATGGGAAACTTAGCCAACATAGACCCCCAAGCCCTATTTGGAAAGCTGTTGTCACATTAGTTACAACTTAATCTCAGAAAATCTGAAGAAGAATCAGCCAGAGCACTCAATAGAGAAAAAACCTTGCTTCTAAAGGCTGAGTCATCCTGAAAAGTCATAGAGAAGTCAATACTCACAGAAAAACTGGAAATTGCCTCTGAGTGCTTAGAATCATCCTCAATAGAAGGAGAAATAACTGAGGAGGAACTATCACTCTTCTCTAGACAATTCAAAAAAATGTTAAGGAGAAGAAAACAAGGTAGATGGAAGGGTTCAGTAGGAGACTCTTCTCACAAATTGTTCAATCATCAAGAGAAACACAGGAAGAAGAATTCTGGGGACAGGTATGTCTCTTCTTAGAATAAATATATTAAAACTAATATAGTGTGCTATTGTTGCAATTGACAAGGGCATGTCATAGCTGATTGCCCAGCAAAAAGGAAGGAAAAAAGTCTGAGAACTTGAAGGATGGACAACACAAGAAGGATGACAAAAGACTATTGGTAAAAAAGGCAGTTAACATTGTCTGATAGTGAGTCTGATTCATCTGAATCAGAAGAGGTGGAGGCTCTTATGGTCCTGATGGCCATTGAGGAAACTCAACCGGGAGAAGAAGATCAGGATTTTTCAGATCCTGCTAAGGTAAAATCAATCTCTAGTAGTTTTTCTTCAGATTCTATTTCTACATCAGAAAATGAATCATGTTCACACAGTAAAGAACATGATTCAGATATTGAAGCAGATTTTAACTCCCTTATCAACATTTATGAGAAGGTACTAAAGGCCTTAATTGCAAGCAAACAACTTGCTAAGGATCATGCCAGAGTTAGATTCCTTGAGAGGAGTATCTTCTTAGTTGATAAGTGCCAACACAAATTTGGATTTACAAAACTGAAACTAATTAAATTAACCAACAAGATAGATATCCAGGAAGAGGTGATAATTGAACAGGTCAAGATTGTCAAAGACATGGAAGCAAAGATTGCTCAGGAAATACAGCTCTTGACTCAGTTCTCAAAGCATAAGTCAGTGCTACCTATCATAGATACCTTTGCTGCACCATTTAAAAGTGGTGTAGGGTTTGGTAAGAATAAAAAATTTAAAAAGAAGTTTGTATCCAAAAATAAAATTCCAAGTGGTCTAGATAGGAAACCTGTCAATTATCTGACCTCTAACAGATGCTTGAGATCATGTGTTCCTGGACACATAATGTCTGAGTGCTCTACCAGCAAGGTCAATAAAGAGCCTTGCTGGAAGGTTCAGATGTCAAAAGGCAATATAGGTCAAGAACCATCACAGAAGGTGATCAATCCAAGAAGCCAAGGAATTCTTGGGGTTGATCCCAATGTAGCTCACTTAAATCTGAAAGGTAAGGGTGTAAATTATGCACCTCTACCTTGGAAATTGGATGAGAATTCTGTGTTGCACAAGAAAACAACTTCAAATGTGCAACTAAAGAGAAGATACAACAGATTTGAGTGTTGGTGTTGTGGGAAGGTTGGGCATTTTACCTTATATTGTTGGTGTAATCCAAAAAGTCCATCATATAGATTTCAACCGCCTTTATTGAGAAAGACTGCTGTGTTTTACACAGCAAAGCCTAACAAGAACCAACGCCCCAAAACTTGTTGGGTGCCTAAGGTGAACTAAATTTGTATTTGTAGGTGGAGCCAAGTACCACTAATAGGCCAATATTGTACTTGGATAGTGGATGTTCCATGCATATGACTAGATTAAGTAGTTTACAAAGAGACTATATTCAAGTTAAGAATGAACCAAGAGTCATCTTTGGAGGGTTAGAGAAAGGACTCACCAAGGGATATGGTAACATTTATAATGACCTATTTACCATCACTAAAGTTGCTTATGTGGAAGGATTGAACAACAATCTGATAAGCATAAGTCAGCTTTTTGATAAAAGATATGAAATTGTCTTCCACAATGACAAGTGTCTGATAAGAAATTCACGTGATCAAGAGATCATCTTGTTAGGCACTAGGAGTGGGAACATTTACTTTCTAAATTTCCTTAGTATAAATGAACAATCACCAGTATATCTTGTAGCTAGTGAGAAAGACACTTTGTGTGTACAGTGGCACAAGAGGCTGGCTCACTTAAACTACAAAGCAATGATTAAACTATTTTCCTTGGACTTAGTTAGAAATAACCCACAACTAAATTGATCCAAAGAAGGCATATGTCCTGCTTGTCAAAAATGCAAACAAACAAAAGTCTGTTTTAAGAATATTCAGTCCAAAGACACTGAGAGATGTCTGTACTTACTTCATATGGATCTATTTGGTCCTATGCAAGTTCTTAGTTTAGGAAGGAAGTATTATACCTATTTGACTGTGGATGATCACTCCAGGTTTGCTTTGGTGTTTTTCTTAAGGAAAAAGTCTGAAACACTAGACATCCTTACTGATTTTGTCAAACAAATTCAGAATGAGATGGGATATAGTGTGGTCAAACTTTGAAGTGACCATGGTACAAAATTTCAATCTGAAAGGATGACAAATTTCTGTAAGGAACTAGGAATCCTTCAGGAGTTCTCCTCTCCAAGAACACCACAGCAAAATGGAGTTGCTGAGAGGAAAATAGAACTCTTATTGAGGCATCTAGAACAATGCTGAGTGGTACATCTCTCATAGAATATTTCTAGGCTGAGGCTATAAACACAACATGTCATGTTCAAAATAGAGCATTGATCAACAAGTATCACAATAATACTCCCTATGAACTAATGAAAGGCAGAAAAACAAATTTGTCCTACTTCAAAATTTTTGGAAGCAAGTGCTATGTCTTGGACAATGGGAAAACTTATCTAACCAAGTTCTCAAAAAAATCCTATGAAGGAATCTTTGTAGAGTATAGTCTTCATAACAAAGCATACATGATCTATAACTTGAAACATCAAGTTGTAGAAGAATCTATTAATGTAGTATTTGATGAATCATCTATTTTATGTAATGATATCTCTAACAGTTCTAATCTATGTATTGTAAAGTCTAGAATGGAAAAACTAAATATAAGTGACTCACCTAACATAGAGTTAGACATTAGGGACAATATAGAAGTTCCTATAGAAGATATATCATCATCTCAGGAGGGGGGAAGAGAATCACCCTAATCCTCATGCACTACTAGGTGATAATAGACACCTTAGAGGTCACCATATAGGTCAAATAATAGGTGATGCCAGATTAGGTGTGACTACTAGAAGTAGACATCACAATGAGGTTCTATACTGTAGTTTTCTCTTGTAAGTAGAACCTAAAAGGTTTGAAGATGCCAATTCAGATCCCAACTGGATTATGGCTATGCAAGAAGAGATAAATCAATTTGAGAGATGCAAAGTATGGTGTCTAGTTCCTAGACCTAGTGATCATAATATCATAGGCACTAAGTGGATCTATAGAAATAAATTAGATGAGTATGGGGTTATAGTCAAGAACAAAGATAGATTAGTGGCTAAAGGATATAGACAAGAGGAAAGATTTGATTATGACCAAACCTTTGCACCTATATCTAGGCTAGAAGCCATTAGATTGTTTTTAGCCCATGCAGCATTCAAAGGATACAAAGTCTAACAAATGGATATAAAATCAGCATTCCTAAATGGTACACTGAAGGAAGAATTCTATATAGAGCAGGCATCAGGTTTTGATGACCCTAAACAAAAAAACTATATTTTCAGATTACACAAGGCCTTGAATGGGTTAAAACAGGCACCTAAAGCCTGGTATGAAACCCTCATATAGATAACAAGTTCTCTAGAGAAAAGATAGACAAGACACTATTCCTTAGGAACATCAAAGGTTCAAGAATATTAGTCCAGATTTAGGTAGATGACATAATTTTTGTGTCGACCAATGAGATGCTGTGTAGCAAATTTGGAAGACTTATGCATGGCAAGTTTGAGATGAGTAGCATGAGTGAGCTAAAGTTCTTCTTGGGATTCCAAGTTAGACAATCTGAGGATGAAATATCCATCTCTTAATTTAAATTCACTAAGTAGTTAATTAAGAGATATGGTATGGAGAATTCTTCTACCATGGGAACTCCAATGGGTTCTACAGTATCACTACACAAGGATGAATCTGGAAAACCAGTTGATGAAACCTTTTATAGATTCATAATTGGATCACTCATATATTTAACGAATAGTGGGCCAGATATTATGTTCTCAACATGTGTCTGTGCTAGGTACCAAGCATGCCCCAAAGAGTCTCATTATACTGCTGTTAAGAGAATACTGAGATATCTTAAGGGCACACCCAATCTTGGGCTTTGGTATCCTAGGGATAGTGATTTTGAGCTTACAGGGTACACAGATGCATATTTTGCCGGGTATAAAGAAGACAAAAAAGTACTTATGGAACTTACCAGTTTGTAGGGAAAAGACTTATCAGTTGGAGTAGCAAGAACAAACAAGTGTTGTTATCTCTACAGTAGAATAAGAGTACATATCTGCTGGAAGTTGCTGTGCATAGCTGTTGTGGATTCAACATCAATTACTGGACTATAGTATTCAACAAAGTAAATCTATTATGTTCTGTGATTCTACTATTGCAATTTTTATTGCCAATAATTTTGTTTCTCATAGAAGAACTAAACATATAGAAATTAGATATCACTTTCTCAGAGAGAATGTAGAAAAAGAAAATATTAGCTTACAACACATTCCAACTGAAAGACATGTTGATGATATCTTTACAAAACCCCAAGATGAAAGTAAGTTCAATTATTTTAAGTTTGAACTAGGCATGTTGAATATTGAATAAATAAGTACACTTAAAAGAATGACTAATTAGAAATGCAAATATTTTAAAATTTTTTTACTTTAATTAGTCAGGACATACAAGTCAGAACACAAAATTTGTCTAAGTCACAGAATTGTGTCGAGACACCGGGGTATGTGTCGATACTGTTAGTACAGGTTTGTCGAGACACCACAAAGTATGTCGACACTAGTAGAAAAGGTGTGTCGAGACACGTGACTGTGTGTTGATAATGATAAGCGGATGTGTGTCGACATTGATAAGAGGATGTGTGTCGAGACATTACAAGTTTGTGTCGAGACCTTTAGGTCTGTGTCTAGAAACATAAACCTTGTGTTGATACGTGTCGACATATCTCGACAACTTAGGTTTTCTTTGTCGACTCTAGAAATTTCCCAATATTGAGAAAATCACAGAATGCAGTGCGCCTTTTCACCTTCAAAAGACTGATGATATAAATAGTAGATGTTAGGTTTTGTCGACTTCACTCGCAAGTAATCTTGAGAGACTAATTATTGTGTATCGAGACCTAGAAATCCATAGTCGACACTCTTAAAACTGAAGATCTTTCAACAAGAATTGCACCAAAGATGGACGATCACATCAATGAGGGATATGAGCTTGTGCGCAATGCATTCGACACCGCTTCTGAAGATATAAGGAAAGTGATTGTCCTTGTGAACGTGGCAGGGTTAGAGTATCTTCTTTCAGAACCAACCAAGATCTAGAAGTGAGAGGTATCTGAATTTTTCTCTAAAGCCTCCTTAAAATCTAACTCTGACACGATAAAATCCACTGTTAGTGGAGTAAGGATAAAGGTAAGTACCAAAAGACTGGCTAAAGTCTTTAAGATTCTAAGAATTTCGCAGGATAATGAGCTGGATTCAACCAAGACAGCTGAGGCACTAGTTTGGTGCGGACTACCTCCAACCACTAGTTTTGGACATTCTTTCAACAGAAAGGGAGTGAATTCCCAAGGTAAATTCCTGTCAAAAATAGTAGGAAAGGTTTTCCTCTGCAAGACTAGTGCACATGATAGAATTTCTAATGTCATGTTTAATTTGATGACTAGAATTATCTTCAAAATCAATACTATCTGGAATAGAGTGCTGTTTGAGAAGATTGTAGAAGGAATTCAGATGTGTAATATGGGCAGAATTATAAGTTTGTATCTAGTAAAGGTCATTCCAGATTGCATCAATCAGAAACATGGTACTAAGATCAATAATATGAGGAGAATGGACCTAAGAATCCTGTCTAGGTGGGACAGAGTCTTAATCAAGGAAATTCCTGCACCTAAGCAGAAAAAGGAAATAAAATGTAAGAAATCAATGGTAAAGGAAGTAGTATCCTCGAGTGATTCTGAAAAAGAGGTGAACTTCAGTTCAGATGAAAATCCCGAGAACGTCCAAGGCAGGTCTCCTATGTAATTCCCTGAGACCAGTGCACAAGTGCAAGGGGAGATCATCCTAGAAAGAGAATCAGCTGAGGGGGAGATCCTCACAGAATTGCAAATGGATACAACAAAAATCATCATAATGGATGTGGTACAAGACCTAGAAAAGACACAAGCTCCTACACATGAAATCTCTAATCAAGTGATAGAAGAAGCAAATCTATAAGAGACTGAAGAAGAAGTTCCTATGCCAAAGGATACAAATATTCAGGAAGAGAGAATTATAGATTCTCAAATTGAGATACCTGAAGCTGAAATTCAGCACGCAGATATTACTGCGGATGATATCCCTATTAATCATGAAGTTATAGGGATTGAGCGGGAGTTGGCCCCTATTACTGAGAAATCTAAAGAGATACCTCAAGTTGAAGAGGTTAGTTCTTCTGAATTTGAGGATTCAGATGCTTCTCAACAGAATAAAAGAAAACGTTTTGCAATAAAGAAGAAGAGCAAGAGCTACAAGCAATATCTTCAGTCTGGACCACCATCTACTCCTACATTAGAAAATATCTTTTTGCTAGTGCAACTACAGCTAATGCTTCATATACAAAGGCAAAACTTAGAGAAATATGTGGATGAAAGCAACAATAGTTACAATTTCAGCTAGCCCAAGAGATCAAGTCCATAAGTTATGAAGTCAATCTTTTGAAAACTGAAATGACTTCATTTTTTGAGAAAAGGGCTCATGCAGTAGTTTATCTAGCAAATCAACAACAGGATGCTAAGCAAATACAGGATGATGTGGCAATCAAATAAGGCTGTGTCCTTGAAAATCAGAACAAACTGAATGAAAATCTGATAGTGAAGCATGAAAATACCTTGGGAGAAATTAAGACTCAAACTACTGCTTTGGAAAGCAAAATTGATTCTACTGACATAGATATTAATACCAAACTGCAAAGTCATTCCGATTCTCTCCTTAAGGATATCAAAGATTCCTACAAAACTTTGTACAACAATTTACTGAGGGTTAAGAATACCGTGACTACAGGTATCAATTATGTTGATGGACAGGTCAGAATTAAAAAGAATGATCTAAGAGATCATATTGAGAGAGAAGTCATAAAGGGGCAGAGAGTCGTGATTCAGGCAAGTGCTGAACAAGCAACCTGGATTGCAAACAATATCAGAGATACTTTAGGTTTTCCTCCCCTATGGTATGAGGGTGATCAAATAGCTGAATCTGGTTGTCAACAACCACCTCTACTTCATGCACCTCATTCTGAATTATTTCCTCCTGCAGCCCCAGCCAAATTTGAGTCTATTCAAGCAGCTATTCACCCCATGTATAGTCCTCCTCAAGGAAAAGATAAGAATGTAATATTTGAGAAATTGGACATGCCTACTACTGCTCTAGAGACTGAGGCTCAGTTGTCAAAGAAAATGTTTAAAGAACAGGTTTAGACTAAACTTGATTTCAAATAACGAAGTCCAACCTTTAGATCAATCATTCTTACTGCATGGAAAGCTATGAATGATAATATTACTGACAGAGGGAAATGGTATTCTTAACAGGAATGAGCTAAACACTTGAAATAGCAAGATGTGATTCAGAAATTCAGGCAAGATTTGAAGAGAGGAAAGCTTCCTGCTAAATCCATAGAGCCCAGCAAGTATTTCCCAAAGCCATAACATTATTTTGAGAGGTAAAGGATGAAGGAAGAAATAATAGCAAAAGCTAAAGCTAAGGAAGCCAAAGGTAAGGAAGTTGCTGAGGACAAGTAGCCTGAAATGAAAGCCAAGATACAATCAGGGAAAGACATAGTTATTAACGAACCTGATCTGCCTTAGGATTTTCTAAGTTTTATATTTCATATGAACATTTTGATCTGTAACTATTCTGAAAAAACTTGTATCAGTAAATTCTAAGATAAACAATTAATGGAAATTATGGCTGATTCTACATTTCATGTGTTGAATAATTATGATTGAAATTGTTTGCCTTATGTTTTACTCAACATTATTATTAAGTTTGTGTGTTTATCTGTCATAATTCACTTACTGAACTGCACTCTATGTTTAAATGTCTTTATCTTTATCTTGTGGTATCTTGTTGTATATCATTGTATTGGGGTTATGACTTCTCCAAAAAGGGGGAGATTGTTGAGTACATTGGTCTCAATGTACTTGATTTGAAAAGTCTTCTCAGCTCAATGATATACACATTGTTGTATTTGATGGATGTTAATTTTATATATACATGTTAATAAAGCTAAGTACAATGTGTCGACACTCAGGACTATTTTCAACATACACTGAACAAGTTGTGTCGAGACAACGAAAAGCTGTGTCGACACACTGTGCCGAGACTAAAGACAACAGTGTCGACACTCAGGACTAGAGTCGATACACTCTATTCAAGTTGTGTTGAGACTAGAGACAACTGTGTCGACACTCATGACTAGTGTCGACACACTATAATCAACCTGTAACGGGACTGAAGACAACTGTGTCGACACACAAGACTTGTGTCGACACATTCCACAAAAGTTGTGTCGAGACAATTTGAGGAGCTTTGTCGACACATTCAGAAGTGTGTCGACACAACTACAGGAGTAGTGTTGACACCCATGACTTTTTTCAACACATTTCACATCCAAGTCTCAACACTTCAGTAGACTTATTTCCTAAGTACAGATATCAAGACTGAGGTACTGACAGCTGTCAGAACTGTCAGTTATTAATCAGATCAGCCGGTAACTCCTATCAGAGACTATTTAAAGGGATGTAGTCTTCAGAAGAAAAAAAATAATAGAGAGAGGAAAAAATAATGAAAAATAAAGAAGAAGCAACAGAACTTTGAAGCTCCAACTACAAATTAGAAGGTGGAGAGAGCTCTGATCAAGAATCATCTACAACATCTCTACAGCCTAGATCAACCCTAATTTCTACTTCAAGAAGCTTTGAAAATCTAAGAAGGGTTTGATCAGATCTATCTTGTCAGAATCAAAGGAAGCACAATCATCAAGATCAGATCAAAATGCAGTTACTGAAATCTCATACTGGGTGACATTTTTTGATTCATTTCTCTGCTATATTCAATTTGTAAGATCTTTCTATAGATCTGAGTGGAGGAGATTTATTCTCTTGTTGTTGTAAGCTTGTGTTATAAAGGCTGAGATAGGGCTAGGATTGACTGAGGTAGGAGAAGTTGAAAATTCTCTGAGTTGTAGGGCATTTATTGCCTGAGAAGTAGGAGTGAGAATTCATTCTGAGGTAGAGTTCTTGGGAAGAACTTGAGGTGTAGGATCTTGGTGATCTAAGTGGTAAGACTTGTGAAGTCTGAGTAGTAGGAGCTGGGTGGGCTCTGAGGTGTAAGATCTAAAGATCTGAGTAAAGGAAAGAGGAGTTTAGCCGAATCTAGTTCACTGCTAGATTGGCGAATGGGGAAAGTGGATGTACCCATAAATTGGGGAACCACTATAAATCTATCTGCATTGTGCTGTGTGCTGATGTGTCGTGTTGTGTTAATTCTGTTGATTGATATTTAGTTTATGTTAATTATCTGATTGAGTAAATAACTTTATTTAAAGTAGTATTCTGATTAAAGAAAAGTGGAGCCATAATTAAATTGGACCTATTCACCCCACTCTAGGTCATTTTCAATCCTAAAGTAAACATTTACATCACTGATTCCATGGTGGTGGCTTCCCAGATCAACGAGGAGTTCGAGGCGAGAGAACCTACCCTCCGGCTATACTTGGCAAAAGTAAAAGGGGTAATCAGCACGTTTCAAACTTTCTCAATCTGACACGTCCCCCGAGAGGAGAATGAGCAGGTCGACTAGCTGTCAAAGCACGGTCCCCGGGTAGGGGGAATCATCACTGATTTATTCTGCCGTTCCATCGAAGAGGGAGATCTGATGGATGTGGATCAAAACCCCTCGTGTATGGATCCGTTCACGACCTTCCTTTCCACATGGGAGTATACAGAGGGAATGGACAAGAAGAAGTTCAGATACAAGTCAGTATACTATATCCTAAGAGACGGGCAATTATATCGGAAGAGTCTCTCGGGGATGCTGACCCGTTGCGTGGCCGAGAGGGAAATGCAGAGGATCTTGGAAGAAGTCCACTCCGGGGAGTGTGGAAGCCACTCTGGGAGTCAGACACTGGAAGGGAGGATTGTCTGGCAAGGATACTTCTGGCCTATCGTGGGCCACGACGTAGCAAAATTAACAAAGAGGTGTCATAAGTGCTAGTTGTTTGCCACCCTCCAACTACAACCGGCCCAACGCCTCAAGAGTATCACGACCCCCTGGCACTTTGCAATTTGGGGGATGGATATGGTTGGACCATTCCCCCAAGCTAGCGGGAAGAGGAGATTCTTACTCGTCAAGATAGATTATTTTTCTATGTGGTTGGAGGTGAAGGTGCTGGCCAAGGTGACCTCCCAAGTCATCAGAAATTTTGTTTGGGGGGAGATCATCTGCTGCCATGGTCTACCCCAGGCCATTATCACGAATAATGGGCCTCAGTTCTCCAGCGCAGAATTTACTAGCTTCTGCGAGTAGCCCGGAATTCACCTCAGGTTTGTCTCTGTCCATCACCCCAGGAGCAACGGGCAGGTGGAATCGGCGAATAAGGTTATTGCGAACCTCCTGAAGAAGAAGGTTGAAAACAGCTTCCCTCAGTCCTCTGAGCCCTGAGGACGACCCCCAATACTGCTATAGGGGATACCCCCTTCAAACTCTCTCATGGATGCGAAGCGGTACTCCCCTTAGAACTTGAAGTCTAGATACCTCGGGTGGTTGCGGCGGAAGAAGACAGGGAAGAATGACCGGTTAAAAATTAGGAAGAGCTGCTGCTCTCCCTTGACATGGTGGAGGAGTTGTGTGACCTCTCCGCCATCCGATAGGAGGAGGTGAAGAGGAGAATGGTTAAGTACTTTGATAAGCATTCCAGAGTCATACAATTTGCGGAAGGGGAGTTGGTCTTGAAGAAGGTAGATGTAGTGGGAAGATCAGCACCCGTGGGGAAGCTCAACCCCAATAGGGAGGGTCCGTACATTGTAAAAGAGGCCTTGAAATCAGGAGGGTATCGCCTCCAGAATCTGGAGGGTGAGACCCTGAGTCTCACCTAGAGTGGTGATGACTTGAAGCGCTTTTATCCATAAGATATATAAGTGGTGTCTTTTTCCTAATAAAGCTTCTTTATATACCGAATCACTGATAGTGGTTCGCACGAGTAGGTTGAGGAAACACCTAGACCCCGAGCAGATCCCACTGCCAGGCTCTCACCTAGCTGGCAGGGCTGGATGTTATTCGTACGTGTCAACCCAGACCCCGAGCAGATTCCGCTGCTAGGTTCTCACCTAGCTGGCAGGGCTGGATGTCACTCATTTGTGTTAACCCAGACCCCGAGTAGATCCCGCTACCAGGCTCTCACCTAGTTAGTAGGACTGGATGTCACTTGACAACGTCTACCCAGACCACGAGCAGATCTCGCTCTCAGGCTCTCACCTAGCTGGCAGGGCTCGATATCACTTGTGCGCGTCAACCCAGACCCCGAGCAAATCCCGCTGCCAAGATCTCACCTAGCTGACAGGGCTAGATGTCACTCGTGCGTGTTAACCCAGACCCCGAGCAGATCCCGCTGCCAAGCTCTCACCTAGCTTGCAGGGCTGGATGTCACTCGTGCGTGTCAACCCAGACCACGAGAAGATCCTGCTGTCAGGCTCTCACCTAGCTATAAGGGCTATATGTCACTCATGTGTGTCATCCCAAAATGTGAGCAGATCCCACTGTCAGGCTCTCACCTAGCTGGCAGGGCTGGATGTCACTCGTGCTTATCAATTTAGACCCCGAGCAGATCCCACTACCAGGCACTCACCTAGTTGGGAGGGCTGGATGTCACTCATACGTGTCAACCTAGACCCTGAGCAGATCCCGCTACCAGGCTCTCACCTAGCTGGCTGGGCTAGATGTCACTCGATGGCGTCTACCCAGACCCCGAACAGATCCCGTTGTCGGGTTCTCACCTAGCCGGCATTAATGATGTCACTTGTAGGACCCTACTCCGGTTCCCAACTTGCCGACAAGACAGGTCCTGATGAGCAAAGTGATATTGGGAGTTGGGTGCCCCAGACATCCAAATGGCATAGAAAGAACTACATGGCTAACGAGACGGGTCCAATATAATCATTCAACCATCACCCAAGATAACGGACGAGGCGACGAGAACCCAGGCTGCATCACATGAGGGTCAGCTCGCATGGAATTTGGCGGCCTGGTTGCGGACGAGCCGGCTCTCCTCTTCTAGCAAGTGAGTAACACGGAGGACCCAGGCTAGGGAGGCGTGTCGCCGTTTGCGGGCCTCCTAACTAAACCCCCTATGCTTCCTAAGCTAAGTCATTATGGGCTGCACGATCTCACCAACAAGACGCGGAATGAGGAATGGCGAGCGGGAGAATCAAAACAAGCAACGCGTACAAAAATAAAGAAAATCCACATTACACAGAAGCATTACAAGCAGTAGTAATATACATATACACAAGAGGCGAGTAGAAAAAAGTTCATTGAGGAATGGAAGTATAAAATCGGGACAACCTAGACTTACACTATAACAACAAAAACATACAGAAGAGGCGAGGAGCGGGAATGAAGGCGATGCGAGCTCTCGGGCGACAAGCCCTAGAGGTGTTGGTAGGACTTGTCTCCCAAATCCGGCACCGAAAGGAACAGCGCTAGTACCATGTCGCTCGCAGAGACACCCATGCCCTCGCTATTGATGAGGTCAGCCTGCCGTAGCATCTGTAGAGTGTACTTTGTCGCGCTGGCGCCATTCTTCTGCATCATTTATTCCAGCTCGTACTCGGTATAGTGCACGAGCCGGCAGCCACTGATGGAGGGAGGTGGGACGGCCTCCGCGGCCTCCAGTTCTTACACCCGCGCCTGTAGCGCTTGCTTCTCTTTATCCAAAACAGCGATGGCGTCGTAGGCTGCATCCTCCCTCTCCCTCTATCACTCCGCCTCCTCCTGAACGAGGTGGCGGGCCTCCTCCTTCTCATCCACCAGCCTCTTGAGCGAGGGGACATTCTTGTCCATCTGAGTATAATGCCTGCCGAGCAAGTGGGCCAGCTCCAAGCTGCGGAGCTAGGCCCGCGTACTCTCATGGATCAGCACTCGCGTCGCCTCCTCATCATAGATGGAGGTGTCCTCCCGCGAGTAGAGGCCGAACAAGAAGTTGTAGGCCTCCCCGCTGATGGGCCCGCGAACAGACTCTTACTGTGGTTGGTTCGGTGAGTCGATCTCCGCGGGTGTGCTACAGGATGCAAGTGCACCTATCGCAAGTAGTACTCGATATTCGGGGGAATACCGAGGTCGTATTGTTCTCCGGGTCATGTTGACTATTCTTACTCCTCCGGGAGGACTATTATTTTACTGAAAGTAAGGTGGATTTTTTTAATTAACTAAAGACGGAAAAGCAAAGGAGCGAAAAAACGATTTAGAAAATATTCGATGAAGGGTTAACGCTCGGCATCGAATCGGATTAAGATTAAAACAATTTTTAATAATTATAGGGCTTAGTTTTCAAATTAATAAAAGGCAACTTGGTCGTGGAGGTTCCACAAATGTGAGCTCACCTAGCTATAGGGATATCGCTCACCTAAACGTTAAGACTATTCGACCGAATGTTAGTCCGACGAAGGATTACTCTTAACGCCCGTTTTACTCTAAGAACCCCGCTATTGGGTGGCGAACCCAATCCGGTAGAATTACGCTTGTCCTCTCTCGAGGGTATGCACGCAACTCTATTTACCCAGGTGTGATCGGTCCATATGCATGGCCTCTCGGCTAGCTAGCATACGGACTACAGAAATAGGGCCCACACATCGATATGTGGTCCTACGCGTCGTTAACCCGGGGTAAACCTTAAGTGCTTAAATTAAAATGAAAATAAAGAGCTTCAATTATTAGAAATCATTTTAAATGTCTCAATGCTCTTCGATGCCGAGGCTAATAGCGATTAGCCACACATCGGTATGGGGACGGCTTTATAATTTAATGAGGCGCGAGTTCGAAATTAAACGTTAATGATTATAAGAAGAGGACATAAAAACAAAACAAACATTTAGAAAGCTAAAAAGTTAGCTAAAACAAGAACTCACGCACACTCCAAATTATAAATTAAACAGAAACTAAGTTACACATAAAAGAAATTTGCATATTTAAAATTGCATGTCCCACTCAAACGAGTGGGGGCGGTAAATAAAAGCTGAAAATTGCAAGTTGTACTCAAACGAGTAGGACTGAAATGAAAGCGAGTCCTACTCAAATGAGTAGGAGAAAATAAATGCGATTACAGGGCTTTCTCAAATATTTACAGGGAGATAAAGATCCGTCCATTTAACTCAAGTGAGTAGGCGGAAAAATAAAGAAAGAAAATTACAAGTCCTACTGAAACGAGTAGGCGGGAAATAAAGTCCGTCCATTTCACTCAAGTGAGTAGGCGGAAAAATAAAGAAAGAAAATTACAAGTCCTACTCAAATGAGTAGGACTGAAAATGAAAACGATGCGCCATTTAACTCTTAACGAGTAGGCGGAAATAAATGCACACAAACACACACACTCCATATGAATTTCAAGAAAGCATTAAAATTAACACCTACACTCACACACTCTACATAATTTGAACAAAGCATTAAAAGAAAGCATTAAAATTTAACACCTACACTCACACACTCTTCATAAATGAGGAAAGCAATAAAAAGTTATACTCATACACTCACACACACAAATTGAAAGCAAAATGAAAGTTACCTAGAAATTAAAACTTTTACTTTTTCATGCTTAGGTTTTGCCAAAAACAAATAAAAAGAAGAAATTAAAATTTTTAGAAGACAAAAGTTTTTTCAAAACAAATTAAAAACCAAAGTTTTTGGAAAATTAAAATTACAAGATTTTCATTCTTATGTTTTCATAAAAGTGATAAAAAAAGTGAAAAAGAAAATGAAAAGAACAAAAAGAGGTTTTACAATCCTACAAAAAACCTAAGAAAAGAAAATAAAATTCACTTTCAAATCTCTTTTACAAATTCATAAGTATGAAATAATAAACAAAAAAAACAATAAGGAAGAACATGTTGAAGATGAGATAACCATATCATACCATGCTTGGAAATTAAACATACTACAAAACCTATCATGAAGACAAATGAAAAACATTACTATTAAACATGTTACACTCATACACACACACACACTTTTCATAAAGAGAAGAACGAAGGTGAAACTAAGAATAAAATGAGAAGAAAAGTGGGCACAAGAGTTCATTCCAAAGCCAAATAAGAAGAGAAAATCTAACATTTTTATTGATTAAAGGAAACTATTACAAGCTATTACAAAGACAAAGCTAAAGCAAAAACAAACATGAAAGAAAAAGGGGCAAGAAATCTCCTTACATAGCAAGGAAATCATGGATGCAGCCCACAAAAACACACTAAAATGGCCCAAAAATCTGAACCCTTGGACCTTACAGAAATGGGCAATTTATTGGCAAAAACTTCTAAGTACACGCCCTCCGTCACGGGCGTGTAGGGGGTGCGTGTCAGTACTATTCATGAAGGCGACCGACGATTGGATAGGAAAGATGACTTCGGCTGAGTTCGCGGATGTCACGCCCCAGGTCACGGGCGTGACTCTGGGCGTGTCGGGGAGGTAGAACCAGTGCGGGTTGCGTCAAAAGTCTTCGGCAGCATCTTGTCGGAAAGTTCACGCCCTAGGTCACGGGCGTGACTCTGGGCGTGTCGGTTGTTGTCGACACTCGACAATCGTCGAGCGAAAAGTGTCGAGTTGAAATCGTCGAGCTGAGATTGAGTCACGCCCCAGGTCACGGGCGTGATGCTGGGCGTGACTGTTGGTGTCGACACTCGACAATCGTCGAGCGGAAAGTGTCGAGTGGAGAGGACACGGTCTTGGGTCACGCCCCGTGTCGGGTGACACGGGCGTGACACCAGGCGTGTCAAGCTTTTTAATTCAGAAATTTGCAACTTCACGGAATTTGAGCTGTCACGCCCTGGTTACGGGCGTGACCCAAATGACACGGGCGTATACTGCCCAATTTTGGCAGATTTTGGAATTTTTCTGAAAACTAAAATAAAACAAGTTAGTAGTAAAATTACAAGAATATGAGCATTTTATTGAACAAAAATAAGTAAAAACGACGAAAATAAATGAAAATGACTAAATTAATGTGCACAAAAATACGTATATTTACGATTCATCAAATACCCCCATACTTAGGCTTTTCTATTCCAGAGCAAAAGTTTGAGGTGAATCTATAAGGAATAAAAAAAACTCTAAGTTTAGCTACCGCTTAATCAATTATAAGAGAGATCGAAATTAATATACGGGGTGTAAGAGTTAAGTCCTAAAATTATGTAGATGATTTAAATAGCACAAAAGTTTTGGCCAAAAGACTTCTTAATGCAATCAAATACAAGACAACATTTGTAATGGTTAGATTAATGAAAATAGTTTGGAATTATAAGAACTCTAGCTTATACGAGTGCTACTGGAAATAATACAATTTACTAATTATGCTCTCAAAAAGATTTTTGAATTAATCCTAGAATCGTGTAATTGGCTAAGGGGGTAGTGTGTTTATGAAGAGGGTTTTGATATTTGAGGTGAGGTAATTTTTTCTCGAACCTCCATTGTTTTCTTTTGGATTATTAGGAAAATGAAATCTTATTTTCCTAATATGATTTTTGTTTTTCAACTTCATAGGAATAAAATTAACCCAATGTATATTTGTAGGAGTAATGAATTTTATCCTCTTACTCCATATATAATCTTTTTAAATTATTGGGTGCCTATGTTTACGGAACGAAATCTTATTCCCATTGACATAGGATCTTTTAAGGATAAAATTTTTCATGCCAAGTAGGTCATGAAAGGTAAGGGGAGAATGGAAAACTAGATTTTTAATCCTAAAAAATTTTTGAGAGCAACCTTAATAATTTGTACGTTCCAATGTTTCAGAAAGCTAAAAGTAAGTATAATTGAATTCTATAGTCGTTATTTCCTAACATAATATACGTGCTCCTATTAATGAAAAATTAAAAGTAGTGCCTAAAACGAGTTCGCTATTTTTAACAAAATATAATGAATTCTTTAAAACTTAACCCCGGCTATTTAAATTTTTCAATCAATAATTAACAAACGGGTAGTGAATAAAGAATTAATCAAATTCACATATAAATAAACTCAAAACTGAATTTTTGGATAGCAGAAAAGTTAAGGATGGAATATTTGATTTATTTGTTTCAAAACAATTTTTTTGATTTTTATAGTTTTTATCATCTTTTTTTTTCATTTATTATCTTTTTTTGTATTTTTGTTTTGTTTTACTTAATTTTTTTTTTGAATTTTTTTTTTGAACTATTATCTATTTTTTTGTATTTTTTAAGAGAATTTTCATTATATTTACAAAAATATGGGAGAAAAAGAGAGGTTTTTACAAGAATGAGGAAGGGGGAGAGAGAAAAGAGTATGTACAAAAAATGTTTACAAAGTGAAACTAAATCTACTTTTTGTTGTTTTGTTATCTTTTTTTTTTCTTTTTTAATAGTTTTTGAGTTTTTGGAAAAAAGAAAGAAAGAGAACAAAAAATTTATTTTGGATTTTTCATTTAAATTTTTTTTTTCATTTTAACATGTTTTTTTTTATTTTATTTTTGTTTTGATGTTATATGTATTTTTTTGTATTTTTGAAATGCAGAAAAAATTGAAGTGCAGAAAGTAAAGCACAAAAATACCCCCATACTTAAGTCCAACATTGTCCCCAATGTTGTAACGTAAGTATGCGGAACAAGAGGGAAGACAATATATACAAAGAAAAAAAAGAGAAGGGGGTAGAAGCTTCCCTGAAATGCGTAGGGGGAGGCCGATCAGAAACCCTGCGTTTATTAGAAAAAGCAGCAAAGATAATAAGGAAAGAGCGAAAAAGATAAGCGAGGGGTGCCTCCCAGGAGCGCTTTGTTTATAGTCGTGTAGCTTGACTATTTTGGCGGGTTTATAATGTGGAGGAAAGTTATGGTTTCGCTAAAACCGATCACTGGGTCGCCTGCTATATAGGACTTTAACCAATGACCGTTTACCTTAAACGAACTTTTTTCTGGGTGGGAGACGAGTACGGTCCCATATGGAAAAACTTCTTCAACTAGGAAGGGACCGGACCATCTAGATTTTAGTTTACCCGGAAAAAGCCTAAGACGTGAATTGTAAAGAAGGACAAGATCGCCCGAAGAAAATAATTTTTGGGACTTGATTTTTCGATCGTGATATAACTTAGAGCGTTCCTTATAGAATTTATTGCTCTCGTAAGCATTTGCACGCCATTCATCGAGCTCGTTTAGTTGCAGTTTTCTATTCTGAGCGGCTAAGTTGGAGTCGAGGTTTAAGAGTTTTAAAGCCCAAAGAGCGCGATGCTCTAATTCTACGGGTAAATGGCACGCTTTGCCGTAGACTAACCGAAACGGCGTACATCCAATTGCGGTTTTGTATGCCGTCTGATACGCCCACAACGCGTCGTCGAGTTTAACAGACCAATCTTTCCTATTTAGCGAAACATTTTTTTCTAAAATTCGCTTAATCTCTCGATTTACTACCTCAACTTGGCCACTTGTTTGCGGGTGGTAGGGGGTGGCAAGCTTGTGCGTGACTCCGTATTTAGCTAACGTCTTAGCCATAAGAGCGCTACAGAAATGCATTCCCCTATCACTAACAATTGCGCGAGGCATGCCGAAGCGAGAAAATAATTTTTTAAGAAATGCAACGATGACTCGCGCATCGTTGGTGGGGAGAGCTTGCGCTTCCGCCCACCTCGATACGTAGTCCACCACCACTAAAATATACATATTTTAGAAAGATGGAGGTAGGGGGCCAACAAAATCTATGCCCCACAAATCGAAGACTTCGCACTGTAAAAACATGTTTTGGGGCATCTCGTCGCGACGAGAGATGTTACCCGACCACTGACAGCTATCACATGCGCGCACAAAATTATGCGCGTCTTTGAAGAGAGTTGGCCAAAAGTAGTCCGCCTCTAGCGCCTTCCGAGCGGTCCGGTTGGCTTGATAATGCCCACCGGCTGGACCCTCGTGGCAGTGCTTAAGAATTTGCAAGCACTACACACCCGCAACTCATCTTCGAACCGCTTGGTCCGCGCAGATACGAAAAAGAAATGGTACTCCCAAAAGAAATTTTTCATGTCAGAAAAGAATTTCTTCTTTTGATGACTTGAAAACTCATTTGGAAGCACCCGCGCTACTAAGTAATTTGCAAAATCTGCGAACCAAGGCGAAGATGACGAAGAATAATTAATGGCAAGAAGGCGTTCCTCGGGGAATCTGTCATTTATTTCAGATTCGACAAGCGCTTCCGCACCCGGATTTTCTAAACGGGAGAGGTGGTCCGCCGCTAGATTTTCCGCTCCCCGCTTATCTCGGATCTACAAATCAAACTCTTGTAGGAGGAGAATCCATCGAAGAAGGCGGGGTTTCGCATCATTTTTAGCTAATAAATATTTAAGCGCGGAGTGATCGTTAAAAACGATAACTTTAGATAGCATTATATACAAGCGAAACTTATCAAAAGCGAAAATGAAGGCTAAGTGTTCCTTTTCCGTTGTCGTGTAATTTACTTGTGCGAAAGTGAGCGTCTTGCTAGCGTAATAAATATGATGAAAATGTTTTTCTACGCGTTGGCCAAGAACGACACCGAAGGCAATATCACTAGCGTCGCACATTATTTCGAACGGAAGGGACCAATTAGGGGCCACTAAAATTGGTGAAGTGATAAGTTTTTGTTTTATTAAATTAAAGGCGGACTCGCATTCGCTACTAAAGATGAAACGTGATTCCTTTTCCAAGAGGTGAGTAAGCGGCTTTGTTATTTTTGAAAAGTCTTGAATGAAGCGTCGATAAAATCCCGCATGGCCTAAGAAACTCCTAATAGATTTTACGTTTGTTGGATGCGGAAGTTTTTCTATAATTTCTATCTTGGCCTTATCCACCTCTATCCCCTTAGACGAAATCATGTGGCCGAGGACAAAACCTCCTCGAACCATAAAGTTGCATTTTTCCCAATTTAAAACAAGACTTGTGTCCTCGCACCGTTGAAGGACACGATCTAAATTGTGAAGGCAATCGGGAAAATAGCGTCCGAAAACAGAAAAGTCATCCATAAAGACTTCCATAATGTCTTCTACTAGCTCGCCAAAGATCGCTAGCATACATCTTTGGAATGTTGTCGGTGCATTGCAGAGTCCAAATGGCATTCTTCGATATGCGAAGGTGCCAAACGGGCAAGTAAAAGTTGTTTTCTCTTGATCATCAGGGGAAATGGGGATTTGGAAAAACCCCGATAAACCATCAAGAAAACAATAATACGGAAGACCGGATAAACGCTCTAAAATCTGGTCCAGAAATGGCAGAGGGAAATGGTCCTTGCGGGTAGCATCATTAAGTTTCCTATAATCAATGCACACGCGCCAACCCGTAACAGTACGAGTTGGGACGAGCTCGTTATGCTCATTTTCCACTACGGTAAGACCGCCCTTCTTGGGCACAACATGCACGGGACTAACCCATGCACTGTCCGAAATAGGGTAGATAATCTCCGCATCTAATAACTTAATAATTTCGGCTTTAACGACGTCTTTCATGTTTGGTTTAAGACGCCGCTGCGGCTGAATCGTTTTGCGGCAATTATCGTTAAGAAAAATCTTATGGGTGCAAAAGGACGGGCTAATCCCCTTTAAGTCAGAGATTTGCCACGCAATTGCGTGGCGATGTTTAAATAAAACTTCCAATAAATCGGAAGTCTCCGAATCACTCAAGTCCGAAGAAATAATAATGGGAAGCGTATCGCCTTTTCCCAAAAATGCGTACTTGAGCGATGCGGGTAAGGGTTTGAGGTCTAGGATGGGCGGTTCTTCTAGGGAGGTTTTAATGCCTATGTCTTTCTTACCAATTGGTTCGAAAGGCAAGTCTAAAGAAGTATCCTCATCGCATTTAAAATTTTCGAGCGCATAAATATCGTCGTTTAAAAATACGGACTCGAAAACGGGAGAAGAACGATCTCCAAAAAAGGTATCTAAAGAATAGCAGAAATCGTCGCTCGATGACAAATTGTCCATCGAGGGATTAATAGAGAAAGTAACCTGATCATCGCCTACTCGGAGGAGAAGACTACCATTACTAACATTTATTAGTGCGCGGGAGGTGCCGAGAAAAGGGCGACCGAGTATTATTGGTACCTCGGCGTCCTCCTCGATGTCTAAGATGACGAAGTCTACCGGGAAGGTAAACTTGTCTACTCGGACAAGGACGTCCTCCACTACCCCGATAGGGAACTTAACCGAGCGATCCGCTAATTGGATGCGCATATTCGTAGGACTAGGAGTACCCAAACCTAAACGCGAAAAGAGCAAGAACGACATCAGATTAATGCTAGCCCCTAAATCAGCTAAGGCGTACTTTACTAATATATTGCCAAAAAGGCACGGGATGGAAAACCGTCCCGGGTCGTTTTGTTTTGTGGGCAATTTATTAGTAAGGGCCGCCGAGCAGATAGCGTTGAGAGATACATGCGAAATAGCCTCTAATTTACGTTTATTAGAAAGTAGTTCTTTTAAAAATTTCGCATATTTGGCCATTTGCGAGATAGCCTCGCAAAAAGGAACATTAATGTGAATCTGTTTTAATAATAAAATAAATTTTTCATAGTGCGCGTCCTGACGCTCGTTATCTAACTTATGCGGATATGGAAGGGCCTTGTTTAAAATAATTTTTTCTTTTATAATTGGTAAAGGCGGTGTAAGCGAAGAAAGGGGAAGAGGGGTCGGAGGTGAAATATGTACCTGAGGGTCGTTCCGTTTTGGATCGACCACCTCCTTTCCGCTACGGAGGGTTATAGAGTTGGCATTCTCCCGCGGATTGGGCTCCGTGTTTCCTGGCAGTGCCCGGAGCGTGCTCTCGGACATCATCCTCGCCAGCTGTCTAACCTGTTGTTCGAGAGTTTTTAGCGATCCGGTGATGTTCCGGATATTTGACTCGTTGGACGCAATATACTTCGAAAATTTTTCCTCCATCGGGGAGGGTTTCGGAAGAGGAGGAGGAGGCAGAAATCCGAGAGCATAAGAAATAGGGGGACGCTGAGCATTATTCGGGTTGCTCCAAGAGAAGTTGGGGTGATTCCTCCAACCCGGATTATAGTTATTACTATAAGGGTTGTTGTTGGGGTTGAAGGGAGGACGACCCGAATTTCCCATGAAGTCCACGAACTCTTCAGCCATGCAGACGTTAGGGGGAATAAAACAAGGTGGAGTGGAGGAGGTAGCAGACATCTCCGCCACCTGCTTTGTTAACCTTTCAACTTGAAGGGTCAAGAGAGCAGTGGCATCCACTTCAAAAAGGCCAGCCGCCGGCTTTGGGCATCCCCGCGGGACATTCCATTGATAGTCGTTAATAGCCATCTCTTCGAATAAAGCCTGGGCGGCCTCGGGGGTTTTGTTGTTTAGCGTACCCCCGGCAGCCTCGTCAATCATTTGACGCGTCTGAAAATTCAGCCCATTATAAAAAATTTGAACTTGCAACCACGTTGGCAGCGCGTGGTGCGGGCAACGGCGGAGGAATTCCTTAAACCGTTCCCAAGTCTCGTATAGAGACTCAGGATCGTTTTGCACAAACGAAGAAATGTCCGCCCGCAACTTTGCAGTTTTTGCGGGCGGAAAGTACTTCGTTAGGAACCGTTCCGTCAACTCAGCCCACGTGGTGATACATCCTCGCAGGAGGGCATTCAACCACGCCTTGGATTTGGACTTAAGGGAAAAAGGAAATAAGCGCAAGTGAATGGCGTCATCAGTGACGCCATTAATCTTGAAGGTGTCGCATATCTCCAAGAAATTGGACAAGTGGACATTCGGGTCCTCATCCGGCATTCCATCGAACTGCACGGCATTTTGGACCATTTGAATGACACTCGAATTTATTTCGAAATTATTATTCGCCACCGCAGGGCGAACAATACTCGACCCAGTATCATCCAGGTTAGGCCGGGCGTAATAAGACATAGTACGCTCGGCCGCCGGGGTAGGGTTAGGCGCGGCCATAACTACAACAGTGGGTTCTCCGATAGATTCCTCGGGATATAAAGAAGGATTTCGGCGTTGAGATCGAATACGTGCAAGAGAGCGTTCGATCTCAGGGTCGAAGTCAAAATCTTCAGACTCGGAGGGTTGTCCACGGGTCATACACCCAAACAAAAATAAAACAAAATAAACTTCTTTTTGTTTATTTTTGTTTTAAAATAAAGTTTTTAGTTTTTTTTATAGAAAATAAGTAAAAGTAATAGACTCCGGAATTCGAAATAGCAACTCGAAAAGAGATTCCCCGGCAACTACGCCAAAAACTTGATGCGCCCGCGAACAGACTCTTACTGTGGTTGGTTCGGTGAGTCGATCACCGCGGGCATGCTACAGGAGGCAAGTGCACCTATCGCAAGTAGTACTCGATATTCGGGGGAATACCAAGGTCGTATTGTTCTCGGGGTCATGTTGACTATTTTTACTCCTCCGGGAGGACTATTATTTTACTGAAAGTAAGGTGGATTTTTTTAATTAACTAAAGACGGAAAAGCAAAGGAGCGAAAAAATAATTTAGAAAATATTCGATGAAGGGTTAACGCTCGGCATCGAATCGGTTTAAGACTAAAACAATTTTTAATAATTACAGAACTTAGTTTTCAAATTAATAAAAGACAACTTGGCCGTGGAGGTTCCACAAATGTGAGCACACCTAGCTATAGGGATATCGCTCACCTAAACGTTAAGACTATTCGACCGAACGTTAGTCCGACGAAGGATTCCTTTTAACGCCCGCTTTACGCTAAGAACCCCGCTATTGGGTGGGGAACCCAATCCGGTAGAATTACGCGTGTCCTCTCTCGAGGGTATGCACGCAACTCTATTTACCCAGGGGTGATCGGTCCATATGCACGGCATCTCGGCTAGCTAGCATATGGACTACGGAAATAGGGCCCACAGATCGATATGTGGTCCTACGCGTCGTTAACCCGGGGTAAACCTTAAGTGCTTAAATTAAAATGAAAATAAAGAGCTTCAATTATTAGAAATCATTTTAAATGTCCCAATGCTCTTCGATGCCGAGGCTAATAGCGATTAGCCACACATCGGTATGGGGACGGCTTTACAATTTAATGAGGCGCGAGTTCGAAATTAAACGCTAATGATTATAAGAAGAGGACATAAAAACAAAACAAACATTTAGAAAGCTAAAAAGTTAGCTAAAACAAGAACTCACGCACACTCCAAATTATAAATTAAACAGAAACTAAGTTACACATAAAAGAAATTTGTATATTTAAAATTGCATGTCCCACTCAAACGAGTGGGGGCGGTAAATAAAAGCTGAAAATTGCAAGTCCTACTCAAACGAGTAGGACTGAAATGAAAGCGAGTCCTACTCAAATGAGTAGGAGAAAATAAATGCGATTACATGGCTTTCTCAAATATTTACAGGGAGATAAAGATCCGTCCATTTAACTCAAGTGAGTAGGAGGAAAAATAAAGAAAGAAAATTACAAGTCCTACTGAAACGAGTAGGCGGGAAATAAAGTCCGTCCATTTAACTCAAGTGAGTAGGCGGAAAAATAAAGAAAGAAAATTACAAGTCCTACTCAAATGAGTAAGACTGAAAATGAAAACGATGCGCCATTTAACTCTTAACGAGTAGGCGAAAATAAATGCACACAAACACACACACTCCATATGAATTTCAAGAAAGCATTAAAATTAACACCTACACTCACACACTCTACAAAATTTGAACAAAGCATTAAAAGAAAGCATTAAAATTTAACACTTACACTCACACACTCTTCATAAATGAGGAAAGCAATAAAAAGTTATACTCATACACTCACACACACAAATTGAATGCAAAATGAAAGTTACCTAAAAATTAAAACTTTTACTTTTTCATGCTTAGGTTTTGCCAAAAACAAATAAAAAGAAGAAATAAAAATTTTTAGAAGACAAAAGTTTTTTCAAAACAAATTAAAAACCAAAGTTTTTGGAAAATTAAAATTACAAAATTTTCATTCTTATGTTTTCATAAAAGTGATAAAAAAAGTGAAAAAGAAAATGAAAAGAACAAAAAGAGGTTTTACAATCCTACAAAAAATCTAAGAAAAGAAAATAAAATTCACTTTCAAATCTCTTTTACAAATTCATAAGTATGAAATAATAAACAAAAAAACAATAAAGAAGAACATGTTGAAGATGAGATAACCATATCATACCATGCTTGGAAATTAAACCTACTACAAAACCTATCATGAAGACAAATGAAAAACATTACTATTAAACATGTTACACTCATACACACACACACAAACTTTTCATAAAGAGAAGAACAAAGGTGAAACTAAGAATAAAATGAGAAGAAAAGTGGGCACAAGAGTTCATTCCAAAGCCAAATAAGAAGAGAAAATCTAACATTTTTATTGATTAAATTAAACTATTACAAGCTATTACAAAGACAAAGCTAAACAAAAACAAACATGAAAGAAAAAGGGGGAAGAAATCTCCTTACATAGTAAGGAAATCACGGATGCTGCCCACAAAAACACACTAAAATGGCCCAAAAATCTGAACCCTTGGACCTTACAGAAATGGGCAATTTATAGGCAAAAAATTCTAAGTACACGCCCTCCGTCACGGGCGTGTAGGGGGGGCGTGTTAGTACTATTCATGAAGGCGGCCGACGATTGGACAGGAAAGTTGACTTCGGCTGAGTTCGCGGATGTCACGCCCAGGTCACGAGCGTGACTCTGGGCGTGTCGGGGAGGTAGAACCAGTGCGGGTTGCGTCAAAAGTCTTCGGCAGCATCTTGTCGGAAAGGTCACGCCCTAGGTCACGGGAGTGACTCTGGGCATGTCGGTTGTTGTCGACACTCGACAATCGTCGAGCGGAAAGTGTCGAGTTGAAATCGTCGAGCTGAGATTGAGTCACGCCCCAGGTCACGGGCGTGACGCTGGGCGTGACTGTTGGTGTCGACACTCGACAATCGTCGAGCGGAAAGTGTCGAGTGGAGAGGACACCGGCTTGGGTCACGCCCCATGTCGGGTGACACGGGCGTGACACCAGGCGTGTCAAGCTTTTTACTTCAGAAATTTACAACTTCACGGAATTTGAGCTGTCACGCCCTGGTCACGGGCGTGACCCAAATGACACGGGCGTGTACTGCCCAATTTTGGCAGATTTTGGAATTTTTCTAAAAAATAAAATAAAACAAGTTAGTAGTAAATTTACAAGAATATGAGCATTTTATTGAACAAAAATAAGTAAAAACGACGAAAATAAATGAAAATGACTAAATTAATGTGCACAAAAATATGTATATTTACAATTCATCACCCGCTGATAGTCTCCTGCCCCAGCCAGCTCGACAGTAGGGTGGAGATGATTGCCCGATTCGACTCCTTGTCTTATAGCGGGAGGTGGACATCGAGCTCATCCAGGCACTTCTCACCATAGCCGAAGATACGGTGCCCTCTCGGCACAGGCTTTGCGGTGGGCCTCATCCCTTCTTGAGGCCCGGAGTTGCCAGCGGCCTCACTAGGGACGCCGCTGGCCGAAGCAGTCGCAGGGGCGGGGTCCTTGGTTGGCTGGGCCGATGGGGACTTGCCTTTTCTTTGGGCCGCGGTAGATGCATCACTCGTAGCCTTTGCCTTCTTGGGGGCGGTGGTGGAGGTTGTTCGTAGCTGGGCCGCTTTTGGACGGTAGACGCTGGGATCCCGCACTGCACGGCAGATGTGATTTGGCCATGGGCGAGCTCGCTGGGGATGATCTGCACGCTCTCATAAGGGGGGTGTAGGGGGATGTCCCGCTCGCCTGCGAGTAAAGAGAGTTAAAGCAGATGATAAGTTGTAAATATACATGTTTTTATGTACATTATTTATGTCGTCTTAATTTATTTTTGTTATTTTTAGTTAATTTTGTTCAATAAAATGTTTCTTTTTAGTAAATATTACTCAAACTTACCTTTATTTCCGCTTCATGTCCCCCAGGCTGGGGGGTGGGGGGCGGTAGCTCGCCTTGCTGAGCTATACAAGCGAGAAGGGGACGTTGCCGAAGTCCCCCTTGACGAACACGAACTTCTTAAGCCAATTATGGCTCTTATTGACGGTCTCCCACACCTTGACATTGATGTTGGAGAAGTGGGCGGTCCTGTCCTTGCTTGCGCGGAAAGAGAACATCTTGCAGAAGACCGCAAGGCTGAACCCAACCCGCTCTTCCCATACGAAGCACGCGAATCCGACCATGATAGTCACAGAATTCGGGGTCATCTTGTCGGTGACGACCCCAAAATATTTGAGAATATAGAGAACCTCCGGCCATAGAGGAAGCTGGAGGCCCGCCTAGAAGTGCTCCAAGGGGATGGCGAGCTCCTATCCTGAGAGTTCGTTTATCCTTTCCCCTCCCCAGGTCACCTTGCCACAAAACCGAGCGAGATATGGTCGCCGATAGCGTCGAAGAATTCACTTTCAAAAATGGCGGCGGTGGGAAAGTCTTGCTCGGAAAAGGTCCAAGCGCACTTACCCCGCACATGCGCATCACCGCTGCCGCCACCGCCCATCTTGTAGGAAGCTCGTTAAGAGGGAGGAAGGAGTCCTCACAGGGAGCGGGCGAGTCGAGGGTCGCAGGAAGCAAGAAAGAAAGGGAAATCTTAAATGAGGTGGGTGAGCAAGGGCCGGTAGGGCCTATTTATAGAAAGAAAAAGGGCGGGAAAATCTTCCACCGGTGGGAAAGTGCGGATAGCAGAAATAAGCCCTGACAGTTCAACTTCTCGACTCGCATCTGCGCCACAGAGAACGTTCGATAGTAGGTTGCGCCAACCATTGCCTCCACGAAAGGCGTGATAGCTATGGCCCGCACCCGCCAGAAATAATGGTATAGCCGCGCAGGCTCATGATCGACGAGCTCCCGGCCCGCTCCCGCTGAGATCGAATAGGCGGGCTAGGAGAGCCGATTCAACGACCTCGCGCCCGCTTAAAGAATCGGGAGGAGAGCGGGAGTGCCTCGTACACATTCAATCAGGAAAACCGTCAAAACACAGGAAAAATAACGCACGACAAGCATCTAGGACATTGGCGGGCGAGAGAGTCCAAAGTTATTACAGACATTAGAAACTCATTAAGATGCATCTCTCCTAGTTAAATTGGTTCGGAATGCGGATACGGTCCTGGCCCGGGGACCAATAGAGGGAGCGGGTAGGCGGCTTAGTACTGGATCCACTTCCACCTGTCCCGCCCCCGTATCCGAGATTGGGGTGCCACGCGAGGGTAATGGTACTCACGAACCGTCGCTATCTCCCACTGGGCCAGGCCTACTTGTTCCGTGGCGTGCCTGAGCAACTCCTCCAACCGTGTTTTGTGCACCCCGAGGGAAGTAACATCGTCTCTGCCAGCTGGGCATCTCGCTCCCTCCAAAACTGCAAGCCGCTCCTCCACTTCGGCTTTGTCCTTATCAACCCTATTGAAGACATCCTAAAGCAGTAGCGTGTCCTTCTGGAATAGCTGTGTCACCAATTTCTTCATCCCCTCCACATCCGTCGAATCGCCCAGGTACTCAGAGATGTGATCTATATCAGGGGGATGCGAAAATACCTCGCTCATCTCAGCATCAGAGGAGGAAATCGTTTTATAACTTGCAAGGTGGTAGGTCAGAAAGAGCGATCGGTAACAAGCAGGCACAAGCATGAAATCCACCAGGAGTTGGCACGTTGACCGCACTAGCTGATGGTCGAGAAAAGCCTAGCTTGCCCTAGAAGAGTCCTCCCTCGAGAGCTGCGATGGATTTCCCTAACCCAGGGGGAATTGGCAAACGGGAAGTATCCGGAGGTGGGTGCCCCAGGCCCGACGGGCTGGCGATCCGCTCAGTTGAGAGGTGGGGGTGGGGTGGGGTGGGGGAGGGAAATCACCTCCTTCCCCTCCACCACATCCTCCCTCACGAGGCAGCACCTGCAGAAAAAAATTCAGAAGCGAAGCGACGAGTCAGGCGGGATGTGCGCATACCTCAGGAGCGACCTCGGTACCAGCCACCAAGCTGGTGCCTGGAAGGTCATTTCCCAGGGATCACGTGATTATTCTCCCATTTACTGGACTGAAGAGGGGTCGTGCTACCCATGCACCAACCACGGGGCTGCCTCAAGAGCGTCCTCCTTAGTCTTTTGTCTTGCGACAGCTTGCCGGGCTCGCACCTCCTCACTGACAGGCATTGTGCATCTGTCGCTCACTAAGAAGTGTAAAAGAGGGTATGTTCTTTCCAGGGTGTTCAGTGGCATATTTATAGCGTGAAGTTGAGACCCACCAAAAGATTCCTTGACAGCTCAGCAACGCACTCACCAAACATGTGGGTTGGTTGATTCTTTCCAAGCTTGGTCAAGCTCAAAAAGAGCGGGGATTGTGTACAACCCCGTATTCGCCGAGTGGGTCAGCCAGGCAAGGAAAGCGGATCAAGGCACCCTGCCCACACCAAAACAACATGCGGGTGAACTCAAAGTTGTCAGCTCGCTCTCGCCAAATCCATGTGTGCGAGCTGCACGAGCTGGCCCGTCCATCCCGCCCTCGCCTCGGCATATGTAGGGCAGAGTTTGGAGCTCAGCATTCGTCAAGTAGAGTTCAGAGTTTGGCATTCGTCGAGCATAGCTCGGAGCTCGACATTCGTCAAGCAAAGCACTAAGCCCGACCTTCCCGCTCTCTTATAGGCGACCCGGCAGCCTACACCGCTCTAGGGCGAGCACCTGCGGGCTGCGGAGACCTGGCTCGCGCGTGCCCAAGTAAAGGAGTCGAGCTGCGAGAGCCAGTCGCACCCGTACTGTGGAGGTGGAAAGTAGGGGCAAGCTGACCTCCAGATCCTTTGCATCCCTTCAGTGGAAATAGTCCCCCCACCAAGACCAGGCCTGCACTCGCCCACGGGCCGGGCAGAAGCGGTGAGTGCTAGCTCCATCGAGCACTCGCCTCCATGAGTGAATGAAGGTATCAGTAGGCCACTCACTGGGACATGTTATGAGGCCTCATTTAGATTTTACCCACGCTGGCGCCCTCCTGGCTTTATCGTTGAGTGATGGTGCTCCTCTCGATGCTCTCGGCGCCCTACTAGCTTTGGCGTTGAGTGATGGTGCTCCACTCGACGCTCTCAGCGCCCTCGTGGCTTTGTCGTTGAGTGATGCTGCTCCACTCAACGCTCTCTCCGCCATCCTGCCTTTGTCGTTGAGTGATGGTGCTCCACTTGACGCTCTAGGCTCCCTCCTAGCTTTCTCATTGAGTGATGGTGCTCCACTCGATGCTCTCGGGGACCTCCTGGATTTGGCAGTTGGTGACAGTTCTCCACTCGACGCTCTCAGCGCCCTCCTGAATTTGTCTTTCGATGATGGTGCTCCACTCGATGCTCTCGGCAACCTCCTGGCTTTGTCGTTGAGTGATGCTGCTCCACTCGACGCTCTTGGCGCCCTCCTGGATTTAGCGTTGAGTGATGTTGTTCCACTCGACGCTTTCAACACCTCACTCACCCAGTCTCCTATGAGGTGCTTTTTACCATTTTCCCCTCGCTGGCCTGCCCATAGCCTTTTAGAACAGCAGGGTTATGCTATTGGCAGGTCAACTTGGATTGCACATAGCCGTTCAGAATAGCGGAGGTTTGCTATTTGCAGGATGTCTTTAGAAAACTATAAATAAGACCCAAGGGGTATCTCAGAAGGCACGTTGACCAGTATTCGGATCTTCTAGCACTTTCTGAGGTAGCCTTAGCTCGGCCCTTTGGCTAAGGAGGGGAAGCGCTCTAAGATCTTTCGGGTGTGTGGTTGGAACTCCACGTTGATCCCTTGGGTCAATTTCCATTTCTTTTTGTCATTCGGCTTGCAGGGGAGAAGTAGGTGCGCGATCACCCCTTCCCCAAGGGTGAACTCCTCAAGAGATCTAGTTTTTAGTTTCAACAATATATATCTCTTAAAATCTCATTTATTGACCTGTGATTAAACTCATTCTATTTTCGATTAAATTCGCACCAAAAGTAAACGCCAATTCTACGAATCCAACGACAAAGTCGAAATTATAGTTTGACAAGCCGTTCTCGTGTTATGATTTTTTAAAAGTTAATGACAACGATAATTGTTTAAATCTTTGGAAATTCATCGGGCTTCTAATATAGCTCGGATTGCAACGAACTTTTTTCTGACATACTTAAAATTAATTAGTTTAATTTTCTAAGGCCAAAATCTCAATTCCAGTAAGCCCGAAAATTGATCGACTTGACCAAACAGAAGCAAAAGGACACTAATGACAGTGCAACATTAACTCTGCATTAACATAACACTCTTTCGTTAATATTATGCCAAAAAAGAAGATAAAAATTAATTATCGAAAATTTATGGGCATTACAATAACCCTCGTAAAAGGAATTTTCGTCTTGAAACTTAAAACACAATTCAAACATAAGAGATATAAATGGATAAATTAAAACTTGCTAGATAGAAACACTCACCGAAGAGAACTAGGAGAACAAATGAGGATAAGATTCTTTCATAGTAGATTCCAACTCCCAAGTTACGCTCCTGACATCTTGATTTCCCCAAAGAACTTTAACCATAAGAATTATTTTCTCTGCAACACTCAATCTTGCGTGTCCAGAATACATACATATTCTTTGACATAAAAATATTTGGCTGCAAATAAGGTACCGAGCTAAGGACATGACGATCACTAAGCAAACACTTTCGCAACTAGCTCACATGGAACACATCATGAACACGAGGAAAATGTTGGTATTACCATTGTGATCTAGAAATGATCAAGTATGTATCCACACTGCCAACGCTGTATGAGCCTACCAGGGTCGCACGTAAGAATGTTTGGAGAAATTGAGAGATTGACTTAGTTTGACTATGCTCATATGATGAGTTGAAAAGACGTTGCTCATCAAGGCTTTGGATGCGTCGAGTGCGTTAAAACCATTCAACACTTTCGTCGAGTCAAGTATTGACTCGTCAAATGATGGCATTGAGTGTGTTGAGTTTACTCGACAATTCGTCGAGTCAAAGGGTTGATTCGACGAGTATGGTACTTAAGCATTGAGTGTGTTGAGTATACTCGACGATTCGTTGAGTCAAGGAGTTGATTCGACGAATCTAAGTCTCAGACATTGAGTGCATTGAGTCCACTAAATGCCTTCGTCGAGTTAAAGGTTGATTCGACGAATCTGGCACCTTGGTGTTGAGTGCGTTGAGTCGACTCAACGCCTTCGTCTAGTCAAGTGTTGATTCGATGGATTTGGCGCTAAGAGCGTTGAGGCGTTGAGTTCGCTCAATGAAATTCGTCAAATATCACATGAATACTCGTTGATTCGTCGATTATTATTTGTATACTCGATGATTCATCATATATGTCATTGATACTCGACGATTCATCGAGACAAATGTTTTCTGGTCGAAAATGCTGGATTCTAAGTCCTGGGTCTGCGAATAGCGACATGGTGTTCTGTTTATTCCTTTGGGTATAGATGGATTTTAGGTTTTCTCGGGACTATTAATGTAGATTGATTTTGACGGGTTACAAACGAGCCACACTGTGCAATATCCCGAAACCCTAAAAGCCAACAGAAGTTGTTCCTACCATCGTCGATCCCGCCGTCGTCGCTTAGCTTGATTCCGACGAGTGTAGCCGCCAACTCTTCTACAACGGACCAAGCAGTTCGTGAAGATGCAGAGTTTTCTCTCCCGACCTAGATCTTGTGCAACAAGATTCTATGGGTTCTCCCGTTTGTGTGGACTTCCTATAGAGGTACATACAATATTTTGCACTAGGAACTATAGCCGTAAAGTGATCGGTTGATCTCCTTGAGCATCTAGGTTAAGTATAGACTCAATCCCATAGAGGTAAATTTTATTTACAACACTTTCTTCTTGATACATGTCCATTACTAGATCCGAACTTCTTTTGAGTTTTCTTGTTCTTTATTTCTGCTATGTGCACAACTGTTGTGCCATCTAATAAAACCCAATAGTGGTTTCAGAGCGAGGTTTCGACAATGTTCATGGTATCAGAAGTGTTCTATCCATGGCTTATAGATCTGGAAATTTAGAAATGTTTTAAATGCCCAAATCTATTCTTTGGTTCCCGCCAAGAACTCATGTGATTTTGCTGTGATATCAAGTTTGATATCCTTGTTACCCCCTTAACAGTAACTGTCTCTCTTGTTGGTTTGTGAAACCATGTATGTTTGATTATTTATCTCACATAGAGAGACGAGCTTGTCTACTGTCTATGTGGATTTAGTGTTTCTCATGTCCAGTGCATGTAAATCTGAATATTTGGAATGGTTCTAGACGTTCAGATTTAGCATAGTCCATCAAGTGTTGATGATCCATCATGTGCACATTTGGGATGCAATTGGATTATGAATGTTGTCTAATTTATTTTGAGGATGTGCACATTGGTTAATTGTTAACCATGATTAAATGTTAATCAAGTATAAAAAAATCCATTAAGCAATATTATGTATTTGGATGCCTTCCGATGGATGACACTATTCCTTCCTCGATCGATGAAGTGTGGGCTTGCCAAAGCAAGATGCATTAATCTATCTTAGTAACGGTATGTTGGGTATTGTATCCACAATAACCTTGATTTGTGTGAAGTCACCCTTGAACTAAGATGAATTAAATGTGTATTTGATGCCTTTGTCTAGTTTAATGCTTGCAGGTCTTTATTGCTAAGTGTAGACCAATATCAGTTTATAGTGAGTAACCAAACATAGGACCATACAATGCAATCCCTCATTGTGTGATCCATTGTGATGGCTGATGTGTCGATAAGTTTTATTCCTTTCGAACAATAAGTTTCCGGCTCAAAGGAAATTCTACGTGAAATCTTTTTCGAAAAAGGCTGAGTTAGTTTTCTAAAAATCAAGATGCTTTCGAAGAATTTTGATCCTTTCGTAGAACGCAGTGCAGAATAATTTAAAATTCATTCGTTAAACGGAGTTCGCAGTTCGTCGAACAGGTTTTCAATTCGTCGAATGGAATTTCTTAATTCTTCGAGATGGATTTCTTTTAAACCTCAATTCTTCATGATTAATCCACATGGATCTTTCCATAAAGATTTCAGACCATTAGAAGAAGTTCTATATAAGGTCTTGTCAATGGATTCGTCAACCCTAATCCTAATCGCTAATCTTGTTAGAAGTCTGAATCGCCGCAATTTCTAAGATCGGGATAAGCCGCACTCTCTGTCTTCTTCGCCACTCTTCTTTGTGTTCATCTTGCTATCAAGCGATTCACCAAGAGAAAGATTCGACAGATCACAAAATTCAAGATTCTCTATTCATTCACTTGATCGTGTCGAATCCAAATAATTTCAGATCGTATTATCTCATGATTTCTTCCTCAAGTTCTTCACCGAGCTTCCAGTTTTTAGGAAGGAAGAACTTTGTAGATTTCAGATTTGAAGTCAAGTTTTTTATTGTTGTTGTAGAATCTTATTTCAACTTTCGTAGGTGCTTCGTCTTCGAGCTTGTAGGAAGATTTATCTTCCGAGTGTAGATCCTGTTTTGGGGGATCGAGTTTGTAGGAGTGTTTTTACTCCGAGTTGTAGGAACATTTCTCCGATGTATAGGATTGTTTAATCTGATATATAGTGAAGTAGCCAAGGCTAGCCATGGCGCTAGATTGGTGAGGTGGAGACTGGACGTACCCAAGATTGGAGAACCACTATAATTCCTTGTGTGGTCTGGATTGCGCTTGATTATTTTGTGTTAATCCCTCAAAAGTTTTTATTCTGCAAAAGAGGCAGATCTCACCTATTCACCATGCTCTAGGTGATTTAGGTAGACAACTTGATACTTTAAATTGTTATCCGAGGCAGGTTGTTCTCAAAAGGTTCACACCTTGAACAGATCTACTTCTGGTTGTTGTAGAGATAATCAAGCATGGACAGATCCAAGGATTTCAAAAAGCTTTCGGGGTGC
This sequence comes from Platanthera guangdongensis, assembly GCA_039583875.1. Lineage (NCBI taxonomy): Eukaryota > Viridiplantae > Streptophyta > Magnoliopsida > Asparagales > Orchidaceae > Platanthera > Platanthera guangdongensis. Next base: position 76,151,368 of record CM077167.1, read on the forward strand.
AGCAAGACTAACTTTCCCATGTGGAAAGAAAGGATAAGATTCTTCATGGAAGCTATTGATCCCCACATCTTCATGATAGTGGAAGAAGGCCCCTATATTCCCATGACGACCTCCACTATTGATCCTACTAGAAAAGTACCAAAAAAACTGGTGGATCTCGACAAAGATGAGATTGCACTTGTCTCTCTGTACAAGAAAGCTAAAAATATCATCGTAAGTGCAGTCGATGACTCTATGCTACAAAACCTTATTCACTGCCAATCTGCTAAGGAAATGTTTCAGTCTTTGATTGTTCTGATGGAAGGTATAAAAGAAGTAAGAGATGATAGAAGATCCCTTCTAAACCAGAAGTATTAGGCCTTCAAGCAAGGCCCCAAGGACACAATAGCTAATACTTTTGAAAACTTCTTCAAGATCGTCAACGGACTAAAGATCTACGACCGGGTTTTCACAAACGGAGAACTAAATGACAATTTCCTAAGATCCTTAACCAAGGAATGAGACAACAAGATTTATGCCATCATGGAGTTAGGTAGACTGGCCGAAACTGACCCACAGAAACTCCTCAGAAATCTTATATCTTATGAGCTTCAAATCAACACAAGAAAGGCTGAAGAAGAGGGAAGCAGATCTTAATCAAAAGAGAATTCTATTGCATTGAAGGCAACCAGTTCAAGAAAGGATAAAGCAAAATCTCATGCTCCCACTCAGGAAGAAAGTGAAGAAGAAGACTCAGAGCCGAGCACCTCGGGCTCAGAGTAATCTGATGGAAAGTTTTCTCTTCTCTTCAAACAATTCAAGAAGTTTCTCAGAAATAAAAAATAGATTAGAGGGAAAGACTCCTCATACAGAAGATCACTTCATGATGGTGATCATCAAAAGAAACGACACACAAATGATAGGTATAAATATAGACAAAACAAACATATTTCCACTGACATTGTCTGTTATTACTGTAATAAGCCAGGTCATGTGATCGCTGACTGCCCTCGCATGAAGAAGAAGGGTAGAAGAAGAGAAGAGCACAAGTCCTCCAAGAGCAAAAATAAGTAGAAGAGCTTTATAGAAAACAAGAAACGACTCTCAGTGACTCTGACTCGTATGAGTCAAGTGAGGATGAAGAAGCCTACTTCGGGATCATGGCTCACCTCGATGATGAAGAAGCTGTCCCCCAATTTCATGGGGAGGTAATTTCTCATACTATTCTTTCAGAGTCTGATGCAACTGACGATGACCATGAGGACTGTTCCTCTAATGATGAATCAGAACTCATGGGTCAATATAAAGAGCTAATCAAGGTCTATGACCGATGTAGAAAAGTTGTTAAAACTCAGGCCAAGGAAATAAAATCCCTTAAGGCTGAGTAGAGCTCTATAGGGAGGAAGTTACAATGATGGACTCACTCAGAAAGTAATTCGATGTCGTGATTGAAGAATACAACAAAGATCTCAAGCACCTCAACCTGAAAGAGAAAATCATCGAGAAGTTCGAAGAACAACTTGCCGCTGAAAAGAAACTTGTAGAAAGTTTCTCCAAGCCCAAGACAGTCCTTTCATTTGTTGTTGAATTCCCTACTCAGGCTAAAGGAGCTGGCTTAGGTCATGAGGCTGCTCGTAGTAAATCCTCTATGAGGAATAAAGCTCAAAGAAGAAATAAGGATACCAAGAAAGCTTTAGCCAAATAGAAGGGGAAGGCCCCTCTAGATCAAACTTCATTTAAGAAGGTAATCTTCCTAACAAATGTGTTTGATTTTGATTCATCCTACGATCACTTTACAAGGCCTACTTATGTAGAGCCTAAGTCATGGTACCAAGGATGGACTTGTCCACAGAACTATGGTGAAAGTGTGTTCAAGGCACCTTATAAGGAAATATAAATGCAATACTATGGTCCATACATTCATGGCCATAATATTAAGAAGGAACCTAAGGCCAAACCAGTTGTACTAAAGTAAAAGTAGGGGCAAAAGCCTTGTAAGTGTTATCATCATGAGGCCTCTACTTCAGATCCGTCACCCTTGTAAGACCACACGTTCAAAAGGTCAAGGAGGAGACTTGGAAAAGATACAACATGTTTGACTGTTGGTTTTGCGACAAAGTTGGTCACTTTGTTGTGAATTGCCAGTTTAATCCCAGAAACTATAAAGCTCCTCTACTTAATCATATGAGGCAGACCACTCGTAGTGTTAACACTCTTAGGGGGAGTATGCTGACAAATATCCAAGGACCCAAATACGTTTGTGTTTCTAAGGTAAACTGATCATATTTTTGCTAGTATGTCCAAAGTCCAACAAAACGCCTAACTGGTATTTGAAAAGTGGATGCTCTCGGCATATGACCAGAAAAAGAAGCCTACTCCAGAATTATACTCTAGTCAAAGATGGTCCAAAGGTAATCTTTGGTGGATTTGATCGAGGAATTACAAAAGGCTATGGTACAATTTCTAACGGTATAGTCTTATTCACTAATGTGGCTTATCTGAAAGGATTAGAACATAATCTGATCAGCATAAGTCAATTATGTGATAAAGGATTTATTGTTACCTTTTCTAAGGATAAGTGCTTGATAAAGTCAGCCTCTACTATGGAGACAATATTAACAAGCACAAGGAGTAGAAATATATTTTGTCTTACTTTTCTATTCTTAGACACTTCTACCCCAGTATTTTTGTGGCTAAAGATAGTGCATCTCTTTGTGATCAATGACACAAGAGACTTGCACTTATAAATTTCAAAACCATCAATATGATATTTACTGAATACCTAGTACATGATGCATCAACTACTAAGTGCATTAAAGAGAGTCAATGTCATGCATGCCAGATGGGCAAGCAGATAAGGTCTACCTTTAAGGGCATTGCCGATAAAGATTCCTCAAGGTGTTTGTATCTACTACACATGAACTTATTTGGTCCAATGCAAGTTTGTAGTTTAGGAGGCAAGTCATATACGCTGGTAATTGTTGATAACCACTCACGTTTTACTTGGGTGTTCTTTCTGAAACGAAAGTCAGATACCTTTGATGTGTTCACTAGCTTTATCACACAAATCCAGAATGAATTAAACTGCTAAGTGGTCAAAATCAGAAGTGACCATGGAACAGAATTCGAATTTGCTGCCATGACAAAATTCTGTGGAAGTTTAGGTATCTTTCATGAGTTTTCCTCCCCGTATAATCGACAACAAAATGGAGTTACATAGAGAAGGAACAGAACACTCATTGAAGCATGTACTATAATGCTGACTGACTCCTCTCTACCATAGTACTTCTAGACTGAGGCTATCAATACAGCTTGTCACATGCAAAACATAGCGTTGATCAACAAGAATCATCGTAAGAGTCCCTATGATCTACTGAAAGGCAGGAGACAGACTGTCCTACTTCAGTATATTTGGCTACAAATGTTATGTACTTAATAATGGGAAATATCATCGTACCAAGTTTGGAGAAAAATGTTTTGAAGGTATTTTATTAGGTTATAGTAGTCATAGTAAGGCTTACAAAATCTTTAATAAGAAAACTCTGGTGGTAGAAGAGTCAGTTAATGTTGTATTTGATGAGATGAGCTTGCTACATAGCAGCTCTTCTAGTTTTTTTTGTCAAAGATACATGTACAAAGATGAAAAAAATTAAGCTTGGATAAGACAGTTGAAGAAAGTGCTCCAAAGTTCATCAAGATCACTCCTCCAGTCTCAATTGGATAAGACGATCACCAAGATGAAGAAGTTATCCAAGTGGAAGAAGTAACTCCAGAAATAGTCGTAGCTCCCGATGCAAGGACTCTAGAGCTCAAACACTTGAGCGATCACCCAGTTGGTAAAATCATAGGAGATCCTCATGCTGTTGTAAAAACTCGAAGAGGTACTACTAATGAAAATTTGCATTTGAGTTTCCACTCGCAGGTTGAACCAAATAAATTCAAAGAAGCAAATAAAGACACATCATGGATAGTTTCAATGGAAGAAGAACTAAATCAGTTCAAATGCTACCAAGTCTGGAAACTTGTACTAAGTCCCAAAGGCAAGAATGTGATCAAAACAAAGTGGGTCTACGGGAACAAGATGGATGTAGATGGAACGATCATCAAAAAATAAGGCTAGACACATAGCTAAAGGATATAGATAGGAAGAAGGTATCGACATTGATCAGACCTATGCTCTAGTGGCAAGACTTGAAGCGATCAGGTTGTTCCTCGTATATGCTGCCTTTATGGGCTTTACTATCTATCAAATGGACATGAAGTCAGCCTTCCTCAATGGTGATATAAAGGAGGAAGTATACCTTGAACAACTCCCAGGTTTTGTTGATCCTAATGATCCTTATCATGTTTACTTATTATTTAAAGCATTGTATGGTTTAAAACAAGCTCAATGAGCTAGGTATGAAACGCTATCTAACTTTCTTCTTGAGAACAAGTCCACAAGTGGAAAGATAGCTAAGACATTATTTCTTAGGGAAGTAAAAGACAAGATTCTGCTAGTATAAATCTATGTCGACGATATTATTTTTGGCTCGACTGACGACAATCTTGCAAGAAGTTTTCCAAACTTATGCAAGGGAAATTTGAAATGAGCAGTATGGGTCAGCTAAAGTATTTCTTAGGACTTCAGGTGAAACAATCTGAAGATGGAATTTTCATCTCTCAGATGAAGTTTACCAAGCAGTTGATTAAGAAATCCAGAATGGAGAATGCAACCTCTATGAGGAATCCAATGGGTTCTGTTATGTCTCTGGACAAGGACGAGAAATGGAAACCTTTAGATGAAACCAAGTACAGGAGTATAATTGGATCCTTGCTCTACCTTACTGCTAGCAGGCCTGACATAATGTTTTCAGCATGTATGTGCGCTAGATATCAGATGAACTCTAAGAAATCTCACTACTCTGCTGCAAGACGAATTTTGAGATATCGTAAAGGAACACCCAATCTTGGCTTATGTTACCCAAGAAATAATGATAAAGAACTTATTGGATTTTCAGATGCAGATTTTGCAGGTAGCAAGCACGATAGGAAGTGCACTTTCGAGACTTGCTGATTCCTTGGAAGAAGACTCATTTCTTGGAGTAGCAAGAAGTAGAATTGTGTTGCAATATCAACCGTTGAGTCAGAATATATTTCTGCAGGCAGTTGCTGCGCACAAATTCTCTGGATCAAGAATCAGTTTGAAGACTATAACTTGAAGTTCAGGGAAATTCCCATGTTCTGTGACTCCTCCAGTGCTATAACTATCGCTAACAATCCAGTCTCTCACAATCGGATGAAGCATATCGAATTGAGATTCCACTTCGTTCGAGAGTATGTCGAGAATGGGGACATCAACCTTCAGTATGTTCCCATAGATAGGCAAATTGCCAACATTTTCACGAAACCGTTGGATGAGAGAAAGTTCTCATTCTTCAAAACAGAACTTGGGATGCTTAACATGGACTCTTGAAAAGTTCAATCAAAGTCAAATGAAGATTCAGCATCAGCCACTTAGAGAATGCCAAAGGAATTCTCACTCAAGCAATAGTCCGGAAATTTCAAGTTTAGAAATTAATTTCTCGGAAAAGAATTTTGGATTTTTTGAACAGGACTTGGATCTTTCAAAAAGGACTTGGATCTTTCGAAAAGGACTCGGATTTCTCGAAAAGTCTTCTAGATTTTTCAAAAAGACTCGGACTTCACAAAAAAGAACTTGCATCCTTTTTCGAAAACCTCTAGCTCACCTGAAAAATAATAATACCTCTCGAAGATATCTTTAATCCCCTTTCGAAAAATCCCATTCCTCTTGACAGATACTGTCTACTTTTCGAAAAAGGCCCAAAATCTGCCTTCCGAAAAATTTTCAAGAATTCGAACCGCGAGGTGTGTATATCCTTATTTTCAAAATTCTTAATTATATATATAACTAGGAAGTCCATAGAATTTCCAAACACCAACATTTTGAACGAGAGCTTCCGGAGCACACCGATTCAAATCCCACCACTTCAGTTCCTCCAGCTCTTCTGACAAAAGTCGTCGCCTTCGTCGTTCTCCCTCAACAAGTAAGAAAATATTTCATCCTCTGAAATCAATGGCTCCTCCTGTGAAGAGAGGGTTCAGAAGTGAGTTTGTTTGCACTGGAATCGTTGAACTCTTCTGTTGGATCCCTAGTTTGATTTAGGCTAGGTTCACTAACTAGGATTATTGACCCAACATGTATAGCCAGGGTCATTTCTATGTCCTAGAGTTTAGGCTATGTCCTTAGAGTCAGTATTGCATGGACCAGCCAACAAAAGATTTCAGAATATGCCAGACTTAGAGAAAAATCAAGATTCAGGAAAGTGAGTTCGACGTTCGTCAAACTCAGCTTGACGAAAGTCGTGCTCAGCTCGACGAACTCAGAGACCCTTCTCTGAGTTGAGCTCGATGATGTTCAAGCTCAAGTAGATGATTTATGGTAGTTCAACTTCAACATTCTTAGTCCAGAGTCCTTCCTCTGAACTCCAGTCAACGAAATTATGTTATCAACTCGACGAACTTAGAGCACAGAATTAGTAAGTTTTATCAAAAAGCAGTTAACTATTCTGAAGTCGATGAACTTAGTGCTTAGGTCGACGAACAGGAAATATCTGGTCAATGAACATGATTTCTCTGGTCGATGATCTCTGGACTCAGGTCGACGAAATCTGTCCTTTGCTCGATGAATTTTGTGCAGATCCAGACTTGGACTTTTCCTTCTTTTGTCCTTATTCTATTGCAATAATTCCTGAATAGTTAATGCTTAATATTCTCTGAATATAACCGTTAGAAGGAGCATTGATTATGGTATTCATCAGGATTATTACTAGCCGCTTTTCAATAGGACAGTTGGGAAATCCGTTAATGCAGATATTCTAACCAGCCGTATTACTCTCTCCAGGCCGTCAGCAATTAATGCAAAAGGAATTCAAAAATTCAAAGGAGAAAATTCGACTGATCATATAAAGGAGATTTTTTTAGGAGAAGATATACACAAGTGAACAAGATAGTCCAGACTATAAAGAGAACACAAGGCACACAGAGAAGATTAACAACGATCACATTCTAATCCTTCTCTATACTGAAAACAATCTTGTTTTCACCTTGACATTGCTGAAGAAGAAGAACATCCATTCCAAATCAAGAGTCTTCTTCACTCCAGGATTCTTCAAGGACAACAAACTTCTATCAGTCAAGAAGTTACTGGATCTTCTCAAATCAAGGATGAAGATAGAAGACCTACACCATGAAGCAAAGCTCAAATCTTCCTGAACAATTCAATATCTCAGGGGGAGCTTTGACAACATCAAGATCCACTTGTCTTCTCAGTTGTTTTGAGAAAGATAAGACACCATAAATCTCTCACCCCCTCACTGTACAAAGGGTTCTTTAACTCTCTTCAAAAGTTATTCCTTGTTTCCAAGTCTCCTGATCAAAAGACTTGAGTTGGTTTTTGAGCACCTGATCAAAAGTTCATTTATGACAGTCACCTGATCAAAACCTGCTAGTGGATTCCAACCAGGGTGGTAGAAGAGTGGATGTACCCTGGTTGGGGAACCACTATAAATGTTCTTGTGTTGTCTGGTTTCCCTCTTTTTTGATCTTATTGTGGCTGGGTTAGTTTAGTCTTGATGTGGCTATATTAAATTAAATTATCTTAGGTTGCTCTTTTGCTTACTATTGATATTAGTTGCTTTACTCTAATAATTTTATTAACAGCAAAACTGTACAACCCCGTGTCCGGCGAGCAAGGTCTCCAGGGACTAGGCAGATCGGGCTGAGAGCAGTAGACGAGCTCGGCAGTGGAGAGGCCGACCCCGAGCTCGGCATTCGTCGACCAGAGATCGGCGATCGTCGGCCGGAGACCGGCATTCGTCGGCCGGACACCGGTGTTCGCCAACCTCGAGCTCGGCATTCGCCGAGCTAGTCCCAGCTCGCGTCCTCACAGTGGAACTCGGCAGCAGTATGCGAGCAAGGCCTGCCGAGGTGATCAAATCTCCCCAGCTCACCTGGATGAATGAGATACTTTTTACTGTTTTTCCCCCGCTGTTCTGCCTATAGCCCTTCAAAACAGCGGAGTTTGCCTATTGGCAGACCCAACCAAGGGTTTTCTGGTAATTTCATATCAGTTCTTTTGGTTATTGGCAGTCCGGATTCCAAAAACTATAAATAGGACCCAAGGGGTACCCCAGAAAACATGCTTCCTGTGCCTTCCTGTTCCAGTTCTCAAGCGCTTTCTGAGGGCACCTTAGCTCGAATTCTGGCTAAGGAGGGGAGGCGCTCTGAGATCTTACGGGTTTGTGGCGGGACCTCCCCGTCGAGCCCTTGGGTCGGGTTATCTCCTTGTTTTACTTGTTGTTTTACTTGCAGTAGTAAAGTAGGCGCGAGACCACCCCTTCCCTAAGGGCGAACTCCACAGGAGACCGATTTCCGGTTTCAACATTTTTGTGTAGTGAGCGTGGAAAGTGGTCAGTGCAAAAAAGCTTCAGCGAGTTCAATGACAGGGGGACAGGGATCAGACAGGCCGAACTCGCTGCCCCCCCCCCCCCCCGCCTCTCGCCACGGTGGGGATGCTCGAAGACTTCAGGAATGAGGTGCTGAGCCTCGTCAAGTTCGCACTCGGCACGCGGGCCGAGTGCTCGACTCCAGCCGCCCAGATCGCGGCCGCCCCTTCTTTGGGCGAGGACGTTCCCGGAAGGCAAGCTGGGAAGGAAGTGGCCGAGGAAGGCTGGGGGTGCGAGCTCCCCGGGCGCGAGCTCTTCCCCGGCTCGGCAGGACGAGGCCGGTTCGGCGAGCTGGGCTCGCGAGACTCGCCGGCTCGCCCAGTGGGGGGAGGCAATCCTTTCAACGAGCTGGTCTCCTCAGCTCCAGTTCCAGATGGGTTCAGGGAACCCGAGATGTCCTATTACATCGGGAAGGGAGACACGGTCCAGCATGTGCAATGGTTCGAGGATGTAGTCTCAATCCATCAGATGTCGGACGGATTCAAATGCCGACTCTTTGATATCACGCTCAGGGAGAAGGCCAAGGAGTGGTTCCACCAACTACCGACCAGCTCCATCTACTGCTTCGAGGTCCTGCGCTGAGGGTTCATGCTGAGGTTCACTACCTCGAAGAAGAGGAAGAAGGAGTCTGAGTCTCTATTTCACATTAAGCAGGGGGTGAACGAGACGTTGGGGAGCTACCTGGACCGGTTTCAGGAGGTAGTTACTCAGGTCCAGGAGATGTCGGGCCATAGTCTGATGATGGCCTTTACCCTGGGCCTACAACAGAGTTTCTTTCGGATGGAGCTGAAGAGATTTCCTACCCTCTACAACGAGGAGTTGATGGAGAGGGCGGCGAGAGAGGTCGACGAGGAGGCGTCGAACCCGGAGTTTGCGCAAAAGCTGGCCAAGTGGGCTACGGAGGAGGAGAAGGAGTCGAAGGGAGGAAGAGGGCAGGAGGAGAGAAGAGGAGATCCTCGATAGAGGGAGCAAAGGCAGCTCCAGTGGCAGCAGCAGCCAAGGTGGCGGTGCCAGGAGCCCGACCGATGGCTAGGTTGGAGGCCCGAGTGGCAAGGGCAAGGGCCAAAAAGGGGGTACCACAGAAGGGATCATTACCAGGGGAGGCAAGATCAGTTCCACCCTCTGGGCTGGAGGTAGGGCCAGAGGCTCCGGATTCCCAATCAAGAGGAGGCCATGGCCATAGCCTTGGGAACAAGGAGGGGGATGTTGAGGAGGAGGAGAAGAGAGATCAGGGTGGAGCTGCCCTATTGCGACTTCCACCAGGAAGAGGGGCATGCAACAGCCACCAGCCCGGAGTTCCTCGAGATGAGAGGGAATAGGGAACAGCAGCAGCAGCAGCAGGGTCGGCAAGAAGTGAGGATTGAGGAGGTCCTGCCTCGGGCGGAGGAGGAACGTTGCGAAGACCGGGTGGATGTTGGAAGCCGAGGGGGAATCGGAGTGATCCACGGGGTGAGGGGGGGGGGGGGGGGGGGGGGGGGGGGTAGGGTTCAAGGCTTCCTGCAAGGCAAGCCTCCACACCATGTACCGACGGAGCATCGCCTCCACATCCCAAACCCCACCAACGGAGGAGAGGATCATTTTCTCCAGGAGCGATATGCCTGACCACGAGGACCCGTTCTGCGATGCGATGGTCATCAAGGCAGCCATCGAGAATTTCACCGTCTCTCGGATCCTCGTGGATAACGGGAGCTCTGTCAACGTCGTCTTCAAAAAGGTGTTTGACGCGATGAAGGTGGAGGCAAAGAGGGTACTGGCCTCGGACGGCCCTTTGTTTGGGTTTTCAGGAGAGAGGAAGGAAGTGGAGGGAGGAGTAGGCCTCCATGTCACCTTGGGGGGGGGGGCAGTCCCGAAACTGCAGATTTGTCATCGTGGACGCCCCCAGCAGCTACAGCACCATCTTCGGGAGGCCCCTCATCAGCGCCTTCCGCTGCGTCCCCTCGTGTTTCCATCAGTGCTTGAAGTTCAATGCCGAGGGGATTTAGGTCAGGGTCGGAGGGGACCCCAAGGTGGGACGGGAGTGCTATGTCACTGCGGTGAACACCATCTCTTGGATGGAGGGAGCCGAAGAGATGGGGCGAAGGATGGAGGAGGCTGGGTAAGAAGCAGAAGAGGGGGAGCTGGAAATGAAGAACTGCGCAGAGGAGGAGGCGGCAGGAGGAGATCTGGAGGAGGTGGCCGAAGTGATGGCTGTGGGAGAAGAGATGGAGGTAGAGGTCCCCTTTTTGGAGGAAGGGGATGCTGAAGGATGGGGGGAGCAGCCCAGGATGGAGGCTGCAGAGGAAGTGGTGGAGCTGGAGGTGCTCACCCGGAGAGGCAGGATGGAGAAGATCCGCATCAGTGTGGGGCTAACCTCGGAGGAGCAAGGCAGGATGCTGGAGTGCATCCAGAAGAGCGTGGACATCTTCGCTTGGAATGCCGCAGAGATGTTGGGGGTTGACGCGGATGTGGCCTGCCATCGCCTCAACCTGGACCCGGGAACACGCCCCGTTCAGCAGAAGAAGAGGTCCACTGCGGACAAGCTGGCGGAGCCCATCAGGGAGGAGGTGGCGAAGCTCCTTAGGGCTGGCTTCGTGTCCGAGATTCAGTACCCCGGCCGGGTCTCCAACGTGGTCATGGTTAAAAAAGGAGACGGTCGATGGAGGATGTGTATCGATTTTTCCTTACTTAATAAAGCTTGTCCTAAGGACTGTTATCCTTTGCCTCGAATCGACGCGCTGGTTGACTCAGCCGTCGGTTTTTCTGTAATGAGTTTTTTAGATGTTTTTTAAGGATACCATCAAATCAGGATGCACCCCCCGGACATCAAGCATGTCTCGTTCATCACGGGGGACGGATACTATTGTTACAAGATGATGCCCTTCGGGCTGAAGAATGCAGGGGCAACCTACCAGAAATTGATGGATAGGGTCTTCAAGGAGCAGAAGGGGAGGAATCTGGAGGTGTATGTGGATGACCTCATGATCAAAAGTCGGGATGTGGACTCCCACCTCCGGGACCTGGAGGAGACCTTTGACACCCTGCGCAAATACAAAATGCGGTTGAATCCCCTAAAATGTATCTTTGGGGCCGGCAGGGGAAAGTTCTTGGTGCACCTCCTCACCCCCGCGGGGGTCGAGCCGAATCCTGATAAGGTTAAAGCTATCTTGGAGCTAGCGTCGCCACGAAATGCTAAGGAGGTCCAACGGTTGACAGGGAAGCTAGCAGGGCTGAGTAGGTTCCTCTCCCGGGCAGGAGAGAAGTGCTCCCCCTTCTCCAAAATGCTGAGGGGTGGTCAGAGGTTTGAATGGACCAAGGAGTGCGAGGAGGCGTTCCAGGCCATCAAGGTGCAATTGACTCAGGCTCCGCTGCTCCAAGGGCTGAAGGAGGCAGAGGACCTGTTCTTATATCTCAGGGTCGGGGCGGAGGCCTTGAGCTCCGTCTTAGTTCGCAAAGAAGGGAAGAAGCAGCTCCCCATTTATTACGTGAGCCGGGTCCTGAGGAAGGCCGAGCTCCGGTACCCGATTTTGGAGAAGCTAGCCTTCGCCCTGATCATCTCCACCCGGAGGCTGCGACCCTATTTCCATGCACACTCAATCCGAGTAGTGACTGACCATCCCCTCCACAACAACTTTGAGGGGGTGGAGCATTCAGGTAGGCTGGACAAGTGGTCGGTGGAGTTGAGTGAATTCGACATCTCCTTCATTCCGCGCCTATCGATCAAGGCTCAAGCGATGGCCGATTTCTTGGCGGACTATGTGATTGAAGTGGCAGAGGAAGAGCTCACTTGTCCGGCTCCTTGGAAGGTGAAGGTGGATGGTGCCTCGGGGAGGCATTCCCTGGGAGTGGGGGTGATTTTGGAGAGCCCACAAGGAACTAGAATTGATCAGATGGTGGTGGTGCACTTCCCCATCACCAACAATCAAGCCGAGTATGAGGCCGTGATAGCAGGGCTGCGGCTGGCCAGGGAGCTCGGGGTGTTGGACGTGGAGGTCCTTACCGACTCCATGGTGGTAGCCTCCCAAGTCAACGGAGAGTTCGAGGCAAGGGAGCCCACCCTGCGATTATACTTGGCCAAAGTGAAGGGGGTCATAGGCACTTTCCAAACCTTCTCCATCCGACATGTGCCCAGGGAAGAGAATGAACAAGTGGACCAGTTAGCAAAGCATGGTCCCCAGGTGGGCGGTACCATCACCGACCTGTTCCGCCCCTCCATCGAAGAGGGGGGGCTCATGCAGATTGATCAACAAACCTCGTGGATGGACCCAGTTGTGGCTTTCCTCTCCACGGGAGAGTATCCGGAGGGGGATGATAAGAAGAAGCTAAGGCATAAGTCGGCGTACTACCTCCTCCAGGACGGGCATCTGTACAGGAAGACACTCTCAGCGATGTTGGATCGTTGTGTGGCTTAGGGAGAGGTGCAGAGAATCTTGGAGGAAGTCCACTGCGGAGAGTGTGGGAGTCACTCCGGGAGCCGGACCTTGGAGGGAAGAATCGTCAGGCAAGGGTACTTCTGGCCCACCCTGGGCCATAATGCGACGGAATTCGCAAGTAGATGCCACAAGTGCCATCTATTCGCCCCCCTCCAGCTACAGCCGGCCCAACGACTCAGAAGTATCACGGCCCCCTGGCCCTTCACCATTTGACGAATGGATTTGGTTGGACCATTCCCCAGGCCAGTAGGCAGAGGAGGTTCCTCCTAGTAATGATCGACTACTTCTCCAAGCGGTTGGAGGTGAAGGCGCTGGCCAAGTTGACCTCCCAAGTTATCAAGAACTTTGTTTGTGGTGAGATCATCTGCCGCCATGGGCTGCCCCAGGCCATCGTCACAGAAAAAGGGCCCCAGTTCTCCAGCGCCGAATTCACCAGCTTCTGCGAGCAGCTGGGAATAGACCTCCGGTTCGCCTCAATCCATCACCCCAGAAGCAACAGGCAGGTGGAGGCCGCAAACAAGATCATCGTCAACCTCCTCAAGAAGGAGGTGGAGAATTTGAAGGGGAGCTAGGTGGAGCACCTTCCCGCGGTTCTTTGGGCCCTAAGATCCACCCCCAACATGGCTACTGGAGAGACCCCCTTCAAGCTCTGCCATGGGTACGAGGCAGTGCTCCCCGTGGAATTTGAATTCCAAACACCTCGAGTCGTTGCGGCCAAAGAAGGCCGAGAGGAATGGCAAGTGGAGAACGAGGAGGAGCTGAGGCTCTCCCTTGAAATGGTAGAAGAGCTGAGGGACTTTTCCGCTATCCGACAGGAGGAGGTGAAAAGAAGAATGGCCAAGTACTTTGACAAGCATGTCAGGGTCAAGCAGTTCGTGGAAGGGGACTTGGTGCTGAAGAAGGTGGATGCCGCAGGGAGGTCTGGAGCCGTAGGGAAGCTCAACCCTAGCTGGGAAGTACCGTTTATTATAAAGGAAGCTTTGAAGTCAGGAGGCTACCGACTCCGAAATGTAGAGGGCGAGACCCTGAGTCTCACCTAGAGTGGTGACGACCTAAAACATTTTTTCCCCTGAAGCATGTAAGCGACAATTTGATTATAATAAATTTCTTCAACACTTCAGTACTGTCATAGCTAGCTTGCGTAGGGAAATGGAATGTGTTTGGACCCCGATCAGATCCCACTGTCAGGCTCGCACCTAGCTGGCAGGGCAGGAAGTCACTCGGTGTCATCCTTGACCTCGAGCAGATCCCGCTGTCAGGCTCTCGCCTAGCTGACACGGTCGGAAGTCACTCGATGGATGTGTGTTTGGACCTCGAGCAGATCCCACTGTCAGGCCCTCACCTACCTGACAGGGCCAGAAGTCACTCAATGGATGTGTGTTTAGACCCCGAGCAGATCCCGCTGCCAGGCTCCCACCTAGCTGGCAGGGCCGGAAGTCACTCGGTGTCATCCTTGACCTCGATCAGATCCTGATGTCAGGATCTCACCTAGCTGACAAGGCCGGAAGTCACTCGATGGATGTGTGTCTGGACCCCGAGCAGATCATGCTGCCAGACTCTCACCTAGCTGGCAGGGCCGGAAGTCACTCGGTGTCATCCTCGACCTCGAGTAGATCCCGCTATCAGGCTCTCACCTAGCTGACAGGGCCGGAAGTCACTCGATGGTGTCGGCCTCGAGATCGCCAGATAAAGATCAAGAAGTCTCAAAGTGCCAGGAAGCAAGGGGAAAGGGGTCCTGTAGAGGCGATCTCGGGCTTAGCTAGCCCAGCTCGGCATCAGCAAGAGGACTCTGCATAGGCAAGTTTGGACTCGTCAATCCTGGCTCAGCATCGGCGAGTAGGTGGCGAACCCGAGCCTCGCCAAAGGAAGGCGAGCCAGGCCAGGGCACTTCACCCCCTCGCATGTTCCACTTAGAATATTTCTTCTTTTTTTTGAGTTCAACCTGGAGGGCTAGCGGGCGAGTTAAGATGGCGTGACAAGGGCGGAGAGCACCCCGCTCCCGAATCGCCTGGGGCTCGGTGAGCACTCAAAATGTACTCACTCGCGGGCGCGTACACATGACTACCCTACTCGCGGAACCTGTCTATGCGAGGTCGCCAGGGGAGGCACTCGCGGATATATACAGCACAACAAGGAAAGTACAAAAAAAGGAGAGAAAAATGACACGGGTATGGTCAAAATCTTTCATTCATTAAGTAAATGCTTACAAAATGTTTACAGGGAGCTCGCCTCGGCGAGTAAACAAAAGGAAAAAAGAAAAAAAAAAGAAAGTGCAAGCAATCATCAAAGGCCTCACCCCCCCCCCCCCCCCCCCCGCCGGATTGGCTCACGCCTTCACCCGACGGATCCTGGAAGCTCTTCGCGAACATCGCGTCCAAGCTGTCTTCCTTCTCGCTTGGCGGCGTTGTCGGGAACAGGCTCGGCATCAGGTCCCGGGCCGAGATCCCCTCGCATCCCTCCACCAGAACCCCCGAGTCCTTCATCATTTGGAGGGTGCACTCGGCGGCTTAGATGGAGTTGATCCGCAGTCTCTCGGCGAGGTCGGCCTCGCCAAAGATCCGCGGGCTCTTGTAGGGGAGGGTAAGGTCGAGGTCGTGGGGCGGGAAAAAGATCTCCGCCTGACAACGGACCTCGATGAGGAGGTGTTGATTCTCCCCCTTCAGCTTCGTGTTCGCGCCCTCCAGCTCGGCCAGGCGTGCGCTCAGCTGGTAGATCTCCTCCCCCTGCTCGGCATTGCGAGCCTGAAGCTCCCCTGCAGCCTTGACATCCTGATAAAGAAGAAACTCAGTCTGGCATCATCACAAAATATTCTAAGTAAAAGAGAAGAGTAATGCTTGACACTTACCAGCCCGCCGGCGGCTTGGGCGAGTAGACCCTCCGCTATGCCGAGCTGCCTCGCCTGGTCGGTGACCTTATCCTTGGAGATGTCACGAGCCTGCTCAGCCTTTTCGAGTTGGTGGCTGAGGGCAAAGCTACGGCGTGCCAGCATGTGATGCAGCTCCATGGTCCGCAGGTGGGACTGCAGGCCCTCATGGCCGAGCTGCCGGAGTGTCATCTTCTTGTAGGCCTCGGCATCCTCCCGCCCATATAGGCCGAAGCCGAGTGCATAGGCGTGACCGGTGGCGGGCTCGCGGTCGTGCCAGGAGGGGTGCAGGGTGGAGATGGAGACTCGATGAGCGAGCTCATCCCATTGCACCATGGGCTTGCCCGCCGAGTCCTTCCACCGTCCGCCGAAGCTGAAGAGGGGGTGTTGCTTCGGCGGCACGCGCTCGCGGGTGTCCCTCTTCACTGATGGAGGAGGGGAAGTCGCCGCCGTGGAAGAGGGGCCCTCGCCACATTTTCGGCCCTTGCTAGTGATCTCCTTCAGCGGGCTCTCCGGCGACGCGTCGGGAGGGGTCTCCGATGAGCTGATGTACTTGGGGCTGGGCTGTTGTTGTTGTTGTTGTCCCCGCGGAGCCAGCAGGGCAATCCACATCTTCTTTAAATGTCGCTGGCGGAGTGGCGGGTTCGACCCCGTGTCCTCAGGTCGCCTCTTGCTGGAAGAGGGTTGATAGAGGGCCTCCTCATCTCGGCAGGCCGCCGCCGCCGCCTTCTCGCGAGCGAGAGGGTCAGTATGAAGCCCCGAATCTGCGAACGGCGGGTTCACGGGGAGTATTCGCTCCCCTACAAGAAAATGCTTGGAAAAGATTATAAAAAGTGCAGCAACAATATGGCGAGCTCGGCGATCGGGCGAGCTCAGCAGATGGGGAAAGAACCATACCTTCTCCAGGAAGAACGGGGGAGAGCGCGTCGAGGCCCCTTCGCAGGAAGGTGACTTCGAAGTCTTTGTGGAGGAAGTACTTGTGGAGCTCTACGTCGTTGTCGGACACGGCCGGCGGGCGGTACACCTCCTCGCCTTTTTGCTGAGGCGAGTAGGGGATGTTGCCAAGATCGCCCTTGATGAAGGCGATCTAGGTCATCCAGGTGTGGTGTTTGTTCGCGATCTCGCGAACCTTGATCAGCGAGTCGCAGAAGTAGGCGACCCCATCCGGCGTCGCATTGTAGGAAAAGAGTTTCCTGAACACGGTCATGTTGAACTCAATCCTCTCCCGCCGGAGGTAACTCGCGAACGCCACCATCATCGCGATGCCGTTGGAGTTTAGCTGCGCGGGGACGGCTCCGTAATACTTCAGGATCTGCCCGATCTCTGGCCAGAGAGGAAGGTGCAACCCCATCTCGAAGTGCAAGATGGGAAAGGCGAGCTCATCCTCATAGAAGGTGTTGATAGCCTCGCCCTGCCTCGGCCTGCGTGCTTCAAAGCCCGGCGGCACACGCTCCGCCACAAACTCAGCGAGCTCCTCCTCGCTAGTGTGCCCCTCGAATAAGCAGTAATCCGTGAAGTGCTGCACGCACTTGGAGCGGCCTTCGGCATCCGGGTTGGTCTTGCCCATGATCGCGAAGGAACGAGCTCGGCAATAGCAAAAGGGGAAAGAAGCACGGAAAGGAAGAGAAAGCAATAAAGGCACAGTACGGGGTAGGTGAGGGGGGGGCTATTTATAGGAAAAGAAATTTGGGGCAGGCTGTCCAATCAACTCAGTTCGCCGCCCTAGCTCGCCACCCCAACTCGCCACCCCAGCTCGCCGACTTCCGGCGCATCCCAACCAACTCTAAGTCAAACATTGCATCATTTTATTTGAATAACATGATCGAGAATATTCTAAAAAGTTACTTATTACAAAAACAAAGTTTTGGAATAAAAAAGTAGGGCGCGCGAGCAGGGAGAGCATCGGGATACGAGTACCGGTCGGCTCGGCAAAGGAGCCGCTCACTTACCTACCCCGGTCTCGCGACCCCCGCCCCCCAGACTGCCGCGCGCGGAGCAGCTCGTAGATCCTGCCCGAATTTCTCTGCGCCACCGAGAGGCCATCGTCTATCTCGTCCAGGAGCTGGGAGGGGGACATCAGCTCGCCAGACCGGACACTTCGCACCTCGTCCGTGAGGCGCGCGTAGTCGCGCTGCAGCGTCCCGTTGACCTCTTGCACCTCGCGCAGCCCGCACACCAGCTTCTTGAGCAGCTTGACCTCCCTCCTCATCAGCTCGCCTTGATCCACCTCAGGACCCAGGTAAGAGTCCAGCGAGCTTGGGGAGGGGAGGGGAGAGTAGTGAGCTGCCGGCGAGGATTCCTCGGCAGCAGATTGGCTTGGGGGAGCTGTGAAGACAAGTGTCAGCGAGAAGAGAAACGCAGAAAAAACTCATGGGGCAAGAAGTCAAGCAAGATTGACCTGACGAGCTCGGCAGCCCAACGGAGATGTGGGGAGGTATGAACCTCAGATCCTTCCCGCGACCTGGGCCGCGAACTCCCGGCGAGAGGAGCTCGAATCCAGGGGTGGGGATGGTTCCCAGACCCGCCCCCGCAGCCACGTCAGTTTGGCGAGGAGGGGAGGCGCGCACTGGCGAGCTCGGCCTCTGCGAGCTCACTGGTAGGATCCCAAAAAGAAGAGGCGGGTCCTGGGGACGGTTGTCCGGTGCCATGAACCACGAGTCGGCAAGAGCGGTCTCGCCTCGCAGTGAGGGCTCTCGCGGCGCGACGCCCCCGCCATCAGGATGGCCGTCCGGGTCATCGCCGACGATGACGACCTCTATATACTTCTCATGAATCGTCCGGGTGGAGGAGCCGGTCTCGCGCTCCAGGGTAGCCCTCAGGTCTTGGTAGAGGTGCTCAGCTGCCTGGGGGAATGACTTTGACCTCTTAGAGCTGGGCTCAGCAGAGTCGATTTGGGGAGCTTTAGCAGGAACCGCCGTCAGGGCGGCTACGCGAGCTGCGGAGGCTTGGCGAGCTCGGTCTATGCACTCTTGGATCTCCTTGGGAAGAGGCATCTTGGCAGGGTTAAAGCAAAGGGAATGGCAAGAGTCAGGCAGGTAGGCAGGTGCACATATATATAGCCGCAGGTGGCCCCCACCCAAAGATTCCCTCCAACACGCCAACCCGCGCTCGCCGCACACTTGGGGCTGGATGTTTCTTTCCGAGCTTTGTCAAGCTCAAAAAGAGCGGGGATTGTGTACAACGTCGTGTGCGGCGAGCAAGGTCTCCAGGGACTAGGCAGATCGGGCTAAGAGCAGTAGGCAAGCTCGGTAGTGGAGAGGCTGACCCCGAGATCGGCATTCGTCGACCAGAGATCGGCGATCGGCGGACAGAGACCGGCATTCGTCGGCCGGAGACCGGTGTTTGCCGACCCCGAGCTCGGCATTCGCCGAGCTAGTCCCAGCTTGCGTCCTCACAGTGGAACTCGGCAGCAGTAGGCGAGCAAGGCCTACCGAGGTGATTAAAGCTCCCCAGCTCGCCTGGATGAATGAGGTACTTTTTACTGTTTTGCCCCCGCTGGTCTGCCTATAGCCCTTCAAAACAGCGGAGTTTGGCTGTTGGCAGACCCAACCAAGGGTTTTCTGGTAATTTCAGATCAGTTTTTTTGGTTATTGGCAGTCCGAATTCCAAAAACTATAAATAATACCCAAGGGGTACCCCAGAAAGCATGCTTCTTGTGCCTTCCTGTTCCAGTTCTCAAGTGCTTTCTGAGGGTACCTTAGCTCGGCTTCTGGCTAAGGAGGGGAAGCGCTCTGAGATCTTCCGGGTTTGTGGTGGGACCTCCCCGCCGATCCCTTGGGTCGGTTTTTCTCCTTGTTTTCCTTATTGTTTTACTTGCAGGAGTAAAGTAGGCGCGAGACCACCCCTTCCCCATGGGCGAACTCCACAGGAGACCGATTTTCGGTTTCAACAAAAATGTTTTCAAGATACTCTATTCACCCCCCCCCCCTCTAGAGTATATCAGGTCTAACCCTCCCTTTCAATTGGTATCAGAGCAGTGTTCCTTTGGCTGTACAAACAAACCCTTGAGCCAAAAGATCATGTGTTATATCTAATATTTTATTTCTCTTAGGATTATTGTAGCAGCATAGCATAAAATAAGGATTATGCAAGCATCAGACCTCTAGTGTGCAACTTAAATAAGTTTGCCATCTGGAAGGCAAGAATTAAACTTTTTATGAATTACATTGATGAGGACATCTACAATTTTATTTTGACAGGTCCTCCTCAACCAACTGCATCTACTTCAATATTAGGCACACATGCTGTTCCACCACCTGATTGGACTGATGCTCATAAGAAGGCCAAGACTGCTGATGCAAAGGCCATGAATATTCTGGCTCAGACTATGTCTGATGACATCTTCTAGAAGGTGGTTGAATGCACATCAGCCAAGGCTATTTGGAACTCTCTCAACCAGACGGTAGTTGGTTCTACTGATGAGACGAAAGATAGAAGATCAACTCTCATCTCCCAATATGAGAACTTCAAGAAGGATGAGTCAGAATCTATTGTATACATGTACAACAGATTGAGCTCAATAATCAATGAGCTGAAGACTTTAGACTAGGACATCACTCTTACTGATGTGAATGATAAGATCCTCATGTACTTCACAAGCTCATGGGATTCCAGGATCTGGCCAATCAAGGAGGCCAAGAGCTTAAATGAGATTTCCATAGAATCTCTATTGGGAAAGCTCAAATCTTATGAGCAGCTGATAAAGTCTAAAGACGCTGCAGAACAAAGGACTCCTCCACCAGCAAGAAATGAGCAAAATATAGCATTCAAGGCTGCTAAAAAGACAGAAGCCTCAACAGTTAATGAGTAACTAATGAGTCTCTTTGCCAAGAGATTCTACAAAATGACAAGAAAAGACTTCAGGAGAAAATCATCCAGGCAGGATGATAAGCCCAGGTATGATAAAACTCCCACAAAAGAAATAGTGTGTTTTAAGTGCAGGAAACCTGGACATTTTATCTCAAAATGTACAGAGAATCAGAAGAAAGAAAGAAGAAAAGAGAACTCCAGAAGACAACAATACAATAGACCTTCCTGTAACAAATAGAAAAGAAAGGAGAAGGTCTTTGTTGCTGAGACCTAGAGTGACATAAAAGATGAATCCACATCTTCCAATTCTAGTGAAGAGGAAGAAGAGACAAAGGCCAGGGAAGTCTGCCTCATGGCCATCAATGCCTCTAGCAGCCCATCAGGTGATGAAAAAGAATCTGCTAATGAAGAAGCTTCAGAATTAGAAGCTGATCAGGTACTATCATCATTTGATTATAATTATGATAGTTTTAAAATTGAATTTAAAACCATGTGTATAGACTTAATTAACTCTGAAAAGGAAATCAAAATGCATAGGGAAAGACTATCTAATCAAGAGAATTTGATTTCTGAAAATACTAAGTTAAAATATGAACTAACCCTAGCAAGTTAACAAATTATATCTTTAAAATCTGAACTGACTGGGCAATAAAACTTGAAGAATCCTTGAATGGGAGAAGCATCAAGTTAATGGACATCACTAGCACAGTGAATGCCAGACTTAATGGCAAGCTGGGCTTGGGTGCTTCATCAAGCCTACCCCCACTCATTCAAAAAACATATTGACCACCCTAATAAAATTTGTTTCTAAAAAGGGTAAGGAGAAAGTAGAAGATAACAATCTTAATCAAACTGAAATTACACACAAGAATAAGAAAAGAAGAAAGAATAAGAAAAATAATAACCAAAACAATGTTCAGTAGTTTTCATCAAACTACGATCGACGAAACATGTACAGTTCGTCGAACTCTGAACGACAAACTCCGAACGCCAACTATAATAAAAGTTATTCTTCGATCCATGAACGACGAAACTAGTCCAGTTCATCGACCAGAGATCGACGATATTGGTGCCCTGAGAATGAATACATTCATTCTTCGAGTAGAGATCGAAGATCTTATCCAAATTCGTCGAACTCAGGTCGACGAATGTACCAGAGTTCGTCGATCCTAGATCAATCTTACAGAAACTTCAACTCTCATAGAAAGTTTTATAATCAACTCAATCAACCTAGGGCAAATATTAACCCATTCAACCAATGGATAATTACTCCTAGAAGATTTCACCCCTTAGGGTATAAAAGCCAGCCTGAATATTCTTACATTTCAAGTTTTTCTTATGAAAAGAAACAAGGACCCAAGGTGATTTCGGTCAAGAACATCTAAATTATTTCCTTGCAGGTGAAGAACTATCCTATCAGTAATAATAAGTGGTATCTTAATAGTGGGTGCTCAAAGCACAAGATTGGATGCAAGGATAGCCTAATCAATTTCAAGGCAAGGCTGGGTCCAAGAGTGATCTTTGGAGATTCCAGCTTTGGACAAACTGAAGGCTATGGAGACTTCAATAGTGGAGCTGCCACTTTCAAAAAAGTGGTATATGTAAATGGTATCAATCATAACCTAATATCCAAAAGTCAGTTATGTGATGCAGGTTATCAGGTTTCCTTTACTAATTCCAAATGTATTATTTCTTCAAATAACCAAACTGTTTTAATAGGTTGTAGACAAGGAACATATACCTAGTAAACTTTAACTCTGTTAATTCAGAACTATGCTTATTCAATCAAGTTAGTAATAATAATATTCTTTGCCATAAGATACTAGGTCTTGTTAACCTTAAGAACATCTCTAAGCTATCTAGGGACAACCTTGTCAGAGGATTGACTTCTGGCCCCTACAAGAAGGAAAGCCTATGCAAGGCTTGTCAAGAAGGCAAGCAAAATAAAAATAGCTTTAAGTCAATTAATAAGAGTGACTCACCTAAGATTCTGTACTTGCTACATATGTATCTCTTTGGACCCATTGTTGTACAAAGCTTAGGAGGGAAGTCTTACACTCTAGTTATTGTATATGACTTCTCTAGATTCTCTTGGGTGTTCTTCTTGAGAAACACGTCAGATAACTTTAAAGTCCTTACGGACTTTCTTAAGAGCATATGGATTGAGTATTCTACTTCAGTTGCATTAATCAGAAGTGATCATGGTACTAAGTTTGAATCTCTTCCCATGCAAAGATTCTGTGAGGAGGAATGTATCAGACATTGTTTCTCTGCTCCAAGAACTCCTCAACAAAATGGGGTAGCAGAAAGAAAAAAACAGAACCCTCATTGAATCTATAGGAACATTGCTTGTAGATGCACACATGCCCCTATCCTTTTGGGCAGAGGCTGTGAGCACAGCAAACTATGTGCTGAATAGAAGTTTGATACACAAACTTAAGGATAAGACCCCCTATGAATTACTCAAAAGGAAGAAACCAAAAATTGATTACTTTAGAACTTTTAGGTGTAGATGTTTCATTCATAACAATAACAAGAAACACATTAGAAAATTTGAAGCTAAAGCTACAGAGGGAATTTTTTTTGGATATTTCCAAGTTAGCAAGGCTTATAGGGTTTTCAATAAATCATCCCTAAAAATGGAAAATCTGTACGTATTTCTTTTGATGAAGCTAACATGTATTATAAGGAGGACTCTTCTACCTCTGATATTTTGCAGGTACCTCACTTGTGTGAGAAATTGGGTGAGTTGAACCTTACACAAGAGGTTATATCACCTCCTCATCCACAAGTTGATGAATATAGTGCAGAAGAATTTTTGGAAGTGGAACTTCCTTCAACAACAGAAATTATTCCACAAGAGGAATTAACTCCAAATACTGTTGCTGAATAAACTCCACCCACTGACCTTGTCACACTAAGGGATCACCCTAGATCTCTAGTGATTAGGCACATGTCAGTAGGTGTACAGAGAAGGAATCAACTCAACCAAGATGTGATACATGCCTTTTTCATCTCCCAAGTTGAGCTTCAATAAATAAATGATGCAGAACAAGATTCCCACTGGATTATTGCAATGCAAGATGAGCTCAATCAATTTGAGAGATGCAGAGTTCGGGACTTGGTTCAAAGGCCCAAAGGCTATCCAGTAATTGGAACCAAGTGGGTATTCAGAAACAAACTTGATGCCCATGGTGTAATTGTGAGAAATAAGGCTAAGCTTGTTGCTCAAGGCTATAGACAAGAAGAAGGCATTGACTATGATCAAACCTTTGCTCCTATTGCAAGGCTAGAAGCAATCAGGATTTTTCTTGCATATGCTGACAACAAGAATTTTAAAGTCTATCAAATGGAGGTCAAGAGTGTCGTTATGAATGGAGAACTTAAAGAAGAGATTTATGTTGAACAACCTCCAGGTTTCATCTATCCAACTTATCTTTCATATGTCTTTAGATTGCATAAATCTCTTTATGGTTTAAATCAAGCTCCAAGATCTTGGTATGAGACCTTAGCTAGCTTCTTGATATAGCATAAATTTACTAGAGGCATTGTAGATAGGACATTTTTCACTAGGCACCATAAGGATCAAATATTATTAGTATAAATTTATATATATGACTTTATATTTGGTTCAACATATTCAAAACTATGCAAATAGTTCTCTGACCTCATGCATTCAAAGTTTGAAATTAGTAGCATGGGTGAGCTCTCCTACTTCCTTGGTCTCCAGGTGAAGCAGCTACCTGATGACATCTTCATATCCCAGGCTAAGTATGCTAAGGAGCACATTAAAAAAGTTTGGGATGGCTGATGCCTCAACAAAGAAAACACCCATGGCCACTAATGCTATAATAGACTCTGATGAGCATGGGAAACCTGTTGATCAGAAATTATATAGGGGCATTGTTGGATCCCTATTATAACTTACATCAAGCAGACCTTACATAATTTTTGCTACATGTCTTTGTGCTAGGTTCCAAGTGAACCCTAAAGAATCTCATCTAGTTTTCTTAAAAAGAATTTAGAGGTATATAAAGAGTTGTCCTAGTCTAGGACTCTGGTATCCTACTAAGTCAGAGTTTGAGTTAACTGGATACTCAGATGCTGACTTTGCTGGATGCAGACTAGACAGAAAAAGTACCTCAGGAATATGCCAGTTCCTTGGTATGAGATTAGTCTCATGATTTAGCAAGAAGCAGTCATATGTGTCTACATCAACTACTGAAGTAGAATATATAGTTGTTGGCAGTTGTTGTTCCCAGATGGTATGGATTCAGAACCAACTCCTGGGATATGGGTTCAACTTAAATAATTCAACTCTATTATGTGACGACAAAAGTGCTATATCCATAGCAAAAAATCCAGTTCATCACAGTAGGACCAAGCATATAGACATTAGACATCATTTCATAAGAGAATGTGTAGACAAAAATAAAATTAATCTTGTTTATATCTACACTGATTTACAAATGGCAGATATCTTCACCAAACCTTTGGATGAGAGGAATCATCTATTCTTCATAAATCAGCTTGGTATGATAAATGGAGAAGACTTAATTTGATTTTTGTCTATGCTCGATGAATTTTTCAAAGTTTGTCGAACGGAGATCGACGAACAGAGAAAAGTTTTAGAGAAATCGTCGAACGGAGTTCGACGAACTCACTGTGGGTGAAGCTATTTTAGTCGGACGGAGATCGCCGAATTTGCTTCAGAAAACTTTCGTCGAACGGAGCTTGACGAAATGCTTTCACATCTTCTGACAGAGATCAACGAATTCTTTTGACCATCAAATATTTCGTCAACCTCAGCTAGAAGAATTTTTAATTTCTTGCCGAATGAAGTTTGTCGATTCATATTCTGAAAAATAAACCTTATATCTAGGTTTTTCTTCAACCTCCATCCCATGCTTCCAGTTCCCTTTGCACTTGATCTCTGTTTTTCTCTTGCAGGTGTATTCATGGAGATTCCAGCAAGTGCTCTCTCTTCCATGAAATTTGATATGGGCTTTGACATCAATTTCAACTCATTCTAGTTCTCTGATGCCATCTTCATCGAAATCCTGAAGTTGTTTGAAGAACAGCATCTGAGACAGTTCTTGACAATGAGGATCAAGATAGCGATGAGTAAGGTCAAAGAATGGGTGCATACATCTACAACTCCAACAGAAGATAATATGGCTGGATTAATTTCTAGTAATCCAGTTACCCTGTCCCCTTCCGTAGTAACCAACATTTTCGGTATGTTAAATGGTGAAGACAAAATTGAAATGGACTCTGAGGAGTATGCTAATATGCTCACCAAGATGGGTTACTCTGGCGACAAACTTAATAAACTGCTGAAGAAGAACTTTTCTCCTGAGTACAAGTTTTTGGCTGACGTAGTCGGCAAAGTGCTACTGGGCAAACACATAGCCCACGACTACATAACTAGGCACCCGTTCATGGTGATGAGTGCTCTGGTAGAGAAGAAAGCAGCAAATTGGGGAAAGCTGTTGTTTGATTTGATTAAAAAGAAAACAACAAGAAAGAGGTCTGCTTTGGCAGAATTCTGGGGATATTTCTGCAGGAGAAAGCACAAGGACATCTGGTTACTACACCTGTTGATGCACGAAAACGGACAGGGAGTCAGGCACCACCAGCTAACGGTTTGAACACCGGGGAATAGGGGAGGAAAGGAGAAGACTGTCGACCAATCGGTTACTAGCGGTAGCGGCTAAAGGACCGTAAAAGGGGGGCCGCTGGCAGCGGCAACAGCAGAGTTCGCCCGCCGCGGCTTAAATGCCACTCTTGCGGCGGGCTTTCCTTTTCTTAAAATCAGAAACAGTTACCCGAAAGGGAAAAGAGGAAGCCGGCCGGACTACAAGCCGCAAAACACTATACTTGAGACCGCAGCTCTTAACAGGCGAGCTCCTGGATCCCAGTCAGCGTGTCTTGGGGAGTGCACCCTCCCCCTATTTATAGGCTCGGGGGCCTGCCCAAGCGGGCGGGTCTAAAGTTACCGGCTGCCCGGGGTATAGGAGAATCGGGCAGAGGTGAGGGGAAGCAAAAGAGAAAGAAACAAGAAAGGAAGGAAGCCGCGCGGCCTGGCGGATTCCTCCTGGCGTGCTGAAGGCTGGGTCCTGGAGCCTTGTCGCTGAGCAGGGTCGCCGTTGGCAGCGGCCTGGCATGGAGACCTCCGGGGTTGGGAGGCTTGGCGGCTTGAATACTCAGGCCGCCCGGTCTGGAAAACTGCGCGGACAGGTCGCGGATTCCAGGCTTATCATAATCCCCGCATATTTTTAAGTTTCCAAAAAACATCGAAAATGTAGAACTAAGCTGGAGACCGCGACTACCTCATCGTCGTCTATAAAATCCCCTGGCCCTTGTCATTCTTCAAGATCCCTGCCGAGCCACGGGTCGCTACTCGCCACTTGCGGTCATCATTTTGCAAGCCGACACGATCTTTCACAAGATGGATGTTATGTCTTCAATGTTAGCCCGCAACAAAAAACCGCCAGAAAAGAAGCAAAGCCGGAGCGAGAACTCGGATGATTCTGCCCGGCAGCCTGCCAAGAAGATTGAGAAGCCAGAGACTTCAGCGTCTTCTGGACCTGAAAAGAGGCCGAAAGAGACCGTCGGCGGATCATCGCAGGCCGCAGTAGATCCCAAAGCGATTTCAAAGACTGCTCCATCACAAACCGGAATTGCCAAATCCTTCGACCTGACTTTCTCTCCATCAGGAGAACCACTGCTAAAAATCGGTGGGACGGAGGAGAAAAGTGTTGAATCTGGGAAACCGTCCGAATTGCAGGACAAGGTCGACGTAATCGTTGTGGACGACAACGAGCCGGAGAAGGCGCTGGAGACCGAACAGATTTTGGGCGAACATCGCAAGCGGACTGAAAAGGTGTTCGGTTCCTTGAAACGGCAGAAGGATAGGCGCGAAACCCTTGAAGAAAGGATGAAGAGGAAGATGAGGAAGTTGCACGCCAGTAACCGGAATATTTTCGAAAAGACCGGCGCAGACAGTCTTCAACACAGGCGGCACGAGAAGGAGGTACCCGAGAACCCGCCCATACTAGATTACAAGCCGAGCGAACTGGAGAGTACGCACGCGGTTAGCGACTCGCTCAGCGAGCTCCTGAAGGGCATGGAGGCCCTCCAGCGGCAAGACGCGCTGTTGTCGACACCAGCGGCCTCTGAGGAGGTTGACCGCCCCGATATCCAGGTTATTGGGGAGAAGCCTGACGAACCGGCTTCCGCGGCTTCTGAAGGAGCCGAGAAACTGAAGCTTCGCGAGAAGATGGAGGAGATGAAGAAACTGATCGCCGAGAAGCCGGTGGAGACCACACTTCCATTGCTGCAAGGTAAACACCGGGACGTTAGGTGAATTATTAAATTCTACAAGTCGCGGTCAAGGAAGAAGGGGGCGAATATAATATTAAATCCGCCGGCCAGCTTTTTCCTGACTGAAAGATATGGTACCTAAACACCTAGAGGAGGGGGGGTGAATAGGTGACCTAAACCTTTTTTAAAACTTTGTTGGCAGCACAACAATTATTTCACAGATTACTACAGCTAACAACAATTACAGAAATCAAACAATTAATCCACAGCACAGCACAGCACACCACAGCAAACACACTAATTTATAGTGGTTCCCCAATCTTTGGGTACATCCACTTTCCCCCTTCGCCTATCTAGCAGTGTACTAGATTCGGCCAAACTTCTCCACTAACTCAGAACCAAACTAGGTTCCTACCTCAGGCCCAAAGCCTTACACTCAGCCAAAAGGCCTACACTCAGCCACCTAGGCCTACACTCAGCCAATTAAGGCCTACACTCAGAGTTCTTCAACTCCTACACTCAGGCAACCAAGCCCTACCCTCAGCCTTTATAAAATAGGCTTACAATTCTCTCAGATCCAATGGATCCTACAATTAAAATAGAAAGTAAAATAGATAACTCTACAACTCAGAAATAGGAGAGGAGTTGAGAGATTCTTGAAGAGTTCTTGGAAGAACTCAGTTAGATCCAAACTGACTTAGCTTCCTTCAAAGCTTCTTGATTAGAACTGAATTAGTCTGAATCTTCTGCAGTTGTTCCTTGACCTCTGCTTCTTGAAATCCAGATGACTCTGAATTCTTCTTCTCAGCCTTAGTTCCAAAGACTGAATACTTAGTTGGAGCTCTCTCTCTCCAACTTCTTAGATCTGCTGATGCACAGCAAGATCTTCTTGTGTTGATCCTCAATATATCACTTTTACAAAGATCTGAACTCTCTCTGTAAAAACTTTGTCAACCACTTCTATATTACTTCAACAATCAATCTCTTAATCTCAATCCTATCTTCTGTAGACTATGAGTGCCTATTTATAGGCTTCCTTCATGGTAACCGGCTGGTCCGGTTCATAACAGACTTCTGATATCACTGACAGTTGATGTAGACCGGCTGGATCGGCAGCTGTCTTGTCAACCAGTCACTTCTTGAAATTCTTCTAACTGTCAGATAGTGTCGAGACTTTCTGTTCTTAAGTGTCGACACTTATAGGCCAAGTGTCGACACATGTTGTATAAGTGTCGACACAAGTCTACAAGGTGTCGACACAATTCCTTGTATGTCTCGACACAGTTTCTTCTGCATGTGTCGACACTGAAATTGAGTGTCGACACAAGTACTTGTACTTCATTCTGCTACTGTATTCTTCTAAGTGTCGACACAACTCCTTGGTGTCGACACAATTTTATGTGTTGAAACTGTCAAGTGTCGACACTGCTTCTTGGTGTCGACACAAGTCTTCACTTTTGTTTCTTCAGCTGAGTGTCGACACATTCCTTTAGTGTCGACACTTGTACTTAGAATATTTTGTAACTTTTCTGATCTTTGCTAAGTGTCGACACAGCTCCTTGTGTCGACTCTTTCTTCAAGTGTAGAGTCTTCAACTAAGTGTCGACACATTGTGCTGAGTGTCGACACTTTCTTCAAGTGTTGACTCCTCTGGTTGTGTGTCGACACATTGTGCTGAGTGTCGACACTTACTTCAAATACTGAGTCTTTAGCTAAGTGTCGACACATTGTGCTGGGTGTCGACACTTACTTCAAGTGCTGACTCTTCTGCATAGTGTCGACACATTGTGTTGAGTGTCGACACTTGTACTTAGATTCTGCAGACTTTTGCTGAGTGTCGACACTTACTTCAAGTGTCGACACTTTGTGGTGTTGACTCAGCTCTTCTAGGTGTCGACACTTCTGCTAAGTGTCGACACAGCTTTTCTGCATTCTTCTTCACTGAGTGTCGACACAGCTCCAAGTGTCGACACTTTCTGACTGGTGTCGACTCTTCTTCCCAGGTGTCGACACAATGACTCCAAGTGTCGACACAAGCTTTCTCAAGTGTCGACACTTTCCCTCTGGGTGTCGACACATGGACTTAGAATTTTTAGCTTCAGTCCAGTGTATTCCTAACCTGTACAAGTAACTCAAACAAACATCAAATACACTATGATGTATATCATTGAGTTAGGTGAGGCTTCTTCAAATCAGATACATTTGACCAATGTACCCAACAATCTCCCCCTATTTGGAGAAGTCATAACCCTTAGTCAATGATATACAACACTCATAATTAAAAATTATAAAATGAAGTAAACCAGATATATTACAACAGAGTTAAACTTAAACATGTAATAAAGCACACATGTATACACATTCAGCATTACAGAACAAACAAGAATTAGACACATTTATCAGAACAATCATGAAATTTGTTTAACAAAAATTGTTCATACATTTAATACATTTTCAATGATTTACACAAAAAAAACAGATTACAACATTCTTCAGTTTTAATCTTAGTCTAATTCTGCTCTGGTTCCTTAATGACTATTCCTTTTCCAGCTTGTACTTTAGCTTTCACAGCAGCAGCAGCAGCAGGCTCAACTTCAGCAATCTTCTTCCCTTTGGAGTCCTTCTTCTTCAGCCTTGATCTTTTGCCTTTCAAAATAATGATAGGGCTTAGGAAAGTACTTGCTAGGCTCCACAGCTGTAGGAGGTAGCTTTCCTAACTTAGCCTTTCTTCTATGTTGGACAATGGCTTCCTATCTACTTTCATGTTTCCTCCATTCTGCCTCTGAGAACCACTTGTTCCTCTCATGGGCATTGTCCTTGGCCGCTTTCCATGCAGTGAGAATGATGTTCCTAGAAGTAGGGCTCCACTGTTCAAAATCAGGTTTTTGTTCAGCAAGTTCCCTGAACTTCTTCTTTGATAGCCTAGTCTCTTCTTCTTTGTCCAAAGCCTCTTGCATAGCAGCTGTGATAGGTTGAACAACCTTTTCCAGAATAATATTAGGCTTACCAGCAGTTGGACTATACATTGTGCTTATATCTGCATGAATCATTTCAAAATCTGGAGGTGGATAGATTACATCAGCCACTGCCTGTTGCTCACCTCCAAGATATGTTCCTTGAATACCAGATTCAGCTACTTCATTGTCATCACACAGGGGAGGATATCCAAGTGTAGCCCTGATGAATTTGAAATCCATTTGGCATGCTCAGAACTGGCCTTGACTAACACTCTCTCCCCCTTTATGACTTCTTGGGCTACATGATCTCTCACATCATCTTTCTGGAACCTGATTTGGCTATCCAAATACCTTATGCCCTCTTTAAAGAAAGGTCTTAGCTTGGTAAGCTGTTCAGAAATGACCTTCTGTGAGTCCTTGATGGCAGTCTTGACAGCAGTTAGTTCAGCTTGAAAGAGTTTATCAAAATCAGCTTTGGCAGCAGCAGAGGAGGTTGATGGTTCATCAGACTTTTCTTGAGTTCAGTGACTATGGCATTGTGAGATGCAGTCAAGTTATCATTCATCCTGAGTTGATTCTCCAGCACATAGCCTTGCTTTAGTGCTATATCTTCTACTTTCTCTTTGATTGTTTCTTGATGTTTAGCCAGAAGACCTACTGCATTTCCACCCTTGTGGAAGCATTCATTCATTTCCTTCTTATTCAGGTTCATTTCAAACCTTATTGATTTGATATCTTGAGCTAGATCAAATTGTAGAGATTTTTGGCCCTCATCAATATATTTCTCTATGGCCCTTCTTTGCTCATCCAGCTTTACTTGCATTGCCAACCATTAGGCTACTGTAATCAGTTGATGGAGCTTGTTGGACCAGTGAGTGTTGAGCAACAGTTTGGAGAGCCTTCTTGTAGCTCTGGCTTCTTCTTTTGAAAACAAAAAATTGCTTTTTCTTAGCTTGCTCAGCTTCATCATCTTCAGATTCTGATGTACTGGCTATATCCACCCTATCCTTAGGGCTGGATGGTTTTTCAGTGTGCACATCTTGTGCCTTCTCAGTATCTAGCCTTATAGGCTCTTCTTGAATATCCAAATTCTCCCCCTCAGCAGCAGCATCCTTCACTGCATCAGCAGCATTCTTTTCCATATCAAAATCATCCTGATCTAAATTCAGAAATAGATCTTCCATTGTGTATTCTGCTGGAGACTGTGCAGGAGATGTACTGGTTTCATCAGCTACAACAGATGTGTCTTGGAGAACAACATCTGGTTCTTGAGTTGCTGGCTGATTTTGCTGATGGTCATCAGACAAATCAGAATTTATTATAGAAAAATTCAAAGTATTAAGGTCAACAAGTACCTCTTGAATGAGGAGGGTGGCTTGCTCACTCTCCAGTGTAGATGGTTCTGCTACACCTGGAAGCTCCCCCTGGATGTCAGCTGGCTCCTGAGGAGCAGGTGTCTTCTCTGCAGCCTTATCCATTGGACTATCAGGAGTGAAGACCACATGTTCTTCACTGCCTGAGCTGCTGGAGGACTCTTGAGGCACAGCAGCAGTCTTCCTCTTCTTCCTGGGAGGAGAGTCTTTCTTAGAAGCTTGCTTTTCAGGGGTGGTCAATTCCTTTGACACCAGCACCCTTTCCCATCTAGAGAATATTCTTGAGTCCATTCTCCTCATGTGATTGATTTTTGTTCCTGCAGCAGAGCTCATTACCTCTGGAATTGATCCAGCCAGGTAGAGACTTAGTATCCTGCCCAGATTGGGCTTCTTCAGACTTTCTTTTACTTTCTCAAAGACAATCATAGACCAGTCTGTCTTAATGTTGAAGATGATCCTGGTCATGATACTGAACATAGAGGCTGACACCCTGTCATGCCCTCCTGGTTTGCTTAGAATAACCTTGCCTACAACTTCAGACAGGAATTTGCCTTGATTGTTCATCCCCTTCCTGTTGAAAACTGATCCTATTTTCATCTTAGGATCAAGACCACACCAAGTGAGTGCTTCTCTGGTCTTAGATGTGGTCACTTCCTCTTCTTCTTGAATCTTAGGTAGCTGAAGTACCTTTCTCAAAGACTTGGGTGAAACCTTGACCTTGGTTCCATGCACTCTGGATTTGATTCTGTATCCAGAGTCGTCCACAGTTGCTCCAGTAAGAAATTCAATCACTTCTTTCTTCCATATCTTGGTTGGCTCTGAAACCAAGAACTCCAAACCTGAATTGCTGACTAGGGTTATCACTGATTTGATTTCACGATCTCCGTCGTCGAATGCGCCTCGCACGAGCTCATAGCCTTCGTTTACGTTCTCTTCCAGCTTGGGAGCCATTAGGGTTTGAGAATTAGTCTTTAGAGAAGAGAAATGTCGACACAGGAGTTTAGTCTCGAAACTCTGAAAGCGTGTCGACAAACACAAACAGAACCCTATTTATACCTTTCTTGTTTGAAGACGAACAGGCGGGATGAATTTCTAAAGATGTGTCGACACTGTCAATAAGTGTCGACACTGACTTATAATGTCTCGACACACATGTGTCGACACAAGTTTAGTCAACAGATTTTATGTGTCGACACTTGGTTAAGTGTCGACACCACTATACTCGACATGTAGTCGAGACTTTACTTAGAAAAATTCTGAGTAAAACTTAAGTGTCGACACTTTATTGGATGTGTCGACACCTACTCGACATGTGTCGACACTAACATTCTGAAGTGTCGACACCATTTTCCTGAAGTGTCGACACTTATTATTCTGTGTCGACATAGACTTGTCTATGTGTCGACACCTTTTTACTTAGCCAATTTTTGTTCTGTATACTTAATCTAAGTTTATCATACCTAGTTCAATTTTGAACCTATTAAACTTAGCTTCATCTAAGGGCTTAGTGAACATATCAGCTATCTGATTATCAGTTCTAACATATTCAAGTACAATATCATTTCTTTCTACATGCTCCCTAAGAAAGTGATATTTAATCTCAATATGTTTAGTTCTACTATGTGATACAGGGTTATTAGCTATGGAAATAGCACTTGTAGAATCACAATAAAGTGGAGTTCTACTTACCTGACATCCATAGTCTTCTAGCTGATGTTGAATCCACAGAAGTTGAGCACAGCAACTTCCTGCAGCTACATATTCTGACTCAGCTGTGGAGATGGCCACACTGGTTTGCTTCTTACTACTCCATGAAATGAGTCTTCCACCTAGGAACTGACAGGATCCAGTTGTGCTCTTTCTATCTTCTTTGCATCCTGCAAAGTCTGCATCTGAATAGCCTGTTAGATCAAAATCTCCATTCCTAGGGTACCAGAGGCCTAGATAGGGTGTGCCCTTTAGATATCTCAAGATTCTCTTGACTGCAGTCAAGTGAGATTCTTTGGGGCAGGCTTGATACCTGGCACAAACACATGTAGCATACATAATGTCAGGCCTACTTGCAGTCAAGTATAGTAGAGAGCCAACTATCCCTCTATACAAGGTTTCATCTACAGGTTTCCCTGCATCATCCTTGCTTAGAGACATACTTGACCCCATAGGAGTCTTCATGGTACTGGAGGAATCCATACCATATTTCCTTATGAGTTCTAGGGTGAACTTAGACTGACATATGGATAGACCACTTTCAGTCTGTTTAACTTGGAGACCCAAGAAAAACTTCAGTTCTCCCATACTACTCATTTCAAATTGACTCTGCATAAGCTTTGCAAACTTTTTGCAAAGGCTACTTTCAGTAGACCCAAATATAATGTCATCTACATATATTTGGACAAGTATTACTTTGCCTCTAGATTCCCTAAGGAATAGAGTCTTATCTATTTTCCCCCTTGTGAACTTGTTCTCAATGAGGAAACTAGATAGGGTTTCATACCAAGCTCTAGGAGCTTGCTTTAACCCATACAATGCTTTCCTAAGTCTATAGACATAATGTGGAAGAGTAGATCAACAAAACCTGAAGGCTGCTCCACATATACTTCTTCTTTTAAATTACCATTAAGGAATGCTGACTTCACATCCATTTGGTATACTTTGAATCCTTGGTAGGTTGCATAGGCCAAGAACATCCTTATGGCTTCCAGTCTGGCTACTGGAGCAAAGGTTTGATCAAAATCAATACCTTCTTCTTGCCTATATCCTTTTGCAACCAGTCTTGCCTTATTCTTAATGATGACACCTTGTTCATCTAACTTGTTCCTGTAGATCCACTTTGTTCCTATCACATTGTGATCTTTAGGCTTAGGAACCAGATCCCACACCTTGCATCTTTTGAACTGATTAAGCTCCTCCTGCATTGCTTCAGTCCACTGTGGATCTTGTATAGCTTCTTCAAATTTCTTTGGTTCTATTTGAGACAGAAAACTTGAATATACTACAGCATTCTGATTTCTGCTCCTTGTCTGAACACCTTGTCTTGGATCTCCAATGATCAGCTCTACTGGATGATCTCTTAGATGCCTGTTGGCTGGAGGCATCCTTACTTCTGGTTGAACTTCTTCAGCATCTTCATCAAGCTGAGTTCCTTGTACTTCAACAGCTCCTTGTACATGTAGTTCTCCCCCTGGACATAAGCCATCTTCTTCTACTTGCTGTCTTGCAGCAGGTACATCTTCTATGGTTAGCTTGTCCATCTTCTTAGTAAGACCTGTGGGGCTGCACACACTACTAGACAACTCATTGTTAATTAGTTGTGTTTCATCAAAAACTACATGCACAGACTCCTCTACAACTTGTGTGGTCAAGTTGTAGACTCTATAAGCCTTACTATTATTGCTGTACCCAACAAACACTCCCTCTTGGGACTTGGCAGCAAACTTAGTTAAGTAAGACTTCCCATTGTTAAGTATGAAGCATTTACAACCAAAGATCCTAAAATAGGACAGATTTGGTTTCCTGCCTTTCACTACTTCATAGGGGGTCTTGTTTAACCTTTTAGTGATGGTAGCCCTATTTATCACATGGCATGCAGTGTTAACTGCTTCAGCCCAGAAATATTCTGGCAGTGATGAATCACTTAATAGGGTTCTACCAGCCTCTATCAAGGTCCTATTTTTCCTTTCAGCAATGCCATTTTGCTGAGGTGTTCTAGGTGAAGAGAATTCTTGAAATATCCCATAGTCTTCACACAGCTTTGTCATGCTTTCAGACTGAAACTCAGTACCATGGTCACTTCTAATTTTGACCACTGTACAGTTCAATTCATTCTGAATTTGCTTAACAAAACTATAGAAGACACTAGGTGTTTCAGATTTCTGCTTTAAGAAGAACACCCAGGAAAACCTTGAGTAGTCATCAACAACTACAAAGGTGTAGACCTTCCTACCTAAGCTGTGAACTGGCATTGGACCAAATAGATCCATATGCAAGAGGTATAAACACCTCACAGCATCTTTGTTGTCTAAGCTTCTAAAGGTGGATTTAGTCTGCTTGCCCTTTTGACAAGCTGAGCAAATGCCATCTTTGACACACTTAACTTGAGGACCATTCCTCACTAACTCTTTACTAAAGAGTTTGCCAATAGTCTTGTAATTAAGATGAGCAAGCCTCTTGTGCCATTTGACACATTGAGAGACTGTCTCATCAGCTACAAGACAGACTGGAGAACAATTGTTCTCAACCATAATGTCTAAGCAGTAGACATTTCTCTTTCTATATCCAGTCAAAATGATCTCTTGATCACTTGACCTCTTGATATGACAACCATTTTTAACAAATGAGATGTCATACCCTACATCACTTAATTGACTTATACTAATGAGGTTGTGTTTCAAACCTTTAACATAAGCCACTTGAGTAATGGTAACAAGGTTAGAAGAAATGTTACCAAACCCTTTGATGATTCCTTTTTCAGAACCACCAAAGGTCACCTTTGGACCATTTTTGATTGGGATGTAGTCCTTCAGTAGTCCCCTAGTTCCAGTCATGTGTCTGGAACAACCACTATCCAAGTACCATGTAGGGGTATGGTCACTTGGATTCACCTGCAAAACAAATTAATGAACCTTAGAACCCAAAGTAAACTTGGGTCCTTGGTGATTGTTAGTTTGCAATTTGACATAGCTACCTGCTGGCTTTCCAACAGGTAACTTGCTACTCAACTTGGCACTGGCATTGTGCCAACAATCCAAGGCAAAGTGGCCAACCTTGCCACAACACCAGCATTCAAACTTGTTGTACCTTTGCTTAGGTACAACCTTTGCTGTCTTGACCACAGCAGCCTTGTTGAATGTTGGGGCTTTGCCCTTGGACTTGGACTGATCCTGAACAGTCCTCACAGGCTTAACAAAACCCAATCCAGCCTTTCCTTTATGATGAACAAATTCATCAATCAAGGGTAGCACTGATTTAGGTTTTGAAAACCTAGCAACTAGCTCTTTTTCCTTCTGGAGATTGATCTCCAGCAACTTAATTTGATCATTTTTAAATGTAATAGTACCCATCTGAATCACAGTAATGTGTTTCAGCCTGGCTACTTCATTCAGTTTTTGATCATACTCCTTCTCAAAATCTGTTGCAGCTGCCTTGAGATCAGCAATCTCCTTTGCCTGACTTTTGGCTAGGATCTTGCTTTTCTTATAGGCTTGCAACAGTACTTGGTATTCATCTAAGAGCTGATGAATATCTCCCTCAGATTCAGAATCACTTCCATCACTTGATGAAGATGATTCTGACTCTGAACTAGAACTGGAATCTGAACTTGGAGTTGGACTTTGTACCTGACTAGGTCCTGGCTGCTCCAGGATTTTGGTACTTTCAGTCAATGCCATTAGTCCTTGGCACTGAACCTCTTCTTGTTCATAGATTGATTCCATGATCTGCATAAACTCTTCTTCTTCTTCAGCAAATAGCCCTATATAGGCTTCAGCATCTGTCTCAGTGTCTGAAGAAGAAATATCTGAAAGAGTCTTCTCATTCTTTGCAACAAAGGACTTCTCCTTCTTTCCTTTGAAGTGAGTCTTCTTTTTGTCACTGGATTCTTTCCTTCTTTCAGGACAATCTGCAATTACATGACCCTGTCTATTGCAGCAGTAACACACAATCTTAGACCCAGTTGCCTTGCTAGTCTTTGTCCTTTTCTTGTCCTTCTTTGAAGGCTTCTTCTCCTGATACTGAACTTCTTTCCCTTTGGAAAAAGAAGGTCTGGACTTCCACTGTTTCTTCTTCAGGAATTTCTGAAAATGTCTGGTAAATGCAGCAAAGTCTTCATCACTTTCACTGCTTGTAGATTTAGTGCTAACAGACTCATCAGAATCTGATTCAACTACCTCTGGAGGAGGAGTTGATGACTTAGTCCTGTTCTTTCTAGGTACTTCTGACTTAAAGGCAACAGTCCTTTCCCTGTGTTCAGTCCTTGTTGACTTTTCCTCCTCTTTTCTTACTGACAATTGCATCTCATAAGATAACAACTTGCCAAACAGTGTGGGAGGAGGAATTTCTCCCAACTTTGCCATTTCTCTGATGGCACAGATCTTAGTGTCCCAATCTTTGGTTAGGGACCTCAAGAACTTATCATTCAATTCATAGTTTGTGAACTCCCTTCCATAGGACATGAGTTCATTAACAATTCTGTAGAACTTTTTGTAGCATTCAGTGATGCTATCTCCTCTTCCTTGCCTAAAGCTCTCATATTCTTGATTAAGCAAGGATTTCCTATCTTGTCTTACTTCTTCAGAACCTTCCATGTAGACAATGAGGGTATCCCACATTTCTTTTGCTGTTTTACAGTGAATGAGGTTCTGGAAGGTGGCATCATAAATTGCACTAACTATGATGTTCTGTGCCCTTTTGTCCATTGTAGCTAGGACAATCTCATCCTTGGTCATCTCAGAAAAATCCTTTGGAGTTCTCTGTGTAGCATCCAAGACTGAAATCTTCATGGGCACATAAGGCCCTTCCTTGACTGTGATGTAGATCCTAGGGTCAGAGGCCTCCATGAACAGCCTTACCCTTTCTTTCCAGATTCCAAATATCTCTTTTCTGCATATGGGCAGTTTCATTGAACCCAATTCCTTGTGATTCTCTGAAGATCCCATGTTTCTTGATTTTCTTGAAACTGTTTCCTGACTTATACTGAATCTGCCAAACTGGATCTCCTCAGACAGTTAGTCCTTTTTGAGGAACCTCTCTCTGATACCACTTGAAAGATATGGTACCTAAACACCTAGAGGGGGGGGGGGTGAATAGGTGACCTAAACCTTTTTAAAACTTTGTTGGCAGCACAACAATTATTTCACAGATTACTACAGCTAACAACAATTACAGAAATCAAACAATTAATCCACAGCACAGCACAGCACACCACAGCAAACACACTAATTTATAGTGGTTCCCCAATCTTTGGGTACATCCACTTTCCCCCTTCGCCTATCTAGCAGTGTACTAGATTCGGCCAAACTTCTCCACTAACTCAGAACCAAACTAGGTTCCTACCTCAGGCCCAAAGCCTTACACTCAGCCAAAAGGCCTACACTCAGCCACCTAGGCCTACACTCAGCCAATTAAGGCCTACACTCAGAGTTCTTCAACTCCTACACTCAGGCAACCAAGCCCTACCCTCAGCCTTTATAAAATAGGCTTACAATTCTCTCAGATCCAATGGATCCTACAATTTAAAATAGAAAGTAAAATAGATAACTCTACAACTCAGAAATAGGAGAGGAGTTGAGAGATTCTTGAAGAGTTCTTGGAAGAACTCAGTTAGATCCAAACTGACTTAGCTTCCTTCAAAGCTTCTTGATTAGAACTGAATTAGTCTGAATCTTCTGCAGTTGTTCCTTGACCTCTGCTTCTTGAAATCCAGATGACTCTGAATTCTTCTTCTCAGCCTTAGTTCCAAAGACTGAATACTTAGTTGGAGCTCTCTCTCTCCAACTTCTTAGATCTGCTGATGCACAGCAAGATCTTCTTGTGTTGATCCTCAATATATCACTTTTACAAAGATCTGAACTCTCTCTGTAAAAACTTTGTCAACCACTTCTATATTACTTCAACAATCAATCTCTTAATCTCAATCCTATCTTCTGTAGACTATGAGTGCCTATTTATAGGCTTCCTTCATGGTAACCGGCTGGTCCGGTTCATAACAGACTTCTGATATCACTGACAGTTGATGTAGACCGGCTGGATCGGCAGCTGTCATGTCAACCAGTCACTTCTTGAAATTCTTCTAACTGTCAGATAGTGTCGAGACTTTCTGTTCTTAAGTGTCGACACTTATAGGCCAAGTGTCGACACATGTTGTATAAGTGTCGACACAAGTCTACAAGGTGTCGACACAATTCCTTGTATGTCTCGACACAGTTTCTTCTGCATGTGTCGACACTGAAATTGAGTGTCGACACAAGTACTTGTACTTCATTCTGCAACTGTATTCTTCTAAGTGTCGACACAACTCTTTTGTGTCGACACAACTTTATGTGTTGAAACTGTCAAGTGTCGACACTGCTTCTTGGTGTCGACACAAGTCTTCACTTTTGTTTCTTCAGCTGAGTGTCGACACATTCCTTTAGTGTCGACACTTGTACTTAGAATATTTTGTAACTTTTCTGATCTTTGCTAAGTGTCGACACAGCTCCTTGTGTCGACACTTTCTTCAAGTGTAGAGTCTTCAACTAAGTGTCGACACATTGTGCTGAGTGTCGACACTTTCTTCAAGTGTTGACTCCTCTGGTTGTGTGTCGACACATTGTGCTGAGTGTCGACACTTACTTCAAATATGAGTCTTTAGCTAAGTGTCGACACATTGTGCTGGGTGTCGACACTTACTTCAAGTGCTGACTCTTCTGCATAGTGTCGACACATTGTGTTGAGTGTCGACACTTGTACTTAGATTCTGCAGACTTTTGCTGATTGTCGACACTTACTTCAAGTGTCGACACTTTGTGGTGTTGACTCAGCTCTTCTAGGTGTCGACACTTCTGCTAAGTGTCGACACAGCTTTTCTGCATTCTTCTTCACTGAGTGTCGACACAGCTCCAAGTGTCGACACTTTTTGACTGGTGTCGACTCTTCTTCCCAGGTGTCGACACAATGACTCCAAGTGTCGACACTGCTTGTCTGGGTGTCGACACAAGCTTTCTCAAGTGTCGACACTTTCCCTCTAGGTGTCGACACATGGACTTAGAATTTTTAGCTTCAGTCCAGTGTATTCCTAACCTGCACAAGTAACTCAAACAAACATCAAATACACTATGATGTATATCATTGAGTTAGGTGAGGCTTCTTCAAATCAGATACATTTGACCAATGTACCCAACACTGACCACGGATCAACTGAAAAGCCGAGCTAAGGAAGCCGAGCGGCTATGGAAAGAAAAGCTAAAGAGGATAGATCCTGAACGGCTCTGGCGGCCAGTGATTAAAATCCAAACCGCGGCCTCTGGAGGAGATAAACATCAAACCGGCGGTCTTATCCAACCAATTTCCTTACTAGAACCTCGCAACAATCCGGCTGAACCTGACTGCGGTTTCTCTTCTGCAGGTGTACCGGAGACCGCGATGAAACCGGGCGACTTGACGTCATTTTTGTCTATGCTGCCACCGCCTCCGCCTCCAAGTGTTCGCGAGAAGGAGATGGCCGACTTCCTGAAGGACGTCGGCACGCTGCAGGCGGCTTTGAACGCGGCCACCGAAACCCTGCGGATTAAAGACGAAGAGCAGCGGGTTGCCCAGGAGGCCGCGGAAAAAAGGATCCAAGAGTTGCAAACCACCCTGGAGCAAGAGACCACAAGGTTGCAGACTGCGCTTGAGCAGGAGACCATGAGGTTGAAGTCAGCGATGGAGCAAGAGACTGCTAGGCTCCAGACCGCGAGGGAAGAAGAGACCGCCAGGCTCCAGACCGCGATGGAAACCGCGGAGGCGAAGATTGCTGAGATGCAGGTCGCCTTGGAGCAGGAAAGGACGGAGAAGTATTTGCTGATGGCCGCGCGGCTGGAAGGAGACAGAGAAGAGATCCCACATGCTGAAGGCTGCGAGAACCAAGACCTGCCAGCGGAGACCGGCGGAGAACAGCGGCCTGCTCTACCAACTTCTGGAGAGTTGCCGGGTACTGGCCGCCCGGCCTCTGGCGAGACTTCAAATCCACCAGAGGCCGCGGCGCCTAGACAGGTCGCAGTTCCAAGCGGGCTCGGGGGTCAGGGGATCCCAATGATCCCATTTGCGAGAGTGGAACGCGACACTGCGCGGGTTCATCGGTCTCTGCATGCGCTTCATAATCTGGTTAGCCAGGTGTACGTTGCGATTGTGCAGACCGGTGAACAGGTCGCGCACATAGGACGAGACAGGCCGGAAGATGACAAGCGATCCTGAGCGACTTGAGAGAAGTAAGCCGCGCGGACAATTGAATATTATGTTGTAATATATATTTTTTCTCTGGATGTTGGACAATTTGATTGCTGTAAACTGTTGTATTTTATTATGCTGCGAACTGAATGCGGCTTATGCGGTTTGTATTTATAATCCACATGCCTGCTGCTTCGTTCTGAAAAATTTAAAGTATAGGATAGTAGCCGCGCGGTCTGGCGAACAGAGCGCCGGCTTGAATATTTGATGCCCATATGATTCGCCATAGAATTATTCTAAGTGCAGGTATATAGCCGTGCGGACTGACAGACTAAACTGCGGCTTGGTCATTAAGCTGATCTGTACTTCCAGCGGGCTTAGGCCGCGCGGCGTGACGACTAGCCGCGATTTGACGTTGAGCACTGTACCTTCACAGATTTTCTATAAATAGCGCTGACCCCGGAGATTTCATCACAAATCAAAAAGGATGTGGGCTAAGTCCAAGTCGTCGCGGTCTGACAAGGCCACTGCGGTTAGGACTGACGCGGCCTCCGCTTTCCATTCTGCTGATCATAAAGAATGCCGGCTTACAAAAGCCGAGCTGGAGGATTTCGTTGAGAAGCACATGCAGGGAAGTCCGCTGGTCGTGCGGCTTCCCCGACAGGACGAGCGGATCAATTCTTCCCACGCAAATCAGATAGCGGTCCCGATCGACCACTTTGACTGCGGCTTTAGCTTCCCGGTCATGATGGAGGCCGTAGCGGTCTTCGACCACTACGGAGTTGTGCCGGGACAACTACTCCCAAATTCAATAGCCGTCATATATAGCTTCATCTCCTACCTGAGGTCGGAGAGAGTCCGCTTCTCTATGAGGCTCTTCAGAGAATGCTTTTCGGTGCGGTCTATCCCGGACTCCGGGACAAAGATCTTCCGGGGGCACCTCTACTTAGGCTGCAGAGGGCTGAAGATAGTCAACTTGGCGAACAAGATCGCGAACTGGCCCGAGCGGTTTCTCATCTTCGAGGGAAACCTGGGGTTTC
Source organism: Platanthera guangdongensis (assembly GCA_039583875.1). Lineage (NCBI taxonomy): Eukaryota > Viridiplantae > Streptophyta > Magnoliopsida > Asparagales > Orchidaceae > Platanthera > Platanthera guangdongensis. Next base: position 76,194,531 of record CM077167.1, read on the forward strand.
TGCCAGTCGACCCCCAAATCCGCGAAGAGGCCTCCTTCGGCAGCAGCGGCTTGGACGGCATGGAGAAGGAGATCTACAACTTCTTCAAAGGCGAGCGGCTTGATGTAAACCACTACATCCCGCTGTTGCCGTCTTTAGTTGGAATTGAGGCGGAAGACAGTAAGCTCCAAACCGGTCGAACTGCATTCTTAGCCGCACGGCCTGAAAACTAACATTGCGTCTATCTTTGCAGTTGCTGTGGCGGTCCCGCTTAACAAGCCGCAGACTCCTGGCGGCTTGACCCTCACTCAAAGAGAGAAGAGAGCGAAGCGGACCAAGCCGGCGCGAGTTGCGGAGGAGGAGGAGTCGGCCTCCTCTGGAGAGTTTATGCTGCAAGGAACGGGCAGCAGCCTGAAAGACGTCCACGGTGATCCGGCCTTGCGGTGGAGTCCGGACGGCAAGTCAGTGACGATCTCCACCGCCCTCCCCTACTGGGGGGGAGAAGAAATAAGCCTCCACGCGAGCGTGGTTGGCGGCGCGCTGTATGGCAAGCGCAACTTGAAGGCGATGCGACGAGTTCCACCAGACGACCTGCCGCGGCTAGCCGCGCAAGTCAGGGCGAGGAGCTTCGTGGCAAGTCACTTCATGGGCCTTGCCTACAAGCATCTGATGAAGGAGAATAGCGGCCTGAAGAGGCAGTTAGGGGAACAAAAAGAAGAGAACAAGCGGCTAAAGGAAAATGAGGCGGTAAGTCATTACCAACACTCGTGCGGTTAGAATTATGAAACCACGCGACCTTACCTCTACTTTTGTTTTGCAGGAAATGTACAACCCGGCCAACCCCATCTTCCAAGACCAAGTCTTCCCCCAACTCATCCAAGGGATCGATGGAGCGCTTAACCGCCTCCGGGACCTTGGCGGCTTGGCCACCGGCTTCACCGACTTTACTTGTGCCGACATCTACCCCTCCCTGAAAGAGCAGGTGGCCGACGTCTACAGGTCGATCAAGGGCAAGGGCAAGGTCGGGGAAGAAGTCGGCGAGGTGGTGGGAGACGCCGTGGAAGAGGTCGGCCAGGGAAGCCGGAGTGCACGCACATCGCCTGAGTCCGGCGGCCAAGAATCTGAGACCGCGCGGCCAAACTCGACCACTTCTGGCGGTTCAGGCAGCTCGGCAACTAGCAGCGGATACTCTCTATCATCAGTCTATATCGGCGATGGCAGTGATTTGGATTCTCCTGCGACTAAGAAGCTTAAACCGGGCGATTAGAGAATCTATAACTTGTTTTTGTATTTTGAACTTTTTGGAAATCGGCGGTATTGTTTTTGTAACCGCGCGATTAATACTTTGTAATACTTAATGAAATAGAAATGAAGGCAATTTTACCTTTCTTTTTGCTACATCTCACTTTTCTTACTTGATTAAGTTCGCGCGGTCTCAGTATAGCTTCCGTTTTTTAAAATATAAGTATGTAAACCGACTGAGTTTGCGCTGCGACTTCAACAAAGTTACCCGCAAGAGACATATATTTCCCTGCGGTTTATTCCGGAGTGCGCGTCGACAATAAGCCGAGCGGCTAACCAATTAAACCGCAATTTGCCTTAATGAATCACTCAATGTTATCTGTTGGAAGAGCTTATTGACCGCGGCTTGCATATACATAAGTCGTGATCGCTAGACCGCGCGGCTACCCGTCGCAGTTGCCAAACAACCATAACATTGAAGTATAAGATCGCGGCTAGGGCGAACTATGAAACGAATTGCCCAATTGATGCAAGGAACAAGAATAGAGAAACAATCTTCGGCTTCCGATAATACAGACCGATATATGCATATGGAAGCCGAGAATTTTTGTGACGACAGTTCGCTGATTAGCTAATATAGTTAATACCATAGAAGTCGGCGGATCAAAGCCAGGAATTAAGTGCCAGATGCAGGTCGACCGACTTCTTGTCCATATGAAACATAAACCGTCAATTGATATATGAAAGACAAATAAGATACTGAATAGCGGATAGGCGGACGTAAGTCGGCCGAGTTCCCAAATATATTAATAATAATCTGGCGGGTAGGCAAATAATTTAAGCCGGAATATGTAACCGGGCGGCCTGTGTAATACAACCTGTGCAGGCCGCTTAATAAAACCGCGAGGTAGCGGATAGGCTCGTGTTGTCCTGCAAAAATAGATGAAGTCATGCACTTATGTGTCAATGTGGGCAGGTGCGTGCGGCAGTACTTTCCACACAAAGAACACATAAGCGGGATTGAAATTCTTAATATCCATGACCGATGTCAAGCGGGACAAGTACGCAACGTCTGCGACTGAAGTCAAGCAGGACAAGTACGCAATGTCTGCGATGAAGGTCATGCGGGACAAGTACGTAATGTCTGTGACTGAAGTCATGCGTGACGGGTACGCAATGTCTGCGACTGAAGGCCAAGCGGAATTGCCACTACACATCTGCGACTGAAGTCAAGCGGGATGTGGAGGGCTTAAGAATTCAAAAGGGGGCTCTTGCCCCTACATGCATGCATATTGGCATAAAAAGTAAAGCTAAAAATAAGCTTCAAATGAAAAAATAACGTTTGCATGATGTTAAGGATGTGGCAAATGATATATGTCTGCAATTTTAGCATGCCCCATTAATACCGATTGTGAAGGGGTCGTTATATACTATTCTGAACATAAGCATTTCTCATCATATAAAGAAAGAGGAATCCCTGCTTGAACCATTAAGCGAGAAATGGAAGATTGCCTTAGAGAATTACTGAATGATATATTCTTGCAACTTTCCAGCTCTTGCAAGTTGATTAGCCAATTCCCTGAGAGCTACGCAATCTTCTGCTAGATGACCAATATCTTTATGATACTTGCAAAAAAGATCCTCGTGTCGATACTTGATTTTAGATTTCATACGACGAGGCTTCTTGAACTCAGGCATTCCTTGAATGATTATCAAAAGATCTTCCATAGAAATTTTGAACTTAACATACTTACCTGAATCTTTTTCATACTTTGGAGTTTTACCCTAGAGAAGAGGAGGAGACTTGCAATATTCAACTTGTGAAACATCTTGGGAGGAAATAGATTGTTGTTGACCAGAAGTCCCTTGAGATTGTTTAGCCATTTGATTCAGAAACGAAACATAACCTTTATTTGCCTCTTCGCCTATTATGAATGTATTAACTGTATCAATAAGATCTCCATAGCTTTTGGGATACTTTGTGGTGACCTTGAAATTCAATGGGCCTTCTTGAAGTGCATTTATGAAAGCGTGCAAGTAATAGTGTTGGGTACATTGGTCTAAATGTACCTGATTTGAAGAAGCCTCACCCAATTCAATGATATACATCATAATGTATTTGATGTATGTTGAGTTTACTTGTGCAGGTTAAGTATTTGCAGGAATAAAGCAAAAAGTTTCTAAGTCCATGTGTCGACACACAGAGGGAAAGTGTCGACACTTAAGAAGACTTGTGTCGACACCCAGGCAAGCAGTGTCGACACTTGGAGTCATTGTGTCGACACCTGGGATGCAGAGTCGACACCAGACAGAAAGTGTCGACACAAGGAGCAGAGTCGACACTCAGTGAAGAAGAATGCAGTAAAGCTGTGTCGACACAAGGAGCTGTGTCGACACCCAGTGAAGCTGTGTCTACACCAGAAAGTGTCGACACTTGGAGCAGTGTCGACACTCAGCAAAAGTCTGCAGAGACTAAGTACAAGTGTCGACACCCAGCACAATGTGTCAACACTTAGCAGAAGAGTCAGCACTTGAAGTAAGTGTCGACACCCAGAACAATGTGTCGACACTCAACAGAAGACTCAACACTTGAAGTAAGTGTCGACACCAAGAACAATGTGTCGACACTCAACAGAAGACTCAACACTTGAAGAAAGTGTCGACACAAGGAGCTGTGTCGACACTTAGCAAAGAACAGCAAGATCAACAAATTATTCTAAGTACAAGTGTCGACACTATGGGAATGTGTCGACACTCAGCTGAAGTCTCAACAAGAAGAAGTATGTGTCGACACAAGGAGCTGTGTCGACACACAACAAGTATCAACATAGAAGACTATGTGTCGACATCAAGAAGTAGTGTCGACACTTAACAGATTCAACACAAGAAGTTGTGTCGACACAAAGGTGATGTGTCGACACTTAGAAGAATTCAGCAAGTTACTGAAGAACAAGTACTTGTGTCGACACTCAATATTCAGTGTCGACACATACAGAAGAAACTGTGTCGAGATAAAGAATCAACAACACAAGGAGTTGTGTCGACACCTTGTAGACTAGTGTCGACACTTAGACAACATGTGTCGACACTTAGCCTATAAGTGTCGACACTTAAAGACAGAAAGTCTCGACACTTTCAGACAGTTAGAGAACTTTCAAGAACTGACTGGATGACTTGAAAGCTGCCGTTCCAGCCGGTCTACAACACCTGTCAGAGATGTCAGAATTTAGTTATGGACCGGACCAGCCGGTTACCATAAAGAAGGCCTATAAATAGGCCTTTGTTGTCTACAGAAGAGGTAGTTCAAGTGGTAGTTGAAGAAATTCAACAAGTGGTTCACAGAGTTAGTGATCAAGTATCAAGACAAGAAGATCTAGCTGTCCAAGTGCAGATCTAAGAAGTTGGAGAGAGAGGGCTCCATCCAAGAAATCAGCCGTTGGAACTAGGCTGAGAAGAAGGATTCAGATATATTCTGGATCTTAAGAAGCAGAGGTCAAGGATCAACTGCAGAAGGAATCAGTCTTATTCAGTTCTATTTTCAAGAAGCTTTGAAGAAAGCTAAGTCAGATTGAATCCAGCTGAGTTCTTCCAAGAACTCATCAAGAAACACTCAACTCCCCTCTCTTGTTTCTGAGTTGCTGAGTTATTATTTGTATAAACATATTTCTCTTGTAGGATCCTTTGGATCTGAGTGAATTGTAAGCCTGTAATTATAAATGCTGAGGGTAGGGCTTGAGAGCCTGAGTGTAGGAGATTGAAATCTCTGAGTGTAGGCATTGTTGGCTGAGGGTAGGCCTTTGTTGGCTGAGTGTAGTCCTTTGTTGGCTGAGTGTAGGCCTTTGTGGCTGAGTGTAGGCTTTGTGGAAAAGCTGAGTTGTAAGGCTTTGGGCCTGAGGTGTAGGAACCAGTTTGGGTTCTGAGATAGTGGAGAAGTTTGGCCGAATCTAGTACACTACTAGATAGGCGAAGGGGGAAAGTGGATGTACCCAAATCTTGGGGAACCACTATAAAACTCTGTGTCTGCTGTGCTGTGATTGTGATTTGCTGTGTATGCTTTGTGATTGCTGTGCAAAAGAAGTTAGAATTCTGTGATATAACTGATTGCTGCCATTAAAGTTCAAAAAGGATTCGGTCACCTATTCACCGCCCCCCCCCCCCCCCCCCCTCTAGGTGATTAGGTACTATATCTTTCAAATAGTCTTGATGGACGCTACAAACATCTAGAACCTCCTTTTGAAACCGATCAACAAAATCTGGATTAGACTCGTCAATTCCTTGCTTGATTCGGAAGAGAGCTCCAACGTCTCTTTTCCGCTTCCTGTAAATAGTGAATCTAGAAATAAATTGACTTCGAAGATCCTTAAAGCTGGTTACTGATCGAGGTGGGAGGCTATAAAACCATTCTCTTGCAACATTGCCAAAAGATATAACAAAGAGTTTGCATTTTACTCCATTTGACACGTTTCTCAGTGAAACAGCTGATTCAAAAGCTTGCAAATGAGAAAACGGATCATCACATCTAGAATACTCCGGGAGACGCGGTACTCTGAAGTTATCGGAGACAGTATCCCACCGAATACGATTAATGAATGGTGAAGGGTCCTCTTCTTCTTCCTCACAAAGAGGTTCATTTGCAACAGATTCTAGTCCACGCTCAACACTATTTGCAAAAATTTCTCTATGAGGGTCAACAAACTCATTATTAAAATACGAGCAATCCTGTACTTCTGAGAGATCTGTAGTAACTGAGATGTTGCTGGATTTATTCTGACCCTTTGAAGGATTCATCTTGAAAAGAGGGAAAATAGCCGAGCTTTTCAAGAGACCGCAGAATAGCGGCGGCTTGACGGGCGGCTAAACGATGCAGCAAGCTGACAAGAAGACCGGGAGGAAAATGAGCGGATAGAATGGCAGGTTCACAGCGCTGGAGGCGGGCTGAAAACCTTAGCCGGCGAAGTCGCGGCTTGCTCGACAGGCCGCCGAACTCTAGAGGATAGAGCGGTCTAATTAGCTAGACCGCTGATTTCATCGATTAGTCGAGATCTGAAGGTCGCGTGTTAACTGTTGATGCACGAAAACGGACAGGGAGTCGGGCACCACCAGCTAACGGTTCGAACACCGGGGAATAGGGGAGGAAAGGAGAAGACTGTCGACCAATCGGTTACTAGCGGTCGCGGCTAAAGGACCGTAAAAGGGGGGCCGCTGGCAGCGGCAATAGCAGAGTTCGCCCACCGCGGCTTAAATGCCAGTCTTGCGGCGGGCTTTCCTTTTCTTAGAATCAGAAACAGTTACACGAAAGGGAAAAGAGGAAGCCGGCCGGACTACAAGCCGCAAAACACTAGACTTGAGACCGCAACTCTTAATATGCGAGCTCCTGGATCCCAGTCAGCGTGTCTTGGGGAGTGCACCCTCCCCCTATTTATAAGCTCGGGGGCCTGCCCAAGCGGGCAGGGCTAAAGTTACCGGCTGCCCGGGGTACAGTAGAACCGGGCAGAGGTGAGGGGAAGCAAAAGAGAAAGAAACAAGAAAGGAAGGAAGCCGTGCGGCCTGGCGGATTCCTCCTGGCGAGCTGACGGCTGGGTCCTGGAGCCTTGTCGCTGAGCAGGGTCGCCGTTGGCAGCGGGCTGGCATGGAGACCGCCCGGCTTGGGAGGCTTGGCGGCTTGAATACTCAGGCCGCCCGGTCTGGAAAACTGCGCGGACAGGTCGTTGATTCCGGGCTTATCAACACCAGTGTTCATCAATGACCCCAAGATGCTTACCTCTGTCCTCTTTGGGATATGGGAGAGTAGGATAAATAAGCCATCCCAGGAATACTCCTCCTTCAGGCCTTCTGAGAGTACAAGGGTTGTTCCAGCCACTCCCCACTCTACTGAAGATGTTCCACCTCCACCTCCTCCAGCCTCCCCAATTCATCTCTCTTCACCAGTTCATACTACAGTCCATACTCCCACACCTATATCATCTCCAATGCATCATCCACAAACTCATATTCACTCTCATACACCAAATCCATCACTCTAAGGTACAATAACTCCATCACTCCATGGTACACCAACTCCATCACAAACCCATATTCACTCTCATACACCAACTCCATCACCACCCTCATCTCCTCTACCACAACATCTAGCTAACATCCCTCTTTCTAATCTGTCATCCCAACCATAATTCAATCTGCTTTCATCCCCCATTCATAACTCATCATCCCTAGATAAGCCAATGCCAGATTCTCTACCTTCCCCTCCACCACCATCTTCTATCCACCCTTCTGTATCCACTCAGAGACCTTCTGAGTTCATGCAACTGGACCCCTACTTCACTCTACCTCTTCTAGAAATTCTCACTCCCCTCATCAAAAACCTCATAGTAGAGGCTATTTCACCTCTTGCTTCTTCAATCTCATCCCTTGCTGCTCAAATGTCTACCCTCTCTATCCCTCCTTCTTCAATCAGGGGCCTGGCTCGTGTGCCTACTGAAACCAGGCATGGGGAGATTCTCCATGAAGAAGTAGCTCCAGCCCCAGCAAAAGTAGCAGATGCAGCAGCAGGAGAAGTAGCAGTAGCAGCAGCAGTAGTAGCAGCAGCAGACTCAGCTATTCGTGCCTATTTGATTGATTTTATTGAATCTGATATGGATATGGATGAGACAGTTATAGATGAAATAAACACTATTGGTGATTACATTATAAATCCCACAGTAAATATTTTAAGTCTGTTAAATAATTTTGATATAGTTTATTTAAACATTCTTCTAGAAGATAGCCCTAAGCCTTCTATGGCTATGGTTCCTTATACTTCTCCAATAAGCCCCAAAGTTGCCATGTAACTCAAGGCCACTTTTGCAAATATAGAGGCTCCAATTATTCCATGTCCACCAAGAGAAGATTCTGTCATTGTTTCATCCCCTCCCAAAGCCATCTCTCCTCCAACATTCAAGATGGATGATAGCCCGATTCCTGATCTAGATGAGTTGATCATGGAAGATATTGAAGAAGAAAATAAATTAGTTGCTGAAAGCACTGTTGTACATAGTCCTCCAACTTCAGCTCCAGCTCCTCCTCAGGCTGAACTATTGTTGATATATGCAGAAGCTCTAAAGGAGATTAATGTCTTATATGATAATCCCCAAGAATCTGATGATGATGATGAAGAAGAAGATGATGATTTAGATGACAGTCCTTCTGCAAATAAGAAGAAAATCTCTAAGAAAAGGAAAGCCCCTCCAGTTGCTGCTCCAAAACCAAACCCAATTCATGATACCCCATATTATATTCTTCAGAATATCACTCCTTATAAGGGCATACCAGCTTGGATGTGGATGTCAAAGAATGAGCAGAAAGCCAAGAAGAAAAGCAGGAGATACTCTCCTCCTCCACCTTCTAAAAGATACATGAAAGATCCTCCTCCTCCACCTGTTGATGGTGCTTCAAGCACTTCTTCTCAGAGATCTACCCAATATCAAACTTATCAGAGACAACAGGGTAGATCCTCTACTCATTCTAGAAGCAGCCAGTATAGGTACTCCTCAAGCAGGCAACATCAACAACATCAACATCAACAACCTCAGCAATATCTACAGTATAGATCCTCTACTCATGATGTTTGTCTTAAATTGTTTATATCCTGTCACAAAGCTACACTGTATAAATATCTGCTGCATGTTCTCAATTTTTCTGCAAGATATATTTTCCTGCTTTGTGATTGTTTTTGTGTGTTTGTATTAGTGACCTTACCCAAAAAGGGGGAGATTGTTGGATCCATAGTTTGATTTGGGCTAGGATCACTAACTAGGATTATTGACCCAACATGTATAGCAAGGGTCATGTCTATGTCCTAGAGTTTAGGCTATGTCCTTAGAGCCAGCATTGCATGGACCAGCAAACAAAAGACTACAGAAGACTCCAGACTTAGAAAAAAATCAAGATTCAGGAAAGTGAGTTCGACGTTCGTCGAACTCAGCTCGACAAAAGTCGTGCTCAGCTCGACAAACTTAGAGACAATTCTCTGAGTTGAGCTTGACGATATTCGAGCTCAGGTCGACGATTTCTGGTAGTTTAACTTCAACATTCTAAGTCCATAATCCTTCTTCTAAACTCCAGTCGATGAAGGTATGTTATCAGCACGACGAACTTAAAGCACAGAATTAGCAAGTTTAATCAGAAAGCAGTTAGCTGTTCTCAAGTCGACGAACTTTGTGCTCAGGTCGACGAACAAGAATTATCTGGTTGACGAACATGATTTATCTGGTCGACGATTGATGCGTGTAAATCGGCAAGCGCACCGGTCGCACAAGTAATAAAATTTGGGAATATCTCCTCGAGTGTCGGTCTCTGGAGGAATGCAATTAGCATAGAGCGGCAACAGTTCAGAAAATATTTTTATGAGGGTTATACTTAGAAAAGAGTAAAAAAGGGGGGGGGCTTGAGAGATTGTGGTTTCTTGATCTACTAAACTAATTAAAGCTATGCGGGTCGAAGGCACTGCTTCGCAAGGTGAGGTGAGTGTATCGGCCGTGATGTCGAACTTCGATTGGGCGAGTGGACGAAAAGCTAATGGGTGGAAGTGTTCTTGTGCGGAGTGTAATTGGGTGAAACAAGGGTATGGAGTGGATCTAGAGTGGGCGAGGCGCATTCACACACAAAACTCACAAGCAAATGCAAACCACAAACATCCACTTAGACATATAGTAGAAAATGTAGTTCATTACAATAGCAAATTATTCCATACAATGGAGGAAGAGGAAGTAGAGTAAACCACTAGAGGATGAAGGTCCACCGCAGGTCATGGCCCGAATACCGAGTTGTCAATCCGCTTCTAGGCTCAGTCCAAGGAGGCTTCTAGTACCAACGAGCTGTCACCTCGAAGGCCTTTGAGTCCGTTCTCTAGTTTGTCTTCTTCTCCAACTTTGGTGGAAAGCTTGGAGTTGAGGTCATCATTGGCCGGGAGCTTCGCCGGAGGGTTTGGAAAGCTTCAAAATCACCGGCTATGGACTCCCGATGAAGGTGGAGGTGGATGGAGCAGCTGAAGAAGTAGAATGGCACTTCCCGCGTACTCCCCGATCGCAGAAATGACGAGTGTTGACCTAAATCGCGGAGAAGGCCCTTAAATACAGAGGCATTAAAAGCAGTGCACACAATCAGTGGCGCACGACCAGTGCTCATGCGCACTGTCGGTCGATGATCGTGCGCAATTTCCAATTAAACCTGCAACTTGGAAAGAAACATCAGCAGATAAGCGTATGATCAGTGGCGCACGACCGGTGGTTGTGCGCACTGAATCCGATGATCGTGCGATTGGCTATTGCAGATTTGCAGAAAGCAAGGGGTAAACGCGCACGAGCAGTGGCGCACGACCAATGGTCGTGCGCACTATGACCAGTGCACGTGCGATTACCCGGACAGAATTAGGAAAAGGATAATGTAATGCGCATGATCAGTGGCTCATGACCGGTGGTCATGCGCAGTAAGTCCAATGATTGTGCACATTGTTCCTGTATCGTCGGGGTCTCCCGAGCAGTTCCAGAGCACGCACACGATCCCTGCACCAGCAGAAGAGGCAGATAGGCCACCAAAAGTGCACACCACATTCTCAAGACACGGCTAAAGAACAGCAAAAACACAGAAGCATCTAAAGCACACAGAAACGGGCCTAAAGTGCACTTAATAATGAAATGACAAGTAAGCAAATATAAGCAGTTATTGCTCTCAAGTGCAGTGTTAAAATGATAAAACTGGCCCAGATGAGTCCAAAATGCAGTGTAATATTTGGACTCATCACACCCCAGACTTAACCATCTGTGCGTCCCGCGCAAATCATTACTCCGTGGACTGTAAAAACAGCTAGCTGGCTTAGAAACTTCAAAATAAAGTAGGACGAGAAATCAAATATATCATGTGCATAGAAAATAGAATAAAAAAACTTTTTAATTATACTACGGAGCTTAAACTATTCGATAGAGGTAAATAAATATTGTGTCTACATAAAATTAGAATTCTGGAGAATCGTTCGGTCATGTGTACGGAGAAAGTAGACTGGACACTAAGATGAGCATTTCCCAAGACTGGGGCTCGTGATCACCTCCAAAGAAATCCATCAATGTTGGGAACCATAAGCTTTCCCTTTCACACTCTCTCCACGAAGCTAAGTAGACTCAAATGTGAATCAGAAGGAATTGTAGGTTTGAATGGGGCTAAGGCTAAGGTGTGGTAGTCAAGAATAAACAAGGAGGCTACACGCAACCAAAGTAAGCAAACAAGAGCTTAACCCAAACATCCACTAATAAATGCATGTGTGATACACCCCCGGACTTGGATGGAAAACTGGGTATGGACACGACCTATCCCGACCAAAAATGAACACAAAAATGGGGATTGCAATTCTCCGCGTAATAATTTTAAATTTTCTTTTTTTTTCTTTTTATTCATTTTGTTTTTCTTTTTCATTTTTTTCTTTTTCATTCAGCAATCCCCAAACATGAATTCATCTCCACATCACAAGAATCCCAATTATCACAACATATCAAATTTTTGAAATCGATCAAGCCCAAGATTTTGGTTGCGACAAAAGGGTTGGCTTTTAGACTTTGGTGAATATTGGTGGAGCTGAAACAAAAGGAGGGTAGGCAAAAATTTGGCTTACAAGGGTCAGCTGCTAGGACTAGGTACAAAAAGGCTCAAACTAGCCAAAATGACGGCCTACCTCACTAAAAGAATTGGCTCCTAAACACCTAGGGGGGGTGAATAGGTTCAATTCTTTTTTTTCTCTAAGGCAGAATATTAATTCAGTTAATTAATAGAAACATATACTTCTACAGCTATCACAGCTCAGAAATAACAATACCACACACAATAATAGATGGCACACTGATTTATTGTGGTTCCCCAAGGTTTGGGTACATCCACTTTCCCCCTTCGCCTATCTAGCAGTGTGCTAGATTCGGCCTAACTTCTTTCCTTCTTCTCAGATCCGCAGATCTTACAGCTCAGAACCCAAACAAGGCTCCTACAACTCAGAGTGAGTCCACACTCCTACAACTCAGGTAATCTGCCCTACCTCAGCCTTCAACAAGGCCTACAACTCAGAGATGAAAATCTCCTACAACATAGGCTCTCAGCACTACCTCAGCCTTCAACAAGGCCTACCACTTAGAGAACTTAATCTCCTACAACTCAGCCACTATAAATCAGGCTTACAACTCAGATCTTAAAAAGATCCTACTGAAAATAGATGTAAATTTGAAATTTACCACCACCCTGGTTGAGAGAGAAAGGATGGAAGGTTTCTTGATCAGTTCTTGAAATAATCTGATGTTAGAGATCAACCTGTCTTAGCTTTCTTCAAAGCATCTTGAATCTAAACACAGTAGGGTTGATCTCCTTTGAAGTTGATCTTCAATCAACTTCTTTCTTGAAATTCAGAAATTAATCTGAATTCTTCTTAGCAGACTGGTTCAGAATCTGCACTTAAGAGACTTGTTGATGTAAGTCCCTTTCTTCACTTGAATAGATGGAGCTCTCTCTCTCCAAATTCTTCTGAAGATTCTTCTGAATTCTTCTTTGAATTCTCTTGATAAACTCTGAGTAGATCACCACTTTAGAATGTCTTCTTAGATCTTCTATCGAAAATATTCTTCTGTTTTTCGTGTTTTCTCTTTTTTTATCTCATATCTATATCTTCTTCTTCTGTTGATAGAGAATGTCTTTATATAGACTTCCTTCATGGTAACCGACTGATCCGGTTTCTAACGAACTTCTGACAGCTCTGATAGTTGCAGTAGACTTGTTAAATATCACACCTGTTAAGTCTTCAGTCACTTCTTGAAACTCTGTCTCTGTCAGCAAAGTGTCGAGACTGAACGTCATCATGTGTCGATACAAGTAGACTAAGTGTCGACACAAGCCTTGGTGGTGTCGACACAGCTCCCTTGGTGTTGACACTGCTTCTAGACACAACTTCTGTAGAATGTGTCGACACTAGTTATGTGTGTCGACACAGTCACTTCTTCTTTTCACAAAAAATCAACTTTGTTGAAACTCTGTTATGTGTCGACACAAGTCCTGTGTGTCGACACAGTTGTTGTCGACAAAGTCTTCTGTGTGTCGACACTGCCTCTGTGTGTCGACACAGTTGATGTCGACTAAGCTTTTATGTGTGTCGACAATGTCTCTGTGTGTCAACACAGTTTCTTCTGGTGTCGACACAGCCTTTCCAAGTGTCGACACAACTGACTCCAGGTGTCGACACAGCTTTTCTCCAGTGTCGACACAAGCCTTCATAAGTGTCGACACAGCTTCTTCTGGTGTCGACTTATATACTTAAAAACATTTCCTGCATTCCTGCATTTTCTTAACCTGCACATATAAACTCAAAACAACATCAAATACACATTGATGCATATCATTGAGTAAGGTGAGGCTTCTTCAAATCTGGTACACATTTTCCAATGTACCCAACAATCTCCCCCTATTTGGAGAAGTCATAACCCTTAGTCAATGATATACACCATTCATAATAAACACACATTATGATGTATAAAAACATTGCATGATAGGGTAACTTATAAACAAAACATGTATAAAATGTCATCACAGAATAATGATGCAAACATAATGAGCATTAATCATTGTTTTGTTTAAACTTTCAAAAGTTTCTTAACAATAGTTTACATAGATTTCTAAAACTAAAGTTACACTATTGTAAAATCTAGTTAATCTATTCTAAGGCTGATGAGGCTCCTTGAGGACTATGCCTTTTCCTGATTTGATCTGAGCCTACATAGTAGGTTCAGCATCATCAACAGGTTTCTTTCCTTCCAAAACATTCTGCTTCTGTTCTTCAGCCTTTATCCTTTGCCTTTCAAAATAGTGAAAAGACTTTGGGAAGTACTTGCTAGGCTCTTGAGCATTAGGAGGTAGCTTACCAGCTTTTGCCTTTCTTCTATATTGTAGAATGGCTTCCTGTCTAGCGTCATCCTTGTTCCATTCTTTCTCAGCATACCATTTACCCCTTTTATCGGTCTTGTCCTTCACAGCCTTCCAGGCAATCAATATAATATTCCTGGAAGTTGGGCTCCATTGCTCAAAATCAGGCTTCAACTCAGCATGTTCTCTGAACCTTTTCTTAGACAATAAAGCTTCCTTCTGAGCTTCCTTGGCAGCTTGTGACATTTCCACTTCTCAATAATAATATTGTCAACCTCCTGTGGAGGACTGTACATTGACTATACTTCTTGCTGAATCATATCAAATTCTGCTGGAGGGTAAAAGACCTGAGCAACTTCATGTTAATCACCTTCAAAATAAGCATGTTGCACACCTGACCCAGATACATTATCATCATCACATAGGGGTGGATATCCAAGGGTGGCTCTGATATTATTAGATATCCATTTAGCATGATCTGAGCCTGCTATGACTAACACTCTCTCCCCCTTTATGACTTTTCTCTCAATATGAGCTCTGAGGTCATCTTTCTGAAATCTTACAACAGCTAGTTCTTCCTGTAATTGTTTATCAAAATCTAACTTCAATTGAACAAAATGTTCAGTACCAATGGGAGCTTGTTTGTGAACTTCTGTGACAATTAGATTGTGAGATTATGTCAGAATGTCATTCATCCTGATCTGATTCTCAAGGACATAACCTTGTTTAATAACAATATCATCAACTTGAGTCTTTATTGCTTGTTGTTGCTTTGCAAGATAGACTACAACATTGCCACCTTTGTGGAAGCAATCTGTCATTTCCTTCTTGTTCTGATTTACTTCAAATCTTATGGATTTAATATCTTGAGATAAAGATAACTGCAATTCATTATGACTCTCATCCATATACTTTTCCATGTCTATTCTTTGTTCATCTAATTTGACTTGCAAAGATACTAGTAAGGAGGTATAGTCAGTGGCTGGGGCAGGTTGTGGAGCAGTTTGCAATGCCATTTTATAGCTTTGGATTTTCTTTTGAAAACCATCAGCTTTCTCTTCTTTGCTCTTAGAGCTTCTCCATCATCAGAATCAGAAGTAATTTCTAGATTCACAGTGTCCTTTGGACTTGTGGGCAGCTCTTTGTCAGATCTAGGTAACTCCCCCTAAGTCCCTTGCTCCTCCCCCTCAGTCCTGACTTGCTCCCCCTTAATTTCAGCTTGCTCCCCCTTAATTTCAGCTTGCTCCCCCTCAGTCCTGGCTTGCACTATATCAGGGAACAACTCTTCAAGGGTAAACTCTTGTTGAGTTGGGACTTAAGGCACCACCAACTCAGGAGCATCAGCAGCTATAGATGTATCCTCCATGATAACATACTGTGCTTGATTGTTGAGTTGAGTGGTCTAGTCAACAGCAATCAAGGGCACAGTTAATGTTTCACACTCATTATTTAAAAGTGTTTGATTAACTTCTTGGATTACCTCAAGAATAGTTTGAGTAGCCATTTCACTGTCTAAGTGTGTTAGCTCTTCCTCAAGATGAGGCTCCTCCTGCACCTGAGCACCATCTGTAATGTCTTGTGTAGGAGATTTTTCAGCAATCTCTGGCCTCTCTTCATCAAGCATGTCCTTTGTTAGGACTCTATCCCATCTAGAGATAATCCTTATATCCATTATTCTCATGTGGTTGATCTTAGAACCAGTAGTCTGTTACATTACTTCTGGAATTGTTCCAGCCAAGTATAGACTCATGATTCTTCCCAGATTTGACTTCTTGATGCCTTAATCTTTTCAAAGATTACTGCAGACCATTCTGTGTTCAGTCTGAAGATAATCCTGGTCATCAGGCTGAACATATAGGCTGAAATCCTATCATGTCCCCCTGGCTTGCAGAGAATGACCTTTCTAACCACTTCAGAAAGGAATTTTCCTTGCAGATTCATCCCTTTCCTATTCATTGCAGATCCAATCTTCATGATGGGATCCAATCCACATCACTGGACTGCTTCCCTTGTCTTGGTAGAGGTAACTTCTTCATCTTCTTGAGTTTTGGGCAGATGAAGAGTTTTTCGTATGCTCTTCATGGTGAGTTTGATTTTATTACCCTGGATGGAAGACCTAATCTTTAATCCAGTAGAATCCTGAGTCGCAGCTCCATAGAACTCAAGGATTTCCTTCTTCCATATCTTAGTAGGTTCGGATACCAGAAATTCCAAACCATTCGCAGTAATTAGGGTAATTACTGTTTTAATCTCGGGTCCCGCATTATCAAAAGCGTTGCGAACCAGCTCATAGCCTTTGTTGACGTTATCTTCAAGCTTTGGCGTCATTGGGGTTGAGAGAAATATTGGATTGAGAAGAGGGAATTTGTCGACACAAGGTTTTGTTCTCGAAAATAGGGAGAGTATGCGACAGAGTATGTTGTTGACCTATTTATATCCTTCTAAATAATGAAGGTCAAAAGGCACGTCAAAATTCTCTTAATGTGTCGACATAGTTGAAATGTGTCGACAGAGACTCCTAATGTCTCGACAGAAGTGTTGAATTCTATGTGTCGACACCAATTGATGATGTGTCGACACAGACATTCTTATCGGTTCGACAGAAATTTTGTGTCAACTCTAATTCTAAGTGTCGACATAACTTCTGGATGTGTCGACACAACTGCTCTGAAGTGTCGACACCAATTTTCTAGATGTGTTGACACCACTTTCCTGGAGTGTCGACACCAACTACCATGTGTCGACACAGACAACTTTTTGTGTCGACATAATTTTACTTAGCCAAATTTGTTAAACTAATTTATGTTCAACATTCCTAATTCAATTTTAAAATTATTGAATTTAGTTTCATCTAATGGCTTAGTGAACATGTCAGTAATTTGTAAATCTATATTAACAAATTCTAAAGAAATAACTTCTTTTTCTACATGATCTCTAAGAAAATGGTATCTTATTTCTATATGCTTTGTTCTACTATGAGAAATAGGATTATGAGCAATAGAAATAACACTAGTAGAATCACATAATAATGGAGTTCTACTTACCTGAATATCATAATCTTCTAACTGATGTTGTATCCACAATAGCTGTGCACAACAACTTCCTGCAGCAACATACTCAGACTCAGCTGTGGAAATTGTCACACTAGTCTGCTTCTTACAGCTCCATGACACCAATCTTCCTCCTAGAAATTGACAGGTGTCTGTTGTGCTTTTCCTATCTACTCTGCATCTTGCAAAGTCTGCATCTGAATAGCATATTAGTAGAAAATCTCTATTCCTAGGATACCAAAGGCCTAGATTAGGTGTGCCCTTAAGATATCTCAAAATCCTTTTGACAGCAGTGTAATGAGATTCTTTAGGGCAGGATTGGTGCGTAGCACAAACACATGTAACATACATGATGTCAATTCTACTAGCAGTCACATAAAGGAGGGAGCCAACTATCCCTCTATATAAAGACTCATCTACAGGTTTTCCTGTATCATCTTTGCTAAGAGACATACTTGTCCCCATTGGAGTTCTCATGGTAGTGGATGACTCCATACCATACTTCTTAATTAACTCCTGGGTGAACTTAGACTGGGATATGGACAAGCCATCATCAGTCTGTCTTACTTGGAGTCCCAAGAAGAACTTAAGTTTTCCCATACTGCTCATCTCAAACTTCCATTGCATAAGTTTTGCAAACTTTCTACAAAGGTTGTTTTCAGTAGAACCAAATATTATGTCATCAACATATATTTGAACTAGGTGGATCTTTCCTTTGGATTCTCTATGGAATAGAGTCTTATCTATTTTCCCCCTTGAGAATTTGTTCTCAATGAGGAAAGTAGACAGGGTTTCATACCAAGCCCTTGGGGCTTATTTCAACCCATATAAAGCTTTCCTAAGTTTATAAACATAATTAGGATTGAGTGGATCAACAAAACCTGAGAGCTGTTCTACAAAGACCTCATCTTTTAAGTCTCCATTTAAGAATACTGACTTAACATCCATTTGGAACACTTTGAAGCCTTGATATTTTCCATAGGCAAGGAATAGCCTTATTACTTCCAACCTTGCCACTGGAGCAAAAGTCTGATCAAAGTCTATGCCCTCTTACTGTCTGTATCCTTTGGCAACTAGTCTTGCTTTGTTCTTCACTATGATCTCACTCTCATCATGCTTGTTTCCATAAATCCACTTTGTCCCTATGACATTGTGGCCCTTTGGTTTTGGAACCAACTCCCAGACCTTGGACCTTCTTAATTGATTTAACTCCTCCTGCATAGTATCAATCCAGTGTGGGTCTTGAATAGCTTCTTCAAATCTCTTGGGTTCCAGTTGAGATAAGAAGCTTATGCAAAGTACTGTGTTTAAGTTCCTGCTTCTTGTTTGTACTCCATGTCTTGGATCACCAATGATCTGGTGTGCAGGATGATCCTTTAAATATCTAACTGTTGGAGGTAATCTATCAACAGTTTGACCTTCTTCGATCTCTTCATTATGCTGCACCTCATGGTCTTCATCAGCCTCTTGAGTGTCTTGTACTCCCCCTGGACAGCAACTACCATTTTCCTCATCCTGCTTTGCAGTTGGATCTTCTCTGATAGTAAGCTGGTCCATCTTCTGTTGTATGCCTGTAGAGCTACAACAACTACTAGGCAACTCACTGTTAATAAGTCTAGATTCATCTAATATGACATGAACAGACTCTTCTACAACATTAGTAGTCAAATTGTAGACCCTATAAGCCTTATTATTGTTGTTGTACCTAACAAATATCACATCTTAGGATTTGGCAGCAAACTTAGTTAGGTGAGACTTGTCATTGTTAAGCACATAGCACTTACAACCAAAGATCCTAAAATAAGATAAGTTTGGTTTTCTGCCTTTCATAACCTCATAGGGTGTCTTTTTGTGGCTTTTGGTGATGGAAACCCTATTGAGCACGTGGCATGCAGTGTTTACTACCTCAGCCTAGAAATATTCTGGGAGAGTAGTGTCACTCAAAAGTGTTCTTCCAGCCTCAATCAATGTCCTATTCTTTCTTTCAGCAATGCCATTTTGCTGAGGTGTTCTAGGTGAGGAGAATTCCTGATGAATCCCAAATTCTTCACACAACCTTGTCATACTTTCAGATTGGAATTCAGTTCCCAGGTCACTTCTGATTTTGACCACTAAACTATCTAATTCATTCTGAATTCGTTTGACAAAATTGCAGAAGACATTTGGGGTTTCAGATTTCTGCCTCAGAAAGAATACCCATGAAAATCTAGAATAGTCATCTACAACCACAAAAGTGTAGACCTTCCTACCTAGACTATGAACTGGCATAGAGCCAAATAAATCCATATGCAAGAGGTATAAGCACCTCACTGAGTCTTTGGTTTCTAGGCTATGAAATGAGGATCTGGTCTGCTTGCCTTTTTGAAAAGCTGAGCATATTCCATCCTTAAAGCACTTAACTTGAGGACCATTCCTCACTAACTCTGTACTAAAGAGTTGGCCAATAGTCTTGTAGTTAAGATGAGCTAGCCTCTTGTGCCATTTGACACAATGAAAGGCTTTCTCATCAGCCACAAGACAGATAGGAGAAGTTTTATTCTCACTCTCAAAGTTTAGGCAATACACATTTCTTTTTCTATAGCCAGTTAATATGACTTTTTGATCACTTGACCTCTTGATATGACACCCATTCTTGATAAATGAAATGTTATATCCAAGATCACTCAGCTGACTTATGCTTATTAGGTTGTGTTTCAAACCTTCACATAAGCCACTTGAGTGATAGTGATTAAGTTGTTAGAAATGTTACTAAACCCTTTGATGACACATTTTTCAGAACCACCAAAGATTACTTTAGGCCCATTCAATATTGGTAAGTAGTCATTCAGCAATCCTCTTATTCTAGTCATATTCCTGGAACATCCACTGTCCAAGTACCATATAGGGGCATGGCAACTTGGACTCACCTGCAACAAAGATTACTTAACCTTAGAACCCAAATAACTTTTGGGTCCTTGGTTCAAGTTAGCCTGAAACTTGACAAATCTGCCTGTAGCTCTTATAATAGGTAGACTGCTATTCTTCCTTACACTGGTGTTGTGCCAACAGTCTAAGACATAAGGGCCTATCATGCCACAAAACCAGCACTCATACTTATTATACCACTTTTTAGGTACAATCTTAGATGTATTGTTGGCAGCAGATCTTTTGTTTTGTGCTGGGGCTTTGCCTTTATTTTTGGACTGGGCAGCCCATGCAGTTCCCTTAAGCCTAATCCTGTCTTACCCTTTTGAGACACAAAGTCATCAATTAAGGGTAGGAGAGATTTTGGCTTAGAGAAACTAGCCACTATTTCCTTCTATTTATGAAGTCTGTCTTCCAGACTTTTGATGTGATAATTTTTGAATGTGATTGTACCCAACTGAATAACAGTTATGTTTTTCAGCTTGGCAATCTCATTCATCTTCTAATCCAGCAGCTTTTCTGAATCAGATACAGCCAACTTAAGAGCTGTATTTTCCTTAGCCTGATTTTTGGCCAGCTTTTTGCTTCTCTAGAGTGCCTGCAACAAATCCCCATATTCATCTATAAGCTGATGAATATCTCCTTCAGATTCAGACACATCCACATCTCTTGATGCAGATGCATCTGATTCTGACCCGGTGTAGTAATCAGAATCTATAGATAAACTCTTTACCTTACTGAGACTAGGCTGATCCTGGAACTAGTCTTCTTCAGACACATCCATCAGTCATTTGCACTGATGGTCTTCTTGCTCTTTGATAGAGTCCAGTAATTTCAAGAACTCATCCTCTTCTTCTGTTGCAAACAAATCAATATAGGCCTCAGCCTCAGATTCAAACTCTGAAATTGATTGATCTGTCCAACTTTTCTCTTTCTTAGATACCAAGGATTTGTCCTTCTTGCTCTTATGCTGAGACTTCTTTTTATCAGCAAACTCCTTCCTTTTGTCTGGACAGTCAGGCACAACATGTCCAGGTCTGTTACATCAATAACAAATAATCTTTGATGTAGTTGACTTGCTAGGCTTTGTCCCACTCCTGTCCTTCATAGATGATTTCCTCTTCTGATAATAGTCATCGTTAGAATGAGATGAGTATGGCTTAGATTTTCACTGCTTCTTTTTTAAGAATCTCGGAAACTGCCTTGTGAAAGCAGCAAAGTCTTCATCAGAATTACTGCTGTCTGAACTGTGATTATCAGAATTTTCTGAGATCACTTCTACAGCTTTCTTAGGAGAAGATGGAGACATCCTCCAATTCTTCCTTGTGGCTTCTACCTTGAAGGCCACTTACTTTTCTCTATAGTCAACCTTTATATTTTACTCTTCCTCCTTTCTGGCCAACAGCTGCATCTCATAAGACAGCAGTTTGCCAAATAGTGTTGGAGGTGAAATTTCTGCTAGTCTGGCCACTTCCCTTATGACACAGATCTTTGTATCCCAATCCTTAGTCAAAGACCTAAGGAATTTGTCATTCAGAACATATGTACTGAAGATTCTTCCATAGGACATTAGTTCATTTACAATTCTGTAGAACTTCTTATAACATTCAGTTATGCTATCAGACTTGACTTGTCTGAAACACTCATATTCTTGATTAAGCATAGACTTTCTATCTTGCCTAACCTCTTCAGAACCCTCCATGTAGACAATCAATGTGTCCCACATCTCCTTGGAGGTTTTGCCGTGAATCAAATTATGGAATGTTGAGTCATCTATGGATCTCACTATAATATTCTGTGCTCTTTTATCCATTGTAGCCAAGATGATCTCATCCTTAGTCATTTCTGAAAAATCCTTAGGAATCCTTTGATTAGCATCAAGAACAGAAACCTTCATTGAAATATATGGTCCTTCATTAACTGTTATATAAATTCTAGGATCAGATGCCTCCATAAATAGTCTGACCCTTTCCTTCCATATTCCAAATATTTCCTTCCTGCAGATAGGCAACTTCATTGAACCAAGTTCTCTATAGTTTTCTCCTGAACCCATCTTCTTTAACTTACGTCTGCCTTACAGATCTTACTCAAACTGTTAAGTCTTTATTTGAGTAACCTCCCTCTGATACCACTTGAAAGAATTGGTTCCTAAACACCTATAGGGGGTGAATAGGCTCAATTCCTTTTTTTCTCTAAGGCAGAATATTAATTCAGTTAATTAATAGAAACATATAGTTCTACAACTATCACATCATAGAAATAACAATACCACACACAATCACAGATGGCACACTGATTTATAGTGGTTCCCCAAGGTCTGGGTACATCCACTTTCCCCCTTCGCCTATCTAGCAGTGTGTTAGATTCAGACTAACTTCTTTCCTTCTCCTCAGATCCGCAGATCTTACAGCTCAGAACCCAAACAAGGCTCCTACAACTAAGAGTGAGTCCACACTCCTACAGCTCAGGTAATCTGCCCTACCTCAGCCTTCAACAAGGCCTACAACTCAGAGATAAAAATCTCCTACAACTCAGGCTCTCAGCCCTACCTCAGCCTTCAACAAGGCCTACCACTCAGAGAACTTAATCTCCTACAACTTAGCCTTTATAAATCAGGCTTATAACTCGGATCTTAAAAAGATCCTACTGAAAATAGATGTAAATTTGAACTTTACGACCACCCTGGTTGAGAGAGATATGATGGAAGGTTTCTTAATCAGTTCTTGAAAGAATCTGATGTTAGAGATCAACCTGTCTTAGCTTTCTTCAAAGCTTCTTGAATATGAACACAGTAGAGTTAATCTCCTTTGAAGTTGATCTTCAATCAGCTTCTTTCTTGAAATTCAGAAATACAGCTGAATTCTTCTTGGCAGACTGGTTCAGAATCTGCACTTAAGAGACTTGTTGATGTAAGTCCCTTTCTTCACTTGAATAGATGGAGCTCTCTATCTTTCCAAATTCTTCTGAAGATTCTTCTGAATTCTTCTTTGAATTCTCTTGAAAAACTCTGAGTAGATCACCACTTAAGAATGTCTTCTTAGATCTTCTGTTGAAAATCTTCTTCTGTTTTTCGTGTTTTCTATTTTTTTAATCTCATATCTATATCTTCTTCTTCTGTTGATAGAGAATGTCTTTATATAGACTTCCTCCATGGTAACCGGCTGATCCGGCTTCTAACGAACTTCTGACAGCTCTGTCAGTTACAGTAGACTTGTTGAATATCACAGCTGTCAAGTCTTCAGTCACTTCTTGAAACTCTGTCTCTATCAGCAAAGTGTCGAGACTGAACTTCATCATGTGTCGACACAAGTAGACTAAGTGTCGACACAAGCCTTGGTGTTGTCGACACAGCTCACTTGGTGTTGACACTGCTTCTCGACACAGCTTCTGTAGAATGTGTCGACACAAGTTCTGTGTGTCGACACAGTCACTTCTTCTCTTCACAAAAAATCAACTTTGTTGAAACTCTGCTATGTGTCGACACATTTGATGTCGACAAAGACTTTTATGTGTTGACACAGCCTCTGTTTGTCGATACAGTTGATGTCGACTAAGCTTTTCTGTGTGTCGACACTGCCTCTGTGTGTCAACACAATATTTTCTGGTGTCGACACAGCCTTTCCAAGTGTCGACACAATTGACTCCAGGTGTCGACACACCTTTTCTCTAGTGTCGACACAAGCTTTCATAAGTGTCGACACAAGCCTTCATAAGTGTCGACTCATGGACTTAGAAACTTTTCCTACATTCCTACATTTTCCTAACATGCACATATAAACTCAAAACAACATCAAATACACCTTGATGCATATCATTGAGTAAGGCGAGGCTTTTTCAAATCTGGTACACATTTTCCAATGTACCCAACACTCACGCTCACACTTGACTAACCAGGCACCAATGCTTCGAGAGTAGGTTGGGGCAAATCCTCAGTCCCTGAGAAAGAAGATCATTTCCCCCGACTCGAGCAATACGTGTATAGTGACGGCTACACTCACCCCTACACTACCGTTTGATTACTTCAGATTCTACAGTTTTAAGTAGCACAAACAAAATTTACATTTGCAGAATAAATTTAAGTCTACGAGCATGAAGAAAAAGTAATCCTATACTATTTCTATGCAAATCATGAGTACGCGATTAGGAGCACTGCATGAGTTTCGAACTACTATATTCCAAAATCCTAAGTCAGCACCACTTTTTTAGAGTTTACACAAAAGTAAAACATTTGCCCTGAGCCGCGCGCATGTTTAAGTGCGCACTCATGTGGGTGATTCCGTGTGTGCAATCAGTGATCATGAAATAAATAAATGCTGACTAGTATGCAAGAAACTGTGTTGTGTAGTGATCACAGGCAACTCCACCCCAGACTAGAATATGACAATATTAAAATAAATAAAACATTGATATAATAATAAAAGACTAGGGGAAGAAGCACCCATGCTCAAAAGTGAGCATACCGGTCGTGCGACGAGATATCCAAGTGCGACCAAGTTTCCACGCCTCAAAAATTCCTGCACCTGTGATTTAAATACATACGCAAAACAAAATATGGACACATATAAATATATAGAAAAAGGGCTCAAAACACAGCACAGGACCAAATGGTCCAACATGGGTTGTCTCCCAGAAGCCACTTTTGTTTACCGTCCTTAACATGGACTAAATACCTGTATTAGCAGTTATAATAAAGAGTTCTTTGCAGTTTAAAAAATGGAAGACATAAAATAGAGCAAACTAGAGTTCCATATGCAACGAGAAAATGGAAAGAGGAGGGCAAGTGGAATGATGGTATTGCAATCAGCTATAAGCGGATTTGTGGTATGTGTCGCCGGTGGGGTGCGAGGGGATGGCAGATTGTCTTTTTGTGTTGGGGGAAGGGGGTTTCCTCATACTCCGATTGTGCACTTCCTCGCGCCGGAAGGCAGCGTAGCGCTCGTCGCGTAAATGTTTTGCCACTTTCAGTTTCTCCACCGTGGGAGACTTCCAATGGATGTAGTTTGCGGGTTTTCCTGTTTGTGTGGTTGGTGGCATCCTGTCCGATACCATGACGGCGAGCAGATCGGCCCAAGCTACAGATCGCTTAACAGAGTTATCAGCAGTGTTATACAAATAAGTGTCTAGGGATTTCTCTCGGATAAAACTCGGTTCGCCATGCTCAAAAACAGAGTTGGCGGGAAGTAGAAAGGCAGTCGTGGCTTTGATGCACTCGATCTCTTCTTTGACCAATAGCTCTTGATTCTCATCTATCTCCTGGGAAAGTCCTTTCTTTGTCCTCTATTCTGGATGTGCCTCTTCCAATGTTGGGAGTCCTGAATCTATCTTTGTATATGTGACACTCAGAAAATTATTATTTTGGATTGGAGAGGGATGTATGGATGTGTTATCGTGGGCGGAATCTTCGGCAGGCCAAGTGATGCATCCTTTGGAAAAGTCGAGGGATGCGCAGCTGGCCTTCAGGAATGGGACTCCTAATATAGAAATAGAGTTATTTTCCCTTGGTCCCAAAACCTGGAAGTCAGTTGTTATACTTTTTTTGTTGACCTCGATTTCGACTTCCCGAACACCTCCCTCGGTGTCAACCAAATTTCCATTCGCTAAGATAAGCGACTTCCAGTTTTCAGTGTCGACTTGTAGGTGCATCTTCGCAACATATTGAAGGGTGTGGATGTTGCTGGACTCCCCAGAGTCGCATAATTCTGGGGTTTCGAAGTTGTTTATTTTACAATTGATGACGAGTTCGTTGCTTTTTCCCAAATTTTCCTCCCCAAAGCTTTTACCTTGTTCATGGGGGTTCTTTTCGGTGTTACTAGGTAAGGTGCCTTGGGTGCGCTCGGAGACCACTTGGGCCAATTGGCCCAATTGTGCCTCCAGTTTGCGCATCGAGGCGGCTTGATTTATCATATTAGTTTGCGAAATTTCAACGAATTTCTTGAACATCTCTTCCAAAGAACTTTTTTTAACGACGGGGGGGGGGGGGGGGGGGGGGGTGTCCTTTGGAATAATTTGGTTGAGGCAGCTGTGGTTAGATTCCGGAGGCATACACATCATTTTGATGCTTCCCCGGTTGCCATCTTTGGCCAGATGCATTTGGATTCCAAGAAAAGTTGGGGTGGTTTCTCACCCCCGGATTGTATGTATTTCCGCAAGGCACTCCCCTGTTTGGATTTGCTACAAAATTAACTGACTCATTCAGAAAAGAAGATTCGTCTGGTACCTCAACTCCTAGGCATTCGAAGCTGTGGTGGTCGCTGCTTTCGCAACCTTGGCATAAGATTGCCATCACTGGGGCGGCGGCGGCGGGCTTGGGGATATCCACAGCGAATACTCCTCTTGTGCTTCGTGGGATGTTTCTTCCAGCGGTCCAGTAAGCGTTGTGGGTGGCGGTGTCTTGTAAGATTCTCAGAGCATCATCTGGAGCAAGGTTAATGATTGTTCCTCCGGAGGCGGCATCAATCATGGCTCAGTGGTGAGGATCAATAACAAAGTAGAAACTTTCGACGAGGTTCCACGTTTGGAATCCATGGTTAGGACACTTTCTCAGCAGCTCGTTGAAACGCTCCCAAACTTCGGCTAACATTTCTTGATCGGCTTGCCGGAAGTTGGCCATTGCCCGCCTCATGCTCACGATCCGATCTACCGGGTGGAACTTAGCTAGGAATTTTGTGGTCAAAGCCTCCCAGGTGGTGGATGTTCCAGAAGGGAGGGAGTGAAGCCATGTCTTGGCTTTGTCCCTTAGTGAAAAAGGGAAGAGGCGGAGATTGACTGTGTCGTCCGGGATTCCAGCGTAGCGGAACGTGGCACAAATTTCGGAGAATTCTGCCTGGTGAAGATGATCATCTTCAGTAGCCATTTCTGAGAACTGAGTGTTGTTCCGAATGCTATTAAGGATAGCTGGTTTAATCTCGAACTGTTGGTTGGTGATAGCAGGTTCGAAACCAGTGTATATGCTCCCGACGGTATGCGTAGTGTAATCCCTCATGGTGTGGACCTGAGGAGGGTTCCCCTCATTTTCATCGCCATTTCGGTCGCCAGGAGGTATCCCTCCAACTCGGTTGCTAGCATCAATATTCATCTGGTCTCCCATTGGTGCTAAAATGATAGCTGCAGCACATCTTCGCACTAGGATAGTACGTTCGATCTCTGGGTCGTAAGCTATAAGATCTCTTGTGGCTCGACCCTGCATTCAATGCAACAAACACACTAGACAAGGAAACATCAGTCAAAAACACTAACTCTTATAACAATATTTTCAGTCATCCTAAGTCGCTCAATAGTTGCATTCCCCGGCAACGACGCCAAAATTTTGATGCATGTAAATCGGCAAACGCACCGGTCGCACAAGTAATAAAATTTGGGAATAAATCCCCGAGTGTCGGTCTCTTGATGAATGCAATTAGCATAGAGCGGCAACAGTTTAGAAAATATTGTTATGAGTGTTATACTTAGAAAAGAGTAAAAAAAGGGGGGCTTGAGAGATTGTGGTTTCTTGATCTACTAAACTAATTAAAGCTGTGCGGGTCGAATGCACCGCTTTACAAGGTGAGGTGAGTATATCGGCCGCGATGCCGAACTTCAGTTGGGCGAGTGGACGGAAAGCTAATGGGTGGAAGTGTTCTTGTGCGGAGTGCAATCGGGTGAAACAAGGGTATGGTGTGGATGTGGAGTGGGTGAGGCGCATTCACATACACAACTCACAAGCAAATGCAAACCACAAACATCCATTTCGACATATAGTAGAAAATGTAGTTCATTACAATAGCAAATTATTTCATTCAATAGAGGAAGAGGAAGGAGAGTAAACCACTAGAGGATGAAGGTCCACCGCAGGTCGTGGCCGGAATAGCGAGTTGTCAATCCACTTCCGGGCTCAGTCCGGGAAGGCTTCCAGTACCAACGAGCTGTCACCTCGAAGGCCTTTTAGTCTGTTCTCTAGGTTGTCTTCTTCTCCAACTCCGGTGGAAAGCTTGGAGTTGAGGTCATCAATGGCTGGGAGCTTCGCCGGAGGGTTTGGAAAGCTTCAGAATCACCGGATATGGATTCTCGATGAAGGTGGAGGTGGATGGAGCAGCTGGAGAAGTAGAATGGCACTTCCCGCATACTCCCCGATCGCAGAAATGACGTGTTGACCTAAATCGCAGAGCAGACCCTTAAATATAGGGGGAGCAAAAGTAGTGTGCACGATCAGTGGCGCACGACCAGTGGTCGTGCGCACTGTCGGTCGATGATCATGCGCAATTTCAATTAAACCTGCAACTTGGAAAGAAACATCAGCATATAAGTTCATGATCAGTGGCGTACGATTGGTGGTCGTGCGCACTGAATCCGCTGATCGTGTGATTGGCTAGGACAGATTTGCAGAAATCAAGGGGTAAACGCGCACGAGCAGTGGCGCATGACCAGCGGTCGTGCGCACTATGACAAGTGCTCTTCTGATTACCCGAGCAGAATTAGGAAAATGAGAATGTAATGCGCACGATCAGTGGCACCCGACCGGTGGTCTTGCACAGTAAGTCCAGTGATCGTGCGCAGTGTTCATATATCGTCGGGGTCTCCCGAGTGGTTTCGGAGCACGCACATGATCCCTGCACTAGCAGAAGAGGCAGATAGGCTACCAAAAGTGCACACCACATTCTCAATACACGGGTAAAGAACAACAAAAACAGAGAAACATCTAAAACACACAGAAACAGGCCTAAAGTGCACTTAATCATGAAATAGGCAAGTAAGCAAATATAAGCTGTTATAACTCTCAAGTGTAGTGCTAAAAAGATAAAACTGGCCCAGATGAGTCCAAAAAGTAGTGTAATATTTGGACTCATCAACGATCTCTGGAGTCAGGTCGAAGAAATCTGTTCTTTGCTCAACGAATTCTATGCAGATCAAGACTTGGATTTTTCCTTCTTTTGTCCTTATTCTATTGCAATAATTCCGGAATAATCAATGCTTAATATTCTCTGAATATAACCGTTAGAAGAAGCATTGATTATGTTATTCATCAGGATTATTACTTGCCGCTTTTCAATAAGACAGTTGGGAAATCCATTAACGCAGATATTCTATCCAACCGTATTACTCTCTCCAGGCTGTCAGCAATTAATGCAAAAGGAATTCAAAAATTCAAAGGAGAAAATTCGACTGATCATATAAAAGAGATTTTTTGAGGTGAAGATATACACAAGTGAACAAGATAGTCTATATTAGAAAGAGAACACAAGGCACACAGAGAAGATTAACAACAATCACATTCTAATCCTTCTCTGTACTGAAAACAATCTTGTTTTCACCTTGACATTGCTGAAGAAGAAGAAGAACATCCATTCCAAATAAAGAGTCTTCTTCAACCATCACTCCAGGATTCTTCAAGGACAACAAACATCTATCAGTCAAGAAGTTCTTGGATCTTCTCAAATCAAGGTCGAAGATAGAAGACCTACACCCTGAAGCAAAGCTCAAATCTTCCTGAACAATTCAATATCTCAGGGGGAGCTTTGACAAATTCAAGATCCACTTGTCTTCTCAGTTGTTTTGAGAAAGAGAAGACACAATAAATCTCTCACCCACTCACTGTACAAATAGTTCTTTAAATCCCTTCAAAAGTTATTCCTTAGTTGCAGGTCTTATGATCAAAAGACTTGAGTTGGTTTTTGAGCACCTGATCAAAAGCTCATTGGTGGAGTCACCTGATCAAAACCTGCTTGTGGATTCCTACCAGGGTGGTAGAAGAGTGGATGTACCCAGGTTGGGGAACCACAATAAAAGTTCTTGTGTTGTCTGGTTGCCCTCTTTTTTGTTCTTGTTATGGCTGTGTTAGTTTAGTCTGTCTATAACTGTGTTAAATTAAATTATCTTAGGTTGCTCTTTTGCTTACTGTTGATATTAGTTGCTCTACTCTGATAATTTTATTAACATCAAAAATTTTTCAAGATACTCTATTTACCCCCCCCCCCCCCTTTAGAGTATATCAGGTCTAACCCTTCCTTTCATCTTCGATGATTTTCGGAATGTAATCCACCTCCCTGAAGCTGCCGACCTCTCTTTCATTTTAGAGCAACCATGCAAGGTATTCCTTCCAGACACTGAAGTGTTTTCTGAATTTTCAAACTTAAGTGAAATGGGAAGGTATTGAAGACATCCGCCAGGGATGTGAAAATTAAAATGAAGTCACCTTTGGTAACAGAGCATTTGAAATTGCCAGTTATCGACGTGGAAGATTACTTCCAAGAAACAGATTATTCAAGGGCCATGTATTTCTGTGGTCTCCCTGAATCCAACACTTCCATTCGTCGACCACAAATGAATGTTGAAAGCATGCTCCTAGCTGACATTCATGGGAAGGTCCTTCTCTGCACAACACACTCCATTGGATATATTTCCACATAATTATTTGACATGATGACAGCAATAATCTGTCGCAAGAAATTCCAATGGGGGCAAATGATTTTTGACAAGATTAAGGGAAGTATCAAAACACCAAATTATGTCAGGATCATCACATTATATCTAAATCAAGACCACCCAGAAATTTTTGACATGTCCAAAGGTGTGTCTATTCATCACTTGAAGAAAGTCACACTGACATCGGTAAACAGATGGGACATAAGAATTCAAAAGCCAAGGGATGCTCCAGAAGCCCCAAGGATTATATTTGATGATGAGGACATGATCCCATCTCCTCCTCACAATGATACAGCTGGCACATCTAGTGCAGTTGTTGAGAGGGAGCCTTCTCCTTTAGTTCATGAAGAGGCACAACATGCAAAAGTTCCAGAAATAGAAGTTATCACAGATGTTCCTGCAGCCCAAGTTCATTAAAAAGCTACTGATGATCATGTGGAAATGGAAAAAAGAAGGTCAAGCTCAGTCTGATGTTGAGCAAAGCACACCTGCACAAGATGATGGGTTAGGTGTGGATCTTCACTCCTCCCCTTACCAAGCCACTCTACTAGCTACTATAAAGGACATTAGTAAGATTATAGAGGAACTCAATTCAGATGACCCCCTGTCCGTCTCTCGTGAAAATTCTACTGCAAAGTCCCCTGATGAAATCCCTGAAGAGATCCCAGAATAAAGTCATCCAAAAGAGATACCCTAAGACTCATTACCCCAAGCACATATTAAGTGGGATACTGATGTTATATTAATTGATGAAGAAAAAATTATTCCAGAGCCTGCAGAGCCTCCCATGAGAAATTTAGACTTCCCTATCCCTTCAATTCTTGGATATGAGGCAGATGAGATTCTACCTTTCCAAAGAGAAAAGAGTACAGTTGTAATTGAAGAACTCCAACCATGGTCAGTCCCTGCTCTTCCTCCTCCACCTCCTCCTACTATTGTTATTCCTGATGATACCCTCTTGGGTAAATTTGAATCAATGTTGACACAACAACGAGAGTACTTTGACAAGTCTCTCAAGGAAGTTACTAACAAAGTCACTGCTCTTGAAAAGGAGATGAGCAGAGGCTTTGCTGAAGTACAACATAATACTGATGATTTTAATAGACAGCTGCAAATTGGTGGAAAGGTCATAGACCATACTATCACTAGTATTGGTCAAGTCATGGATCAATCAGTTACATTGGCCAATAATCAGATTCAACTGGAAAAAAAACTTAAGAACAAAATTTCAAAACATGTGAAAAATTGGCACATTCAAAGAAGATATTATAACAACCCTTACTGTAGAAGTAAGAAAGGGGGAGGACAAAGTTAAAAAAGTTCTTGATAAGAAAATTCTCGAGATGAAAACCAAGTGGGATGCATAATTGAAAGAGATAAGCACAGACGTACAAAAACAAATTCGTAAAGTAATGCTTCATACTTATGACACTATTGTGTGGATGTATAATCAAATACTACCAGACTTTCCAGTCAATACACATGAAGCTCCACCTCCTCAACTTAACCCAACTGCCCAGATGCCTGCATTCTCTCCCAGACCAGAACATTATGAAGCTCCTCCTACAGATTTCTCTCATGTTTGGTCTTTTGATCTACAACAGAATCCTTAAGAGATTCCACCTGAAGTGCAAGCACCAAAAAGAAGAAAGCATGGTGAGGATGCCTCTGCCAGCCGATCCATTCCAACTCATGATGCTGAGAAAAGAAAAACACAAGAATTTCCTAAAGTATGGAGCCCAACCTCCAAGTCACTCATTCTTGAGACTTTAGAGCTAGTGGTAGACTATAATGAAGATAGAAATGACCATTACAGTCCCCAGGAGTGGGATTTGTATGAGAAATCTTTAACTAAAAGGAGAATCTATGACAGAGAATATGAGAGAAACAATCCCAAAGCTCCTCCCAAACCTGCAAAGTACTATCCTAAACCTTACTGCTATCAGAAGAGGCAACAAGGAAGAAAGAAATGCAGAAACAACATCAATTCAGATGATTGGAGTTTAGCCATAGTTTGGAATTTTGTGGACCTGGACACTTCCATAGACATACTTCTTATATATATATAATATTGAATTTTGATGTTATATTATTTCTCATTTATCATTGCAATTGATATTGTGCTTGTTAGTTAATTATTTAATAATTTTGATATAATTCAACTTAGTGTAGAGGATTCTGACTTCTACAAATAGGGGGGATTGTTCGGTATTGTATCCATAATAACCTAGATTTGTGCGAGGTCACCCTTGAAATAAGATGAATTTAGTGTGTATTTGATGCCTTTTGTCTTGTTTAATGCTTACAGGTCTTTATTGCTAAGTATAGAGCAATGTCAGTTTACAGTGAGTCATTGGACACAGGACCATGCAATATAATCCCTCCTTGTGTGATTCGTGGTGTTGGCTCATGTGTAACCTCTCTATTGGGATGCACTTCATTTTCAAGTACTAATGGAATGAAAGAAAAGAAAGGTTGTTGACTTTTGATTAAAGAAAAAAAGAAATTTTCCTTGAAATTTTCCTAAGTTAATTTTTTCGAAAAGATTAGTGTTTTTTGAAAAGTCTGAACTTCATTTTTCGAGAAAGCCAAGTTGATCTCGAGAAAAATTATGATGTTTCAAAAAACTCTAAAAAAATTCTAAGGTTTCCTTTTCAAAAAATACCCTGAAGAGTTCTCGAAAAACCAAGTCGTGTTTTCAAAAGCGCAACTAGTTTTCAAAAAGTCATAAACTAGTTTATGAAAAATCGATTTCATTCTTCGAAAAAGTAGAGTTATTTTTGATTAGTTTTATTCCTTTCGAACAATAAGTTTCCGACTTAAAGAAAATTCTGCATGAAATCTTTTTCGAAAAATGTTGAGTTAGTTTTTGAAAAAACCAATATGTTTTCGAAGAATTTTTATCCTATCGAAGAACGCAGTGTAGAATAATTCAAAATTCATTTGTCGAACGGAGTTCGCAGTTCGTCGAATAGGTTTTCAATTCATCGAACGAAATTTCTTAATTTGTCGAGCTTGATTTCTTTTAAACCTTAATTCTTCATGATTGATCCATGTGGATCTTTCCTT
This sequence comes from Platanthera guangdongensis, assembly GCA_039583875.1. Taxonomy (NCBI): domain Eukaryota; kingdom Viridiplantae; phylum Streptophyta; class Magnoliopsida; order Asparagales; family Orchidaceae; genus Platanthera; species Platanthera guangdongensis. The sequence continues at coordinate 76,228,094 of CM077167.1, forward strand.
AAAGATTTCACACTATTAGAAGAAGTTCTATATAAGGTCTTGTTGATGGATTTGTTAACCCTAATCCTAATCGCTAATCTTATCAGAAGTTTGAATCGCCGCAATTTCTAAGATCGGGATAAGCCACACGCTATGTATTCTTTGACACACTTCTCTGCGTTCATCCTGCCATCCAGCGATTCACCAAGAGAAAGATTTGACAGATCACAAGATTTAAGATTCTTTATTCGTTCACTTGATCATGTTAAATCTAAAGAATTTCAGATCATGTTCTCTCATGATTTCTTCCTCAACTTCTTCACCGAGCTTTCAGTTTTCAGGAAGGAAGAACTCGGTAGATTTCAGATCTTAAGTGAAGTTTTTTATTGTTGTTGTAAAATATTATTTCAACTTTTGTAGGAGCTTCGTCTCCAAGCTTGTAGGAAGATTTATCTTCCGAGTGTAGATCCCGTTTTGGGGGATCGAGTTTGTAGGAGTGTGTTTACTCCGATTTGTAGGACCGTTGCTCCGAGGTGTAGGATTGTTTAATCCGAGATATAGTGCAGTAGCCAAGGCTAGCCATGTTGCTAGATTGGTAAGGTGGAGAGTGGACATACACCAGATTGGGGAACCAATATAATTCCTTGTGTCGTCTGGATTGTGCTTAATTATTTTGTGTTAATCCATCTAAATGTTTTATTCCGCAAAAGACAAATCTCACCTATCCACCCCCCCCCCCCTCTAGGTGATTTAGGTAGACGACTAGATACTTTCAGGATGCGCGCGGAAAATTGTGATATCCCACTATCGACATCCGGTCAGACTTAACTAGGTGACCTCAAAGGTTGAGTGCCCATAGCCATTGGGTTGACAAGCACCATTTAATGGATACGAATAAAGTGTTATTCACCAGCCATACATGAGTTGCATTATGATGCAATTGACAAGAGTTGCCTTCCTAAATAGCTGCATTGTGAGAGAAAAGTCAAAGCTGACTCATAGTGTTATTGAAATATGGATCTTATCCACTAAGGGAGTTACTCTCATAAACTCTTCGAATTGATATCGAGGGTTATCAGCTAGAAAAAAATATTGGGAGTTATTTTGATTAAAGTCCTAATCGAAAGAATAAAATGTAGTTTGAATTGTAGTACTTATTTTACTTTGCATTGATCCTTGTAGAATTTCCATGACAAGTGTTTCACACTCCACCCTATCCCTCAGAACAATCCTTGGGAAGGAAAGGCTAAGTGGACTAATTATTTGGACTGATATAGGAGCTTGAGAATTGTTCCCAGGAAAAAGCACATGCGCTATGTTTTGGAAGAGGAATCCCCTGAAGATCATGCCAGGAATGCATCCCATTCTGATAAGGATGCTTACAAGGAGTATCTTGATGACTTCTTAGATGTCGAATGTCTCATGTTGGCAACCATGAACTCTGAGCTCCAAAAGTAACATGAGAACATGGGTTGTAAGGAAATTGACGAGCATCACAAGAAAATGTTTCAAGGGCAAGCTCGTCAAGATAGGTTTGACTTCACTAAGGCATTGTTCCAGTGTAAGATGGGATCTCGGGACATAGTATCGACTCATATACTCAAGATGATTGGGTATATAGAGAACCTTGAGAGACTAGGCTTTCCTCTTAGCCAAGAGTTGGCCACAGACATCATCCTGCAATCATTACTGGACAGTTATGAGCATTTCGTCTTAAACTATAACATGACTAAAATAGACAAAACACTGCATGAGCTCCAAGGCATGTTGACAACTACTGAGATCAATATGAAGAAGGTCAATCCTGCTAGCCTCATACTAATGGTGCATAAAGACAAGGGTAAGGTTAGGGTATTTAAGAAGATGAAGGTAAGACCTATGTCTGCTCTGGAGCCCAAGACTTCTGCACCGAAAAAAATGGCTTTGTGAAAGAAGGGAAATGCCACCACTATGGCAGGGCTGGTCATTGGAGGAGGAATTGTCCTTCGTACATTGAGGGTCTGCAAAAGATGATGGGAGGTTTGAATTCCTCTTCAAGTATCTACGTGATAGAGATAAACCTTTTTGCACCTTCATCCTAGGTATTAGATACCAGATATGGTTCTCACATTTGTATAAAAGTATATGAACTGGGAAGGAGAAGATTAATGAGTAAAGGGGAGATGGACTTATGTATTGTAACACCCCAAATCCCAAATTTGGGTTCAGGCTGGGTGACACGACCTGGGACAAATGCGTGTCCCAAGCCATGTCCTGCTCTGTGAACTCGAGTGCATCTCGGGTCGGTCTCGAATGGGCCTCAGTGTGCCTCGAGTGAGGTACATAGCCTGGGACACGGGCATGTCCGAGGCCGTGTCCTCCTCTGGTCGACGAACTTCTCGAGTGGTCGACAAAATGCACTCGAGAAAGCGAACACGACAATGTTTTGGTTAACATGGGCATGTCAACATCAACACTGGCATGTCAGGAACCCGTGTCCACTTCGGGTTATTTTTGGTCCTGTGTCGATTGTGGAACACGCCATGCCACACAGGCATATACTGAGTAATACAGGCGTGTCAAGGTTAACGCAGGCGTGTCTAACCCCATGTCATGGTCAGGTTTAAGTCGGTTCCTTTGCCGCTTAAGGAACACGGCCTGTGACACAGGCGTATCAGAAGCCATGTCAGCCTAAGAAAGTGCTTTTTTGAGCAAATCGTGGCCGTTCATTTCCTTCCACATGGATCTAAGGGTCCAGGACCTTCCCTGCTGTTATAAAACCGAGAATGGAAGGATAACTTCCAGTCATCTTTGACTTACTCTTTCTCAAGAGATAGGAAGGGAGGAGAGGAGGGAAGGAAGGAAGGGAAGGAAGCCGACTGCGGAGGATCTTTAGCTTGCCGAATCGAGAGCCGAGTTTAGATTCGTGGAGGTAAGGCTGTGGCGGTGATTTCTATCTGGCTGGATTTCGTGGCTCCAAAGCAATCATCAAGGGTAACAATCTCCTTCTTGGACAAGCGAAGTCCTACTTTATACGTACGCATGGAATCCTCCACCAAGCGGTGGATAGCAAAAGTAATTCCAGGTTTAGTCTGCATCTAGAGCCAGAAATGTGTAGTATGACATAGGCATGCTGTGTAAAGCCCACCTGGACGGGTAGTCTGGATTGGTGATGTTTATATTGTGAACTGGAGAAGACTCAGTATATTGTGTGGATGATTATGGATTATGAATACCTAAAAGCTTTGGATGTGCCCTTGGGTTATGTGTACTGAATTGGAAAGCGGCTATGCGAGAGCTGTGTGCGGAGCAGAAAGGGAAGGCCGACCAGCGTCAAGATCTGCGCAATTGACGAATTGAGCAACGGGAAATGGCTGACCTGTAACTGTTTTGTGGGTGATCGATTGGTCGCAATGCATGGGCAGATGCGGCCCCAACGTCGCTTGCTGCACCACAAGAGTGGGTCGATCTAAATGCTCAAGTTTGTCGCGAGGTTATCACCTTTAAGTGGGATGGACAGAATATCCTCAGCATGCATGTTGGTGGACTAGGACCGCCCAGCCAACGAGTTAAAAACCTCTGATCGGTAGTGGGCGACTGGTATATCTGGTACACCAAGAATGTTTCCTGAGTGTACGGAGCATCTAGCGGAGGCTGGCATTTGTGATATTGTTGTGATACTTGTTGTGATAGTTATATGTTGTGATTGCGATGCATACATGGATGAGACCACTGCCCCGGGCAAGGGGTAGAGTCGTTATAATTGATCATCTAATGTTGACCGTTGCTTTGTTTATCAGTCTTGGGGTGGATGTCCAACTGCAGGTGCTGATGGGTCGAATTGGATTGAGCGAGTTGAAGCCATTGCTGCTTAAAGGCCCTTAAAGGTCATGTGAAGTCTTGGATTTCATGTGTGGCCAGCCTGCGTGTCGATGTATGAAGCCATATTTGAAAAAAGCAACTTGTAAGGTCTTAAGGCCATGAGTGTTTGTGTATTTGTATACATTCCTGGTGATATATATAAATGTGTGGTTTATATATTTATGGGACATTCATTGTGATGAGTTCTTGCAACTTAAAACGCTTTCGCTAGAATGCTGTGTTGTAGGATGCGAGTAGAACGTGATTTTGATATTCATACGTGACTCCGCCGTTTGTTTATGAAATATGGCGTAGGGCCCCAGCCGGACCCACCGTTATATTCCATATGATAAATGGAGGCATTACAAAGTGGTATCAGAGGGAGATTTTGGTAGGAAAAACATATTGGAACTCAAGAATGTCCAGTAGGAATGTAGTACATGTACTTGAGTAACGTGAGCATGTAGTTAATGTATATTTGTCGTTATGGAATGAACGTAACTGTTGTTTTGTACATTGATAGGTGACGATGAGTGGTGCTGGGCAGTCTAAGCCCCAGCATTCTGTTGAGAGTGCAGCACCAGCTGAGGTGCCTACACCTCCTCCCTCGGCGGAGTCCATACGTGTGGTTACTGAGACAGTGCTCGCAGTGTTACATGCACAGCCTATTGGGCAGGCAAGGCCTGCAGGGGTGCCAGTACGGCTTGGTGCAAGGCAAGAGCATGTTGAGGCTATGGTTGACGAGCAAGTAGCTGACGAGCAACTGAAATGGTTTATGGAGTTTCATCCACCTACGTTTGAAGGGGCAGGTTCCCCAACGTAGGTTGAAGATTGGCTCGCAAGAGTGAAGAGGATCCTGACAACAATCAGCACTGCGGAGGGGCAGAAAGTTATGTTAGCCACTTTTCTGTTGGAAGGAGATGCGAGGCCTTGGCGGGCTGAAATGGAATTGCACTACATGGCAGGTCGAGGATTAGAGGAGATTTCGATCGAAGAATTCTCGAGATTATTATTGGCCAAGTATTTGCCAGTGTCGCAGCAAATTGCCATGGAAAATGAGTTCCAATATCTGGTGAGGGGTACGAATAGTATTGATACTTACCTGCAAGAGTTTACTAGACTGTGGCGCTATGCGGGGTTTACTTTCGCTGAGGAGGCGTGAAAGATGAATAGGTTCTATGAGGGACTTCGTGATGAGCTAAGGTTGGCACTCCCAAGTTTAGTGAACCAAGGCTTCATAGCGTCAGTAGATACAGCCCGTGCACTGGAGAAAGATTTGAAACGGGTGCAGGATAAGAAGAACTTGGCGTCGGAAAAGCCGGAATTCAAAGTTCCACAGTCGGCACAATCGGAGTTTAGGAAATGAGACAAGTAGAGGTTTAGTCCTGCTGAACAAACCCCTTCAACTGTTGCGTCGGAAGCAACATATGGGCAAGGACGTGTTGAGACACATACATGTTTTCATTGAGGGATGCAGGGACATATCGCCCGTAATTATTGGAGTGGCCCATCAAGAGGTGAGACAAAGATAGGTGCGTCTCATGAGGAAAAGGGTAAGGCAGTGATAGAGCCATCTGCATCCCGGACGTAATCGCGAGTGTATAATCTCGAATTACAGGAGTCACAAATCTCCATCGGTGAAGTACATCAACCTCGAGTGTTTAATTTGGAAGTACATGAGGCCATAAAACGAATTATGAGAGATGTGGATGAGCAAAAATAAGTGAACCTCGTCCCTTCGTGATGTAACTATATGGTGTATGTGTAACACCCCAAATACCAAGTTGGGTTCAAGTTGGGGACACAGCCTGGGACATGGGCGTGTCCTAGGGTGTGTCCTCCTCTATATGGCTGAGCAGCCTGTCGAGTGTTCGACGAACTTCACTCGACGAGTTCTAGAGAGGGAACATGCCCTGCGACACGGGAGTATCAGAGGGCATGTCCCCCTCTGGTCAATGAACTTCACTCGACGAAATGCACGCTGGAGGCATGTCTGCAGCCGTGTAAGGGCACATGGCCTGTGACACGGGCGTGTCATATGGCCATGTCCTTTTATGGATTTGGCTTGGACAGAGAGTCCTGGTGAGCACGGGAAGGACACGGGTGTGTCTCTTGGCACACCGCCTGTGACACGGGCATGTCACATGGACGTGTCTTGCTCAGGTTGAGATGGTTGTGTACCACTTGAGATATACGGCCTGTGATATGAGCGTGTCATATGGTCGTGTTCTCTTCTGGATGAGTCGGTTGTGTGTCGCTTAAGGTGCACGGCCTGTGACACAGGCGTGTCACAGGCCGTGTCAGCCAAAAATAAGACCTTTGTGGCAAAATTGTGGTCGTCCATTTTCTTCAGCTGGGATCTGATGGCCCAGGCTTTTCCCTACTGGTTCATAGTCAAGGATGGAGAATAGAATCCCCATTTCGACTTCGCCATTCTATTTATACAAGCTAGAGAGAAGGGAGATCAAGAGGAGGAGGAGAAAGGGGAGCCATCCACCGGTGGAGCTGCTGAGTTTCGAGTCCAGATCCGAGCCTAGCATTGTGCAGGTAAGGCCGCTGCGGTGCTTTCCAGCTGGCTAGAATTCCATGGCTTCAATGAGGTCAAGGGTAACAATCTTCCTTCTTGGACATGTGAAGAACTTCCTTTTGGCATGTGCATGTATTTCCCCTCCACTAAATGGTGGACTGTGAAGGGATTTCCCTTGGGTTGATTCTTGGAATCCCCAATAGTTTTGCATATAGATCCGGAAATGGAGTACGGAATAGACATGCTGTGTGAAGCCCATCTAGATAGGTTGGTCTGGGTTGGTGATGTTGCACTCACACACCATAGAAGACTCCATGGTTACACGTATAGTTTGTGGAATCAATGGGTTGGACCTGTGAAGGGCAGTAACAGGAAGTATTGGAGTGGTAGTCCAGGAAAAGACCCTTGTGATGTTTATGATTTCAATGGGTTGTGCCTGTGAAGGATAGTAACAGGAAGTACTGGAGTGAAAGCCCAGAAAAACACCCACTAAATTCTTGTGTTATATGCTATGACAGCTATGGTTAGGGCTATGGACGGAAAGTGAGTTATGTCACTAACGCTGGGTGTGGCTCCTAGCTAACCTATGAATGTGAAACAGTCCCTCGGGGATGGTATGGCTATTTGTGAGCTTGAAGAATTCTTAAAAAGGCTTCATGCCAAAGAGGCAAGGTGAAACCGACCCACGACTTATATTTAGCCGTGAGTACATTGGAATTTGGTGATGGAAAGGCAACTTAAGCAACAGGGGGTGGCTGATCCATACCTGTCTGATGTCCGTCCGACTCGAATACCTGAAAGTGCAGTTAGTTGGAGCGCATAATGAGAGTCTTAGGTCTGCATGCCGAAAAGACTAAATGCTCAATTTTACCGCTGGGTTTCGGCCTTGAAACGGTGGTGGGACCGTGGTTCACCGATACACCAAGAATGTGCCCGGAGTGCACAGATCATCGGCCAGCGTGGCTGACGGTTATGATGTATTATTTGTGCGTGAGAGCACAATGTGTGATATGTGTATATATATATATATATATATATATATATCTGCCTATGAATTGTTATGCCTGCAGGGTAGGAATACCACTGCCCCGGGAAAGAGATAGGGTCATTATAAATTGGTCAGCTGAATGCTGACCATTGCCTTGTTTGCCACCGTTGGGTGGGCTGTCCTTCTGCAGGTGCTGGAGAGCCGAGTGGGACATATAAAGGCTGAAGTCCCTGCTGCTTCTGCTGCTAGCTCTTGAAGGCTAGGCTGAAAAATGTTTTGTTTTGTTCATGTGTGGCCGGCCTGTGCACCGATGTTTGGAAGCCACTCTTGTAAAGAGCAACTGTAAGGCCATAAGGCCGAACGATACTGTATTTTGTGTACATTCATATATAAATGTGGGTGCTTATATCAATGGACATTCATGGTTGCAGTTCAGAATTTTTGTTAAACGGTTCTGCTAGAATGCTATGAGTTAGGATGCGCAACTCTGATATTGACCCGTGACTTCGCCGCCTGTTTTGTGGCATATGGTGTGGGGCCCCGGCCGGACCTTTTATTCTATGCTATATGAACGAATGGAGTCGTTACATTTTTGGTATCAGCTGTCTCGGTCTTTACCTTTTGAATTCGTGGTCGAATTATTTTTTGGGGTGGCAAGCACCTATAAGTGTGAATCACTTTAACACTAATGAACTCCTGAATGTCCACTTAGGAATGCAAATACACTTGTTTGAGGAACCTGTGCGCTCCTATATTGTTGTCACTACTTGTGTGAGGTCGCTAATGTGTGTGTCTTGGGCACCTATAGGTTACTCGGAGTGGTGTTTGGCAGTCGGAGACATAGAGTTCTGATGAGAGTACGACACCAGCTGAGGTGCGTACACCTCCCCCTTCTGCAGAAACTGTCTGCTTAGTTGCTGAGGCGCTGTATGTAATGTTTCAAGCACAGCCTGGTAGGCAAGCATTGCCGGCAGTGGTGTTAGAACAGGTTGCAGCGAGGCCAGAACCTGTTGTGGCCGTTGATCCTCGAGCAGCTGAAAGGCAGTTGAAGAAGTTCATGAGCTTCAACCCCCTTACGTTTACGGGTGTGCGATCCCCTAAGAAGGCGGAGGATTGGCTGTCACGCGTCAACCATATATTGACGACGATTAGGACGGAGGAAGATCAGAAGGTCACCTTGGCCACCTTCTTATTGGAAGGAGAGGCTCGGTTATGATGGGACGAGATCAAGTTACACCACTTAGCGGGCAAGCAGTTAACACAAGTGTCGATTGAGGAGTTCTTGCGCCTATTCCTGGAAAAGCACCTACCAGCGGCACAACGCATTAACATGGAAAATGAGTTCCAACGGCTAACACAAGGAGAAGGTAGTGTGTAGATGTACCTGCATGAGTTCACATAGTTGGGATGGTATGCGGGCTACATTTTTGCCGATGAGCAATGGAAAACCAATAGGTTTTATGAAGGATTGCGGGATGAGTTGCGATTCATGATCTCGAGTTCCGTAAAACAAGGTTTTCAGGCGTTGGTCGATACTGCATGTGTGCTGGAGAAAGACATGAAGAGGGTGCAAGGAAAGAGGGCCTTGGCTGTGACAAAGCCGGAATTCAAAGCACCCCGACCTGCAAATCGTATTATAAAAAGAAATCAGGCAAGAGGTCCAAGTTGTCTGGACAATCTCCTTCTACGGTTGCATTGGGTGCAACGACGGGGGCCTGTTCGAGGCCGGAGACTCATACTTACTTTACTTGTGGAAGAGTGGGGCATATCGCCCGTGATTGTTGGGTTGGTCAGCCAAAGGGAGAAAAGAAGGTGGGTGCGTCTTATGCTGAGAAGGTAAAGGCAGTGGTGGAGTCCTCTGCATCCCAGGCGCAGCCCCGAGTTTATCACCTTGGCCAGTAGGAGGCCATCAAGCAAAGTGACATCATCACATGTACGAGTTAAGTTATTGAATGCTTTTATTATTGCATGTTTTGTATGTGGCTTGTGTGTGATGTGGTTGCCACAAGATTTGTTATGATTCAGAACACGCTGGCGAGAGCACTGTTTGATACGGGTGCTTTGCATTCATTTCTGTCTATGGACTTCGTAACTTGGATTGGAGTACCTAGTCATGTGAAGACAGAGAGTGTAAGGGTGTTACTACCGAATGGCTGTTTGATGCTTGTGGATAGGGCATGCGATGTGGTGGTTCAAATTGGAAATCGGGAGTTCTATTTGACTGCATCTGTACTGCCGATATCAGAATTTGATGTTATTTTTTGTATGGACTAGCTCGCGGAGTAGCGTGTCTTGATTGATTGCCAGTCCAAAGAGATCACACTGGGCCAGAATACCGAGCATGATACTAAGTTCCCTGGTATGCGAGGGGTGAGCGGGACCTTGATGTCTGCACTCCAAGTGGTCAAGGCTGTTCGGAAGGGCGCGGGGTTATTCTTCATGCTGATTTAGTTTGTTGAGCCAAAGGCCAGTGTGATTGATGTTCCGGTTGTATCGGAGTTTGTGGATGTGTTTCCTAAGGATCTTCCTAGGCTACCACCCCAGCGGGAGATCGACTTCACGATTGAGTTGGTGCTAGGTGCGAAACCTGTGGCCTGCTCGCCATATCGCGTCGCGCCAAAGGAAATGGCTGAATTGAAAATCCAATTGCAAGAGTTGCTGGGGCAGGAATATATACGCCCAAGTACGTTGTCTTGGAGCGCTCCTGTTCTATTTTTGAAAAAGAAGGACGGTGGTTTGCGGTTATGTATTGACTACCGTGAATTGAATAAGCTGACAGAGAAGAACAAGTATCTGATTCCACGGATAGAAGAATTGTTCGATCAGCTGATGGGATCAACCATCTATTCCAAATTGGATTTGAAATCTGGATATTACCAATTGAGTATTCGGGAAGGTGACATTCCCAAGACCGCATTTGGAACAAGCTACGGTCATTATGAGTTCACGGTAATGTCGTTTGAGCTATGCAATGCGCCATCGATATTCATGGCTCAAATGCACCGAACGTTCAGAGAGTACTTGGACTTGTTCGTGATTGTATTCATTGATGATATTTTTGTGTACTCTCAATCTGAAGCTGATCACGCAAACCACTTCTGGTTGGTGTTGAATACCTTGCGAAGGAATAAGCTCTATGCCAAGTTCTCAAAGTGCGAGTTTTAGCTGTCGTCGGTGGCTTTTCTTGGACATGTGGTAAGTGGAGAGGGCATATCAGTGGATCCGTCAAATATAAGAGCCATTCGGGAGTGGCCGGTGTTGTCTTTGGTGGCGGAAGTCAGGAGTTTCCTTGGACTGGCAGGATACTACAGATGTTTTGTAGATAATTTCTCGCGGATCGCTTTACCTCTGACCACACTGACGAGGAAGGATCATAAATTCTCTTGGACGCCGGAATGAGCACGAGCTTTTGAAGACCTAAATAGTCGTTTGACCACGGCGCCTGTGTTGACATCGCCATGTGGTACAGACGGCTATGAGATATATAGTGATGCCTCGGGGAGCGGCTTAGGCTGCGTTCTTTTGTGGTTTGGAAACGTGATTGCCTATGGCTCACGCCAGTTGAAAGTGCTTGATCGAAATTATCTCATCCATGACTTAGAGTTGGCGGCGGTGATCTTTGCACTGAAATTATGGCGGCATTATCTTTATGGCGTAAAAGTGGATATCTTTACGGACCATAAGAGCCTAAAGTGCTTGTTGGAGCAGAAGGATCTGAATATGTGACAATGAAGGTGGATGGAGTTCCTTGGGGACTACACCTTTAAGATTCATTATACTCCCGGGAAAGGAAATGTGGTCGCTGATGCCTTGAGTCAGAGGGCTCCGTCACGGGCAAATTGGTTGCAGATGCACGATGAGCGTCTTATCTAGGAGTTGGAAGCGTTAGATATTTCTTGTGTTGACAAGAATTCTACAGCCCGTGCATGTTTGAACTGGACGAAGGTAAAATATGACCTTGCAGACAGAATTCGACGAGTAACAGAGCTGGATGAAAGTCTCCAACGTTATGCAAAAGATGGGCTGGATGGCCAATTCTCCTGGGAGGACGACCTTTTGCGGAAAGAGGGCCGGCTGTGCGTCTCGAGTATTGGTAAGTTGCGAGAAGAGTTGATGTATGAAGCTCACTTTACAAAGTACTCAATTCACCCTAGGAGCACAAAGATGTTCAGAGACATGAAGAAGCTGTTCTGGTGGCCAGGACTCAAGAAGGATATAGCTCTTTATGTGGCTAAATGCCAAACTTGTGCTTTGGTGAAGGCGGAATGCCAAAAGCCTAGTTTTTTATTGAAGTCTTTACCGAACCCGGAATGGAAGTTCGATGATATTTCAATTGATTTCGTGCACGGGTTGCTGAGATCTCAATGCAGGAATGATTCAATCTGGGTGATTGTAGACCAGTTGACGAAAGTGACTCACTTCCTTCCGAACAAGCGTGTTAGATCCCTAGTTTGATTTGGGCTAGGTTCACTAACTTAGGATCGTGTGACCCACAATGTATAGCCAGGGTCATAGTTGTGTCCTAGAGTCTAGGAAAATCCTTAGAGTCAACATAACATGGACCAGCTATCAACAAGACTGCCAGAGACTCAAGACTTAGATGACTTCAAGAATCTATAAAGTGAGGTCGACAATAGTCGAACTTAGGTCGACGATAGTCGTGTTTAGCTAGACGATCTCAGAGTAAATTCTCTGAGCTCAGCTCGACGAACTTGGTACTCAGGTCGACGAAAACTTGGACACTACAACAACACTTCAAGTTCATAAAACATCAAGATATTCTAAGTCCTTAGTATCAGACTTTGGTCGACGAACTTAGTTTTCAGCTCGGCGAACTCTATTCTTTGGTCGACGAATCTTTGGACTACTACAGCATTCTGTCGAGTCTATGTTCTCTAGTCTCAGGTCGACGAACTCAGTTCTCTACCCGACGAATTCTGGAACCAGAAGACTTGTGTCGACACTCAGAGTATACGTCGACACCAACTGAGTCGATACTAGAAGAACTTGTGTCGACACCCAGATCATCTGTTGACACTTTGGAAAGGTTGTGTCGACACCAGGAGTAATTGTGTTATTTGACAACTCTAGAATAGTTGCTGAACACCAGTCAACGAATACATTTACCTGCACGACGAACTTCAGACACAGAATAGGCAAAATTCAAAAGAGACAGCAGTTCAATTTCCAGCTCGACGAACATGGAACTCAGCTCGACGAACAGAAGCCGTCTGGTCGACGAACACAACATCTCAGCTCGACGAACTGTGGACTCAGTTTGACGATTTCTGTCAACTATTCGACGATTCCAGACTAAGTCATTTCCAGCCCTGTCCCCATTATTACTGCAATAATTCCTTGGTAATCATTGATCTAACATTCTCTGAATATAACCGTTAGAGGAGCATTGATTAGGATATTCTCCAGGATTATTGTTTGCCATTTTTCCACGGGACAGTTGGGGAAATTATTCAATGATGCTTATTCTCTAGGCCGTCAGCATTGAATGAAGAAGGAATTCAAAATTCAAAAGACCAAGTTCCCCAGGAAAATATAAAAAGAGATTTTTCTCTTTTCTCATATATAACATAGAGACAGAAAAGATTATTCCGGCTTTTATCAAAAGATATTCTGAAGCAGATCTTCATCAGCTTTCTTAGTCTGTCAGTAATATGAAGAAGAAGCAAGAAGAACACCTATTTCAAATCAAAAGTCTTCCTGTTCTTCTTCTCCAGAACCTTGCTAAGACATTCAAGCACCATGAGTCTAAAGCTCCTGGATTACGTCTCTCAACTGAAGGCCTATCACCCTGTGCAAAGCTCCAGTTCTCCTGAACTCTTCTACATCTCAGGGGGAGCTTTGACAACATCACTGAATCTACATATTCTTCTCATTGTGATATAGAGAAGTAGACTTCCATCACTCTCTCATCCCCACCTCTGTAAAGGGTTGTCATCTCCCTTCAAAAGTGATTCCTGGTTACAAGTCACCGGATCAAAAGACTTGAGGGTTTGGTTTTTGAGCACCTAATCAAAAGCTTATTGGTGTTAGGCACCTAATCAAAAACCTGAGTGGATTCCTACCAGGGTGATAGAAGAGTGGATGTAGCCAGGTTGGGGAACCACTATAAAATTCTTGTGTCGTTTGGTTGCCCCTTTTTCTTTTGTTCTTGCTGTGCTTGTGCTTTAGGTTTATTGTGTGCTAGCTATATTTATTTCTGCAATTTTAATTTACAGCAAAAGCTGTAATAGCCGTTAAGAATTTTTTAAGAGATTCACCCCCCTCTAGAGTATTTCAGATCTAACTCTTACTTTCAATTGGTATCATAGGAGGTTCCTTTGGTTGTACAAGTTAAATCTTAAACCAAAAGATCCTAAGTTAGATCTATCTTATTTAATTTCAATTTTAGTAGTTTTACACACACATCATGGAAATGAACAAGGACTATGCAAGCACCAGACCTTCAGTGTGCATCCTTAATAAGTTTGCCATCTGGAAGGCAAGAATTAGGCTGTACATGAATTTCATTGATGAAGACATCTACAATTCAATCTTGACAGGTCCCCCACAAGCATCCAGCTCTGCAACACCTACAAGTTCAACAACAGTTCCACCACCTGAGTGGATTGAAACTCAAAGAAAGGCAAAAATTACAGATGTCAAAGCAATGAATATCCTGGCACAAACTATGTCAGATGATATCTTCTAGAAGGTTGTTGAGTGCACCTCAGCAAAAGCCATTTGAGATTCCCTAAACCAAATGGTGGATGAATCAGCAGATGAGAGAAAGGATAGGAGATCAAATCTCATATCCCTATATGAGAACTTTAAGAAGGAAGAAGCTGAGAAAGTTTCTGATATGTACAATAGGTTATGCTCAATTATCAATGAGCTAAAAAACTTGGATAAGAACATCACTCTTACTATAGTGAATGACAAGATCCTGATGTGCTTCCCAAGCTCATGGGATACAAGAATCTAGCCCATCAAGGAGGCCAGATGCCTGAATGAGATTTCAACTGAATCTTTATTATGCATATTGAAGTCATATGAACAGCTGATAAAGACCAGGGAGGCAGCTGAACAAAGAACACCTCCAGCAGCAAGAAGAGAATACAGTATTGCCTTTAAAGCCACTGAAGATATAGAGACTGCAACATCAAATGAAGAGCTCATGACTCTCTTTGCTAAAAGATTCTACAAGATGGCCAGAAAGGATTTCAGGAGAAAGTCATCAAGAAAAGATGACAAGCCAAAATATGACTAGACACCAACCAAAGAAATTGTGTGCTATAGATACAGGAAGCCTGGGCACTTCCTCTCTGATTGTCCAGAGAACCAAAAGAAAGAGAAGAGAAGAGAGAAGGAAACCAGAAGACAACACATAAGCAAACCCTCTTCCAGTAAGCACAAGAAGAAGGAAAAGGGCTTTGTGGCTGAGACCTGGAGTGAGACAGAAGATGAGTCAACATCTTCAAGCTCCAGTGAAGATGAGGAAGAAGTAAGAGCAAAGGAGGTTTGCCTCATGGCAATTGATGCCTCCAGAAGTCACTCAGAAGAAGAAGAAGAGTCTGAAGATGGAGTGTCTGAATCAGAGACAGATCAGGTATTGTCCTCCTTTGACTACATCTCTGAAACATTTAAATCTGATTTCAAGTTAATATGCAAAGATTTGATTAATTCTGAAAATGAAATTAAAATTCTTAGGGAAAAATTAGGAAACATAGAGGATGTTCAATCTGAAAACATTAGGTTAAAAGATGAATTAACCTTAGCAAATGAAAAAATAATTCCACTAAAAACCGAGCTTTGTGAGGCCAAACAACTTGAGTAAACTCTCAATGGGACAAGCCTCAAGCTGATGGATATCACAAGTACTGTAAATGCCAGACTTAATGGCAAGCAAGGCTTGGGTGCTCCATCAGGTTTGCCCCCCATTCTCAAGAAGAACATTTTATCAACCCCAATAAAATTTGTATCTTCTAAAGGGAAAGAAACAGTAAATGACAAACAAATAGTAGAAAAGATCTCTAAAACAGTAGGACAGAACACCAAAAACCAAAAAAACATCTACTAAAAACAAGGTTCGGTAATTTTCGTCGAACTCTAATCGACGAAATGGGGCCAGTTCGTCGAACCCAGATCGACGAACTCTGAACGAAAACTATAGTTACATTTATTCGTCTAACTGCGATCGACGAACTCTATATGGTTTATCGAGCAGATGTCGACGAACATGGGGCACAGAGAATGAACATGTTCATTCTCTAGGCAGAGATCGATGATTTCAACCCAATTCGTCGAACTCTGGTCGACAAACTTACAGAAATTCGTCGAACCCAGGAATACTTAATCAAAACTATAATTCCAATAGCAACTTAAATATTTCTAAGAAACCATTTAATCCACTAGCTGACTGGATCATACCACCTAGGAGATATCACCCCCTAGGATACAAGTCTCAACCCGAATTCTCTGTTATTTCCAGCTTCTCTTATCTGCAATACAAAGGACCCAAGGTAACCTGGGTCAAAAACCATTAAATGTCTTCTATTGCAGGTGAAGAGCTGTCCAAGGGTAAATTAAACTTGGTACCTGGACAGTGGCTGCTCCAAACATATGACTGGCAGCAAGGACATCCTATCCAACTACAAGTCCAAGCTGGGGCCAAAGATTATCTTTGGTGACTCCAAATGTGGTAAGTCAGAAGGATTTGGAGAAGTAAGAATAGGAGCTGTCATATTGAAAAAGGTGACATATGTAAGTGGACTCAAGCATAACCTCATCTCCATAAGTCAGTTATGTGATGATGGTTATCAGGTATACTTTAACCCATCAACTTGTTTTATTATTGATAAAAACAACCAAATCGTTTTAATTGGAAATAGACAAGGCAACATATACTTAGTAAATTTTATTTCTACAAAAACTGATATCTGTTTACTTAATTTAACTACTAATTAGAATGACTTATGACATAAAAGACTAGGTCATGTGAATCTCAAAAATATGTTCAGGCTATCTAAACACAACCTTGTTAGAAGTCTACCTTCTGGTACCTACAAGAAGGAAGGTCTCTACAGGGCTTGTCAATTAGGCAAGCAAACAAAAACTAGTTTTAAATCTTTTAATAAGAGTGATTCACCTAGGATTTTGTACTTGCTATATTTGGATCTCTTTGGACCCATTGATGTACAAAGCCTAGGATGGAAATCCAACACTTTGGTTATAGTGGATGACTTTTCCAGGTTCAGTTGGGTATTCTTTCTGAGATCTAAATCAGATACCTTCAAGGTTCTTACAGATTTTCTCAGGACCATGCAGATTGAGTTCTCTACTCATGTTGCATTGATCGTAAGTGATCCTGGCACAGAGTTTGAGACTCTTCTTATGCATGAGTTCTGTGAGAAGGAAGGTATCAGGCATTGCTTCTCAGCTCTTAGAACTCCCCAACAAAATGGGGTAGCTGAAAGGAAAAATAGGACACTCATTGAAGCTGCAGGTACATTGCTTGCAGATGCTTACATGCCCCTAACCTTTTGGGCAGAGGCTGTAAGCACATCAAATTATGTCCTGAACAGGAGCCTAATTCACAAACTAAAGAACATGACACCCTACGAATTGCTCAAAGGGAAGAAACCTAAAATCAACTACTTCAAAGTATTTGGATGCTTATGTTATATTCATAACAACAATAAATAATACATTAGAAAGTTTGAGGCTAAGGCTGAAGAGGGAATTTTTCTAGGATATTCCCAAGTAAGCAAGGCTTATAGGGTTTTTAATAAATCAACAATAAAAATTAAAGAGTCCATTCATGTTTCATTTGATGAGACTAACATGTATTGCAAGGAGAAAGAATTTTCTACCAATAGCAACTTACAGGTACCCCACTTGTGTGAGACCTTGGATGGACTAAACCTCACCCATGAGGTTCCAACTCATCCCTGTCCACAAGCCATTGAAGAAAGTGAAGAAGAAGCTGAAGAAAATGAATCTCTACCAACAACAAATACAATTCCATAGGAAAAATTAATTCCAAATGTTGTTGCACAACCAACTCCACCCACTGATTTTATCACACTTAGGGATCACCACAAACCTCAAGTTATTGGAGTCATGTCAGCAGGTGTACAGACAAGGAATCAACTCACCCAAGATTTGATGCATGCCTGTTTTCTCTCTCAGGTTGAACCTCTATCCATCCATGATGTTGAGCAGGATCCCCATTGGATCCTTGCAATGCAGGAGAAACTAAATCAATTTGAGAGATGTAGAGTTTGGGATTTGGTTCCAAGACCCCAAAACTACCCAGTTATTGGAACCAAATGGGTTTTTAGAAACAAGCTGGATGCCCAAGGAATCATTGTGAGAAACAAGGCTAGGCTTGTTGCTCAAGGATATAGGAAAGAAGAAGGAATTGATTATGATCAAACCTTTGCACCTGTTGCAAGTTTGAAAGCCATAAGAATATTCCTTGCCTATGCAGTGTACAAGAGATTCAAAGTCTTCCAAATGGATGTGAAGAGTGCTTTTCTAAATGGAGTGCTAAAAGAAGAGATTTATGTAGAACAACCTACAGGTTTTGTTTCTCCAACTTACCCCTCTCATGTTTTTAAATTGCATAAGGCTCTTTATGGTCTAAAGCAAGCTCCAAGAGCTTGGTATGAGACCTTAGCTAGTTTTCTATTAGAGCATAAATTTACAAGAGGAACTGTAGATACAACACTTTTCACTAGACATCATAAGGACCAAATCTTATTAGTACAAATCTATGTGGATGATAATATATTTGGCTCTACAGATTCCAAATTATGCAAGAGGTTCTCTGACCTCATGCATTCCAAATTTGAAATGAGTAACATGGGTGAGCTTTCCTACTTCCTTAGTCTCCAAGTGAAGCAGCTCACTGATGGCATCTTCATCTCTCAAGAAAAATATGCTAAAGAACTTCTAAATAAGTTTGGGATGGCTGATGCCTCAGCAAAGAAAACACCCATGGATACCAATGTTGTTGTGGACTCTGATGTACCAGGGAAACCTGTGGATCAGAAACTTTATAGGGCCATTGTTGGGTCCCTATTACACCTCACAGCAAGTAGGCCAGATATTATGTTTGCCACATGTCTTTGTGTTAGGTTCCAGGTGAACCCTAAAGAATCTCACCTAATTTTACTAAAAGGGATTTTGAGATATATAAAGAGTTGTCCTAATCTAGTCCTATGGTATCCTGCTGAATCAGAATTTGAGTTAACGAGATACTCTGATGCTGATTTTGCTGGATGCAGGGTAGAAAGAAAAAGTACTTCAGGGACTTGCCAGTTCCTGGGTATGACATTAGTATCTTCGTTTTTTAAAAAGCAAACATCAGTGTCAACCTCAACTGCTGAAGCAGAATATATTGCAGTAGGCAGCTGTTGTTCACAGATGCTTTGGATAAAAAATCAACTTCTAGATTATGGGTTCAACTTAAATAATTCAACTATACTCTGTGATAATACAAGTGATATAGCCATAGCCCAGAATCCAGTTCACCATAGCAGGACAAAACATATTGACATAAGACATCATTTCATTAGAGAGTGTGTAGACAAAAATAAAATCAAGCTTGTCTATATCTACACTGATTTACAAAAGGATGATATATTCACCAAACCTCTTGACGAGAGAAATCATATGTTCTTTGTAAATCAACTTGGAATGATCAATGGAGAAGTCTTTATTTAATTTCTGTCTGCACTCGATGGATTTTCCAAAGTTCGTCGAACGGAGTTCGACGAATCGGGGAAAGTTTGAGAGATATTCGTCGAACGGAGATCGACGAACTCTCTATGAGTGAAATAATTTTCGTCAAACGGAGTTTGACGAACTTGCTTCAGAATATATTCATCAAACGGAGTTCGACAAACTATCTTCAATTCTTCTGGATAAGATCGACGAATTATTTCATTCAAAATTATTTTGTCGAACTCATTTCGAAGAATTATTTCTATTTTCGTGGAACAGAGTCTGTTGATTCATATTCTTGAAAACCATATATTTAGGTTTTCTTTGACCTCCGTCCCGCGCTTTTTGTTCCTTTGCACTTGATCGCCGTTTTTGTGTCTCTCTTGCAGGTGATTCAATGGCGATTCAGGCAAGCATTCTCGCAGGCATGAAGTTCGATACAGGTTTTGATGTGGACTTTGATTCGTTTCAACATTCTGATCTCATATTCCTTTACATTCTGGAACTACTTGAAGAATAATAACTCAAAACCTTGATGACAAGAAGAATCAAACTGCACAACACTGAAATCAGAGAATGAGTCTACACCCTATCGCCAACAGAGGAGAATACGATGACAGGAACCATTGCGGGTAACCCAGTCTCCTTAACTCCCGCAATTTTAATTGAATTTTTTGGATTAAGGTATGGAGAAGAGCAACTAGAGATTGAAATAGATGAGTCTGACGTGATGCTAGGCCTAATGGATTAAACTAGAGATAACCCTAATAAACTATTGAAGAAACACTTCTCTGCCCCTTATATTTTTTTGGCAGATTTTGTTGGAAAAGTTTTGCTTGGGAAACATACTGCACATAACTATATCACCAGACACCAGTTTCTAATCATGTGTGCAACCATAAATAAGAAACAGGTGGATTGGGCAGAGATTCTTTTTGATCTGATAAAGAAGAAAAACAATAAAAAGGAAGTTTGCTTTGGAAGGATCCTAGGGATCTTTTTACAAGAAAAAGCTGCTGAATTACTGGTCACCCCGACCATATTCATCAATGCCAGTAAAAGGCTAAATGTGCCATATTTGGCAGGTGGGATAGGACAATAACCAAGCCAACTAAGGCTTCTACCTCTTCCACCCCAGCTTCAGAAGGCACAAGGGCTGTAAAGGCCACTTCCCACCCTGTTGAAGAGATCCTTCCTCCATCATCCACTATCTCTCCAACACCACAACCACAACAATATACTCATGTTCCTATTCCACCTCCATGTCCACATGCTTCACCAGCTCCATCTCCACAAATTGACATCACTGAAATTCCATCTTCTCTTCTTCAAGAAAATCAACCACCAACACCTCCTGATTCCCCCCATGACACCTACATTCCTACACCACAACTATCTCCTCTTCCCCCACATCTCTCTTCAATACCATCTTACCATCTACCAACAGACACCAACATGCAAGATGCCACTCCATCATCTCCACCACCATCTATCATCCCTCCATATGTTTCTAATCAAACTATATCTGAAATATCTACTGCTCTTCCATCAGTGGACCACTCCACCATATCTTCTATCATTTCCATAATCACTCCCCTCCTCAAATCCCTTATAGCATAGGCCATTACCCCTCTTGATACCACCATCTCCTCACTTTCTGAACAAATCTCTGCTCTTACTGCTGCCCCATCTTCAGCCAGGGGCCTGGCCTCAGTTCCCACTGAAACCAGGCAGGGGGAGATGCCTGATGATGAAGCAGCAGCTACAGCTCCAGAGGCTCCAGCTCCAGCTCTAGCAGTAGATGCTCTAGATCCAGCAATAGCAGCAGAGTGCACAGACTACATAGATACAGATTTGATTGACTTTATTGAGACTGGTACGGATTTTGATGAATTAGTCTCTGAAGAGCCCAATACTATTGGTGATTTCATTCTAAATCCCACAGTAGATATTACTAATTTGTTAAGTATTTTTGATACTGTACATTTGAATTACCTTCCAGCTGAGATTACTAAGCCATCCTTGGCTATTATACCATACACTTCCCCCATCTCTTCAGAAGTTGTTAAGCAACTTAGGGAAAATTTTGCTATTGCACAGCTAGCAGTCAGTCCAATTCCAGAAGTAGTGGCTATTCCCTTTTCTCCAATAATACCTTCAGCACCAACCTTTGTCATGTATGACTCCCCGATGACAGATCTAGATGAATTGATCTTGGCTAATATTGAAGAGGAAAATAAGGCAGCAGCTGAAAGATCGGTCCAAGTTAGTTCTGATTCTTTTGTAGCTTCTCCTCCAACTCTTGTTGAAACTCCTACTCCTGCTCTAGAAAAGCCTGTTATTTCTGCTGAGGCTTTGAAGGCTCTGAATGCTTTATATGATAATCCTCAAAGATGTAATGATGAGGATAGTGATGATGAGGATGATGATGATGAATCTGATGATGAGATAAAGAGGAATCTAGTATCCAAGAAAAGAAAAGCCCCTCCTACTCCTGCTCCTAAGCCTAACCTAAACAATGACACTCCCTATTACATTCTTTAAAAGATAACGCCATATAAAGGGATGCCAGCTTGGATGTGCCTGTCCAAGAATCAGCAGAAGGAGAGGAAGAAAAGCAGAAGATACTCTCCTCCTCCAGTTCAAATATACAGAAAAGATCCACCTCCTCCTCCTCCTCCAGCAGCAGTAACCTCTGGATTAGCATCTCAAAGATCTCCTTCTATTACCCAGACCTATCAAAGGCAGGACAGTTCTTCCAATCCTCCTCCAGGTAGATCTTTTGAAAAGCATTCATCCTCTCAAAGGTTTATTACTTCAGGAAAGTCAAAAGGAAAGCTTAGTGAAGTCCCACCTCCAAGGTGTTTATACTCCAGTCAGAAGCAGCAACATACAGTGTCTACAAATTTCCAGGACCAGTCTACTGAGTTCAGAATCTCTTCTCTAAAGTCAGACTAGGTAGTAAATTCAGAGAGACCTCCTTCTCCTCCTCTTGATCCTGAGCTTGACCCCAACTTCAGAATGGCAAGGTTTAATGAATTAGTTGGGCTCTCTCAAATAAATAAAGCCAGGAAAGAAGGTCAAGACCCCTCTAAATTCACTACTATGCCATCATACAGAGAGAAAAAACTTAACAAATTGCAGGTCAGCAAGAAAGTATTTAATCCATAGGAATATATGTCTCTTCATCCTGAAGCAGTTGTCCCCAGGGCTACATCTCTGAAGATTTTAGGGGTTGCTGACATGAACATGACCAGTGTGCAAGCTGCAGATCCTAACAGAGAAATAATATTTACAAAGCTAGGAGACAAGAGCAAGGATGCAATGCCAAAGGAAAAGAAGCAGAAAAAGTGATTTTGAACTCTATTTATCTTTCTGCATTATTTATAACTGCTTTATATTTTCTGAACAAAGCTCATGTATATATATATCTGTTGTATGTGTTATCTATCTTTGCCAGATATATGCTTTTTATGTTTTGTTTATTTTCAGTTTAAGTCTAAGTTTGTGGTTACTAAACTCACCCAAATAGCGGAAGATTGTTGGATCCCTAGTTTGATTTGGGCTAGGTTCACTAACTTAGGATCATGTGACCCACAATGTATAGCCAGGGTCATAGTTATGTCCTAAAGTCTGGGCAAATCCTTAAAGTCAACATCACATGGACCAGCTATCAACAAGACTGCCAGAGACTCAAGACTTATAAGATTTCAAGAATCTGTAAAGTGAGGACGTCGATAGTCGAACTCAAGTCGACGATAGTCGTGCTCAGCTCGACGACCTCAGAGTAAATTCTCTGAGCTCAGCTCGACGAACTTGGTACTCAGGTCGATGAAACCTTGGACACTACAACAACACTTCAAGTTCAGAAAACATCAAGATATTCTAAGTCCTTAGTATCAGACCTTGGTCGACTAACTTAGTTCTCAGCTCGACGTACTCTATTCTTTGGTCGATGAATCTTTGGACTACTACAACATTCTGCCGAGACTATGTTCTCTAGTCTCAGGTCGACGAACTCATTTCTCTGCCCGACGAATTCTGGAACCAGAAGACTTGTGTCAACACTCAGAGTATATGTCGACACAAACTGAGTCGACACTAGAAGAACTTGTGTCGACACCCATATCATCAGTCGACACTTTGAAAAGGTTGTGTCGACACCAGAAGTAATTGTGTCGGCACAGAATATTTGACAACTCCAGAATAGTTGCGGAACTCCAGTTGACGAACACATTTACTAGCACGACAAACTTCAGACATAGAATAGGCAAAGTTCAAAAGATACATCAGTTCAGTTTCCAGCTCGACGATCATGGAACTCAGCTCGACGAACAGAAGTCATCTGGTCGACGAACACAACATCTCAGCTCAACGAACTGTGGACTCAGTTCGACGATTTCTGTCAACTGTTCGACGATTCCAGACTAAGTGATTTCCAGCCCTGTCCCAATTATTAATGCAATAATTCCTTGATAATAAATCCTCTAACATTCTCTGAATATAACCGTTAGAGGATCATTGATTAGGATACTCTCCAGGATTATTATTTGCCATTTTTCCACGGGGCAGTTGGGGAAATAATTCAATGCTGCTTATACTCTAGTCCGTTAGCATTGAATGAATAAGGAATTCAAAATTCAAAAGACCAAGTTCCCCAGGAAAATATAAAAAGATATTTTTCTCTTTTCTCATATACAACACAGAGATAGAAAAGATTATTTCGGCTTTCATCAAAAGATATTCTGAAGCAGATCTTCATCAGCTTTCTCAGTCTGTCAGTAATTTGAAAAGAAACAAGAAGAACACCTATTTCAAATCAAGAGTCTTCCTGTTCTTCTTCTCCAGGACCTTGCTAAGACATTCAAGCACCATTAGTCTAAAGCTCCTGGTTCAAGTCTCCCAACTGAAGGCCTATCACCCTGTGCAAAGCTTCAGTTCTCCTGAACTATTCTACATCTCAAGGGTAGCTTTGACAACATCACTGAATCCATATAGTCTTCTCATTGTGATTGGGAAAAGAAGACATCCATCACTCTCTCATCCCCACCTCTGTAAAGGGTTGTCATCTCCCTTCAAAAGTGATTCCTGGTTACAAGTCACCTGATCAAAATACTTAAGGGTTTGATTTTTGAGCACCTGATCAAAAGCTCATTAGTGTCAGGCACCTGATCAAAAACCTGATTGGATTCCTACCAGGGTGGTAGAAGAGTGGATGTACCCAGGTTGGGGAACCACTATAAAATTCTTGTGTCTTCTGGTTGTCCCTTTTTCTTTTATTCTTGTTGTGGTTGTGCTTTAGGTTTATTGTGTGCTAGCTATATTTATTTCTGCACTTTTAATTTACAGCAAAAGTTGTAATAGCCGTTAAGAATTTTTTAAGAATACTCTATTCACCCACCTCTAGAGTATTTCAGATCTAACTCTTACTTTCAAAGCGGAACGATTCAGTGGAAAGTTTGGCAAAGCTCTATGTTGAGCAGATTGTACGACTACACGGTATTCCTCGTAGCATCGTGAGTGATCGTGATGGGCGATTTACATCGAATGATTGGAGGCTAATCCATCAGCTGTTGGGCACAAAGTTGACGTTCAGTACGGCCTTTCATCCCCAAAACGGATGGCCAAACTGAGAGGACTAACAGAATAATGGAGGATATGCTCTGAATGTGAACCCTGGATTTTGGTAAGAGTTGGGAAGATCATCTTTATATGGTTGAGTTTTCCTACAACAACAACTACCAAGCGAGCATCGGTATGGCACCGTTTGAAGCTCTGCATGGTCGCAAGTGTCGTACACCGTTAGCTTGGGGAGAACCAGGCGAATCCAAAATGTATAAGTGTAATGAAGTCGATGAAGCTAATTCGACGATACGCGCTATTCGAGAGAGGCTACCGATAGCCCAGGATCGACATGCAAAGAAATACAACGCAAAACATCGGAACGTGGAGTTCGTGGTGGGAGATTGGGTATATTTGAAGATCAAACCCTTCAAAGGCATGTCCAGGATTCGGCGTCTTAAAAAAATTAAGTACGAGATATCTTGGTCCATTTGAAGTGGTGGAGCGAATTGGGGAAGCTGCCTATCAGCTAGCTCTTTCGTAGAATTGAGTGGATTATATGATGTGTTTCACATCTCGGAGCTTCGGAATGCGGTCAAAGATCCAGCTCAAGTGATCGAGAATGATCGTGTGTTGGTGGAGTATGGGCTAATGACGAAGGTTAGGCCCATTCGGATCTAGGAACGAGCCGTGAAGCAGTTGCGGAACAAGGCAATCGGGATGGTCAAAGTCCGGTGGGACAATTGTGGCCATGATGAGCTAACATGGGAGCTAGAGCAGACCATGCGAGCTGAATTTCCCGAGCTATTTGTGTAAACTGTTATGCAGCGCGTGTCAAGGTGTATCAAACTTTGATAAAGTTATAACATCTTGTTTTTGATTTCCTTACTGTGAGCAAATTTCGGGACGAAATTTATTGTAAGGAGGGGAGGGTTGTAACACCCCAAATCCCAAGTTGGGTTTAAGTTGGGTGACACGGCTTGGGACACAGGCGTGTCCTGCTCTGTATGGCTGAGAAGCCTGTCGAGTGCTCGATGAACTGCACTTGATGAGTTCTCGAGAGGGAACACGCCCTGCAACACGGGAGTGTCAGAGGGCGTGTCCCCCTCTCGTCGACAAACGTCGCTGGACAAAACGCACACTGGAGGCGTGTCTGCAACCGTGTAAGGGCACATGGCCTGTGACACGGGCGTGTCACATGGCCATGTCCTTTTCTGGATTTGGCATGGGCAGTGAGGCATGGTGAGCATGGGCAGGACACGGGTGTCTCTCTTGGCACACGGCCTGTGACACAGGCATGTCACATTGTCGTGTCTTGCTCGGGTTGAGATTGTTGTGTACCACTTGAGATAAAAGGCCGCAGAAACAGGTGTGTCTGAAGGCGTGTCAGGTCACACGGCCTGTAACACGGGCGTGTAACATGGTCGTGTACTCTTTTGGATGATTCGGTTGTGTGCCGCTTAAGGCACACGGCCTATTACATGGGCGTGTGTGAAACAGGCCGTGTCAGCCAAAAATAAGACCTTTATGGCAAACTTGTGGCCATCCATTTTCTTCAGCTGGGATCTGATGGCCCAGTCTTCTCCCTGCTGGTTCATAGTCAAGGATAGAGAAGAGAATCCCCATTTTGACTTGGCCATTCTCTTTCTACAAGCTAGAGAGAAGGGAGAGCAAGAGGAGGAGAAAGGGGAACCGGCCACCGTTGGAGCTGCTGAGTTCTGAGTCGAGATCCGAGGCCAGCATTATGGAGGCAAGGCCGCTGTGGTGCTTTCCAACCGGCTAGAATTCCATGGCTCCAAAGAGGTCGTCAAGGGTAACTATCTTGTTTCTTGGACATGTGAAGTCCTTCCTTTTCTAATGTGCATGGATTTCCCCTCCACCAGAGGGTGTACTGTGAAGGGATTTACCTTGGGTTGATTCTTGGAATCCCCAATAGTTTTCATATATATCCGGAAATAGAGTACGAAATAGGCATGTTCTGTGAAGCCCATCTAGACAGGTTTGTCTGGATTGGTGATGTTGCATTAGCATACTGGAGAAGACTCCACGGTTAAACGTATAATTTGTGAAATCGATGGGTTGGACCTGTGAAGGGCAGTAACATGAAGTACAAGAGTGGTAGTCTAGGAAAAGACCCTTGTGATGTTTGCGATTTCAATGGGTTGTGCCTGTGAAGGATAGTAGCAGGAAGTACTTGAGTGGAAGCCCAGGAAAACACCCACAAAATGCTTGTGTTGTATGCTATGAATGCTAAGGTTAGATCTAGGGACGGAAAGTGAGTTTTGTCGCTAATGCTGGGCATGGATCCTAGCAAACCTATGAATGTGAAGCAGTCACTCGGGGACGTTATGGCTAAGTGTCACCTTGGAGATTTCTTAAAAAGGCTTCATGTCAAACAGCCAAGGTGAAACTGACCCGCACCTTATATTTAGCCGCAAGTATGTTGGTATTCGGTGATGGTAAGGCAACTTGAGCAACGGGGGGTGGCTGATCCCTACCTGCGTTATGTTTGTCCAACTCGAAGACCTGAAAGTGCGGTCAGTTGGAGCGCATAATGAGAGTCTTAGGCCTGGGCACCAAAAAGACTAAATGCACAATTTTACCGTTGGGTTTCGGCCTTGAAATGGTGGTGGGACCCTGGTTCACCGGTACACCAAGAATGTGCCATGAGTGCACGGATCATCGGGCCGCATGGCTGACGGTTGTGATGAATTGTTTGTGCGTGAGAGCACAATGTGTGATATATATATATATATATATATATCTTCCTATGTATTGCTATGACTGCAGGGAAGGAATACCAATGCCTTGGTAAAGGGTTAGGGTCATTTTAAATTGGTCAGCTGAATGCTGACCATTGCCTTGTTTGCCACCGTTGGGTGGGTTGTCCTTCTGCAGGTGCTGTAGAGCCGAGCGGGACATATAAAGGCTGAAGTCCCTGTTGCTACTGCTGTTAGCCCTTGAAGGCTATGCTGAAAAATGTTATGTTTTGTTCATGTGTGGCTCGCTTGCGCGCCGATGTTTGGACGTAACTCTTGTAAAGAGCAACTGTAAGGCCATAAGGCCAAACGATACTGTCTTTGGTGTACAGTCCTATATAAATGTGGGTGTTTATATCAGTGGACATTCATGGTTGGAGTTCAGTATTTCTGTTAAAAGCTTCCGCTGGAATGCTATGAGTTAGGATGAGCAACTTTGATATCAACCCGTGACTTCGCCGCCTGTTTTGTGGCATATAGTGTGGGGCCCCGGCCGGACCTTCTATTATATGCTATATGAATAGATGGAGTCGTTATAGTATGTATGTATGACATTATGTATGTATGACTTATTTTGTACGATGTCGTGAGGCGAGACAAGCTGCATCCTCATTTTATCACGGTGTAGCAAAGGCGTGGTTATGTTGGTGTCTATAGTTGAGCTAAATTTCGGGACGAAATTTCTTGTAAGGAGGGGAGGGTTGTAACACCCCAAATCCCAAATTTGGGTTCAGGTTAGACGACACGGCCTGGGACACGGGCGTGTCCCACGCCGTGTCCTACTCTATGCACTCGAGTGGATCTCGTGTGGGTATCGAGTGGGCATCGATTGTGTCTCGAGTGAGGCACACGGCCTGGGACACGGGCGTGTCCTAGGCCCTATCCTCCTCTGGTCGACGAACTTCTTGAGTGGTCGACGAAATACACTCGAGACAGCGAACACGACCATGTTCTGGTTGACATGGGCGTGTCAACATCGACAAGGGCATGTTGGGAACCTGTGTCGTCTTCGGATTGTTTTTGGTCCTATGTCGATTGAGGAACATGCCATGCCACACTGGCGTGTACTGAGTGACACGAGCGTGTCAAGGTTAACACAGGCGTGTCTAACCCCGTGTCCTAGTCGGGTTTAAGTCAGTTCCTTTGCCGCTTAAATAACACGGCCTGTGACACAGGCGTGTCTCACGCCGTGTCATCCCAAGAAAGTGCTTTTCTGGGCAAATTATGGCCATTCATTTCCTTCCACATGGATCTAAGGGTCCAGGACATTCCCTGCTGTTATAAAACTGAGAATGGAATGATAACTTCCATTCATCTTTGACTTACTCTTTCTCAAGAGATAGGAAGGGAGGAGAGGAAGGAAGGAAGGAAGGGAAGGAAGCCGACTGCGGAGGATCTTTAGCATGACGAATCGAGATCCGAGTTCAGATTCGTGGTGGCAAGGCCGTGGCAGTGATTTCCATCTGGCTAGATTTTCATGGCTCCAAAGCAATCGTCAAGGGTAACGATCTCCTTCATGGACAAGCGAAGTCCTACTTTATGCATATGCATGGAATCCTCCACCAAGCGGTGTATAACATAAGTAATTCCAGGTTTAGTCTGCATCTAGAGCCAGAAATGTGTAGTACGTCATAGGCATGCTGTGTAAAGCCAACCTGGACGGGTAGTCTGGATTGGTGATGTTTATATTGTGAACTGGAGAAGACTCAGTGTATTGTGTGGATGATTATGGATTATGAATTCCTAGAAAGCTTTGGATGTGCCCTTGGGTTGTGTGTGCTGAATTGGAAAGCGGCTATGCGAGAGCTGTGTTCGGAGCAGAAAAGGGAAGGCTGACCCGCATCAAGATCTGCTATATTGACAAATTGAGCAATGGGAAATGGCTGACATGTAACTGTGTTGTGGGTGATTGATTGGTTGCAATGCATGGGCAGATGTGGCCCTAACCCGGCTTGCTGCACCACATGGGTGGGTCGATCTAAATGCTCAAGTTTGTCGTGAGGTTAGCACCTCTGAGTGGGATGGACGGAATGTCCCCAACATGCGTGTTGGTAGACTAGGACCACCAACCAACAAGTTAAAAACCTCTGATCGGTGGTGGGCGACTGGTATATCTGGTAAACCAAGAATGTGCCCCGAGTGCACGAAGCGTCTAGCGGAGGCCGACATTTGTGATACTGTTATGATACTTGTTGTGATAGTTATATGTTATGATTACGATGCATACAGGGAAGGAACCACTGCCCAGGATAAGGGGTAGGGTCATTATAATTGGTCAGCTAATGCTGACCGTTGCTTTGTTTACAACTCTTGGGGTGGATGTCCAACTGCAGGTGCTGACGGGTCGAATTGGATTGAGCGAGTTGAAGCCCTTGTTGCTTAAAGGCCCTTGATGGCCGTGTGAAGTCTTGGATATCATGTGTGGCTGGCCTACGTGCCGATGTATGAAGCCATATTTGTAAAGATCAACTTGTAAGGCCTTAAGGCCATGAGCATTTGTGTATTTGTATACATTCCTGGTGATATATATAAATGTGTGGTTTATATATTTAGTGGACATTCATTGTGATGAGTTCTTGCAACTTAAAACGCTTTCGCTAGAATTCTCTATGGTAGGATGCGAGTAGAACGTGATTTTGATATTCATATATGTCTCCGCCGTTTGTTTGTGAAATATGGTGTGGGGCCCCAGCCGGACCCACCATTATATTCCATATGACGAATGGAGGCATTACATGTGTTGTCAATGGATCAAGAGTTGTTGCATCAGTGGGCTTGTAATAGAACTTGATAATTGTTATTATGTTCCTTCCATAACTAGAAAGATTATATCTATTTCATTTTTTGACATGATTGTATTTTATTTTGTTATTAAGGACAATTGTTGTTCTATATTTAAGAAGAATGTCTATTATGGTATAGCCCAATTATTTTATGGCTTATATATTTTGAACTTAGACCATCAGATCTATAATATATAAAATACTAAAAAACTAATAACGAATGACTCAAACCCTACGTACCTTTGGCATTGTCGTTTGGGCCACATAAATGAGAAACGCATATCCAAGCTCCATAGAGATGGACTACTAGACTCATTTGATTATGAATCTTTTGAGAGATACGATTCTTATTTGTTAGGTAAGATGACTAAGGTCCCTTTCACTGGTTTCAATGACAGTGCTGATGATCTCTTGAGTATAGTACATAGTGGTGTATACAGACCCATGATTTTTGTAACACCCCAGTTTTGCGACAGGGTCAGTCTGCAGTTCTGGAAAATTTTTTGGGTTTCTGGCAGGAGGCACACGGCCTGCGACACGGGCATGTCGCAGGGCGTGTCGAGGCCGTGTCGACACTCGACCCAAGTGTCGACACTTTCGCTAGACATTGTGTCGAGAGTAGGGCACACGGCCTGCGACACGGGCGTGTCGCAGGGCTTGTCGAGGCCGTGTCGACACTCGGCCCGGGGTGTCGACACTTTCGCTCGACGAGTGTCGAGACTGGGGCACACGGCCTGTGACACGGGCGTGTCACAGGGCGTGTCCCGCTTGGTCGACGATCTTCGCTCGACATTTTTCCGCGGTGTCGACACAAAGGCTGTCGACGAGTGTCGAGACTTGGCACACGGCGTGGGACACGGGCGTGTCCCAGGCCGTGTCACCTCTCGGGTTGGTTTCGGGTCTGTGTCGATGGAGGCACACGGTCGTGTCACTGGGGATACGGGCGTGTCGGATTGAACACGGGCGTGTTGGATGCCCGTGTGCTATTCCAGGTGCGTCGATTTGAGATGGCAAATGAGGCACACGGCCCTGGACACGGGCGTGTGCCAGGCCGTGTTCGGCCCAGGTCTTTTATTTTTCAGGCGGATCGTGGCCATTCTTTCCCCTGATTTTAGGATCTGACGGTTCAGGACTATTCTTGGGGAGTTAAGTCCGAGAATAGGGTTGAAAACCCTCATTCTTCTCCAAGCTTTCTCTTACTAAAGATCTAGAGAGAAGTGAGAACAAGGAAGAAGGAGAAGGAGAGTTTGGGCTGTGAGAGGGGTTTCGGTGCTCCAAATCGCGAGCCGAGTCCAGATCCGTGGATCTTAGATCGTTGCGAAGGTTTTCATACGGCTATTTTGCCATGGCAATGAAGAGGAGTCGGAAGGTAACGACACTTCTCCTCTCGGTCTTAGGATACATGTCTTAACATCATTTATTCTTCATTCTAGTTTTTTTTGGGGCACCAAACTCTCAAATGAGAGGGGTTTTGGTTTTCCAAGGTTCAAGAGGAACCTACGGGTTGATTGAGTCCGTCCCCGACATCTTTTGCATTAGAAATCCGCTCCGTTAGTGGATTAGGCATGGTGGGTGAAGCCGTTGTCGCGACCGTTAGTCCGACTCGGTGATGTTGCATACGAACGTTAAGGATTCGTAGAGATTTCGTTGCGGCAAGATGTCGTTTGTATTGTGGTGATGGTTTTCCCCTTTTTCTCGAGTGGGTACGTGTAGTCAGAACCGGACAAGGTTAGCTCCTTGTGGCGGTAGATGTTTCCCTTGGTGGGCAAGGTTAGCTCCGCATGAGTTGGAGATGGTTTCCTTGGTGCGCGGGAACGCTGCAGTACAAATGAGGGACTAGGGTGGAAGTGTCTTGGTTTATTACGTGCCAAGGCGTAGATATGTCTCCGTGGTCGGCTGGCTATCCCATGACGTTCACGTCATGTGTGGAGAGTGTCCCGGTGAGACTAGTCCCTTTCTGTGTGACTGACGAGAATGCCAAGCATGGGGACAAGCCCGGGAAATGAGGCCATGAGCGGGTGGGGTCCGGCAAGGCTTCTTAGAATCGGTCAGTTTTGTGTTGTTGGAATCCTGACATAAGACGTCAGAGCTTGTGGGCAAGCCCGGGGCTAAGACCTTGAGCGGGTGGGGCCTTGACAAGAGTTCCATGAGGCGGCCTGTGAGCCGTTGGGGGAAATGGTGACCCCCCTTTGTTTGCGGCTTCATGCCAATGGGAAATCATTGAGTACCCATATGATGTGATGATGTGCTAGATGTTGCGTTTCTCTATGAGGATGGCACAACACTTGTGCATGCAGCGGAAAAGTAAAACATCAAGAAAACCCAAAAGAGATGGGATCGGGCCATGGTAGTTGAATCAAGAAGTTAACATACAACTAGGCAAAATTACCTCGGTGGCGTTGAGTCACAACTCAACGGAGATGCTCCAAGCTTCGTCTTCTTGCTAGTGGCGAGTTCTACGTGAAATGATGTCCACGTCTCTGCAGAAATCCACACGAGCGGGAGAACACTGATCTTTCCGTCGCACGAAAAATCGGGAAGGACAAAGACCGCACCTTGCTTCTCCACGGACTGCTAGGTCCGCGCCAGGAAGAGCAACAACAGCAACGATCGCCGGAGAGGAGGAGGTCGACGGAGCGAGCGCGACGGCGGAACACTTCCGTCAGCGGGATTCGGGATCGGCGGAACGAACGAACGGCGGAACACTTCCGTCGGCTTCGATTCGATCAGCACGCACAGATCTTCTGTCAAAGAGAGGATCCCGAAACCCCTAAGTGTGTATTTATACCAAAGACATAAATAGACTTAGGAACATCGCTATCCGCAGACCACCCAGAAATTTAGGGTTCCAGAATCGGTGAGTATCAATCGGCGAGAATCGGCGACGATCGGCGAGAATCACCTAGCAGATTCGGCGAGAATCAGTCGGCGAGTATCACCTAGGATCGGCGAGAATCAGAGTACTATACTCGACGATTCTTGCCGAACGCAGGGTGGACCATACTCGTCGTTCGTCGACCCGCGGTCGACGATACTCGATGATTCTCGTCGATCGTCGACCCGCAGTCGACGATACACGACGAATCTCGTCGATCATCGACCCGCGGTCGACGATACTCGACGATTCTTTAAGGCAACATTTTGCCCATAACCCCATTCAGGTCGGTGATTGGTAACCTTTACCAACACAGTCAATCATCCAACTTCTCCACATCTCTTATGTGCGACCCGGTAGGCTCATATCGCGTTGGTAGTGAGATTACATGTTTGACCACTTCTAGATCACCATGGTAACTCCAACAGACTCCCACTTGATCTTGAAAGTATCAAACCAAAAACCTCACAAACAATGAGCGGCATCTAGCAATGCATCATTGCTCCCCAAGCAATAAGAGTTTATAACTCATAAGCCTTTATGACCAATGTATCAGCGTTGTCTTTTTCCCTTTGTCCCTTACATCCGGAAAGAACTAGAGGCATGGACCGTGTCACCCTCATAATAGCTCAATCCAAGTTTCTTGATCCAGGACGGACTTCTAGAGAATGGTGAGTCCAATATCACATATTGACTCAACCAAGCATGGCCATGCATTTCTCAGTCCAGTTCCATCAAGGGGCCCATGGATGCAACTCCTATCATACAGGAGGACAAATCCCATATCTGCTCACACACAAACACCCAAATGATTCGTAACATGCCCAACAACCACCCTTATCATCAACCTTTCTCAAGGAAGACTTTAGATGGCATCAAAGCACGCTCTTCCTCACTTGATGAATGCTGTGACTTCAGGTCAAAGGACCACAACACCATTGTCAATTGAGACCTACTCGTGACACGATTGGATGACAATCCACAGAGTAGCCTCAGGTTGGGTCTGTCCAGTACAACTTGTTCACTAACAAGTACCCACGTGATGACTTGATATCATAATATCATGACTTGTGAGAACCGGTCATCAGTCAACACACGTGCTAGCCTTCATGTACCATCATCACCCTTAGCTTCTATGATGATACTCGACCAGGGACCTTTTAAGAATGAAGCTTCAAATAAATCATAGGCTCTCACATTCAAGTCACGTACTTGATGTCCCATGGAAGCGAACATTCTAAGGGTATCTATTATGTTAACATTTAACTATCATATAGAAAAGCTCATAATAAAAGAACTTGTCATTAATTGTAAGAGAAAAACTAGGTACATTGTTCATCATATGAACAAATAGCCAACAAAATACATGTTTACATGCAATCCACAAGATTCTCGCTAGAGTTGATCATTTAGGTATCGTATACCCATCGATCTAGTATGACCATCATGCTTTCTCTGCGCGAGAGGCTTTGTCAGTGGATCCGCAATATTCTCCTCCGTCGGCACTCTACAAATGTTCATATCTCCTCGTTCGACAATCTCCCGAATAAGATGAAACCGCCGAAGTATATGCTTGGAGCGCTGATGGGATCTAGGTTCCTTAGATTGTGCAATTGCACCATTGTTATCACAGTAGAGAACTACGGGACCAACAATGCTAGGAACTACATCAAGCTCGCCGATGAATTTCCTAATCCATACAGCCTCCTTCGCCGCATTAGCTGCGGCGATATACTCGGCCTCTGTTGTAGAATCAGCATCTGTCTCTTACTTGGAACTCTTCCAGCTCACAGCTCCTCCATTCAGGCAAAACACAAAACCTGACTGAGACTTGGAGTCGTCTCTATCAGTTTGGAAGCTAGCATCCGTGTAACCACTTACAACGAGTTTTTCCTCTCCACCATACACCAAGAACACGTCCTTAGTCCTTCTCAAGTACTTCAGGACATTCTTGACTGCAATCCAGTGACACTCACCGGGGTCTGACTGATACCTGCTAATCATGCTCAAAGCAAAGGAGACGTCGGGTCGAGTACATAACATCGCGTACATGATTGATCCAATTGCCGAAGCATATGGAATCAACTTCATGCGGTCCTTATCTTCACAAGACTTTTGACACTGGTCCTTAGAGAGATTCACACCATGAGACATGGGCAAAAATCCTTTCTTGGACTCAAGCATGTTGAACCGCTTCAACACCTTTTCGATGTACGTACTCTTGGTCAAACCCAGCAACTTCTTCGATCTATCTCTATAGATCTTAATACCGAGTATATAAGTCGCTTCACCCAAATCCTTCATTGAAAAGCAGTTCCCTAGGTTGTTCTTAACAACTTTTAGGGTAGAAATGTCATTCCCAATCAATAGTATGTCATCTACATACAATATCAGGAAGATAACAATACTCCCACTGATTCGCTTGTAAACACAAGGCTCATCTTCATTCTTGATAAAACCAAACTCTTTGATTTTCTCATCAAAACGAAGATTCCAACTTCGAGAGGCCTGTTTCAGTCCATAAATGGACTTATTCAGCTTGTATATTTTAGTGGCTTCATCTGGGAATACAAAACTCTCGGGTTGTGTCATATACACTTACTCAAGGAGGTTTTCATTAAGGAAAGCCGTTTTGACATCCATCTGCCAGATCTCGTAGTCATAATACACAGCAACAACAAGCAATATCCTTATGGAGTTTACCATGGCAACAGGGGAAAAGGTCTCATCATAGTCAATACCATGAATTTGCTTGAAACCCTTACCCACCAGTCGCCCTTTGAATGTCTGTACATTCCCATCCATGTTGGTCTTCTTCTTGAAGACCCACTTGCACCCTATGGGTCGAACCCCTTCAGGTGGTTCCACCAAGTTCCAAACTTTGTTTGCATACATGGAGTCCATTTCGGATTTCATAGCCTCAAGCCATTTGTGGGAGTCCGGTCCATTCATAGCCTCTTGGTAGGTTGCTGGTTCATCATCATGATCCATAAGCAACACATTACCTATTTGAGACACGAGAAATCCATATCTCTCAGGCTCAAACCTCGGTCTACAAGATCTACGTAGGACTTGTGTTCCCTGAGCAGGTTCTCTCGCTACAACATCTTGTAGTCCTGTCTCAGAATCCAATTCCGGTTCATTCACTACATGTGGTTCTTGAACTTCTTCAAGCTCTACCTTTTCAGTCTTTCTTGATAATAACTCTTTCTCCAAGAATACACCAGTCCTTGCGACAAACACTTTGCCCTCAGACGGTAGGTAAAAGTAATACCCTTTCGTTTCCTTAGGATATCCCACCAGATAACATTTATCTGATTTGGGTTCCAGCTTGTCAGGCATTTGACGTCTCACGTATGCCTCACAGCCCCAAATTTTAATGAATGACATACTAGGATGCTTCCCAGTCCATATCTCATATGGTGTCTTCAGAACCGTTTTCGTTGGA
Organism: Platanthera guangdongensis; assembly: GCA_039583875.1. Lineage (NCBI taxonomy): Eukaryota > Viridiplantae > Streptophyta > Magnoliopsida > Asparagales > Orchidaceae > Platanthera > Platanthera guangdongensis. The sequence continues at coordinate 76,264,582 of CM077167.1, forward strand.
GCGCGATTCAATGTCATTGCAGCAGTCTCTAAAGCAAAACCCTAAAAAGAAACAGGCAAGTCTGCATGACTCATCATCGAACGTACCATGTCTAACAGTGTACGATTTCTCCTCTCAGACACACCATTATGTTGTGGTGTTCTAGGTGGAGTGAGCTGTGATACAATACCACACTCTTTCAGATGATCACGGAACTCATGACTCAGGTATTCGCCACCTCGATCAGATCGGAGTGCTTTAACCCTTTTACCCAACTGGTTTTCTACTTCATTCTTGAACTCTTTGAACTTTTCAAAGGTCTCGGATTTGCACTTCATAAGATACACATATTCGTATCTACTGAAATCATCCGTAAATGTAACAAAGTAGAAATACCCACCTCTAGCCATGGAACTCATGGGTCCGCATACATCACTATGTACAACACCCAAGAGATCCTCAGCCCTCTCAGTATAACCAGTGAAAGGAGCTTTAGTCATCTTGCCTAACAAACAAGATTCACATCGCTCAAATGATTCATAATCAAATGAGTCCAAAAGTCCATCTCTATGGAGCTTGGATATGCGTTTCTCGTTGATATGGCCCAAACGACAATGCCAGAGAAATGTAGGGTTCGAGTCATTTGTTCTTAGTCTTTTATTATTTTCTACATTACAGATCAAATGGTCCAAGTTCAAAACATAAAGACCATTAAACAATTGGGCTACAGCATAACAAACATCATTCTTAAATATAGAACAACAGTTGTTCTTAATTATAAAAGAAAATCCAATCATGTCCAAACATGAAATAGATATAATGTTTCTAGTTATGGCCGGAACAAAATAACAATTATCTAGTTCTATTACAAGCCCACTGGGCAAAGAAAGACGGTAAACCCCTACGGCTACAACAGCAACTCTTGCTCCATTGCCGACGCGGAGGTCCACCTCCCCTTTACTCAGCAATCTTCTCCTTCCCAGTTCCTGCACATTTGTACAAATGTGAGAACCACATCCGGTATCCAATACCCAAGATGAAGGAGCAGAAAGGTTTATCTCTATAACGTGAACATTTGAAGCGGAAGTCATACCTCCCTTCTTTTTCTGCAGACCTTCAATGTACGAAGGACAGTTCCTCCTCCAATGACCAGCCTTGCCATAGTGGTGGCATTTCCCTTCCTTCACCGTGCTTTTCTTTTTCATCAGTGCAGAAGACTTGGGCTCAAGATATGACTTAGGTCCCACCTTCGTCTTCTTAGAGCCCTTGGCCTTGCCCTTGCCCTTATGCACCATCAGTATGGGGCTGGCAGGCTTGGCCTTCTTCATATTGATTTCGGCAGTTCTCAACATGCCTAGGAGTTCGGGCAGTGTCTTGTCTATTTCATTCATGTTGTAGTTCAAGACGAACTGCTCATAACTGTCCGGCAATGATTGCAGGATCAGATCTGTGGCCAACTCTTGACCAAGAGGAAAACCCAGCCTTTCAAGGTTCTCTATATACCCAATCATCTTGAGTATGTGAGTCCCTACTGAGTCTCGAACTCCCATCTTGCACTGAAACAACGCTTTTGTGACATCGAACCTCTCTTGACGAGCCTGCCCTTGAAACATTTTCTTGAGATGCTCGTCAATCTCCTTGCACCCCATGTTCTCATGTTGCTTCTGAAGCTCAGAGTTCATAGTGGAAAGCATAAGGCATTCGACATCTAAAGCATCGTCAGTATACTTCTTATAAGTATCCTTCTCAGCACGGGAAGAGTTCCCGCTCGGCACCTCGGGGGCTTCTTCTTCCAAGACATAAAGCTTTCACTCTTGCCTGAGAACAATTCTCAGGTTCCTGTACCAGTCCATGTAGTTAGTCCCACTGAGCTTATCCTTCTCAAGGATGGCTCTCAGAGACAACGTGGAGTGTGAAACACTTGCCATGGAATTCTACAAGAATTTATGCAGAATAAAATTAGTACCTAAATTTCAAATACAATTTATTTTAATTTGGACTTCAATTAAAACACTCCCACTATTTTATTCGAAATGATAGCCCTCACTAACAATTCGGAGAGTTCATGCGAGCTACTCTCTTAGTGGACAAGATCCGTATTTCACCAACACAATGAGTCAGCTTTGGCTTTCCTCTCACGATGCGGTTATTTAGGTAGGCAACGCTTGCCAATTGCATCCTCATGCAATTCTTGTATGGTTGGTGAATAACTCCTTACTCGCATCCATCATATGGTGCATGCCAACCCTATGTCTCTAGGCACTCAACCTTTGAGGTCACCTAGTTAAGTTGGACCCGATGTCGACAGTGGGATATCACAATTATCCGCTCGCACTCTTACCAAGATAGATTAATGCACCTTGCTTTGGCAAGCCCACACTTCATCGATCGAGGCAGGAAGAGTGTCATCCATCGGAAGGCATCCAAACACTTAATATTTGATGAAGGGATTTTAATTATAGGTTAACAGTTAACCATGATCAACATTTGATCAACGTGCACATCCAAGGAAATACAAAATATTTCTAAACCACATGCATCCCTTATGTGCGCAACCTGACACCATCAACATTTGATAGAAGGAAGGGCTAAATCTGACCATCCGGAAACTTCCAAATCCTGAGATTTACATGCATTGGACAAAAGCAAAGACAACTCAACTTAAAGCAGTAGATAAGCTCATCTCTCTATGTTGGATTCAAAATCCAAAACGAACTCGAGGGATGGTTACTGCTAAGGAGACTACAATTTCTAACAATTAGAAATTTCCACAAATTCCAGACGTTCTTAGCGGGGTACCAAGACTAAATCTAGATATTTAGAACACTTCTAAATCCCTAGGTTTACACGCACTGGAATAACAAAACTTCCAATACAACAATCATGGCCGGAACCTGGCTCTGATACCACTGTTGGGTTTCTCTATGAGGATGACACAACACTTGTGCACGCAGCGGAAAAGTAAAACATCAAGAAAATCCAAAAGATATGGGATCGGGCCATGGTAGTTGAATCAAGAAGTTAACATACAGGCAAAATTACCTCGGTGGCGTTGAGTCACAACTCAACGGAGATGCTCCAAGCTTCGTCTTCTTGCTAGTGGCGAGTTCTACGTGAAATGATGTCCACGTCTCTGCAGAAATCCACACGAGCGGGAGAACACCGATCTTTCCGTCGCATGGAAAATCGGGAAGGACAAAGACCGCACCTTGCTTCTCTACGGACTGCTAGGTCCGCGCCAGGAAGAGCAACACCAGCGACGATCGCCGGAGAGGAGGAGGTCGACGGAGCGAGCGCGGCGGCGGAACCCTTACGTCGGCGGGATTCGGGATCGGCGGAACGAACGAACGGCGGAACACTTCCGTCGGCTTCGATTCGATCAGCACGCACAGATCTTCTGTTAGAGAGAGGATCCCGAAAACCCTAAGTGTGTATTTATACCCAAGACATAAATAGATTTAGGAACATCGCTATCCGCAGATCACCCAGAAATTTAGGGTTCCAGAATCGGTGAGTATAAATCGGCGAGAATCACCTAGCAGATTCGGCGAGAATCAGTCGGCGAGTATCACCTAGGATCGGCGAGAATCAGAGTACAATACTCGACGATTCTCGCCAAACGCAGGGTGGACCATACTCGTCGTCCGTCGACCCACGGTCGACGATACTCGACGATTCTCGTCGATCGTCGACCCGCGGTCGACGATACACGACGATTCTCATCGATCGTCGACCCGCGGTCGACGATACTCGACGATTCTTTAAGGCAACATTTTGCCCATAACCCCATTCAGGTCGGTGATTGGTAACTTTTACCAACACAGTCAATCATCCAACTTCTCCACATCTCTTATGTGCGACCCTGCCGGCTCATATCGCGTTGGCAGTGAAATTACATGTTTGACCACTTCTAGATCACCATGGTAACTCCAACACTAGATGCATACGCGATAGGGTGCCTTGGGTGAAACCCACGTTATTGCATACATGATTGCATAAGTAGTCCCTTTTATGTTATGCTCAACCAGTAGAGAACATGTATCATGTATGTGACATCCAAGCATGTTTCTGTAGTTGCTTTTCTTGCTTATGATTATTGCATACGAAGTGCTAACTTGCAGGTTGGAGGGGTACCCCGGGGTCCGTTAGGGGCGGCCGGGAGGAGATGTGTTGTTACACAGTTTTAGATCAGTCTTTGCTGACCCACGTTACTAATAAATTTTACAAGGCAAGGATCGCATGCAGGAGCTAGCTCGCCGGCCAGAAAGGCCTAAGCCTCATGAAGTGTATTTCTTTTGTAGCTCTACTTCTGAGATGTTATATGTTTGAGACTCATGTTGTCCGGCTTGCATGCCAAGATAGACTAGGAGTGCTAAGCACATTCTTGACTGATGTATTATTTGCTTTTGGACACTTGTTGTAAGGCCTTAAGGCCATTTGTTTTACTCTTTAGTGGTGGATAACTTCTAGTCCTGTTTTGTTTCCGCTGTGTTGTGCAAAGAGTTTTGAGTGTGGGTAGCTATATCAACTTTTAATACTAAAGCTGTGGCGTCCGTATGTTGTGGGGCCCCGACCGGACCCATAGTATACGTTCATTACAGGGGAGGTGTTACAATTTGGTATCAGAGCCAGGTTCGGTTCAAGGTCAACGCGTAGAGAAGTTATTCACATAAGAGTAACGCGGGACCATGAGTGTCCTTATGTTTAAGTCTTGAGATTTGAGACTGAATCCTTGTTTCTTGTTTCTTGAAGAGTGCAAGCAACGAGGCGGGAACGTCGAGAGCACGAGAAGAGCTTTCGGCGAGCAATGCTACTGCTCCAGGTCTTTTGGGCACGGGTGTAAACCCAGCCGACTTCTGCCGCATGCTTGTAGAAGCGATGGTGGCAGCTCAAGCTGCAGCAGCAGTTCAGGTGGCAACCCCTGTCACACCGGATACGGCGACGGCCGTGCCAGGAGGAGAAGCCAGGCGAGTGGAGCCTTTGGCAGAGAGGGTAGTTATCGGACATGGAGACCGGCACCTGAAGTATTTCCTGAGCTTCCATCCCCCGTCATTCAAGGGAGTTGGTACGCCAACGGATGCGGAGGACTGGTGGGTTCGCATTCAAGAGATGCTAAGGGCGGCAGAGACGCCAGAGGAGAAGAAAGTTGAGTATGAGGCTTTCATGTTGGAAGGAGACGCTAAGTTATGGTGGGTGAGCCATAGCGGCCGCCAGTTCCCGGGATGTACTCCGTCGGTGGAAGAGTTCGGGGATGCGTTTCTAAAGAGGTATATTCCAGTTTCTACACGTTTGGCCCTTTAGAGGCAGTTTCTGCATTTAATGCAGCGAGACAAGACAGTGGATGAGTATGCGCAGGAGTTCACCCGTTTGGGTCATTACGCGGGAACGACGATGACAGATGATGTAGAGAGGGATAACCTCTTCTATCAGGGGCTGAGGGAGAACCTGAGACAACCCCTCATCTCCATGAAGAGAGCGGGATTCAATGAACTAGTTGAGGCCGCCAGGATTCTGGAAAGTGATTTGGAGCGAACCCAACGCCGAAAGGGTTTTGCTCCCAAGCAAAGGGAAGGGAAGCCTTCCCAATCTCATGGAAAGTCTGATGGGAGTAGGTGGAGGAAGAAGCCTCACACTTCCAGATCTGGTGAGAAGAGCAATTGGATGCCTGGGGGTTCTCACTCTAGGGGACCGCCGATGTGTTACAACTGCGGTAAGGTGGGGCACATAGCTTGTGTTTGTCCCCAAGGAGGAGCGGGGCAAGAGACAAAGCAGGAGCAGACTGTGCGTTCCGGCCCTAGTGTTGCAGAGAAAGGAAAGATGGTGGAGTCGAGCGCTTCTCGGTTCCAACCGGTGCAACCAAGGGCTTATAACCTTGGACAGCAAGAAGCGATCCGTCAAACAGATGTGGTGACAGGTATGAAGAAAGTTTAAGTTGAAATTTTGTGCTTCATACTTTTAGAACCCTTTTTGTGTGTGTTGTCTATGTTGTAGGCTTCGTTTTAGTTTTCGGGTACCCCGCTAGGGTATTGTTTGATACGGGAGCATCGCACTCTTTTCTTGCGGAGAGCTTCATCCGGAGAATAGGAGTTGAGTCTTTCTCGTCGGACGCGGACTTGAAAGTGCGCATGCCCAATGGGTCATCCTTGACTACTGGGGTCAAAGGGCGCATCTATTGGGAGCTAGACGGAGTTGGCTTCGTTTTGGTAGCAGCGATTTTACCGTTGGTTTAGTTCGATGTCATTTTGGGCATGGACTGGCTTGCATAGCAGCGCGCCAGTATTGATTCCCTATCTAAGGTAGTGACTCTAAAGAGCAAAGGGCAGGCGGAGGTCAAATTTGAGGGCCTTTGTGGAGTGGCCTGTTCCTTGATTTCGGCCGTGCAGTTGGTGCGGGCTGTTAACCAGGGTGGTGTAGTGCTTGTAGCATTATTGGAGGTTTGTCTCTCCCAGTTGACGATTGAGGAAGTGCCCGTTGTGTCAGAGTTCAAGGATGTGTTTCCGGATGAACTTCCTGGAGCGCCTCCTCGGAGGGAGATCGATTTCTCGATCGAGATAGTGCCGGAGGCTAGGCCGGTGTCACGTCCTCCGTTTAGGATGGCACCAAAGGAGTTAGCAGAACTCAAAGTGCAGTTGCAGGAATTGTTGGAACAAGGGTATATCAGACCCAGTTCTTCACCGTGGAGTGCGCCGGTGTTGTTTGTAAAGAAGAAAGACGGTAGCATGCGGCTATGCACAGACTACCGAGAGCTGAATAAATTGACCGTCAAGAATAAGTATCCGATTCCCCGGATAGATGACTTGTTCGACCAATTGGTCGGGTCAGTGGTGTATTCAAAATTGGACTTGAAGTCAGGCTATTATCAGTTGCGAATTCGGGATGAGGACATACCCAAGACTGCCTTCGGTACAAGGTATGGACACTTTGAGTTTACGGTGATGCCGTTCGGGCTGACGAACGCACCATCTGTGTTCATGGATCTTATGAATCGGGTATTTCGGGAATACTTGGATTCTTTTATGGTTGTCTTCATTGATGACATCTTGGTGTATTCCAAATCGGAAATGGAGCATGAGACCCACTTGAGAATGGTTCTGCAAGTGTTGAGGGAGAATCAGTTGTATGCAAAATTCTCCAAATGCGAGTTCTAGTTAGAGGAGGTGGCATTTTTGGGGCACGTGATTAGTGGGGATGGGGTGGCAGTGGATCCAACAAAAATTGAAGCCATTAGAGATTGACCGGTTTTGAGGACCGTGGTGGAGGTCCGAAGTTTTCTTGGACTAGTCGGGTATTACAGGAGGTTCGTGGAGAATTTTTCGTGGATAGCTTTACCCCTCACCTCACTCACACGTAAAGATCATAAGTTTGTGTGGACTCAAGAGTGTAGTCAAGCATTTGAGGCACTGAAGGAGAGACTAATGACGGCTCCAATCCTAAGTCTACCGCAAGGGACCGAGGGATTTCAGATCTTCAGTGACGCATCGGGATGCGGTTTGGGTTGCGTTTTGGTGCAACATGGGAAGGTGATAGCTTTTGGGTCTAGACAGCTGAAGCCTCATGAGAGGAATTACCCCGTCCTTGACTTGGAGTTGGCGGCGGTAATTTTTGCGTTGAAAATATGGCGGCATTATGTTTATGGTGCAAAGGTGGAGATCTTCACGGATCACAAAATCCTGAAGTATCTCTTGGACCAAAAGGACTTGAACATGCGGCAACGCAGGTGGGTTGAGTTTCTTGGAGACTACGAGGTGGTGATTCAGTATATGCCAGGTAAAGCCAACGTGGTGGCGGATGCCTTGAGTAGGAAGTACTCGGGGCAAGGGAATTGGATCGAAGCTCATGATGAGCGGTTGGTTCGGGAATGGGAGTCCCTTGGTTTGGAATGTGTTGCGAGAGGCGCGTCCAGCGTGGCTCGGTTGAATTGGATTGAAGTGCAGAACGACTTGTCCGATTGCATTCGGGAAGCGACTCGGTTGGATGTGGAGTTTCAACCTTTTGTATTGGAGGCTCAAACGGGCGAGAGCAGCGCCTGGGAGATGATTGATGGAATTCTGAGGAAGGGCGGAAGGGTTTGTATACCGTATTTCGGCAAACTCCGTGAGGAGTTGATGTTTGAGGCTCACTTCACAAAGTACTCCATTCACTCGGGCAGTACAAAGATGTACTTGGATATGAAGAAATCCTTTTGGTGGCCGGGGCTGAAGCGGGACGTAGCTTTGTACGTGAATCGTTGCCAAACTTGTGCCTTGGTGAAGGCTGAATGTCAGAAGCCGGGCAGGTTCCTGAAGCCCCTTCCAATCCCTGAGTGGAAATTTGATGACATCTCCATGGACTTTGTGCATGGTTTGCCTAGATCGCAGCATGGTAATGATGCTATTTGGGTGATCGTGGATCGCCTAACCAAGGTGGCTCACTTCATCCCAAATCGGAAAGAGGACAGCGTGGAGAAACTGGTGGAGTTGTATGTTCGCAACATTGTGCGACTGCATGGGATTCAAAAGAGTATAGTCAGCGATCGAGATGGACGGTTTACGTCCAAGGACTGGAGACTAGTTCAAAAGAGCTTGGGCACGAAGCTAAAGTTCAGTACGGCGTTTCATCCTCAAACTGACGGGTAAACTGAAAGAACAAACCGCACTATGGAGGATATGTTGAGAATGTGCGTTCTTGACTTCGGCAAGAAGTGGGAGGATCACCTCTTCATGGTGGAGTTCGCGTACAACAACAGTTTTCAAGCAAGTATAAAAATGGCACCATACGAAGCTTTGTATGGCAGACGGTGTCGAACACCGATGTCTTTGGAAGAGGCGGGAGACACCAAAGTTTTGGGAAAGGAGGTGGAAGATGACGCTTGTGAGATGGTACGGACCATACAAGAGCGTATGAAGGTGGCGCTAGACCGACAAGCAAAGTACTTTAATGCTCATCACCGGAAGTTGGAGTTTGCGGTAGGTGATTGGGTCTATTTGACGATCAAACCGTTCAAAGGCATCTCACGGATTCACCGACTCAAGAAGTTGAGTCCAAGGTTTTTGGGGGCTTTTGAAGTTATCGAACGGGTGGAAGAAGCAGCCTATCAGTTGGCGTTGTCCGCGGATTTGAGTGGATTGCATGACGTCTTCCACGTCTCCGTTTTGAGGAAAGCCTTGGTGGAGGCTAGCGTAGTGATTGAGCCGGCATCGGTGCCGATTGAGGAAGACTTGAGGACGCGAGTCCTTCCAATTGCTATAGAGGATTCGGAGACTCGGCAGTTGCAGAATAAAGAAGTTAAACTCGTGAAAGTTCGATGGGACAACTGCGGTCGTGAGGAGTTCTCTTGGGAGCGAGAACAGGCCATGCTAGAAGATTATCCAGAACTCTTCATGTCAGGTACAAGTTAAGTTTTGTACCCTTTTATTTTGTAATTTCGGGACGAAATTCTGTTAAGTGGGGGAGAGTTGTAACACCCCAGTTTTGCGACAGGGTCAGTCTGCAGTTCTGGAAAATTTTTTGGGTTTCTGGCAGGAGGCACACGGCCTGCGACACGGGTATGTCGAAGGGTGTGTCGAGGCCGTGTCGACACTCGGCCCAAGTGTCGACACTTTCTCTCGACATTGTGTCGAGAGTAGGGCACACGGCCTGCAACACGGGCGTGTCGCAGGGCGTGTCGAGTCCGTGTCGACACTCGGCCCGGGGTGTCGAAACTTTCACTTGACGAGTGTCGAGACTGGGGCACGCAGCCTGTGACACGGGCGTGTCACAGCGCGTGTCCCGCTTGGTCGACGATCTTCGCTCGACGTTTTTCCGCGGTGTCCACACAAAGGCTGTCGATGAGTGTCGAGACTTGGCACACGGCTTGGGACACGGGCGTGTCCCAGGCCGTGTCACCTGTCGGGTTGGTTTCGGGGCCGTGTCGATGGAGGCACACGACCGGCCACACGGCCGTGTCATTGGGGACACGGGCGTGTCGGATTGAACACGGGCGTATCGGATGCCCGTGTACTATTCCAGGCGCGTCAATTTGAGACGGCGAATGAGGCACACAGCCCTGGACACGGGTGTGTGCCAGGCCGTATTCGGCACAGGTATTTTATTTTCTAGGCGGATCGTGGCCATTCTTTCCCCATATTTTAGGATCTGACGGTTCAGGACTGTTCTTGGGGAGTTAAGTCCGAGAATAGGGTTGAAAATCCTCATTCTTCTCCAAGCTTTCTCTTACTAAAGATCTAGAGAGAAGTGAGAACAAGGAAGAAGGAGAAGGAGAATTTGGGCTGTGATAGGGGTTTCGGTACTCCAAATCGCGAGCCGAGTCCAGATCCGTGGAGCTTAGATCGTTGCGAAGGTTTTCATCCGGCTATTTTGCCATGGCAAGGAAGAGGAGTCGGAAGGTAACGACACTTCTCCTCTCGGTCTTAGGATGCATGTCTTAGCATCATTTATTCTTCCTTCTAGTTTTTTTTGGGGCACCAAACTCTCAAATGAGAGGGGTTTTGGTTTGCCAAGGTTCAAGAGGAACCTCCGGGTTGATTGAGTCCGTCCTCGACATGTTTTGCATTAGAAATCCGCTCCGTTAGTGGATTAGGCATGGCGGGTGAAGCCGTTGTCGCGACCGTTAGTCCGACTCGGTGATGTTGCATACGAACGTTAAGGATTCGTAGAGATTTCATTGTGGCAAGACGCCGTTTGTAATTTGGTGATGGTTTTCCCCTTTTTCTCGAGTGGGTACGTGTAGTCGGAACCGGATAAGGTTAGCTCCTCGTGGAGGTAGATGTTTTCCTTGGTGGACAAGGTTAGCTCCGCATGAGTTGGAGATGGTTTCCTTGGTGCGCGGGAACGTTGCAGTACAAATGAGGGACTAGGGTGGAAGTGTCTTGGTTTGTGACGTGCTAAGGCGTGGCTATGTCTCCGTGGTCGGCTGGCTATCCCGTGACGTTCACGTCATGTGTGGAGAGTGTCCCGGCAAGACTAGTCCCTTTCTGTGTGACTGACGAGAATGCCAAGCATGGGGACAAGCCCGGGCAATGAGGCCATGAGCGGGTGGGGTTCGACAAGGCTTCTTAGAATCGGTCAGTTTTGTGTTGTTGGAATCCTGACATGAGACATCAGAGCTTGTGGGCAAGCCCGGGGCTAAGACCTTGAGCGGGTGGGGCCTTGATAAGAGTTCCATGAGGCGACCTGTGAGCCGTTGGGGGAAATGGTGACCCCCCTTTGTTTGCGGCTTCATGCCAATGGGAAATCGTTGAGTACCCATATGATGTGATGATGTGCTAGATGCATACGCGATAGGGTGCCTTGGGTGAAACCCAGGTTATTGCATACATGATTGCATAAGTAGGCCCTTTTATGTTATGCTCAACCAGTAGAGAACATGTATGATGTATGTGAAATCCAAGCCTGTTTCTATAGTTGCTTTTCTTGCTTATGATTATTGCATACGAAGTGCTAACTTGCAGGTTGGAGGGGTACCCCAGGGTCTGTTAGGGGCGGCCGGGAGGAGATGTGTTGGTTTACAGTTTGAGGTCAGCCTTTGCTGACCAACGTTACTAATAAATTTTACAGGGCAAGGATCGTATGCAGGAGCTAGCTCGCCGGCCAGAAAGGCCTAAGCCTCATGAAGTGTATTTGTTTTGTAGCTCTACTTCTGAGATGTTATATGTTTGAGACTCATGTTGTCCGGCTTGCATGCCGAGGTAGACTAGGAGTGCAAAGCACATTCTTGACTGATGTATTATTTGCATTTGGACACTTGTTGTAAGGCCTTAAGGCCATTTGTTTTACTCTTTAGTGGTGGATAACTTCTAGTCCTATTTTGTTTCGGCTGTGTTGTGCAAAGAGTTTTGAGTGTGGGTAGCTATATCAACTTTTAATACTAAAGCTGTGGCGTCCGTATGTTGTGGGGCCCCGGCCGGACCCATAGTATACGTTCATTACAGGGGAGGTGTTACAATTTTTATGGCTAGAGGTGGGTATTTTTACTTTGTTACATTTACTGATGATTTCAGTAGATACAGATACGTGTATCTCATGAAGTGCAAATCTGAAACCTTTGAAAATTTCAAAAAGTTTAAGAGCAAAGTAGAGATCCAGTTGGGTAAGAAGGTTAAAGCACTCCTATCTGATCGAGGTAGCAAATACCTGAGTCAAGTGTTTCATGAACACCTAAGTCATGAGTGTGGTATTATATCACAAGTCACTCCACCTAGAACACCACATCATAAAGGTATGTCTGAGTGGAAGAATAGTACTCTGTTAGACATCGTACGGTCGATGATGAGTCGTGCAAATATACCTATTTCTTTTTGGGGTTTTGCCCTAGAAACTTCTGGTTTTACACTAAATCATGCTCCAACGAAACCGGTTCTAAAGACACCATATGAGATATGGACTCGGAAGCGTCCTAATATGTTGTTCATTAAGATTTGGGGTTGTGAGGCATACGTGCGATGTCAAATGCCTGATAAACTACAACCCAAGTCAGATAAGTGTTATCTTGTGGGGTATCCTAAGAAAAGTAAAAGGTACTATTTCTATCTACCGTCTGAAGACAAAGTGTTTGTCATGAAGACTGATGTCTTTCTTAAGAAAGAGTTCTTATGTAAAAAGTCTGTCAGGGTAGAACTTGAAGAAGTTCAAGAAACACAAATTGTGAATGAACCGGAATTAGAACCTGAGCCAAGACTACAAATTGTTGTAGCTGAAGAACCTGCTCAGGAAACACAAGTTCCCCATAGATCTAGTGGACAAGGTTTGAGCCCGAGAGATATGGATTTCTTGTGTATATAATAGATAATGTGTTGTTTATGGATCATGGTGATGAGCCTGCAACTTACCAATAGGCTACGAGTGGACCGGACTCCGAGAAGTGGCTTTAGGCCATGAAATTTGAAATGTACTCAATGTATGAAAACCAAGTTTGGACCTTGGTGGAACCACATGAAGGGAATGTACAGACATTCAAAGGGAGACTGGTAGTAAAAGGTTTCAATCAAATTCATGGTATTGACTATGATGAGACCTTTTCCCCGATTTCCATAGTTAAGTCTACCAGAATTCTGCTTGTTATTGCTCCATATTATGCCTACGAGATCTGGGAGATGGATGTCAAAACGACTTTACTAAATGGAAACCTCCTTGTGGAAGTGTATATGACACAACTCGAGGGTTTTTTATCTTCAGGTGAAGCAACTAAAATATGCAAGCTGCAGAGATCCATTTATGGATTAAAACAAGCTTCTTGAAGTTGGAATCTTCATTTTAATGAAAAGATCAAAGAGTTTGGTTTTATCAAAACGAGGAAGAACTGTGTGTTTACAAGAGAATTAGTGGGAGCATTGTTGTCCTTCTGATATTGTATGTAGATGACATACATCTGATTGGGAATGACAAATTGACCGTACAAGTTGTTAAGAACAATCTAGGGAGCTACTTTTCTATGAAGGACTTGGGTGAAGCAACTTATATACTTGGTATTAAGATCTATAAAGATAGATCGAAGAAGTTGTTGAGTTTGACCTAAAGTACGTACATTTATAAGGTGTTGAAACGGTTCGACATGCTTGAGTCCAAGAAAGGAATCTTACCTATGTCTCTGTGTGTGGGTCTCTCTATGAAACAGTGTCCTAAATCTTGTGAAGATAAAGACCACATGAAGTTGATTCCATATGCTTCGTCAATTGGGTCAATCATGTATGCAATGATATGTACTCGACCCGATGTCTCTTATTCCATGAGCATGACTAGCAGGTATCAGTATGATCCCGATGATGGTCACTAGATAGCCGTCAAGAGCATTCTAAAGTACTTGCGAAGACTAAGGATATGTTATTAGTGTATGGTGGAGAGGAAGAGCTCATTATAAACGGTTATACAGATGCTAACTTCCAAACTGATAGGGATGACTCAAAGTCTCGGTCAGGGTTTGTATTTTGCCTTAATGGAGGTGCTGTTAGTTGGAAGAGTTCCAAGCAGGAGATAGTTGTTGATTCTATGACTGAGGTCGAGTATATCATTGCAGCAAATGCAGCGAAGGAGGCTTTAAAGATTAGGAAATTCATCGGCGAGTTAGATGTAGTTCTTAGTATTTTTCGTCCCGTATAACTCTACTGCGACAACAACGGTACAATTACACTTGCTTTGGAACCTAGATCTCATCAATGCTCCAAGTACATACTTCAGCAGTTATAACTTCTTCGAGAGATTATCGATTGATGAGATGTGTACATTACCAGAGTGCCGACTGAAGCAAATATTGCGTATCCACTAACAAAGCCTCTAGCATAGAGAAAGCGTGATGGTCATGTTAGATCTATGAGTATATGATACCTTAATGATCAGCCCTAGTGGGAGTATTGTGGATTGTATGTTTCTTGGTTGTAATAACTCATTTTATGAATAGAGTATTGTATACATTTCATTTACATTTTTGGCAAGTTCTTTTATTAAGTAAATTTATTTCTATTGTCATAGAGTAATTTAACATTATAAATGCCCTTACAATGTTTTCTTACATAGGGTCAAGTGGTAACTTGAATGTGAGAGCCTATATTTTAGAATCTTCATTCTTAAATGGTCCCTGGTCGAGTGTCATCTTAGAAGCAAAGGGTAATGATGACACATTAAGACTAGCATGTGCGTTGACTGATGACCGGTTCTCACATGTCATGGTATTGTGATATCAAGCAATCACTTGGGTACTTGCTTGTGAAAAAGTTGTACTGGACAAACCCACCATGAGAATAATTTGTGGATTGTTATATGAACGTGTCACAAGTATGACCCAAGTGATAATGGTGTTTATGGTCCTTTAACCTGAAGTCACAACATTCATCGAGTGAGGAAGAACGTGCTTTGATACAATCAAAAGTCCAGTCTTGATAAAGTTGGATGATAAAGGTGGTTATTGGGTACGTTACGAATCACTTGGGTGTTTACGTATGAGCAGAGATGAGATTTATGCTCCTATATGACAGGAGTTACATCCAAGGGCCCCTTAATGGAATGGGACTGAGAAATGTATGGCCATGCTTGGTTGAGTCAATATATGATATTAGGCTCACCAATTTATGAAAGTCCATTCAAGATCAGGAAACTAGGATTGAACAATTATGAGTATGACACAGTCTATACCTCTAGTTCTATCCGAATGTAAGGGACGAAGGGACATGATCACAATGATACATTTGTCATGATAGCTTTAGAGCTCTAAACTCTTACTGCTTGGGGAGCAATGATGCATTACTAGTTGCTGTGTATTATTTGTGAAGCTTTTATTTGATACTTTCAGGATCAAGTGGGAGACTGTTGGTATTACCATTGTGATATAGAAGCCATCAAGTATGCAGCCTCACTCCCAACGCAGTATGAGCCTATCAGGGTCGCACATAAGAATGTTTGGAGAAGTTGGGAGATTGGCTTAGTTTGACTATGCTCATATGATGAGTTAAAAAGACGTAGCTCAGCAAGGTTTTGGAAGCGTCAAGTGTGTTGAGACCATTCAATGCTTTCGTCGAGTCAAGTGTTGACTCGTCGAATGATGGCATTGAGTTTACTCAATGATTCGTCGAGTCAAAGTGTTGATCCGACAAGTATGACAGTTAAGCATTGATTCGTCGAGTTTCTCTCTCGACCTAGATCTTGTGCGACAAGATTCTACGGATTCTACCATTCATGTGGACTTCTTGTAGAGGTGCGGACAATATTCTGCACTCGGAACTGTAGTTGCAAAGTGATTGGCTGATCTCTTGGAGCATCTAGGTTGAGTATAGACTCAATCCCGGAGAGACAAATTTTATTTACAGCACTTTCTTCTTAATACATGTCCCTTTCTAGATCCAAACTTCTTTTGGGTTTTCTTGTTCTTTATTTTCTCTGCATGCACAATTGTTGTGCCATCTAGTAAAACCCAATAGAAAAGTGGCAGGCAGGTCTAGCTTATAAGCAAACACTCTGATGCGCTCAACAATCTTGAAAGGTCCCGTATACCAGGTATCCAACTTATGGTTCCTCAAAAATCTTTTGACACCATGAATTAGAGATACCTTCAAGAACACCATGTACTAAACTGCGAACTCCAGATCAACCTTCATATATTTGTGTACTCCTCAAAATGCTCCTAAGCCAGCCGAAACGTTTCTCGGATATGCATCAGATCAATGCTCATCTCTTCTAAGGCTTCTGGACCTAATAATGGTTTCTCACCAACCTCAGCAAACAGGGTAGTTCGACAACGCCTCCTATACAAAGCTTTAAAGGGTGTCATATGCAAACTCTCCTGATAGCTGCTATTGTAGGCGGACTCCATGAGTCAAAGATGCTCGTCCTAGGTACCACCATGATCTCCAAAATCTGATTGACCATTTCTGTTTGACCATTAGTCTGTGAGTGATAAGAGGTTGAATATTTAAGGTTAGTGCCTAAAGCTCCCTACAAGCTCTGCCAATAATGAGACATGTATTTAAAATCCTGATCTAACACAATACTCATTGGCAGATCATGCAACCTAGTAATCATATACAAATATAGCTTCACTAACTTCTCCATGGGATAATCAATCTTGAGGAGCACAAAATGAGCACACTTCGTCAATCTGTCAACCATAACCCAAATAACATCATGCCCTCGGGTGACCTCGACAATCCAATAATGAAATCCTTAAAAATTCTCTCCCATTTCCAACTCAGCATATCTAAGGGAGTTAACTTACCTCCAATGTCCTAAGATCTACCTTAACTCACTGACAAGTGAAGCACTCAGATACAAACCTCACTATATTATTCTTCATTCCCGACCACCAAACAATCTACTTCAGATCTCAGTACTTCTTCGTATTACCAGGATAGTAGGCAATATTAGAATCATGCGCTTCACCACAAATTTTTACTGGAAAATCCTCAACAGCGGGAATACAATATCTACCTCAGTGCTTCAAGATGCCATCAACATCTATAGAAAAATCTAGTAATTCTCCCTTTACAGTTCTACTTCGAATGCGTTGCAAACCCGAATCATCATTCTAATGTAATCTAGTAAGTCAAAACCATGAAGGCTCTTCAGTTTTTAAGCTATTCGGTAAGGCGCTACTACCAACAGTCATATTCATCAATAAGAACTCCTTCACCAAGGATTGCATAGAAATATTAAAGACATGCACGACCTTTCGACTCATGGCATCGACCACCACGTTAGCCTTTCTAGGATGATAAAAAAGGTCAACATCATAGTCCACAACATACTCCAACCATTTCTGATGGAACAAATTCAGCTCTTTTTGAGTGAAGATATACTTAAATATTTATGATTCATATAGATCTTGCACTGTACAACCCCATATTCGTTGGGTGGGATCAAGATGCCCTAGGACCCGGATTGGGCTAGCTTTGGGATAAAATTGGATCAGATAAGTAAGTTGGCGGGAAGGCTCCCGCAAAGGGCAGGAGAAAGGGCTCATGCCTCGGGCTTGCGAAAGCCCTTGGCATTGAGTGATGCTTCTCCACTCATTGACGCCGACAAGCCCTTGGCGTTGAGTGATGCTTCTCCATTCAATGCCCCTACCAGCCCTTGGCGTTGAGTGATGTTTCTCCACTCAACGCCCCTACTACCCCTTGCCGTTGAGTGATGCTTCTATTCTCAATGCCCCTTTAGTGTTCAGATTCCCACCCAAGGCAGACGAAAGGGCTTTTGCCCTATGTCGGCGGGAGGCTGTCAGCCCTCAGCGTTGAATGATGTTTCTCGACTCAACGCCCCCCCCCCCCCCCCCCCCCCGTCGAGGCAGGCAAAAGAGCTTGCACCTCAGGTCAACGGGAGTCCATTAGCCCTCGACGTTGAGTGATGTTTCTCCACTCAACACCCCATGTAGTCTTCTTTGGCTCCTGCCCGGTGTTAGTGGGAAGGTTCGTGCTGAAAGTGAGAGGGGTTTCCGCTAAAATAAGTGGAAAGGTTCCCACTGGGTGGGGTGCCGGGGTGAAATTACCTGGATGCCCCTAGTTCTGCATTTAGCTCCTTAGACAGAGGAGTTTGGCTATTGGCAGTCCAGCTCCGGGTATTTTAGTAATTTTAGAACTGTGGAATTATGTTTTTTGCTGAATAGATATTGAAAAACTATAAATAGACCCATAGAATATCTCAGAAGGTGAGACTTTTTGATACTCCCATTTTCTTTCTAGAGCTTTCTGAGGTACTCCTAGCCCAACAATTGACTTTGGAGGGGAAGCACTCAGAGAACTTCCGGGTTAGAGGAGGGACTTCCCAGCAGAGACTTAGGGTCAGTTCTTGGTTCTTTATCACTAGTCAGGAGTTGATGTTTGGCAGAAATAGGTGTCAGCTACACCCCTAGGTCCGAACACTCATTGAGGCTAGTTTTTGGCTTCAACATTTCTGGTGCGGTGATCGTGGACCATAGCTCACACAGGAAAATCCCAAGTTAAGTCTCATGGCTGGGGATGAAGGAGAAGGTGCAGGCTCAGGGTGTTCTCCCTCTTGGAGAAGTCGGTGACATTGGGGATGCTGAAAGACTTTAGGTGGGAAGTCCTCCAGACCATCCACTTGGCCTTCTCGACAAGGAGCGAGTGAGCCACGATATAGGCCCCGGTGGTTCCCACCCCGTCACTGGGCGAGAACGCTCCCATGCAGGGCCTGGGGAAGGAGGTTCTGACAAAAGCTGTGGAAAGGATGTCCTCAAGTGGGAGCTATTTCCTGGACAGACCAGTGCAGACAAGGTTATCGAGTCGAGGTCGCGCGATGAACCCTCTCGACAGGCATGGGGCCGGAGCCCCTTCAATGAGCTCATCATTTCAGCTCTATTTTCGAAGGGGTTCCGGAAGCCAGACATGACCTAATATACGGGGAGGGACGTTCCCATGCAACATGTACAGTGGTTTGAGGATGTCGTTTCCATAAGAAAAATGTTGGATGCCATCAAGTGTTGGCTCTTCACCATCACTCTGAAGGAGAAGGCTAGGGAATGGTTCCATCAGTTGCCTGCAAGTTCGATCTACTGCTTCGAGGATCTGCGATGTTGGTTCTTGTTGAGGTTCTCAACGTCCAAGAAGAGGAAGAAGGGAGCAGAGTGCTTGTTTGCCATCAAGCAAAGGCTGGAGGAGACGTTGGGACGCTATGTTGATAGGTTCCAAGAGGAGATTCTGCAGGTTCAGGAGAAGCCCTGTCAGATCCCCCCTCCCGAATCCCAAAACACGACACGAAGGGGGGGGGGGTCTTTTGCCCGGAACATCCGCCTTGTGGTAGCATTAGCACACGGGCTAACCTGTACCACAAGACGCCTATTCCGCCGGCTACAACAATATCAATATAACATGTCAACCCGACCAAAATATAAGCAAGAGAAGTCAATCCACACTAAGTAGTAATGTCCAAATTAGTACAACAAAAGAGAAGCTAAAACATGCTTCTAAATATCAGAGTATAGCTATAGAAATTGCCCAAAAAGGGGCTACATCAAAACCTCTCAACACTCACATCTGTGAACGATGGTATCGACGGCACCGTCACTTCAGGCCTTGTCGTCCTGGCCTGGCAATCCTGCTGCGTAGTCCGCGGCTGCTCTACCTGCGGCGTGACCTCCTAAAAGGAAGACGTAGCAACCGTTAGTCGAAATGACTAAGTGGCTTCACATCTGCTCCCCCAGTAACTCCTCGGCACCGGGCGGAGAGAAGGAACTAGGGTAATATATATGCAAGTAAAAGAAGTACACGCAGGTGGCAATAGTGTAAGAGTAACAGTATCATGATCTAGCAAATATTTAAGAGCTATAGCAAACTAACAAGTATAAGTAACAGCAGGAAAGTAACTTAACTTATAAGAATTTCCATACAAACTTATAAGTTAAGGATCCGGTTACATAAAGGTAACTCATCGTATAAGAGCGCCCATACAAACTTATACGATGAGGATCTTATTGTGCAATGTTATGAAATGCTATCTATACTATGCAATGACTCACCCATGATCACACACATGCAATTGCTATGTCGACACAGACTGTAGTTCCCACTTTTCGAGCAGGTAGCTAACCTCTCAGGCATCAACTGCCGTGGCCAGACGGTGATAGTAGAATGGGCACTTCTACTACTAGGCGGGTATCCACACTCCTTCACCTAGGCCTCCGTACGCCTCAACTCTAAGAACACAACAGCGGAGCCCATGCGTACTATGGCCCAGCGGGAGCCTCGGGTAGATGTGCATCGAGGACCAAGCCCCGAACTGACCTTGTGTGACCCGGAAGGAGCCTCGGAAGTAAGCACGAGGACCAAGCCCAGCCGTTCACTTGGCACGGAAGGAGTCCCGGGACATGAACACCGAGGACCAAGCCCAACTTCCCAAAGTCTAACAGTCAACTCCCGTCGGTGTGACGATCGGCGAGCTCGTAGACCTGCCACACTATCCTTTACCCAGGATTACGACACTGTGTGTCGACTCACACCACATGCAATTCCACAACACCGTGGCATGGAAGGGGCCTCGGAAGAAAGAACGAGGACACAGCCCAACCATCCATCCATACCCTTAGCTCAACACAAACCAAATTAATGATGGTCAACACCGCACTTACATCCTTTCACAATACTACCTGTAGGGAGACGATGATCTAAGTATTGGACTACTAAACTCATTCAATTAATCAAACATACTCATGGCCATAATTTATTCTTCTACATGACTTTCCAAATGATGACAACATAATATAAACATGATGCGCATATAAGATCTATCAATCTTTCCAGAAGTAACAACATATTATAAACATGATGCGCGTATAAAGATCCATCAATCTGTCCAAATGATAACAACATATTATAAACATGATGTGCATAAATAACAATCTATCAATTTCTATCAAGTCAAATTGTTGATTGTAGGCCTGCTTGACAATTTGATTATATGAAATCTGATTAATAAACTTCATCAATCATGCAACTAAAATGATGAATCATAAAAGAGTTCATCCAAGCCAAGTAACTTGCAATATTAATTCCACCGATCCAAACCCATAATATTTATAACCCAAATTCTAGTTGCAGAGTAAATCTGGACTGCAACTTCGACTAGAGATTCCCGAAACTACACTAATCTGGTGAAGACGTGTAACCACTCGATGGAAAGGTCTTTCCGTGGGCTACAACCTTCGTATTCAGACCTCAACCCAGGTTTGATATTATTCTATTTGAAATCAGACTCGAAGTTCGCTGCGTACAGGATACAATTTCTGCATGCAGGATTTGCCGAACATCAAATTTGTTCAGACTTTCCTGTGGCTACAGACTTCGTCTAAAGTCATGTAACCACTCATTTGAAAGGTATTTTCAAGGACTTTAACTTTCGTGTTTTGTTAAAAGACTAGATTCAACACGCATCTTGAGGCGGAGTGAATGACATCGGTTCATCTTCCCCCTCAAGTCGATCCTCTAAGATCTCCTCCAGAAATTCCTCCACCCTTATTCACCATCATGAGGCCTTTGCTCTTCACGAAACCATCCCCCATCTTCACATAAAAGATCGGAGAGGTTGAATACACCACTAACCAAGAGCACAAGCCCTGGATTGGCCTCGCCCTAGAGAAAGCATCTTCTCACATGTCTAGACTCTTTTGAGTTGACGTCTCGCCTAGATATCTACAGATCTAGCACCAAAGGAGAGGGTAGGAAGCTCACATTGGTTCCAATGGTACCACCATTTCCGGCCATGGATCTCGTAATTCTCCTTGGCGACATCTTCTCCTTCGCGGCGTTGGTGGATTTTCCCTCCATAGAACTTGCTCCTGCAGTTCTCTTTCTACAGAAGTTTTCTCAGAAAATCGGGCTGGAAAGAGAAGTGAAACTGCTAGGGTTTTTACGCCCTTATATATGAAAAGTGACACGGGTAGGGACACGCCCGTGTCCTTACCAGTGTCCTGCTCCACCGAAGCATTACGACGGTTTTTAGTGTCGGTTCAACACTCGATACGACAGAACACGCCCTGGTCACGCCCATGGTCATGCCCGTGACACTGGGCGTGCTCATATCGTCGAACGGAATTCGTCTAACTCAACTAAAATCGTCAAACTCAACTAAAATCGTCGACCGGAGAATACGCCCCGGTCACGCCCATGGTCACGCCCGTGACACCGGGCGTGACTCCTATCGTCGACCGGAATTTGTTGAATTCAACTACAATCGTCGAACAGAGAACACGCCCCGGTCACACCCATGGTCATGCCCGTGACACCGGGCGTGACTCCTATCGTCGACCGGAATTAGTCGAACTCAACTAAAATCGTTGAACAGAGAACACACCCCGGCCACGCCCATGGTCATGCCCGTGATAGGGGGCGTGTCCCGTGTTCAACTACTTGAGTACTCGACAACTACTCGAGTACTCTACAACTGACTAGATAGACACGGGTATGGTCACGCCTGTGTCAGACCGGTCACGCCCGTGACACGGATATGAAACTCACTAAGTCAAGAATTAAGTACCTGTGTCCTGCTCTGGACAACTCGAGGGCTGGTTTCTCCTACATTCACCTGTGCTGCCCAATTTCCAGCAATTCCCTAGACCCAAGTCAGCTCTCATGACTCAAAACACACACGAGGGGCCTAGTGCGTTTCGAGACGTTACAAATCCTATAAACAAAATAAAACATTTTGTCCCCGAAATCAGGCTTGGGCTAGGGGAGAAATGCATAACAGAAAAATCAACATATGCTTTTAAATAAAAATTACCTGGAGCAAACAACTCTGAATAGCGTTGTTGCATCAAATCCATTGGCTCCCATGTGTAGTCCTCCTTCCCATGGTTAGACCATAGCACCTTCACCAAGGGAACACTATTGCGGCGCAATATTCTCGTTTTGTTATCTACGATCCGCACCGTATCCAGTCGCACCGACCTATCAGACGCCATAGCACCATCAGTAGTGGGGGTATATTGATCTGGCTGTAACAATGCCTTTCGAAGTGACGACACATGGAACACGTCGTGGAGGTTCTCTAGCTCTGGCGGTAACTCCAACCGATAGGCCAACGGGCCAATCCTTTCTAGTATAGTATAAGGCCCAACATACCTTGGGCTGAGCTTTGTCACTCCACGCACACGTGACACTCCATGCATCGGTCGGATTTTCAGGAACACCTTATCACCCAATTGGAACTCCACCATCTGGTGCTTTGCGTTATAGTACTTCGCCTGCCGACTTTGAGCCTCCAACATGCGATCCCGTATCAATCTGACCGCCGCATCAGTATCATCTATATATTCATTTCCCAATGCCTTCGGATCTTCATCCTGCACCCAAGATAAGGGAGTCCTGCACCTTCTTCCGTAAATGGCTTTATGGGGCACCATACCGATGCTCTCCTGATGGCTATTATTGTAGGAGAATTCCACTATGGGCAAGAGTCTTTCCCACGACTCTCCTCTGTCCAGCACACATAACCTCAATAACTTCTCCAGTGTTCTGATGGTCCGCTCAAACTGCCCGACCGTTTGAGGGTGGAATACAGTACTAAAGGTTAGACACGAGCCCAAATATGCCTGCACCACCTTCCAATCCTTGGAAGTAAACCGACCATCCTGATCCGAAATAATTGTCTTGGGCACGCCATGATATCGTACAAACTACTCCACAAAGAGGCATACCAAAACATCCATGTGCGCTTCCTTCTTCATTGGAATGAACTGGGCCACCTTTGTCAGTCGATCAACAATAACCCACACTGAATCATTCCCGAAGCAGGAGCGAGGTAGCCCATGGATGAGGTCCATGGAGATATCCTCAAACTTCCACTCGGGGATGGGCAACGACTGCAACAAAAGACGGAGACTCTTACATTCGGCCTTCACCCTTTGACAAGCTTCGCAATGCGTAACATAGTAACAAACATCCTTCTTCATTCCCGGCCAGCACATGGTCCTCCGCAAGCTGGCGTACATCTTGGCAATACCCGGGTGTATAGAATATTGAGAGCAATGTGCCTCTCTCAAGATATCCTCCCGGATTTTGCCGCCCTTGGGAATATAGAGCCGGCCACGAAAATAAACGAGGTCGTCTTTTAGTGTGTACTCATCGGTGGTCCCATATTCAGTTGCCTTGATTGTCGAGGCCAACGCCGCATCCATTCCTTGTTCCACCCGAATCCGGTCCCGGATATCACAAACTATGCTCATGCTTGCCAAATACTCCTCATACTCTGCCGAAGGAGCCTTGAATACCAAAGTAATATCCATCTCCTCAATCATCCGAGCCAACTTCATACTCATCAACCGCGACTCTGGGCTAGAGCCTGGCACTTTTCTACTCAATGCATCGGCTACCGAGTTCACTTTCCCAGGGTGGTAGTTCATGGTGAACTCGTAGTCGCATAGAAATTCCTACCACCGTCGTTGTCTCAGGTTCAACTCCTTCTGAGTGTGGACATAATTCAAGTTTTTGTGATCGGAAAAGATTTCGCAGTGGACGCCATATAGATATTGCCTCCAGACCTTCAAAGCGAACACCACTGCTCCCAACTCCAAATCATGGACCGGGTAATTAATTTCATGTTTCTTTAACTGTCTTGAAGCATATGCGATCATGTGTCCGTGTTGCATCATCACCGCTCCCATCCCTTGATATGACGCGTCCGTGAAAACCTGAAATCCTTCCTTCCCAGACGGAAGTGCAAGGATGGGGCGGAGGTAAGCATATCCTTCAGCTCTTGGAACGCTACTTCACATTGTGGATTCCACTCAAATGGCACACCTTTCTTCGTTAATAAGGTAAGAGGAAGGGCAATCTTTGAAAATCCTTTCACGAACTTGTCGTAGTACCCTGCAAGTCCAAGGAAACTCCTCACATCGGCCGCCGACTTCAAGGGCGACCACTCCTTCACGGCTCGCACCTTTTCTCGATCCACTGCTAATCCTGCTCCACTGATCACATGCCCCAAGAAAGCAACCTCCTTAAGCCAGAATTCACACTTACTAAACTTGGCGTACAAGGCGTGATCCTTCAATTTCTTCAATACCAAGGTTAGGTGCTCGACATGCTCCTCCTCCGCCTTTGAGTAGACCAAGATGTCATCGATTAAAATAATGACGAAGATGTCCAAATACGGTTCAAACACCTTGTTCATCAGGATCATGAAGGCCGAAGGGGCATTTGTGAGCCCAAACAGCTTTACCGTGAACTCATACAAACTATATCTTGAACTGAAGGCCATTTTCTGGATGTCCCCTTCTCGAATCCTCAACTGATAGTATCCAGAGCACAAATCCAGTTTGTAAAATGAATGTGCTCCCACTAGCTGGTCGAACAATTCGTCGATCTAAGGTAGTGGATAAGTGTTCCGCACCGTCAACCGATTGAGTTCCCGATAAAATATGCACAACCGCAGGGTTCCATCCTTCTTCTTCACGAACAGTACAGGAGCTCCCCAGGGTGATGAACTGGGGCGAACGAACCCTGACTCCACCAGTTCTTGCATTTGAACTCTAAACTCCGCGAGTTCCTTCAGGGCCATTCGGTACGGAGCCTTGGATACAGGCTTGATACCTGGTACTAGATTAATCTGGAAGTCAACCTCTCTATGCGGGGGCAATCCTGGTAGCTTCTCAGGAAATACCTCGGGAAAATCACGCACTACCTGTACATCCTTCACTTCCAATGCTTCTTCCTTCAACTCGAACCAGACCATGAAGACCTTGTCCCCCTTCATATGGGCTTTTACAACCTGTACGGAATATAGCATCGTACGAGGCGCGAAGAAAATACCTTGTAAGATGACGTCAGAGTCTCCATGTCTCAAATAGATTCGCTTCTCTGCGCAGTCGATCCTCGCGAAGTGCCAGTCCAACCACGCCATGCCCAAAATGATGTCGAACTCCGGCATTCTCAGCACCGCGGCCGGCGTATCAAAGGCCTTTCCATCAATGAATAACTCCAACTCGCACTTGGCGGTTGCGATCAACTCCGAGCCGCCCGGAAGGCACACTCGTCGGGCTATTTCAGTGAAATATTTCACACCCTCTATGCCTTTAATGAAATCATCGGACACAAAGTAGTGTGAGGCACCGATATCGAATAGAATGTAGGCCGGTTTCTCACTAACCATTATGCCTAAGCATCAAAATTGTGAAGGCTCAAGCCAGATTCCTAAAAAAACTTAGGCAGACTAAGGACGAATGCTTAATTTCTTATTCATAGTCCTCGTCCTTGAGCTGGGTCCTGCTTCAATTACTCCTTCAGCGAGTCTCTTAACGCTTGTCTGAACACCCAAAATACCCGCTTCCAACCACTTTACCATATCCATTATCTCCACCAAGCTCAAGTCTCCTGTAAACAAAAGTGGTTGCCCTAGGAAATCTGCCATGTCTATTATCTCCGTTAGATTCAAAATCCGCTATAAACAAAAGTGCTTGCCCGAGGGGATCTCGCAAGACTTTATACCATAGTTTTACATACTTGGGGTCGTCCAAACTTGGAAGATCGACGTATAAAGGTATGTACCTAAGGTCAGGTTGGCTAATCGTAGGGTCAAAGTTGGACATGCCTATTGTGAATTACATATGGGTACACCACTGCTTCCGCTAAGTCAGTTTGTCCGCAAACTGACTAATCGAACGGGGGTGGTTCCATTGTTGAAAGACTTCTTTAGTTGAGGATCGTGGCAAACTGATACCATTTGTAAGACCCCCCCCCCCTCCCGGATCCCAAGACACGCCACGAAGGGGGGGTCTTATACCCCGAACAGCCGCCTTGCGGTAACATTAGCACACGGGCTAACCTGTACCACAAGACGCCTATTCCGCCGGCTATAACCATATCAATATAACATGGCAACCCGACCAAAATATAAGCAAGAGAAGTCAATCCACACTAAGTAATAATGTCCAAATCAGTACAACAAAAGAGAAGCTAAAACATGCTTCTACATATCAGAGTACAGCTATAGAAATTTCCCAAAAAGGGGTTACATCAAAACCTCTCAACACTCACATCTGTGACCGACGGTATCGACGGCACCGTCACTCCAGGCCCTGTCGTCCTGGCCTAGCTGTCCTGCTACGTAGACTGCGGCTGCTCTACCTGCGGCGTGACCTCCTAAAAGGAAGACGTAGCAACCGTTAGTCGAAACGACTATGTGGCTTCACATACGCTCCCCCAGTGACTCCTCGACACCGGGCAAAGAGAAGGAACAAGGGTAATATATATATATATATATATATATATATATATATATATGCAAGTAAAAGAAGTACAAGCAGGTTGCAATAGTGTAAGAGTAACAGTATCATGATCTAGCAAATATTTAAGAGCTATAACAAATTAATAAGTATAAGTAACAGCGGGAAAGTAACTTAACTTATTAGAATGCCCACACAAACTTATAAGTTAAGGGTCGGGTTACATAATGGTAAGTCATCGTATAAGAGTGCCCATACAAACTTATACGATGAGGACCTTGTTGTGCAATGTTATGAAATGCTATGTATGCTATGCAATGACTCACCTATGATCACACACATGCAATTACTATGTCGACACAGACTGTAGTTCCCACTTTTCGAGCAGGTAGATAACCTCTCAGGCATCAGCCGCTGTGCCCAGGCGGAGACAGTAGAACGGACACTTCTACTAATAGGCGGGCATCCACACTACTTCACCTAGGCCTCCGTATGCCTCAACGCTAAGAACACAACAACGGAGCCCATGCGTACTATGGCCCAGCGGGAGCCTCAAGTAGATGTGTATCGAGGACCAAGCCCCGAACTGACCTTGTGTGACCCGGAAGGAGCCTCGGAAGTAAGCACAAGAATAAAGCCCAACCGTTCACTTGGCACGAAAGCAGCCTCGGGACATGAACACCGAGGACTAAGCCCAACCGCCCAAAGTCTAACTATCAACTCCCGTCGGTGTGACGATCGGCGAGCCGATAGACCTGCCACACTATCCTTAACACAGGATTACGACACCGCGTGTCGACTCACACCACATGCAATTCCACAACACCATGACATGGAAGGGGCCTCAGAAGAAAGCACGAGGACACAGCCCAACCATCCATCCATACCCTTACCTCAACACAAACCAAACTAATGACGGTCAACACCGAACTTATATCCTTTCACAATACTACACGTAGGGAGACGACGCTCTAAGTATTGGACTACTAAACTCATTCCATTAATCAAACATACTCATGATCATAATTTATTCTTCTACATGACTTTCCAAATGATGACAACATAATATAAACATGATGCGCATATAAGATCTATCAATCTTTCCAGAAGTAACAACATATTATAAACATAATGCGCGTATAAAGATCCATCAATCTTTCCAAATGATAACAACATATTATAAACATGATGCGCATAAATAACAATCTATCAATTTCTATCAAGTCAAATCGTTGATAGTATGCTTGCCTCACAATTTGATTATATGAAATCTGATTAATAAACTTCATCAATCATGCAACTAAAATGATTAATCATAAAAGAGTTCATCCAAGCCAAGTAACTTGCAATATTAATTCCACCGAATCCAAATCCATAATATTTAAAACCCAGATTTTAGGTGCAGAGTAAATCTGGATAGCAACTTCGACCGGAGATTCCCGAAACTACAGGAATTCGGTGAAGACGTGTAACCCCTCGCTGGAAAGGTATTTCCGTGGGATACAACCTTTGTATTCAGATGTCAACCCAGATTTGATATTATCCTATTTGAAATCGGAATCAAAGTCCGCTGCGTACAGGACAATTTCTGCATGCAGGATTTGCCGAACGTCAAATTCGTTCAGACTTTCCCGTGGCTACAGACTTTGTCTGAAGTCATGTAACCACTCGTTAAAAAGGTATTTTGAAGGACTTCAACTTTCGTGTTTAGGCGAAAGCCTAGATATGGCCATGTCCATCATGAAAATGGCCTAGAAGATCGTTGCGCGCAGGATATAGATTCAGCATGCATCTTGAGGCGGAGTGAACGACATCGGTTCATCTTCCCCCTCAAGTCGATCCTCTAAGATCTCCTCCAGAAATTCCTCCACCATTATTCACCCTCATGAGTCCTTTGCTCTTCACAAAACCATCCCCCATCTTCACATAGAAGATCGGAGAGGTTGAAGACACCACTAACCAAGAGTACAAGCCCTGGATTGGCCTCGCCCTAGAGAAACCATCTTCTCACATGTGTAGACTCTTTTGAGTCGACATCTCGCCTAGATATCTACAGATCTAACACCAAGGGAGAGGGTAGGAAGCTCACATCGGTTCCAGCGGTGCCACCATTTTCGGCCATGGATCTCGTAATTCTCCTTGGCGGCATCTTCTACTTCGCGGCGTTGGCGGATTTTCCCTCCCTAGAACTTGCTCCTGCAGTTCTCTTTCTACAGAAGTTTTCTCAGAAAATCGGGCTGGAAAGAGAAGTGAAACTGCTAGGGTTTTCTAAGCCCTTATATATGAAGAGTGACACGGGTAGGGACAAGCCCGTGTCCTTACCCGTGTCCTGCTCCACCGAAGCGTTACGACGGTTTTTAGTGTCGGTTCAACACTCGATACGATGGAACACGCACTGGTCACGCCCATGGTCACGCCCGTGACACCGGGCATGACTCCTATCATCGAACAGAATACGTCGAACTCAACTAAAATTGTCGAACTCAACTAAAATCGTCGACCGGAGAATACGCCCCGGTCACGCCCATGGTCACGCCCATAACACCGGGCGTGACTCCTATCGTCGACCGGAAATCGTCGAACTCAACTACAATCGTTGAACGGAGAACACGCCCCGGTCACGCCCATGGTCACATCCGTGACACCGGCCGTGACTCCTATCGTCGATTGGAATTCGTCAAACTCAACTAAAATCGTTGAATGGAGAACACGCCCCGCTCACTCCCATGGTCACACCCGTGATATGGGGCATGTCCCGTGTTCAACTACTTGAGTACTCGACAACTACTCGAGTACTCTACAACTGACTGGATAGACACGGGTATGGTCACACCGGTGTCAGACCGGTCACACCCGTGACACGGGCATGAAACTCACTAAGTCGAGAATTCACTTCCGGTGTCCTGCTCTGGACAACTCGAGGGCTGGTTTCTCCTACATTCACCTGTGCTGCCCAATATCCAGCACTTCCCTAGACCCAAGTCTGCTCTCCTGACTCAAAACACACACAAGGGGCCTAGTGCGATTCGGGACGTTACATGCCCCGAGGTACATGGTGATGCTTGCCTTCACCCTTGGGTTGATGTGCAACTTCTTTATCATGGAACTGAATAGAGTTCCCCCCTCCTTCGAGGAACTGATGGAGAGGGCGATAAAGGCGATCGAGATTGAGGCGCTCAACCTGGCCTTTGCCATGAAGCTGGCCAAGTTTGTTAAGGATGATGGGAAAGAATCAGGAGCAGGAAGGCAGATGGAGTAGGCAGAGAAGAGGCGAAGGGAGGAACCCCGAGGATAGGGGCAGCATCAAGGATGGGTACAGCGCGAGCCAAACAACAAGTTAGGATGGAGGCCACAGGAGAGTCACCCTTAGGGACAGGGTGGTGTTTTCCAGGGAAGTGACAACAACCGCGAGCAAAGGAGGTTCAACCAACCGGACTGAATGTAGGGACAGGGGCCCCCCCTCCCGCCATAGTAGTAAGCTATGAGATCGTGAGAGGAAGAGGAGGAAGGAGAGGAGTTCGAGGAGGAGTGATGAGAACAGAAGGTAGGGTGGTGTTGCACCTCTGTGACTTCTACCAGGAAGTGGGTCACGCAACGTACCTGTCCGTAGTTTTTGGAGATGAGGGAAGCTGGGGGAAGTCCAGCAGCAGACACCCATAAGGATTGAGGAAGTACTGTAGGGGGACGAGTGGATAGATATGAGGACCGAGGAGACGTGGGTGCCCAAGTAGGGATCAGGGTGATCCATGGGGGTGTGGGCATTGAAGCCTCCTGTATGGGGAGCTTCCAAATCATGTACCGAAGGAGCATCACCTCGACCTCCCAGACCCCCCCCCCCCAAAGAAGAAAAAATCACTTTCTCAACAAAGGACATGCCTGACTACGAAGACCCATTCTGTGACGCCTTGGTGATCCAGACGAGGTAGAAAATTTCACGGTCTACAAGACTCTGGTTGACAAAGGGAGCTCCGTGAATATGATCTTGAAGAAAGCCTTTAATGAGATGAAGGTGGAGGCTCGGAGGGTTCTAGCCTCGGAAGGACCGTTGTTTGGGTTCTCAGGGGAGAGGAAGATAGTTAAAGGAGGGGTAGGGATTCATGTGACGTTGTGGTGGTATCAAGGAACTGTCGGTTCGTCATCGTTGATGCTCCGATCAGCTATAATGCAATCTTTGGGTGGCCTCACATCAGCTCCTTTTATTGCGTCCCCTCCTCGTTTCCTAAGTTCCTTAAGTTCAGTAGTGGAGGAGTACATGTTAGGATCAGGGGGGATCCAAAAGTGGCGATGCAATGTTATGTGACTATCGTCAACACCATTTCCTGTATGACAGAGACAGAGGAGCTGGAGAAGAATATGGCGATGGAGAAGGAATCTGTGGAGGAGGGAGAGACGAGCCTAGGAGAGGCTGGCAGTAACATAGCGAGGGAAGGAGTGATGAGCCTAGGAGAGGCTGGCAGTAAGATAGCGAGGGAAGGAGTGATGAGCCTAGGTGAGGCTGGAAAGAAGACTGAAGTGGAGGTTGTAGAGAAGGAAGGGGTGAGCCTAAGTGATGTGGAGAGAAGATTGTGGGGGAGCAATGGGTAGAGGGAGAAGCTGGGGGGGTGAGACCCAGAGGGGTGGATAAGTGGAGTTTCTTGGGGAAGGACTATTGGAGGCAATGGAGGTTGAGAGGGTAGGAGGTGAGGATGAGTTGGGAGAGGAGGAGGAGAGGGCCGACAGTGAGCAGTCCCGGTTAGAGCTGGTAGAGGAAGTCGTGGAGATGGAGTTCATCAGCAAGGCTGGGAAGGCGGAGAGGGTAAGGGTCAGCGGCGGCTTGAGCCCAGAATACAAGGCAAGGATGCGGGAGTGCATCCAAAAGAACGTCGACGTCTTTGCCTGGAGAACGGCTGACATGTCAGGCATCGACGCTGATGTGGCTTACCACTGTCTGAACTTGGACCCCAAGACGCGTCCCATCCGTTAAAATTTGAGGACCATCACCACAAAGCTGGAGGAGCCCATCCGCGAGGAGGTCAAGAAGCTTCTCGACGCAGTTTACATATCAGAGATCTAGTATCCATGCCGAATATGCAATGCGGTAATGGTAAAAAAGTGCGATGGGAGGTGGCGCATGTGTGTAGACTTTTCTTTGTTAAATAAATCATGCCCTAAGGATTGTTACCCCCTGCCTCGGATCGACGTGTTGGTTGATTCAGCTGTTGGTTATTCTAGTATGAGTTTTTTGTAGCCTGACAGCGGGCCTACTTAGGGTCTTGTAAAAAATCACAATCCTTTCTCCCTTTTCCCCCAATAGATCCTACGACCCTGCTAGCTAATGAGAGCCTGACAGCGGGTCTACTCAAGGCCGAGTGTGCCTTCCGTCCCTATTAGCTAATGAGAGCTTAAGTAGTGAGAGCCTCTCGGGATATTCCCTTACCTCCCCAGGCGAGCCTACAGACCTGCCAGCTAGTGAGAGCCTGGACATCGGGTCTACCCGGGGCCGAGTGCGCATTCCAGCCCTGCCAGCTAGTGGGAGCCTGGACAGCATGTCTACCCGGGACCTTCTAGCTAATGAGGGGAAACAAATTTTTTTTTGGTTCGATGTCGAGGTCTGGAACGTACTGCGTGGCGATAATGTGTTATCGCCTAGCGGTAGCTCCATGGATTGTTCTTCATCTTCTTCCACCAGATAGGTCCCAAAACCCCAATTTTCGGCTCAAATCCCCTCCCAAACATGAAAAAAACATAGAAGCATGCATTTGTTGAGTAGAGCGGAGATAGTTTCCTAGATCTGAAGAGAGATACTCATCCAACATTGAAAATCATGGAAAGGCACATGGATGAAGATTTGTCACCAAATCTTACCAAGAAATGAGATTTTTGAGTAAATTAGCTGTTTGAAAATACCAAAGACATGAAATCCGAGCCTAGACAAGCCAGATCCATGAAATATAATGACGCTTCGCATGCAAAAAATATTAAAAATGGTGGACCTTCAGCCCGCAAATCGACGCGGATTGCACCCAAGAACATGAGTCAAAACTTATAGATCTGAAATCTAAAATACAAGAAATTTGAGAGAGAGAGATAGAGAAAGTGAGAAACTTGACAGTGAATAAGAGCGGCAAGGAAGAAGAGTGTCAACATCAAAGCAAGAGAAGTGTACAGGCATGTGGGATTACATCTGACCCATAACCTATATATCTCGCAGCTACCGCAGTACGATAAGCCTAACGCCAGCGGTAGCTTCTTAAACAAGGTGTCCTCATCCTTTTGATAATACCATCCACAACACACAATTCTGTGTTGTGTCTCACACATTAGCTGGGGCGTAGGTGTGTCATCACTAGGATCGCTAACCTGTAAACCACGTCTTGTCTTTAACCATGGAGGGTTCCAGTAGGTCCTTATGTTGTGCTGGGGGATAGAGTGTTAGGTTGAGCGGGTTCTTCAGTGTGCACATGGGGTTAACACACAACCCTATGACTTTTATGCAGCTCCTCATGCCCATTCGTCACTTAGTACGGGGGTAGAGTGTGGACACAATGCGTAAGTGAAATGTATTTTGAGGTTTCTCATGGGCACGAGCAATGCTTTATACATCGTCGTACTCATTAACATGCATAATGATCTATTGTGCTATCTTCAGGGCGTCGATGTGATGTTCGTTCTCTCAGTGTGCTGCTACGTTTTCTTCATTTCTTATGTCTGATATTTGTTTAAGATTCTCTTACTGTGTTGCTAAGTGTTCTTCGCTTGTTATATCTTCGTTTTTTGGTTACTTGAGTTTTCTTTTTAATAAAAAAAACAAAAAACAAAAAAAGACAAAAAAATGTTGTAGAACCTTAATGTTAGGGGCTCACATGACTGTGATTTAGAACATAACGCATACATACAATGTTTGTGTTTAGACGTGTAATCTATATAAACATTGTCCTCCGGTCACAGTGGGCTGAATCTATAGGTGCTTAGCTACTGAGTGCGACAAGTCGAGGTCGTGTGTGTTGACTATGCCTCTAGGTATGTGTGAGGATTTAGATAAGGGAATGACTTCACATGATACACACATCCCAAGCCGGTGCACTCAAAACAAAAATGCTACGCGTACATGCTATATCTCGTGACACTATATTTTAACATGCTAGAAATATGCTTAATAATTAATGTCACGATACATTTATGATTATATTAGGTGTGAAACTTTGGGCCAAAACTCTAGTACAAAAGTCGTATGTATATAAGTTAAAGTGTCTCTATCTAGGTGGATAGATTTTGATTGACTCGGGTGTTGGGTACATTGGAATATATGTACCTGATTTGAAGAAGCCTCACCCTACTCAATGATATACATCAAGATGTATTTGATATGCTTTGAGTTTATGTGTGCAGGTTAAGTAATTGCAGGGAAAGCATAAAATATTCTAAGTCCATGTGTCGACACCTAGAAGAAAAGTGTCGACACTTACGAAGGCTTGTGTCGACACGTAGAGAAGCTGTGTCGACACTTGGAGTAATTGTGTCGACACCAGGAAGGCAGAGTCGACACCAGAAGAAAAGTGTCGACACATACAGGCAGTGTCGACACACAGTGAAGAATTTTCAACATTATCTGTGTCGACACTTAGAGGTAGTGTCGACACCCAGAGAAACTTTGTCGAGAGCAAAAGTGTCGACACTAGGAGGCTGTGTCGACACTAGGAGGCTGTGTCGACACTCAGCAAACTTCAACAAAGTTCAAGTACATGTGTCGACACTAGGAGGTTGTGTCGACACTCAGCAAACTTCAACAAAGTTCAAGTACATGTGTCGACACTAGGAGGCTGTGTCGACACTCAGCAAACTTCAACAAAGTTCAAGTACATGTGTCGACACTAAGGAGATGTGTCGACACTCAGCAAAGTTTCAACACAAGAAGATGTGTCGACACAAAGAAGATGTGTCGACACTTAGCAAGTTTCAACACAAGAAGATGTGTCGACACAAATGAGTTGTGTCGACACACAACAAAAATCAACTAAGTATTAAAGAAGAAGTACTTGTGTCGACACACTCAATCAGTGTCGACACATTCAACAGAAGGCTTGTGTTGACACACAGAATCAGTGTCGATACATTCTGAAGATGCAGTGTTGAGAAACTGTTACAACAACACAAGGAGTTGTGTCGACACCATCAAGGCTAGTGTCGACACTTAGTCTACTTGTGTCGACACTTAGTCTATTTGTGTCGACACATAAAGACTATCTGTCTCGACACTTTCAGACAGTGACAGAGATTTCAAGAAGTGACTGGATGACTTGACAGCTGCCATTTCAACCGGTCAACTGCAACTGTCAGAGCCGTCAGAAATTTGTTAGAAACCGGATCAGCTGGTCACCATGGAGAAAGCTTATTTAAAGACCTTTCTCCTTCAACAGAAATGAGGAAGTGTTCAATGAATTGAAAGACAACAAAACAAAAGAAGAAGACCTTCAAGAGAAGATCTAAGAAGTTCGAGAGAGAGAGCTCCTTCTAAGAAGAGCAGCTATTGAACCAGGTTGCAAAGTAAGAGTCAGATTGAGATCTGATTCACAAGACAGCAGTTGATTGAAGATTATCTGCACAAGAGATTCAACCCTACTGTGTTATAATTCAAGAAGCTTTGAAGAAAGCCAAGGGTGGTTAATCTCTGCCTAGTTCTTCCATGAACTCATCAAGAAGCCAGTCAACTCATCTCTCTCTTTCAGAGTTGTGGTTAAATACTTTGTAAACTTTATTTTCTATAGGATCCTAAGGGATCTGAGTTGTAAGCCTATTATATAAAGGCTGAGTGTAGGAGATTCTATTCTCTGAGTTTAGGCCTTGATTGAAGGCTGAGGTAGGGCTGTTTAGCCTGAGTGTAGGTCTTGGTGAAGACTGAGTGGTAGGGCTTTGTGCCTGAGTTGTAGGAGTGGAGTCACTCTGAGCTGTAGGAACCTATTTGGGGTTCTGAGTTGTAAGATCTGAGGATCTGAGAAGAAGTGGAGAAGTTAGGCTGAATCTAGTACACTACTCGATAGGCGAAGGGGGAAAGTGGATGTACCCAGACCTTAGGGAACCACTATAAAACTCTGTGTGTACTCTGTGTGTGATTAATTCTGTGATTTTTGTATTATCTGTGCTGAATTGCTGTAGAGAATTGCAAATACAGGTCTTATTATTTAGTGTTTCTGCCTATAATTTTAAAAAGATTAAGTTCACCTATTCACCCCCCCCCCCACCTCTAGGTGATTAGGTACTATTTCTTTCATCAGGGCTCTATGAATAAAAAAAATTGATCACAAAAGTGATAGCTATACGCTAACAAAATAAAAATATGCTTGCTATCAGATCTCTTGTCACGGTCCCCCCAAGCACTACTCACTCCTCCTGATAAGTCTTCATGAGCATTGTGAGGATGAGCACCTTGGTTAAAAAGTCACTTCTATCTTGTGCATCGACTCTATCTTTAGCTTAGTACCCTTAATTTCTTTGCTTAGGTTTGACATTGAATGACATGTGAGGTGGTTATTCATCTTATTTCTCTTGTGCTAGGCTCCTAGGTGATCGATATTCACATGGACAATATTCATTTTTATTTTCTTGGTGTTATCTCGCTTTCGATGCTACACACACAGATGCCATTGCCTTATCTAAGACTTTCGTGCATAAGAATTGGACTACAACTACACTATCCTTCTCTTTCGCACAATACGTACTAGCACACGATTTACACTCATGACATTTATCAATGTTTGTCTCACTTGATTACATCCTTACTCTTATAGCATTGTAGATGTAATTATTTTGTGCTTAGTTTAGTCTGTGTTATCCATTTCTTGATTAATCTGAAACTTGATTTTCTCTGACTGTGTACCGTGCTCCATTGTGTGACTCATGTGCTAAAATTCTCTGATATGTATTTTTGTTGAGTCACCTCTA
This sequence comes from Platanthera guangdongensis, assembly GCA_039583875.1. Lineage (NCBI taxonomy): Eukaryota > Viridiplantae > Streptophyta > Magnoliopsida > Asparagales > Orchidaceae > Platanthera > Platanthera guangdongensis. The sequence goes on from CM077167.1 coordinate 76,301,609, forward strand.
TGCGTATCATGTTTATCTTTACCCTTATTTGTGCACAACTTGCCATTTCTTACAATATACAACCCCATATTCGCTAAATCAGACCAGGAGGCACCAACGGTCACGATTAGGCTAGCCAGAAGGAGTTCCCGCCTTGAAGAAGGTCTCGCCCATAAGTGGGGCAGAAGGAGTTCCTGCCTTGGAGGAGCTCTCGCCTGCAAGCTCCTGCCTTGGAGGAGCTCTCGCCTGCAAGCTCCTGCCTTGGAGGAGCTCTCGCCTGCAAGATCCTGCCTTGGAGGAGCTCTTGCCTGTAAGCAGGCGGGACCGCTTGCGCCGGGCTCTGGACAGGAAGGCTCTCGGCTCAGAGTTCTCGCCGAGTGGGGCCCAGGGCCCGGGGTAAAATGACCTAATTACCCTAGGGTAAAATTACCCCCATACCCACGGGATAAACAGCGGGATTTGGCTATTGGCAGATCAACCAAGGGTATTTCAGTAATCTCAGGTCAGCAAGAGGCTATAAATAGACCCATAAGGGCTCCTTAGAAAGCAAGCTTTCATAATCTTCCAATTTCCAGTGCTTTCTGAGGAGCTCCTAGCCCAGCTTTTGGCTTTGGAGGGGAAGCTCTCAGAGATCTTCCGGGTGTGAGGTGGGACCTCCCTGCTGAGGCTTTAGGTCAGTCTTAGGTCCTTTGAATCCAGTCGAGGGTCGAGACTTTAGAGAAGTAGGTGTTGGCTGCACCCCTGTTTTGAACTCCCGTTGAGGTCATTTTTGGCTTCAACAATTCTGGTGCGGTGAGCGTGAAAAGCAGCTGATATAGGAAAGTCTTGAGTTTTGTCACATGGCTGGAGGTGAAGGTGAAGGGTCTGGGTCTGGAGGCTCCCCCACCCGGGGAGAGGAGGCGGCGAGAAAGATGTTGGAGGACTTCAGGTGAGAAGTCCTACAGACCATCAGCTTGGCCTTCTCGGCCCGAAGCAAGTGGGCCACACCTCAGGTTCAGATAGAGAAGGTCCCGCTCTTGGGCGAGAACGCCCCTGGACAGCGCCTGAGTAAGGAGGTCCCGGCGGAGGCTGGCGAGAGAGACGTGACGGTGCGGGAGCTCTTCCCAGGCCAGCGCCCGGTCAAGGAGGCTTTGACCGATTTGGGCGAGAGGGAGGCGGCAGTGTGAGGACTCTTCCCTGGGCACGGTCTCGCGGATCGGGCCAGCCAGCCAACGCCGCGGGACGTGCCCTCTCGCTAGGCAGGAGGCGAGAGCCCATTCAGCGAGCTCATCATCTCAGCTCCGGTACCAGAGGGGTTCCGGGAGCCTGACATATCCTACTACTCAGGAAAGGATGACCATGTACATCACGTGCAGTGGTTTGAAGATGTCGTTTCGATAAGGCAGATGATGGATGCCTTCAAGTACCGGCTATTTGCCATCACGTTGAAGGAGAAGGCTCGGGACTGGTTCCACCAGTTGACAGCAAGGTTGATCTACTGTTTTGAAGATCTACAAAGAAGTTTCCTGTTGAGGTTCTCAACATCAAAGAAGCGGAAGAAGGAGGGGGAGTGCCTGTTTGCGGTGAGGCAGAAGCCGGATGAGACACTGGTCACTATGTCGACAGGTTTCAGGAAGAGATCCTCCTGGTCCAGGAGGTCCCATGGTACGCATTGATGCTCGCCTTTACCCGGGGCTGAGGCCGGGATTTTTCAGTATGGAGTTGAAGAGAGTGCCCCCCTCTTCTTTGAGGAGCTCAGGGAGAGGGCGGCAAACGAGATAGACTTCGAGAGAGCAAACACAGCGTTCGCCAGGAAGCTGGACAGGCTGGCGGAGGATGATGTGAAGGAACTTGCAGCAGGAAGGAAGAAAGAGCCGGGGGAGCAGAGGGAGCAGAGAGATGAAAGGAGGAGGGAAGAGCCCCGGAGGCAGGGGCAACAACAGGGATGGGGGGCCTGGGAACCAAGCAACCGGTTGGGTTGGAGGCCCCAGGAGGGTCGCCAGCAGGGCCAAGGAGGAGGCTATTAGGGAAGAGATAATCTACGGGAACCCAGGAGGTTCGACCAACCGGCGTGGAGGCAGGAGCCAATGGGTCATGTCCCGCCGCAGCAAGAGGCCATGGAGTTGGGCAGAGGAAGAGGAGCGAGGAGACGAGTTCGAGGAGGAGGGAGAAGGGGAGGGGGAGAAGGAAGAACGGGTAGGGTGGCGTTGCTCTTTTCTGACTTCCACCAGGAGGAGGTCCACGCAACGGCCACCTGCCCTGAGTTCTTGGAAATGAGGGAAGAAAGAGGAGCAGGGAGGCAGGATCCGCCGGTTAGGATCGTGGAAGTACAGCAGTTGGAGATGGAGGATAGGTGTGAAGATCGGGTCGACGTGGGAACCCGGGGAGGAATCGGGGTGATCCACAGAGGAGTGGGGATCGAGGCGACTCGCAAGGGGAGCCTTCAAACCATGTACCGAAGGGGGGTCTACTCTACCTCCCAGGCTCCCCCACCGGAAGAAACGATCACCTTCTCATCAGCAGACATGCCAGACTACTAAGATCAGTTCTACTACGCCCTGGTGATCCAGACGGCGGTGGAGAATTTCACGGTCTCGAGGATACTGGTGGATAACGGGTGCTCGGTAAATGTTATCTTCAAGAAGGCCTTCGATGAGATGAGGGTTGAGGGGAAAAGGATCTTGGCTTCGGATGGACCACTGTTCGGGTTCTCTAAAGAGAGGAAGGAAGTGGAAGGGGGAGTAGGGCTGCACGTGAAGTTGGGGGCGTGTCACGAAACTGCAGGTTCGTGATTGTGGACGCCCCAAGCAGCTATAACGCCTTCTTTGGGCGCCCCCTCATCAGCGCCTTTCGTTGCGTCCCCTCCTCGTTTCATCAGTGCCTCAAGTTCAACAATAGAGGGGTGCAGGTCAGTGTCAGAGGGGACTCGAAGGTGGCCAGACAGTGCTACGTTACGGGAGTCAACACCATATCTTGGATGACAGAGGCGGAGGAGTTGGAGAAGGAGATGGCGGCGCATGAAGAGGTTGTTGGAGAAGAAGAGGGGAGCCTAGAGGAGGCCTGAGAGGTAGCTAAAGAGGAAGTCAGAGGGGAGGAGATTGAGGAGGAGCAGTAGGGAGGAGATGTGCAGGAGGTCTAGAGAGACGAAGAGCAGGGGATCCCCGGAGGGGGCGATGGAGGTAGAAGAGCAAGAGGCAGGAGAAGATGAGGGAGAGGCCCGGAGGGGCGTGGAAGTCGAGCAGCAGCAAGAGGGGCCGGAGGAGGCAATGGAGATTGAGGAGGAGGTAGGAAGGGAGGAGCTGGAGGAAGAGGCAAGGGTCGGCTGGGAGCAGTCGTAGCTGGAGCTGGCCGAAGAAGTAGTGGAGATGGAGGTCTTCACCAGCGCAGGGCTGGTGCAGAGGGTGCGGGTCAGCGGGGGCTTGAGTCCCGAGGACCAGGAGCGAGTGCGGGCCTACATTCAAAACAACATAGACATCTTCGCTTGGAGAACGGAAGACATGTCAGGCATCGACACGGACGTGGCCTCCCACCGCCTGAACCTGGAACCCCGCACTCGACCCATATGCCAAAAGATGAGAGTCATTGCCACCAAGCTGGAGGAACCCATCCGCGAAGAGGTCAGGAAGCTCCTGGAGGCCAATTTCATCTCAGAGATCCAGTATCCAGGCTGGATCTCCAATGTGGTAATGGTTAAAAAAAGGGTGGTAAATGGAGAATGTGTATCGATTTCTCTTTATTAAATAAATCATGCCATAAGGATTGCTACCCCCTGCCTCGGATCGACGCGCTGGTTGATTCAGCCGTTGGTTTTTATATCATGAGCTTTTTGGATGCTTTTTCAGGTTATCACCAGATCCGGATGCACCCTCCCGATGTCAAGGAGGTTTCCTTCATCACGAGGGAGGGATGCTTCAGTTATAAAATGATGCCCTTCGGGTTGAAGAATGCAAGGGCTACATACCAACGCATGATGGATCGGGTCTTCCGAGATCAAAGGTGAGAAACTTGGAGGTCTATGTCGACGACCTAATGATCATGAGCAAGTGCGTGGATTCACACCTGAAGGATCTAGAAGAGACGTTCGCTACCCTGAGGAGGTTCAAGATGAGGATGAACCCCTTGAAGTGTGTCTTCGGGGCCAGCCGCGGGAAGTTCCTTGGGCATCTCTTGACTCCGGCAGGGGTGGAACCCAACCCAAACAAGGTAAAGGCCATCCTGGATTTGCAATCACCTCGCGATGCCAAGTAGGTCCAGCACTTGACAGGAAAACTGGCTGGGCTGAGCAGGTTCCTCTCCAGGTCAGGAGACAAGTGTTATTCATTCTTTAAGGTGCTGCGAGGGAACCAAAGGTTTGAGTGGACTACCGAGTGCGAAGAAGCCTTCCAAGGGCTGAAGAGACAGCTCTCTCAGGCTCCTCTGCTTTAGAGCCCAAAAAAAGGGGATGACCTGGCCTTATACCTTGTAATAGGAGCGGAGGCGGTGAGCTCCTTCCTAGTAAGGGAAGAAGGAAAGAAGCAACTGCCAATCTACTACGTCAGTCGGATCTTGAAGAAGGCAGAGCTCCGCTACCCCATCCTTGAAAAGCTGGCTTACGCTTTAGTCATCTATGCAAGGAAACTCCGGCCGTATTTTCAAGCACACTCGATTAGGGTGGTGACCGACCATCCTCTTCGCAAGATCTTTGAAGGGGTAGAGCACTCGGGAAGACTTGCCAAGTGGTCCATTGAACTAAGCAAGTTCGATATCTCTTTTGTTCTGAGACTCTCCATCAAGGTGCAAGCAGTGGCGGACTTTCTGGCAGATTATGTTGGTTAGGTCGAGGAGGGAGAGCAACAGCCACAAGAAGCGTGGAAGATGATGGTTGATGGGGCCTCGGGAAAACATTCCCTCGGGGGAGGAGTGGTGCTGATAAGCCCCTAGGGATTCGCGATAGAGCAAGCGGTGGCTTACCATTTTCTGGTGACCAACAATCAAGCAGAGTATGAGGTCATGATCGTCGTCCTTCGCTTGGCAAAGGAGCTTGAGATTCAGGATGTGGAGGCCTTCAACGACTCAATGGTTGTAGCGTCGCAGATCCGAGGAGAGTTTGAAGCTCGGGAACCTACCCTCATAAAATACCTCTCCAAAGTAAGGGCTATCATCGGTGGGTTCCGGTCATTCTCAATCCAGCATGTCCCCATGGAGGAGAGCACGGCCGCCAATCGATTGGCAAAGTTTGGGCCTCGGGGAGGATGGACCCTGACTAAACTTTTTCGGCCAGCCATTGAGGAAGGGGAGTTGATGGAGGTAGGTCGGCGATCCTCGTGGGTGGATCCGTTGGTAACCTTCCTGACCACAGGCAAGCTGACAGAGGAGGTTAAAGATGCAAAGAGCTTCAGGCGCAAGGCAGCTCGCTACCTGATGATAGAAGGGGGGTCACATCATAAGATGTTGTCAGGGCTCCTAGATAGATGTGTGACCGAAGAAGAGATCCCAAGGATCTTGGGAGAGGTGTACTCGGGCGAGTGCGGCAGTCATTCTGGAGGTAGGATGTTGGAGGCAAGGGTGGTCAGGCAGGGATACTTCTGGCCCACCCTAAGGAAGGATACCGTGGAGTTTGCAAGGAGATGTCAAAAGTGTCAGCTCTGCGCCCCCTCCAGCTCTTGGCAGCTCAAAGACTCCGAAGCATCACGGCACCGTGGCCGTTCACTATCTCGGGGATGGATTTAGTCGGTCCTTTTCCTCCGGCTAGTGGGCAAAGGAGGTTCCTCCTAGTCATGGTGGATTACTTCTCAAATTGGCTGGAGGTTAAGGCCTTGGCCAAGGTCACCTCGCAAGTCATAAGGAACTTCATTTGGGGGGAGATCATATGCAGAAACGGGCTTCCCCAAGCGATAGTGATAGATAACGGTCCCCAGTTTGCCAGTGAGGAGTTCATCGGCTTCTGCGCCCAATTGTGGATAGACGATAGATTTGCCTCTATCCACCACCCCCGGAGCAACGGCCGGGTGGAAGCGGCAAATAAAATTATTGTAAACCTACAAAAGAAAAAGGTGGAGAACTTGATAGGAAATTGGGTGGAGTAACTCCCCTCGGTACTGTGGGCCTTGCGAATGACCCCGAACACGGCCACCGGTGAGACCCCCTTCAAGCTTTCTCATGGGTGTGAGGCGGTCCTACCAGTGGAATTCGAGGTACGGTCCCTGCAGGTCCCATCCGCGGGCGAAGGAGATGAGACTTGGAGGTTGGAGAACGAGGAGGGGTTACTCCTCTTGCTAGACAAGGTGGAAGAATTGCAGGACGTGGCAGCAATCAGGCAAGAAGAGATCAAGCGGCGGATGGCCAAGTATATTGATAAGCATGTCAGGGTTAAGCAGTTTGCCGAAGGAGATCTGGTGCTGAGAAAGGTTGACGCAGCAGGAAGGTCGGCTCCCGTTGGCAAGCTCAACTCGAACTGGGAAGGACTGTACATAGTGAAGGAAGTCCTTAGAACAGGAGGTTACTACCTCCAAGACGTGGAGGGGAGGGCCTTAAGCCACACCTGGAGCATTGATGACCTGAAACGCTTCTACCCATGAAATGGGAAGGATGTAATTATGTATCCCAAAATTAAACTTATTATACTGCATCAGTTGACTTGATTTTCTATTGACTATTGTGAAATTTCTATAATAAGACGTAATTATGTATTTTGTAATACCCCGAGCTCGGCTCGGCCCCAGGTAGACCCGCTACGCAGGCTCTCATCTAGCTGGCAGGTCCGAAGACTCTCCTGCGGGGGATAGGTTTGGTTTAGTAACTTCATCGACACCCCGAGCTCGGCTCGGCCCCAGGTAGACCCACTGCGCAGGCTCTCATCAAACTGGCAGGTTCGAAGACTCTCCTGTGGGGGATAGGTTTGGTTTGGTAAACATCATCGGCACCCCGAGCTCGGCTCGGCCCCAGGTAGACCCGCTATGCAGGCTCTTACCTAGCTGGCATGTCCAAAGGCTTGCCTGTGGGGGATAGGTTTGGTTTGGTCACTTCATCGGCACACTGAGCTCGGCTCGGCCCCAGGTAGACCCGCTGCGCAGGCTCTCATCTAGCTGGCAGGTCCGAAGGCTCTCCTGTGGGGGATAGGTTTGGTTTGGTAACTTCATCGGCACCCCGAGCTCGGGCGGCCCCAGGTAGACCCACTGCGTAGGATCTCATCTAGCCGGCAGGTCCGAAGGCTCGCCTGTATGGGATAGGTTTGGTTTGGTAAACTTCATCGGCACCCCGAGCTCGACTCGGCCCCAGGTAAACCCGCTGCGCAGGCTCTCATCTAGGTGGCAGGTCTGAAGGCTCTCCTGTGGGGGATAGGGTTGGTTTGGTAACTTCATCGGCACCCCAAGCTCGGCTCGGCCCCGGGTAGACCCGCTGTGCAGGCTCTCATCTAGCTGGCAGGTCCAAAGGCTTGCCTGTGGGGGATAGGTTTAGTTTGGTAAACTTCATTCGCACCCCGAGCTCGGCTCGGCCCCAGGTAGACCCTCTACGCAGGCTCTCATCTAGTCGGCAGTTCTGAAGGCTCGCCTGTGGGGGATAGGTTTGGTTTGGTAACTTCATCAGCACACCGAGCTCGGCTCGGCCCCAGGTAGACCCGCTGTGCAGGTTCTCATCTAGCTGGTAGGTCCGAAGGCTCGCTTGTGGGGGATAGGTTTGGTTTGGTAACTTCATCAGCACCACGAGCTCGGCTCGGCCCCAGGTAGACCCGCTGCGCAGGCTCTCATCTAGCTGGCAGGTCCGAAGGCTCGCCTGTGGGGGATAGGTTTGGTTTGGTAAACTTCATCGGCACCCCGAGCTCGGCTCGGCCCCAGGTAGACCCGCTGTGCAGGTTCTCATCTAGCTAGCAGGTCTGAAGGCTTGCCTATGGGGGATAGGTTTGATTTGGTCACTTCATCGGCCCCACGTAGACCTGCTGCGCAGGCTCTCATCTAGCAGGCAGGTCCGAAGGCTCGCCTGTGGGGGATAGGTTTGGTTTGGTAACTTCATCGGCACCCCGAGCTCGGCTCGTCCACAGGTAGACCTGCTGCGTAGGCTCTAATCTAGCTGGCAGGTCCGAAGGCTCGCCTGTGCGGGATAGATTAGGTTTGGCAAAGTTCATCGGCACCCCAAGCTCAGCTCGGCCCCAAGTATACCCGCTACGCTGGCTCTCATCAAGCTGGCAGGTCCAAAGGCTCTCCTGTGGGGGATATGTTTGGTTTGCTAACTTCATTGGCACCCCGAGCTCGGCTCGGCCCCAGGTAGACCCGCTGCGCAGGCTCTCATCTAGCTGGCAGGTCCGTAGGCTCTCTTGTGGGGGATAGTTTTGGTTTGGTAACTTCATCGACACCTCGAGCTCGGCTTGGCCCCAGGTAGACCCGCTGCGTAGGCTCTCGTTAGCTGGCAGGCCCGAAGGCTCGCCTGAGGGAGGGAAGCTTTTGATCCTAGGAGACACTCCGACTCGGATGCCCTTAGTAGGACAAGAAACGCACCCGGAACACAAAATAAAAAGGAGTAAGTCTCCTTCATGCAGGAGAGGTTTCGGCCAGAGAAGATCTCGGCGGGGGAAGTCCCTTTCAGGTAGATCTCACCGAAGGAAGTTCTCGGTGGAAGGCTCCTGACAAATTATTCTGGGTCAGACAGCGGGAAGTGTTAGGCCAAATATTCGAACAGTTCCCGCAGGGTAAAGAGGGACGGCCTCGTCTTAAAGGGCCACGCGCAATGTTCCCGGCAGACGGTTTTTGACAGAGTGCAGAAACGAAACGTCTAAGCCCTGGGCTCTTTCGACAGGTTCCCGCCTATCAATCACTAAGGGAGACTACCCTAAGGAGGCCAAGGGCCTCGGCAGAAGCATGCTTAAGAAACATTCGTCCATAACAGTTGTATCAAACACTTACTATAAAAGAAACGTTTACAAAATGTTTACAATATATAATTACAAGTTTAGAGTGTCTCGCTCTTTACAACGAAAAGAAAAGAAAAGAAAAAGTGGGGACCCTCAGGGAGACGCGTTGTACCCCTCAGAGCTCTCGCTTGAACTCCTACTAGAGCTCTCACATGAGCTCTCCCCGGATGTCTCGCCAGCCGGAGCAGGCGATTTCGGGACATCTGAGGGCGGGGAATCGGGCACGCCTGGTGGCTTCGGGACGGGCTTGAAGAGCCAGGGGACGAGCTGGCGAGCTGTGATGGTCTTGCCCCTCCCGTCCAAGCAACCGACATCCCGCAGAGTCTCTAGGGTCAGCTTGACTGTGGCTTGCGCGTTGTCCTGGAGGAGCTTGTCGATGTCATAGACGGAATAGTGGCAGCTCTCCAACCTTTCGTCCAGATGAGGAGGAGGCGCAGTTGCCTCCTTGCGCTGGAGTTGGTCCCTCAGTAGGACGTTCTCGTATCGCGCCTGGGCAAGCTCCGCGCGAAGCGCCACGGCCTGAGCGGAATCCTGTGTACAGAGAGGTTAGCATGAAAAGAATGAAGTTGAAATCTGCAGTGGCGAGAGCGAGTGTCGTGAAAGGTCTCGCTTACCTCTTCTGCCCGGCGTGAGGACAACTGTTGCTTGGCGTCTGCCAGCTCTTTATTCAAGGCAGCCGCCTGAGCCACTACCTCCTCCCGGGCCTTGAAAATGTCCTGGAAGTTGCGGTCGATGGTGATGCTCTGGTGTGCGCACATGTGCGCAAGCTCGATCCCGCGCATCAGGGCCCGGGTGGAGTCATAGGCCAGGAGCCTGGTGGTCATCTTGTCATAGATGCTGGCGTTCTACCGGTTGTAGAGGCCGTAGCCCAAGGAGAAGGCCTCGCTGGTGACCTCATCTCGCTCCGCCCAGTTGTGGAGAAGAGATGAGATTGAGACCCTGTTGGAGTCAGGGTCCCACTGCAGGAGCGGTTTGTTTTCCGCATCAAGGCACTTTGTGCCGAGAACAAAATTGTGGTGACCCCGCGGCACCTCTCTAGGCGGAGACTGGGCCGAGGTCTCGGCGGCGGCTCCCTCACTATCTGCTCCACCAGGGGCTGGGGGGTTCTCGGCATGTTCCTCGGCACCACCCCTAGTAATCGTGATCTCGCTGGCGGCCTGCAAGAGCTCTTCAAAGGAGCGGCCTGCAGCGGGAGTTTGGGAGGGCGGCACTGCTATGTCTTTACCCTTCTCGGCCGCAGTTATTTTGCGCCTCCTGAGCGGTGGGGGCAGAGGGGCGCCAGGCTTTCGATTCCCGGCGCCGGTCGAAGGAAGCGCGGCCGGCTCGTCCCGGCAATCTTGAGTCGCGTCCTTTGCAAAAGCCAGCAGGTCTGTCACAGATTGGCTCTCGGCAGCGTGAGCCTCATCGAAGTGTTGGTGCAGGGGGATCTCGCGCTCTCCTACGGAAGCGACAACACTCAGTTCTAACCTTAAAAAGAAGGGGAGGAATAGCAAGACAAAGGCGAGACTGTACCTTCTCCCAGAGGCACGAGGAGGAGTAAATCGACTCCCTGCCGGAGGAATTAGACGTCGAAATCCTTGGTTCCGAAGAACTCAAGGAGGGCGCTCTTGCGCGAGCCCAAGGAGGGAGGCTTGTAAGCGGCATCCTCGTATTGAATGGGCGCGAGAGGCACATTCTCGAAGTCACCGGAAATGAAGATGAACTTCTCGCCCCAGTGGTGGTGCTTGTTGGCGAGACCGGTGGTCTTGAGCAGCTGCCCTAAAAAGAAGACCACCCCTCCCTTAGCACGGAAGGTGAACAGCTTACGGAAGATAGGGAGGCTGAACTCGAACCTCTCAGATCGCATATAACAGATGAAGGCCACCAAGATCGCGACCGAGTTTGTGTTCAACTGCGCGGGAACCACTCCATAGTACTGGAGGGCCTGGCGCATCTCGGGCCAGAGGGGGAGGCGGAAGCCCACATCAAAGTGGTCGAGGGGGATGGCGAGCTCCCCCTCCCCCGCACTATTTACCTTGTCATGGTTGTCGGGGTTTCGCGTGGTGAAGCCGGCGGGAACATAACGAGTCCGGGTCAGTTGGAACTCGTCCATGGTCAGGCTGCAGGAGGGGAACAGATGCTTCTGGAAGGCTTCCGCGCAATTCGAACGTCCCTCGCTTCCGCCCAGCATCGTGCTTGAGAGGTTGCGGGCGAGGTCTTCGGAAGGGAGGCGAGAGCGAGAACTGAGCGAGAACAACAGGAGCAAGCGTGAGCTTTCGGCAAACCGCGAGAGCAACAAGAGAAAAGGCTCGGGATTCGGATCAGAGAAATAAATATGGTGGGTGGACTTCTCTATTTATAGATAACCGTGATCATCATGACTATTTCCAAAAAGGCGGCGGGGGTACAGCCATCACGCCCTAAGTCGGTGGCGCCTCGGTTTCCCGCCCAAGAGTGACGGCGACTGACAAATCGCCATCACGCAAACATTTTGAGATGATGCGCGACAAGTCAAACGAGCAGAAACAGGGTTACTCTCGCCGAGCGAGAGCTGAATAAAAAAAATAATAATAAATATAGAGTCAGGGGTTACTCTCGCCGAGCGAGAGTTGAATAAAAATAATAATAATAATAATAATAAAGACAGTCAGGGGTTACTCTCGCCGAGCGAGAGATGAATAAAAGGTAATAATAATAGTAGCAAAGTTATTGGTTACAAACTGATGAAAATAAATATGGGTACATTGCGGAAGGGGAAGGCCGTGGGCAAGAAAGGGAGAGATCTCGCGAATCAGTATGGTTCCCACCGCCATCGTCCTCGTTCTTGCTGCCTAGTCCTCGGTGGCGCCTGCGGAATGAAGTAGGACGATAAGACGGTGCATCCCAGGTTGATCCAGCGAGACAGGTCTCGAATCCGCGCGATGCACATTTCGGGAGAGGACCCTGCGGTAGGCACACCTGACCGATCTGTCTCTCTGATGAAGTAGTCTCGCTCCAGAGCCTCCAACCTCTTCTCCACCGATTGGCGGAACTCTCTCGCCGCGGAGTCATGGGCCCGCTCCCGCCGTATAAGCTTCGACAGGACGGCGGAAATCCTCTTCCCCCGCCTTTTAGCGCTCCTGGCACTGGTCAAGATTTCCTCCATCTTGTCAGATGGAGGGAAGGGGGAGCTCTCGCCGTCCTCCCCATCTCTGTCTTCATCTTCTTCATCTTCTTCATCCTCTGCGTCAGCTCCCGACCGTGAGCCCGGATCCCCTGACAAAAGAATTCCACGGTCATGGCGAGAACTAAGAGATAATCGTGATAAACATACCGCATACCTGCAGTATGGAGAGAACCACCGGCCGATGGCAAGCGAGAAGTCCCAGCCCCCCCCCCCCCCCCCCCCTCAGTTCCAAAGAGGAGGTGGATCAGCTTTCCTTTTCCCGGGGGGAAGATTGCGCGAGTGGTGATCCTGGCTTGGCCGGAAGCATGGGGGAGTTATCCTCTCTCGCAGTATAGCTGGCATCCTGGGGAGCTACGGAAGATTCGACCGCCATTCCTCCCACCGGTAGGGAGGAATCAACTGCAGGGGCTGGCCGATTAGAGACACTTACTTCGTTCTCCCGGGTAGCGAGACCCAGTTGGGAGGAAGCTGGTGCTGCGGGAAGACAATTCAGCATTCTGAGACTGAGTTAAGAGCGAGAGTGCAAATGATACCTGCAGTTCTCGAGGAGTCAGGCGGAGGAGCGACCTCCGAGACCCGTGGTTGGTCCTCAAGAGGACGATATGATGGGGCCAAGGGCTCCCGCGGGGGCCTGACGTCGTCGGGGACTGTTTCCTGTGAGAAGTATCGCGTCAGCTTCAAATCCTCCCGCATAAGCAACTAGTGGTTTCAATGATTAGCGAGTCAGACATACCTTATGCGGAGAGGGATCATCCACGCGGCTTGGGGTCGGGGTAGGCGGGCTCCTATTCTCATAAGGCAGGTCCCGCTGGACCACATTCGCCTTCCTCTTTTTCTTCTTCGGTTGAGAAGGCTCAGCGGCAGATGACTTTCTCGCCAGCCAGGGGGCAACCAAGGCGCAGTTAGCCTTGGCTCGTGCCTGTGCCGCATCGATGCGGTCTTGGAGATCCTGCGGAAGCGGTTTGTCAACATGCTTGGAATGCATCGCGAGAGGATGCTAGAACTCAGGCGAAGAAAGGCGATTCGAGGGCAGATTTATGGTCGTCTATCAGCACATATATATAGCCACGGTACACACCAAAATATTCCCTGATGTTGACACGTGCTCAGCGAATATTTACAGGTTGGATGTGTATTTTCGAGCGCAGAGCTAGCACAAAAAGAGCGGGGATTGTGTACAACCCCATATTCGCTGAGTCAGACCAGGAGGCACCAACGGTCACGATTAGGCTAGCCAGAAGGAGTTCCCGCCTTGAAGAAGGTCTCGCCCATAAGTGGGGCGGCAATGTTTGCGCTTGCGCCAAGCTCCTGCCTTGGAGGAGCTCTCGCCTGCAAGCTCCTGCCTTGGAGGAGCTCTCGCCTGTAAGCAGGCGGGATCGCTTGCGCCGGGCTCTAGACAGGAAGGCTCTTGGCTCAGAGTTCTCGCTGAGTGGGGCCCAGGGCCCGGGGTAAAATGACATAATTACCCTCGGGTAAAATTACCCCCATACGCTCAGGATAAACAGCGGGATTTGGCTATTTGCAGATCAACCAAGGGTATTTCAGTAATCTCAGGTCAGCAAGAGGCTATAAATAGACCCATAAGGGCTCCTTAGGAAGCAAGCTATCATAATCTTCCAATTTCCAGTGCGTTCTGAGGAGTTCCTAGCCCAGCTTTTGGCTTTGGAGTGGAAGCTCTCAGAAATCTTCCGGGTGTAAGGTGGGACCTCCCTGCTGAGGCTTCGGGTCAGTCTAAGGTCCTTTGAATCCAGTCGAGGGTCGAGGCTTGAGAGAATTAGGTGTTGGCTGCAACCCTATTTTGAACTCCCGTTGAGGTAATTTATGGCTTCAACATACAACCCTCATCATTTCTACTATTTTTTATCCTACATGTCTAGTTGGCCTTGCCCACCCTTTTGATACTATCAAAGGGGGAGAATAAAATGTTTATAAGTACGCTCTTGAGTATGAGATTAGGAGGGGTCACATGTAGGGGGAGTGCACATAGATAGGGGGAGCATGTCGAACATGTAGATAGGGGGAGCGCGTGTAGGGAAACCACATAGAGAACCTGCTACAACCTGTTGGTAGCACATAATGTTTATTCTTTATCGACATACTTTATCTTATTGATTATTTCTCATGAAAGGAAGTTGATATTATCAAAAGGGGGAGTTTGTTGGACCGATGTTTCACATGGCCTATGTTTGAAAATATTAACTCCCAGATTGTATTTGATCACGTCTTCTGTTGATATAGTGTGCAAGTTGACAGGTTCAAGTGAAGAGAAGAAGCCTACTATAGTGCCTACCGTCGGGAGTTAGATGTTAACGCTGAGAGGTAGCTGGAATTAAATGGACATGGCGCTCGCGAAGCTATCAGAAAGTGCTAGTACTACCTCCCGCGCTAGCACAATGAATTAAATCGACATGGCGCTCGGGAACCTATCGCCTCGCGTTAGCTATTACCGTGCCATGCTAGATCACTCAACGCCGCATTGAGGGCGCTGAAGAGAAAAGCATTGAGTACATCAAGACAGTGACATTAGGTGAATGCTACCGCCAGGCGATAGCAGCTACCGCACCGTGCTAGCCGCTCGACGAACGTCAGGCAGTACTTCTCAAGAAACAACTTACCGCCAGGCGATAGCATGTTACCGCGCGGCGCTAGCATATTTGAAACGGTGAATATTCGTTCTGATTATTTCTTTCCAATGCTTGAACCTACCGTTGGGAGCTAGTCTTACCGTCGGTGGTAGCCTATTTTCATGAAGACCTATAAAAGGACACCTTTGTTTCTGTGCCCTGCAAGGATTCTGATTGGAGGACTGAAGAAGGACGGGAGTTCGTGAATTCTAGGGTTGGACTGCCTTCTTGCTCTCCATTCCACAAGTCTCTATCAAAGAAGAAGGTACTCGTCTCCCTCCCACTCGTGATCGAAAGACTCCGAAGATCCAAGATGTAACGTCCCTATCGCTCTAGGCCCCTCTTGTGTATTTTCGAGTCAGGAGGGTTGACTCGAGTCCTGGGAAGTACAGGGAATTGGACTGCACTTGTGGGGAGTAGAGAAATCTGTGCTGGGAAGGACACGGGTAGAGACACGGGTGTGTCCCTACCCGTGTGGCAATGTGTCGAGCTGAACTCGACAAGATATGTCGAGATCGACGAGGTGTGTCGACATTGTATGACACGGGTAGCGACACGGAAGTGTCCCTACCCATGTGTGTCGAGTTACGCTCGTCGAGGCGTGTCGAGATCGACGAACTACGTGGCGAGGTCGACGAATGATATTACAGGGGTAGAGACACAGGCGTGTTCCTACCCGTGTGCTCCAGTTGACCATTTTGATCGAGATCGACGGAGTGTTGAGATCGTCGAAATGTATCCCGAGAGGAACACGGCCGTGTCTTGTGGACACGGGTCGGGACACCGGCGTGGGTCGGGACACGGGCGTGTCCCTACCCGTGTCGAGAATTGAACCGACATGGAAACCGTCATTGCCGTTTCGCTGAAGTGGGATATGGGTAAGGACACGGGCGTGTCCCTACCAGTGTCACTTTTCATATATAAGGGGAAGAGAAAACCCTAGCCGTTTTCATGCTCATTTTATTCCCTATTTCCTGTGAGAACTCCTAGTGAGAGGGAAAGCTGCTGGAGCAAGTTCTACAAGAGGAAATCCGCCATCGCCGGGAAGGAGAAGATGCCGCCAAGGAGAATTACTAGATCCATGGCCGGAAATGGAGGAACCGCTGGAATCGAAGTGAGTTTCCTACCCTCTCCCTTGGTGCTAGATCTGTAGATATCTAGGCGTGACGTCGACTCAAAAGAGTCTTGACATGTGAGGAGATGCTTTCTCTATGGTGAGGCCAATCCCGGGGCATGTGCTCTTGGTTAGTGGTGTCTTCAACCTCTCTGATCTTATTTGTGGAGATGGGGGATGGTTTCGTGAAGAGAAACGGTCTCATGAGGGTGAATAAGGGTGGAGGAAATTCTGGAATGATTTGGGAAGATCTCCTTGAGGTGGTAGATGAACTGATGTCGTTCATTCCGCCTTAAGATGCGGGCAGAATCTGTATTCTGCGCGCAGCGAACTTCGTGGCCATTTTTTTAGATGTGATATTGCAAGATCTGGGCTTTCGGCTAAACACGAAAGTTGAAGCCCTTGAAAATACCTTTCCAACGAATGGTTGGACCACTTCAGGCGAAGTCTGTAGCCACGGAAAAGTCTAAACGAAAATGGTGTTCAATAAATCCTGCATGCAGAATTGTGTTATGTACGCAGCGGCCTTCAAGTCCGATTCCAAATAGGATAACTTCAAATATGGGTTGAGGTCTGAATACGAAAGTTGTGGGCCACGGAAAGTCCTTTCCATCGTGGGGTTACACGTATTCACCGGATTCTTGTAGCTTTGGAAATTTTCGGTCGAAGTGGCTATCCAGATTCAATCTGCACCTAAATTCTGGGCTTTTTATAAGATGGATTTGGATTCGGTGGAATTAATATTGCAAATTACTTGGCTTGGATGAACTCTTATAATTAATCATTTGTTGCATGATTGACGAAGCTTATTAATCAGATTTCATATAATCAAATTGTGAAGCAAGCTTATTTAAATAAATTGACTTGATAGAAATTGATAGATTACTACTTATGCGCATCATGTTTATGATATGTCGTTACCATTTGAAAAGTGTGATAGATCTTTATATGCGCATCATGTTTTATTATGTTGTCATCATTTGGAAAGTCATGTACAGGAACAAATCATGGCCATGAGTATGTTTGATTAATGAAATGAGTTTAGTAGTTCAATACTTAGAGCGTCATCTCCCTTCGGGTAGTATTGTAAAGGGATGTAAGTGCAGTGTTGACCGTCACTTGTTTGGTTGTGTTGTGATAGGGTATGGATGGATGGTTGGGCTGTGTCCTCGTTCTTACATCCGAGGCCCCTTCCATGTTATGTTGATGTGGCATTTGCATGCGGTGTGAATCGAAACGCGGTGTTGTAATCCTGGGTTAGGGATAGTGTAGCAGGTCTACGGGCTCGCTAGTCATCACACCGACGGGAGTCAACGGTTAGACTTTGGGCGGTTGGGCTGTGTCCTTGGTGTTCACGTCCTGGGTCCCCTTCTATGCCAAGTGAATGGTTGGGCTGTGTCCTCGTGCTCACTTCTGAGGCCCCTTCCGGGTCACGCAAGGCCAGTTCGGGCTGTATTCTTGGTGCTCATCTACCCAAGACCCCGTTGGGCCATAATACGCATGGGCTCCGCAGTTGTGTTCTTAGCATTGAGGCATATGAAGGTCTAGGTGAAGTAGTGTGGATACCCGCCTAGTAGTAGAAGTGCCCATTCTACTGTCACCGCCTGGCCACGGCGGCTGATGCCTGAGAGGTTAGCTACCTGCTCGATAAGTGGGAACTATAGTCTGTGTCGACATAGCAATTGCATGGGTGTGATCATAGGTGAGTCATTGCATAACATGCATAGCATTTCATTTCTTATAAGTTAAGTTACTTTCCTGCTGTTACTTATACTTGTTAGTTTGTTGTAGCTCTTAAATATTTGCTAGATCATGTTATTGTTACTCTTATACTACTGGCACCTGCTTATACTTGTTGGGTACATTGGTCAAATGTACCTGATTTGAAGAAGCCTCACCTAACTCAATGATATACATCATAATGTGTTTGATGTTTGTTTGAGTTACTTGTGCAGGTTAGGTACTCACTGGACTGAAGCTAAAAGTTTCTAAGTCCATGTGTCGACACCCAGAGGGAAAGTGTCGACACTTGAGAAAGCTTGTGTCGACACCCAGACAAGCAGTGTCGACACTTGGAGTCGTTGTGTCGACACCTGGGATGAAGAGTCGACACCAGACAGAAAGTGTCGACACTTGGAGCTGTGTCGACACTCAGTGAAGAAGAATGCAGAAAAGCTGTGTCGACACTTAGCAGAAGTGTCGACACCTAGAAGAGCTGAGTCTACATCAGAAAGTGTCGACACTTGGTGTTGTGTCGACACTCAGCAAAATTCTGCAGAGACCAAGGACAAGTGTCGACACTCAACACAATGTGTCGACACTCAATCAGCAGAGTCAACATATGAAGAATGTGTCGACACTCAACACTATGTGTCGACACACAACCAGAAGAGTCAACACTTGAAGAAAGTGTCGACACCCAGCACAATGTGTCGACACTTAGTTGAAGACTCTACACTTGAAGAAAGTGTCGACACAAGGAGATGTGTCGACACTTAGCAAAGAACAGAAAAGTTTAAAAAAATATTCTAAGTACAAGTGTCGACACTAAGGGAATGTGTCGACACTCAGCTGAAGAAACAAAATTGAAGACTTGTGTCGACACCAAGAAGCAGTGTCGACACTTGACAGTTTCGACACAAAGAAGATGTGCCGACACTTAGAAGAATACAGTTAAAGAATGAAGAACAAGTACTTGTGTCGACACTCAATTTCAGTGTCGACACATGCAGAAGAATCAGTGTCGAGACATACAAGGAATTGTGTCGACACCTTGTAGACTTGTGTCGACACTTACACAGCATGTGTCGACACTTAGTCTATAAGTGTCGACACTTAAGAACAGAAAGTCTCGACACTATCTGACAGTTAGAGAATTTCAAGAAGTGACTGGTTGACATGACAGCTGCCGATCCAGCCGGTCTACAGCAACTGTCAGAGAAATCAGAAGTCTGTTGTGAACCGGATCAGCCGGTTACCATGAAGGAAGCCTATAAATAGGCACTCATAGTTTACAGAAAGAGAGGATTGTTATTGTGAAACAAGAGTTACAACTTGTGAGAATATTTAAAGTGGTTGATCAGATTAAATCTGAAAAGTGATACACAGAGGATCAACACAAGAAGATCTGTCAGTTCAACTGCAGATCTAAGAAGTTGGAGAGAGAGAGCTCCAATCAAGAATTCAGTCTTTGGAACTAAGGCTGAGAAGAAGGATTCAGAATCATCTGGATCTCAAGAAGCAGAGGTCAAGGATCAACTGCAGAAGATTCAGACTAATTCAGTTCTAACTCAAGAAGCTTTGAAGGAAGCTAAGTCAGTTTGGATCTAACTGAGTTCTTCCAAGAACTCTTCAAGAAACTCTCAACTTCTCTCTTATTTTCTGAGTTGTAGAGTTAGCTATTGTATTTCTATTTTAACTTGTAGTATCCATTGGATCTGAGAGAATTGTAAGCCTATATTATAAAGGCTGAGGGTAGGGCTTGGTTGCCTGAGTGTAGGAGTTGAAGAACTCTGAGTGTAGGCCTTAATTGGCTGAGTGTAGGCCTGGCTGGCTGAGTGTAGGCCTTTGTGGCTGAGTGTAAGGCTTTGGGCCTGAGGTGTAGGAACCTAGTTGGGTTCTGAGATAGTGGAGAAGATTGGCCGAATCTAGTACACTGCTAGATAGGCGAAGGGGGAAAGTGGATGTACCCAAAGATTGGGGAACCACTATAAATTAGTGTGTCTGCTGTGCTGTGCTGTGCTGTGGATTAACTGTTTATATTCTGTGATTGCTGTTAACTGTAGAATTCTGTGAAATAACTGTTGTGCTGCCAACAAAGTTTTAAAAAGGTTTAGGTCACCTATTCACCCCCCCCCCCCTCTAGGTGTTTAGGTACCATATCTTTCAAGTGGTATCAAAGCGACACTCAACACAATAAGTGTCGACAAACAAAGACAGAATACTATTTATACCTTTCTGGTTTGAAGACGAACATGCGGGATGGATTGCTAAAGATGTGTCGACACTGGCAATAAGTGTTGACACTGACTTATAATGTCTCGACACTCAAGTGTCGACACAAGTACTTGATCTTCATTCTTTAACTGTATTCTTCTAAGTGTCGACACATCTTCTTTGTGTCGACACATCTTCATGTGTTGAAACTGTCAAGTGTCGACACTACTTCTTGGTGTCGACACAAGTCTTCAATTTTGTTTCCTCAGCTGAGTGTCGACACATTCCCTTAGTGTTGACACTTGTACTTAGAATATTTTGTAATCTTTTCTGTTCTTTGCTAAGTGTCGACACAGCTCCTTGTGTCGACACTTTCTTCAAGTGTAGAGTCTTCAACTAAGTGTCGACACATTGTGCTGGGTGTCGACACTTCCTTCAAGTGTTGACTCTTCTGGTTGTGTGTCGACACATTGTGCTGAGTGTCGACACATACTTCAAATACTGACTCTTCAGCATAGTGTCGACACATTGTGTTGAGTGTCGACACTTGCTTCAATTACTGATTCTTCTGTTTGTGTGTCGACACATTGTGCTGAGTGTCGACAAATACTTCATATGTTGACTCTGCTGATTGAGTGTCGACACATTGTGTTGAGTGTCGACACTTGTACTTAGACTCTGCAGATTTTTGCTGAGTGTCGACATAACTCCAAGTGTCGACACTTTCTGGTGTAGACACAGTTCTTCAGGGTGTCGACACTTCTGCTAAGTGTCGACGCTGCTTTTCTGCATACTTCTTCACTGAGTGTCGACACAGCTCCAAGTGTCGACACTTTCTGTCTGGTGTCGACTCTTCATCCCAGGTGTCGACACAATTTCTCTAAGTGTCGACACTGCTTGTCTGGGTGTCGACACAAGCTTTCTCAAGTGTCGACCCTTTCCCTCTGGGTGTCGACACATGGACTTAGAAACTTTTAGCTCCAGTCCAGTGAATACCTAACCTGCACAAGTAACTCAAACAAACATCAAATACATTATGATGTATATCATTGAGTTAGGTGAGGCTTCTTCAAATCAGGTACATTTGACCAATGTACCCAACAATCTCCCCCTATTTGGAGAAGTCATAACCCTTAGTCAATGATATACACCATTCATAATTAAAAAATTACAAAATGATGAAAAGCAGATTATAATCAACAGGGTTAACATGAACATGTAAAACTACACACATATACACATTCAACATTTCAGAACAAATAAGAAACAAACACATTTCAGAACAATCATACTATATTTATCACATATTGTTCTAATATTGTTCCTTATACATTTGCAATGTTGTACAAAAATGTTTTCATTTAAAAGATTACAACAAGCTTCAAGTTTAATTCCTAATCTATTTCTGATCAGGTTCTTTGATAACAATTCCTTTTCCAGCTTTAACTTGAGCTTTGACAGCAGCAGCAGCAGCAGCCTCAGCATCAGCAGGCTTCTTGCCTTTTGAGTCTTTCTTCTTTTGTTCTTCAGCCTTGATTTTCTGCCTCTCAAAGTAACGATAGGGCTTAGGAAAGTACTTGCTAGGCTCCACAGCTGTAGGAGGTAGCTTTCCTAACTTAGCCTTCCTTCTATACTGGACAATGGCTTCCTGCCTGATCTCATGCTTCCTCCATTCTGCTTCTGAGAACCACTTGTTCCTCTCATGTGCATTGTCCTTGGCTGCTTTCCAGGCTGTGAGAATGATGTTCCTAGAAGTAGGGCTCCACTGTTCAAAATCTGGTTTTTGCTCAGCCAGTTCCCTGAACTTCTTCTTTGACAGCCTTGTCTCTTCTTCTTTGTCCATAGCCTCTTGCATAGCTGCTGTAATAGGTTGAGTAACCTTTTCTAAATGGACATTGTCCTTGCCCCCAGATGGGCTATACATAGTGCTCACCTCTGCATGAATCATTTCAAAATCTGGAGGTGGATAAATGACTTGAGCTACTTCTTGTGGCTCACCTCCAAAATAGGCAGGGTTCAGTCCAGATTCAGCAACTTCATTGTCATCACACAGGGGAGGATATCCAAGTGTAGCCCTGATTGAATTTGAAATCCATTTTGCATGCTCAGAACTGGCCTTGACTAACACTCTCTCCCCCTTTATGACTTCTTGGGCTACATGGTCTCTTACATCATCCTTCTGGAACCTGATTTGGCTGTCCAAGTACCTGATGCCATCCTTAAAATAAGGTCTAAGCTTTGTAAGCTGTTCAGAAATGACCTTCTGTGAATCCTTAATGGCAGTCTTGACAGCAGCAATTTCATCTTGAAAAGCTTTATCAAATTCAGCCTTTGCAGCAGCAGATGATGTTGAAGGTTCAGCAGTCTTAGTCTTTAGTTCTGTGACTATAGCATTGTGGGAGGCAGTTAAATTATCATTCATTCTTAACTGATTTTCCAGCACATAGCCTTGCTTCAGTGCTATATCATCTACTTGAGACTTTATTTTCTCTTGGTGGGTTGCCAGATAGACCACTGCATTAGCACCTTTTGTAAAACAGTCAGTCATCTCCTTTTTATTAAGGTTCATTTCAAACCTTATGGACTTGATTTCCTGAGCCAGATCAGATTGTAGGGTCTTGTGCCCTTCATCAACATAAGTTTCTATAGCCTTCCTTTGTTCATCCATCTTGATTTGCAGTGCAATCAGTAGAGCACTATAATCAGTTGATGGAGCTTGTTGGACTAGGGAGTGTTGAGCAACAGTTTGTAGAGCCTTCTTGTAGCTCTGACTTCTTCTTTTGAAGACAAAGAATTGCTTCTTCTTGGCTTGTTCAGTCTCATCTTCCTCAGACTCTGAATTACTGGCTATATCCACCCTATCCTTAGGGCTTTCAGGCCTTGCAGTCTGCACACCAGGTGCTTGCTCAGTTTCCAGCCTAATAGGCTCTTCCACAACTTCCATGTTCTCCCCCTCAGTAGCAGCACCCTTCTCTTCAGCAGCAGGAACTTTATCCATGTCAAAGTCCTCTTGATCTAAATTAAGAAATAGATCTTCCATTGTATATTCAGCTGGAGACTATGCAGGAGAAGTACTGGGTTCATCAACTACTTTATCAGGAACAACTTCTTGTACTACTGATGTGTCTTGGAGAACAACATCTGGTAGGTGATTTGCTTGCTGAGTTTGCTGATGAACATCAGACAAATCAGAATCTATTATAGAAAAATCTAAAGTATTGAGGTCAGACAGTACCTCTTGGATGATTATTGTAGCTTGCTCACTCTCCAGTGTAGAGGGTTGTTCTACAGCTGGAGGCTCCCCCTGTCTTGGATCCTTTTGCATGGGGCTAGCTGTAGGCAGCTCCCCCTGGATTTCTGCTGGCTCTTGAGGAACAGGTGACTTCTCTGCTGCCACATCTATTGGACTATCAGGAGTGAAAACAACATGTTCTTCACTACCTGAGCTGCTGGAGGACTCCTGAGTCACAGCAGCTATCTTCCTCTTCTTCTTTGGAGGGGAATCCTTCTTAGAAACTTGCTTCTCTGGGGTAGGAACTTCCTGAGAGAGTACTCTTTCCCACCTGGAAAATATTCTTTGGTCCATCCTTCTCATGTGATTGATTTTAGTAGCAGCAGCATTACTCATTACCTCTGGTATTGTACCAGCCAGGTAGAGACTTAGTATTCTGCCCAGATTGGGCTTCTTCAGACTTTCCTTAACTTTCTCAAACACAACCATTGACCAGTCTGTTTTGAGGTTGAAGATGATTCTGGTCATAACACTGAACATGGAGGCTGACACCCTGTCATGCCCTCCAGTCTTACTGAGTATTACTTTACCCACAATTTCTGACAGAAATTTTCCCTGGGTATTCATCCCTCTCCTGTTGAATACTGATCCTATCTTCAGCTTAGGATCTAGACAACACCAGGTAAGTGCTTCTCTGGTCTTAGATGTAGTCACTTCCTCTTCTTCTTGAACTTTTGGTAGCTGAAGTACCTTTCTCAGAGATTTGGGTGAAATCTTGACCTTGGTGCCATGCACCCTTGATTTGATTCTGTAGCCTGAGTCATCTACAGACGCTCCCGTTAGGAATTCAAGAACTTCCTTCTTCCATATTTTAGTTGGTTCAGAAACCAAGTACTCCAATCCTGAATTGGTGACTAGGGTTACCACCGATTTTATTTCTTGATCGCCGTCGTCGAATGCGCCACGAACCAGTTCATAGCCTTCATTGACGTTCTCTTCGAGCTTGGGAGCCATTAGGGTTTGTAGAATTAGTCTTTAGAGAAGAGAAATGTCGACACAAGAGTTTTGGTCTCGAAACTTTGAAAGCGTGTCGACACACAAAGACAGAACCCTATTTATACCTTTCTGGTTTGAAGACGAACAGGCGGGATGGATTACTAAAGATGTGTCGACACTGGCAATAAGTGTCGACACTGACTTATAATGTCTCGACACTCATGTGTCGACACAAGTTTAAGTCATCAGATTTTATGTGTCGACACTTGGTTAAGTGTCGACACCACACTACTCGACATGTGGTCGAGACTTTACTTAGAAAATTCTGAGTAAAACTTAAGTGTCGACACCTTATTGAATGTGTCGACACCAACTCGACATGTGTCGACACTAACATTCTGGTGTCGACACCAACTTCCTAGATGTGTCGACACCATTTTCCTGAAGTGTCGACACTTACTATTCTGTGTCGACATAGACTTGTCTATGTGTCGACACCTTTTTACTTAGCCAATTTTTAGTTCTGTAAACTTAGTCTAAGTTTATCATACCTAGTTCAATTTTGAACCTATTGAACTTAGCTTCTTCTAAGGGCTTAGTAAACATATCAGCTATCTGATTATCAGTTTTAACATATTCAAGTGCAATATCATTTCTTTCTACATGCTCCCTAAGAAAGTGATATTTAATCTCAATATGTTTAGTTCTACTATGTGATACAGGATTGTTAGCTATTGAAATAGCACTTGTAGAATCACAGTAAAGTGGAGTTCTACTTACCTGAAATCCATAGTCTTCTAACTGATGTTGAATCCACAGAAGTTGAGCACAACAACTTCCTGCAGCTACATATTCTGACTCAGCTGTGGAAATAGCCACACTGGTTTGCTTCTTACTACTCCATGAAATGAGTCTTCCACCTAGGAATTGACAGGATCCAGTAGTGCTCTTTCTATCTTCTTTGCATCCTGCAAAGTCTGCATCTGAATAGCCTGTTAGATCAAAATCTCCATTCCTAGGGTACCAGAGGCCATAGATAGGGAGTGCCCTTTAGATATCTCAAGATTCTCTTGACTGCAGTCAAGTGAGACTCTTTGGGGCAGGCTTGATACCTGGCACAAACACATGTAGCATACATAATGTCAGGCCTACTTGCAGTCAAGTACAGTAGGGAGCCAACTATCCCTCTATACAAGGTTTCATCTACAGGTTTCCCTGCATCATCCTTGCTTAGAGACATACTTGACCCCATTGGAGTCTTCATGGTACTGGAGGAATCCATACCATACTTCCTTATGAGTTCTAGGGTGAACTTAGACTGACATATGGATAAACCACTTCCAGTCTGTTTAACTTGGAGACCCAAGAAAAACTTCAGTTCTCCCATACTACTCATCTCAAATTGACTTTGCATAAGCTTTGCAAACGTTTTGCAAAGGCTACTTTCAGTAGACCCAAATATAATGTCATCTACATATATTTGGACAAGTATTACTTTGCCTCTAGATTCCCTAAGGAATAGAGTCTTATCTATTTTCCCCCTTGTGAACTTGTTCTCAATGAGGAAACTAGATAGGGTTTCATACCAAGCTCTAGGAGCTTGCTTTAACCCATACAATTATTTCCTAAGTCTATAGACATAATGTGGAAGAGTAGGATCAACAAAACCTGAAGGTTGCTCCACATATACTTCTTCCTTTAGATTACCATTTAGGAATGCTGACTTCACATCCATTTGGTATACCTTGAATCCTTGATAGGTTGCATAGGCCAAGAACATCCTTTTGGCCTCCAGTCTGGCTACTGGGGTAAAGGTTTGATCAAAATCAATACCTTCTTCTTGCCTATATCCTTTTGCAACCAATCTTGCTTTATTCTTTATGATGACCCCTTGTTCATCTAACTTATTTCTGTAGATCCACTTAGTTCCTATAACATTGTGGTCTTTAGGCTTTGGAACCAGCTCCCAAACCTTGCACCTTTTGAACTGATTAAGTTCTTCTTGCATAGCTTCAGTCCACTGTGGATCTTGTATAGCTTCTTCAAATTTCTTTGGTTCTATTTGAGACAGAAAACTTGAATATACTACAGCATTCTGATTTTTGCTCCTTGTCTGAACACCTTATCTTGGATCTCCAATTATCAGCTCTACTGGATGATCTCTTAGATGCCTGTTGGCTGGAGGCATCCTTACTTCTGGTTGAACTTCTTCAGCATCTTCATCAAGATGAGTTCCTTGTACTTCTTCAGCTTCTTGTACATGTAGTTCTCCCCCTGGACATAAGCCATCTCCTTCTACTTGCTGTCTTGCAGCAGATATATCTTCTATGGTTAGCTTGTCCATCTTCTTAGTAAGACCTGTGGGGCTGCATACATTGCTAGACAACTCATTGTTAATTAGTTTTGTCTCATCAAAAACTACATGCACAGACTCCTCTACAACTTGTGTAGTCAAGTTGTAGACTCTGTAAGCCTTACTATTATTGATGTACCCAACAAACACTCCCTCTTGGGACTTGGCAGCAAACTTAGTTAGGTAAGACTTTCCATTGTTAAGTATGAAGCATTTGCAACCAAAAATCCTGAAATAGGATAGATTTGGTTTCCTGCCTTTCACAACTTCATAGGGGGTCTTATTTAACCTTTTAGTGATGGTATCCCTATTTATCACATGGCATGCAGTGTTAACTGCTTCAGCCCAGAAATATTCTGGCAGTGATGAATCACTTAATAGGGTTCTACCAGCCTCTATCAAGGTCCTATTTTTCCTTTCAGCAATGCTATTTTGCTGAGGTGTTCTAGGTGAAGAGAATTCTTGAAATATCCCATAGTCTTCACACAGCTTTGTCATGCTTTCAGACTGAAACTCAGTACCATGGTCACTTCTAATTTTGACCACTGTACAGTTCAATTCATTCTGAATTTGCTTAACAAAACTATAGAAGACACTAGGTGTTTCAGATTTCTGCTTTAAGAAGAACACCCAGGAAAACCTTGAGTAGTCATCAACAACTACAAAGGTATAGACCTTCCTACCTAAGCTGTGAACTGGCATTGGACCAAATAGATCCATATGCAAGAGGTATAAACACCTCACAGCATCTTTGTTCTCAATGCTTTTAAAGGTGGATTTAGTCTGCTTGCCCTTTTGACAAGCTGAGCAAATGCCATCTTTGACACACTTAACTTGAGGACCATTCCTCACTAACTCTTTACTAAAGAGTTTGTTAATAGTCTTGTAGTTAAGATGAGCTAGCCTCTTGTGCCACTTGACACAATGAGAGACTGTCTCATCAGCTACAAGACAAACAGGAGAACCATTGTTCTCAACCATAATGTCTAAACAATAGATATTTCTCTTCCTATAACCTGTCAAAATGATCTCTTGATCACTTGACCTCTTGATATGACAACCATTTTTAACAAATGAGATGTCATACCCTACATCACTTAACTGACTTATACTAATGAGGTTGTGTTTCAACCCTTTAACATAAGCCACTTGAGTAATGGTAACAAGGTTTGAAGAGATGTTACCAAACCCTTTGATGATTCCTTTTTCAGAACCACCAAAGGTCACTTTAGGACCATTTTTGATTGGAATGTAGTCCTTCAGTAGTCCCCTTGTTCCAGTCATATGTCTGGAACATCCACTATCCAAGTACCATGTTGGGGTATGGCCACTTGGATTCACTTGCAAAACAAATTAATGAACCTTAGAACCCAAAGTAAACTTGGGTCCTTGGTGATTGTTAGTTTGCAACTTGACATAGCTACCTGCTGGCTTTCCACCAGGTAACTTGCTACTCAACTTGGCACTGGCATTGTGCCAACAATCCAAGGCAAAGTGGCCAACCTTGCCACAACACCAGCATTCAAACTTGTTGTACCTTTGCTTAGGTACAGACTTGGCTGTCTTGACTACAGCAGGCTTATTGAATGTTGAGGCTTTGCCCTTGGACTTGGACTGATCCTGAACAGTCCTAGCTGGTTTAATAAAACCCAATCCAGCCTTTCCTTTATGATGAACAAATTCATCAATCAAGGGTAGCACTGATTTAGGTTTTGAAAACCTAGCAACTAGCTCTTTTTCCTTCTGGAGAATGATCTCCAGTAACTTAATTTGATCATTTTTATAAGTGATAGTTCCCATCTGAATCACAGTAATGTGTTTCAGCCTGGCTACCTCATTGAGCTTTTGATCAAATTCCTTCTCAAAGTCTGTTGCAGCTGCCTTTAGATCAGCAATTTCCTTTGCCTGACTTTTGGCAAGGGACTTGCTTTTCTTATAGGCTTGCAACAGTACTTTATATTCATCTAAGAGCTGATGAATATCTCCCTCAGATTCAGAAACACTTCCATCACTTGATGAAGATGAATCTGACTCTGAACTAGAACTGAAATCTGAACTTTGAGTTGGACTTTGTACCTGACTAGGTCCTGGCTGCTCCAGGATTTTGGTACTTTCAGTCAATGCCATCAGTCCTTGGCACTGACACTCTTCTTGTTCATAGATTGATTCCATGATCTGCATAAACTCCTCTTCTTCTTCAGCAAATAGCCCAATATAGGCTTCAGCATCTGTCTCAGTGTCTGAAGAAGAAATGTCTGAAAGAGTCTTCTCATTCTCTGCAACAAAGGACTTCTCCTTCTTTCCTTTGAAGTGAGTCTTCTTTTTATCACTGGATTCTTTTCTTCTCTCAGGACAATCTGCAATAACATGACCCTGTCTATTGCAGCAGTAACATACTATCTTAGACCCAGTTGCCTTGCTAGTCTTTGTCTTTTTCTTGTCCTTCTTTGAAGGCTTCTTCTCCTGATATTGAACTTCTTTCCCTTTGGAAAATGAAGGTCTGGACCTCCACTGTTTCTTCTTCAGGAATTTCTGAAAATGTCTGGTGAATGCAGCAAAGTCTTCATCACTTTCACTGCTTGTAGACTTTGTGCTAACAGATTCATCAGATTCTGATTCAACTACCTATGGAGGAGGAGTTGATGACTTAGTCCTTCCCTTTCTAGGTACTTCTGACTTGAAGGCGACAGTCCTTTCCCTGTGCTCAGTACTTGTTGATTTTTCCTCCTCTTTTCTCACAGACAGCTGCATCTCATAAGACAGCAACTTGCCAAACAGTGTGGGAGGAGGAATTTCTCCCAACTTTGCCATTTCTCTGATGGCACAGATCTTAGTGTCCCAATCCTTGGTTAGGGACCTTAAGAACTTATCATTCAATTCATAGTTAGTGAACTCTCTTCCATAGGACATGAGTTCATTAACAATTCTATAGAACTTCTTGTAGCATTCAGTGATGCTATCTCCTCTTCCTTGCCTAAAGCTCTCATACTCTTGATTAAGCAAGGACTTTCTATCTTGCCTAACTTCTTCAGAACCTTCCATATAGACAATGAGGGTATCCCACATTTCTTTTGCTGTTTTACAGTGAATTAGGTTCTGAAAAGTTGCATCATCAATGGCACTTACTATAATGTTTTGTGCCCTTTTGTCCATAGTGGCTAGGACAATTTCATCCTTGGTCATCTCAGAGAAATCCTTTGGAGTCCTCTGATTTGCATCCAGTACTGAAATCTTCATTGGCACATAAGGCCCTTCCTTAACTGTGATGTAGATTCTTGGGTCTGAGGCCTCCATAAATAGCCTAACCCTTTCTTTCCAGATTCCAAAAATCTCATTCCTGCATATGGGTAACTTCATGGAACCCAACTCTTTGTGATTCTCATAAGAACCCATGTTTCTTGAAGTTCTTGAATTTCTTGAATCTGTTTTCTGACTTAGACTGTTTCTGCCAAACAGGATCTCCTTAGACTGTTAGTCCTTGTTTTGAGGAACCTCGCTTTGATACCACTTGAAAGATATGGTACCTAAACACCTAGAGGGGGGGGGGGGTGAATAGGTGACCTAAACCTTTTTAAAACTTTGTTGGCAGCACAACAGTTATTTCACAGAATTCTACAGTTAACAGCAATCACAGAATATAAACAGTTAATCCACAG
Organism: Platanthera guangdongensis; assembly: GCA_039583875.1. NCBI lineage: Eukaryota > Viridiplantae > Streptophyta > Magnoliopsida > Asparagales > Orchidaceae > Platanthera > Platanthera guangdongensis. Next base: position 76,331,507 of record CM077167.1, read on the forward strand.
CACAGCACAGCACAGCAGACACACTAATTTATAGTGGTTCCCCAATCTTTGGGTACATCCACTTCCCCCTTCGCCTATCTAGCAGTGTACTAGATTCGGCCAATCTTCTCCACTATCTCAGAACCCAACTAGGTTCCTACACCTCAGGCCCAAAGCCTTACACTCAGCCACAAAGGCCTACACTCAGCCACCCAGGCCTACACTCAGCCAATTAAGGCCTACACTCAGAGTTCTTCAACTCCTACACTCAGGAAACCAAGCCCTACCCTCAGCCTTTATAATATAGGCTTACAATTCTCTCAGATCCAATGGATCCTACAAGTTAAAATAGAAATACAATAGCTAACTCTACAACTCAGAAAATAAGAGAGAAGTTGAGAGTTTCTTGAAGAGTTCTTGGAAGAACTCAGTTAGATCCAAACTGACTTAGCTTCCTTCAAAGCTTCTTGAGTTAGAACTGAATTAGTCTGAATCTTCTGCAGTTGATCCTTGACCTCTGCTTCTTGAGATCCAGATGATTCTGAATCCTTCTTCTCAGCCTTAGTTCCAAAGACTGAATTCTTGATTGGAGCTCTCTCTCTCCAACTTCTTAGATCTGCAGTTGAACTGACAGATCTTCTTGTGTTGATCCTCTGTGTATCACTTTTCAGATTTAATCTGATCAACCACTTTAAATATTCTCACAAGTTGTAACTCTTGTTTCACAATAACAATCATCTATTTCTGTAAACTATGAGTGCCTCTTTATAGGCTTCCTTCATGGTAACCGGCTGGTCCGGTTCATAACAGACTTCTGATTTCTCTGACAGTTGCTGTAGACCGGCTGGATCGGCAGCTGTCATGTCAACCAGTCACTTCTTGAAATTCTCTAACTGTCAGATAGTGTCGAGACTTTCTGTTCTTAAGTGTCGACACTTATAGACTAAGTGTCGACACATGTTGTGTAAGTGTCGACACAAGTCTACAAGGTGTCGACACAATTCCTTGTATGTCTTGACACAGATACTTCTTCAAGTGTCGACACTGAAATTAAGTGTCGACACAAGTACTTGATCTTCATTCTTTAACTGTATTCTTCTAAGTGTTGGGGCTTTGCCCTTGGACTTGGACTGATCCTGAACAGTCCTAGCTGGTTTAATAAAACCCAATGCAGCCTTTCCTTTATGATGAACAAATTCATCAATCAAGGGTAGCACTGATTTAGGTTTTGAAAACCTAGCAACTAGCTCTCTTTCCTTCTGGAGATTGATCTCCAGTAACTTAATTTGATCATTTTTATAAGTGATAGTTTCCATCTGAATCACAGTAATGTGTTTCAGCCTGGCTACCTCATTGAGCTTTTGATCAAATTTTTTCACAAAATACTGTTGCAAGCCTATAAGAAAAACAAGACCCTAGTCAAAAGTCAGGCTAAGGAGATTGCTGATCTCAAGGCTGCTGCAATAGATTTTGAGAAGAAATTTGATCAAAAGCTCAATGAGGTAGCCAGGCTGAAACACATTACTGTGATTCAGATGGGAACTATCACTTATAAAAATGATCAAATCAAGTTACTGGAGATCAATCTCCAGAAGGAAAGAGAGCTAGTTGCTAGGTTTTCAAAACCTAAATCAGTGCTACCCTTGATTGATGAATTTGTTCATCATAAAGGAAAGGCTGGATTGGGTTTTATTAAACCAGCTAGGACTGTTCAGGATCAGTCCAAGTCCAAGGGGAAAGCCCCAACATTCAATAAGCCTGTTGTAGTCAAGACAGCCAAGTCTGTACCTAAGCAAAGGTACAACAAGTTTGAATGCTGGTGTTGTGGCAAGGTTGGCCACTTTGCCTTGGATTGTTGGCACAATGCCAGTGCCAAGTTGAGTAGCAAGTTACCTGGTGGAAAGCCAGCAGGTAGCTATGTCAAGTTGCAAACTAACAATCACCAAGGACCCAAGTTTACTTTGGGTTCTAAGGTTCATTAATTTGTTTTGTAGGTGAATCCAAGTGGCCATACCCCAACATGGTACTTGGATAGTGGATGTTCCAGACATATGACTGGAACAAGGGGACTACTGAAGGACTACATTCCAATCAAAAATGGTCCTAAAGTGACCTTTGGTGGTTCTGAAAAAGGAATCATCAAAGGGTTTGGTAACATCTCTTCAAACCTTGTTACCATTACTCAAGTGGCTTATGTTAAAGGGTTGAAACACAACCTCATTAGTATAAGTCAGTTAAGTGATGTAGGGTATGACATCTCATTTGTTAAAAATGGTTGTCATATCAAGAGGTCAAGTGATCAAGAGATCATTTTGACAGGATATAGAAAGAGGAATGTCTACTGCTTAGACATTATGATTGAGAACAATGGTTCTCCTGTCTGTCTTGTAGCTGATGAGACAATCTCTCATTGTGTCAAGTGGCACAAGAGGCTAGCTCATCTTAACTATAAGACTATTAGCAAACTCTTTAGCAAAGAGTTAGTGAGGAATGGTCCTCAAGTTAAGTGTGTCAAAGATGGCATTTGCTCAGCTTGTCAAAAGGGCAAGCAGACTAAATCCACCTTTAGAAGCTTAGACAACAAAGATGCTATGAGGTGTTTATACCTCTTGCATATGGATCTATTTGGTCCAATGCCAGTTCACAGCTTAGGTAGGAAGGTCTATACCTTTGTAGTTGTTGATGACTACTCAAGGTTTTCCTGGGTGTTCTTCTTAAGGCAGAAATCTGAAAGACCTAGTGTCTTCTATAGCTTTGTTAAGCAAATTCAGAATGAATTGAACTGTACAGTGGTCAAAATTAGAAGTGACCATGGTACTGAGTTTCAGTCTGAAAGCATGACAAAGCTGTGTGAAGACTATGGGATATTTCAAGAATTCTCTTCACCTAGAACACCTCAGCAAAATGGCATTGCTGAAAGGAAAAATAGGACCTTGATAGAGGCTGGTAGAACCCTATTAAGTGATTCATCACTGCCAGAATATTTCTGGGCTGAAGCAGTTAACACTGCATGCCATGTGATAAATAGGGCTACCATCACTAAAAGGTTAAATAAGACCCCCTATGAAGTTGTGAAAGGCAGGAAACCAAACCTATCCTATTTCAGGATTTTTGGTTGCAAATGCTTCATACTTAACAATGGAAAGTCTTACCTAACTAAGTTTGCTGCCAAGTCCCAAGAGGGAGTGTTTGTTGGGTACAGCAATAATAATAAGGCTTATAGAGTCTACAACTTGACTACATAAGTTGTAGAGGAGTCTGTGCATGTAGTTTTTGATGAGACAAAACTAATTAACAATGAGTTGTCTAGCAATGTATGTAGCCCCACAGGTCTTACTAAGAAGATGGACAAGCTAACCATAGAAGATGTACCTGCTGCAAGACAGCAAGTAGAAGGAGATGGCTTATGTCCAGGGGGAGAACTACATGTACAAGGAGCTGAAGAAGTACAAGGAACTCAGTTTGATGAAGATGCTGAAGAAGTTCAACCAGAAGTAAGGATGCCTCCAGCCAACAGGCATCTAAGAGATCATCCAGTAGAGCTGATAATTGGAGATCCAAGACAAGGTGTTCAGACAAGGAGCAGAAATCAGAATGCTGTAGTATATTCAAGTTTTCTGTCTCAAATAGAACCAAAGAAATTTGAAGAAGCTATACAAGATCCACAGTGGACTGAAGCTATGCAAGAAGAACTTAATCAGTTCAAAAGGTGCAAGGTTTGGGAGCTGGTTCCTAAACCTAAAGATCACAATGTGATAGGAACAAAGTGGATCTATAGGAATAAGTTAGATGAACAAGGAGTTATCATTAAGAATAAAGCAAGACTGGTTGCAAAAGGATATAGGCAAGAAGAAGGTATTGATTTTGATCAAACCTTTGCTCCAGTAGCCAGACTGGAAGCCATAAGGATGTTCTTGGCCTATGCAACCTATCAAGGATTCAAGGTATACCAAATGGATGTGAAGTCAGCATTCCTAAATGGTAATTTGAAAGAAGAAGTCTATGTGGAGTAGCCTGCAGGTTTTGTTGATCCAACTCTACCTCATTATGTCTATAGACTTAGGAAAGCTTTGTATGGGTTAAAGCAAGCTCCTAGAGCTTGGTATGAAACCCTATCTAGTTTCCTCATTGAGAACAAGTTCACAAGGGGGAAAATAGATAAGACTCTATTCCTTAGGGAATCTAGAGGCAAAGTCATACTTGTCCAAATATATGTAGATGACATTATATTTGGGTCTATTGAAAGTAGCCTTTGGAAAAAGTTTGCAAAGCTTATGCAAAGTCAATTTGAGATGAGTAGTATGGGAGAACTAAAGTTTTTCTTGGGTCTCCAAGTTAAACAGACTGGAAGTGGTCTATCCATATGTCAGTCCAAGTTCACCCTAGAACTCATAAAGAAGTATGGTATGGATTCATCCAGTACCATGAAGACTCCTATGGGGTCAAGTATGTCTCTAAGCAAGGATGATACAGGGAAACCTGTAGATGAAACCTTGTATAGAGGGATAGTTGGCTCCCTACTATACTTGACTGCAAGTAGGCCTGACATTATGTATGCTACATGTGTTTGTGCCATGTATCAAGCCTGCCCCAAAGAGTCTCACTTGACTGCAGTCAAGAGAATCTTGAGATATCTAAAGGGCACTCCCTATCTAGGCCTCTGGTACCCTAGGAATGGAGATTTTGATCTAACAGGCTATTCAGATGCAGACTTTGCAGGATGCAAAGAAGATAGAAAGAGCACCACTGGATCCTGTCAATTCCTAGGTGGAAGACTCATTTCATGGAGCAGCAAAAAGCAGACTAGTGTGGCTATTTCCACAGCTGAGTCAGAATATGTAGCTGCAGGAAGTTGCTGTGCTCAACTTCTATGGATTCAACATCAGCTAGTTGACTATGGATTTCAGGTAAGTAGAACTCCACTTTTCTGTGATTCTACAAGTGCTATTTCAATAGCTAATAATCCTGTATCACATAGTAGAACTAAACATATTGAGATTAAATATCACTTTCTTAGGGAGTATGTAGAAAGAAATGATATTGCACTTGAATATGTTAAAACTGATAATCAGATAGCTGATATGTTTACTAAGCCATTTGAAGAAGCTAAGTTCAATAGGTTCAAAATTGAACTAGGTATGATAAACTTAGACTAAGTTTACAGAACTAAAAATTGGCTAAGTAAAAAGGTGTCGACACATAGACAAGTCTATGTCGACACAGAATAGTAAGTGTCGACACTTCAGGAAAATGGTGTCGACACATCTAGGAAGTTGGTGTCGACACTTCAGAATGTTAGTGTCGACACATGTCGAGTTGGTGTCGACACATTCAATAAGGTGTCGACACTTAAGTTTTACTCAGAATTTTCTAAGTAAAGTCTCTACTACATGTCGAGTAGTGTGGTGTCGACACTTAACCAAGTGTCGACACATAATATCTGTTGACTAAACTTGTGTCGACACATGAGTGTCGAGACATTATAAGTCAGTGTCGACACTTATTGCCAGTGTCGACACATCTTTAGCAATCCATCCCGCCTGTTCGTCTTCAAACCAGAAAGGTATAAATAGGATTCTGTCTTTGTTTGTCGACACGCTTTCAGAGTTTCGAGACCAAAACTCTTGTGTCGACATTTCTCTCTTCTAAAGACTAATTCTCCAAACCCTAATGGCTCCCAAGTTGGAAGAGAACGTTAATGAAGGCTATGAACTGGTTCGTGGCGCGTTTGTCGATGGAGATCAAGAAATCAAATCGGTGATAACCCTAGTCAACGATTCTGGATTGGAGTACTTGGTTTCAGAACCAACTAAAATATGGAAGAAGGAAGTTCTCGAATTCCTTACTGAAGGGTCAGTAGATGATTCAGGTTACAGAATCAAATCAAGGGTGCATGGCACCAAGGTCAAGATTACACCCAAATCTCTGAGAAAGGTACTTCAGCTACCTAAAGTTCAGGAAGAAGAAGAAGTGACTACATCTAAGACCAGAGAAGCACTTACCTGGTGTGGTCTTGATCCTAAGCTGAAGATAGGATCAGTATTCAACAGGAGAGGAATGAATACCCAAGGAAAGTTTCTGTCAGAAGTTGTGGGTAAAGTTATCCTCAGTAAACCTGGAGGGCATGACAGGGTGTCAGCCTCCATGTTCAGTGTTATGACCAGAATCATCTTCAACCTTAAAACAGACTGGTCAATGGTTGTGTTTGACAAAATTAAGGAGAGTCTGAAGAAGCCCAATCTGGGCAGGATACTAAGTCTCTACCTGGCTGGTACAATACCAGAGGTAATGAGCACTGCTGCAGGTAGCAAAATCAATCACATGAGAAGGATGGATATGAGGATACTGGCAAGATGGGAAAGAGTGTTGTCTAAGGAAGTTCCTACTCCAGAGAAGCAGGTTTCTAAGAAGGATTCCCCTCCAAAGAAGAAGAGGATGATAGCTGCTGTGACTCAGGAGTCCTCCAGCAGCTCAGGTAGTGAAGAACATGTTGTTTTCACTCCTGATAGTCCAATAGATGTGGCTGCAGAGAAGTCTCCTGCTCCTCAAGAGCCAACTGAGATTCAGGGGGAGCCTCCAGCTGTAGAACAACCCTCTACACTGGAAAGTGAGCAAGCTACACTCATAATCCAAGAGGTACTTTCTGACCTCAATACTTTAGATTTTTCTGTAATAGATTCTGATTTGTCTGATGTCCATCAGCAAACTCAGCAAGCAAATCAAGAACCAGATGTTGTTCTCCAAGACACATCTGTTGTGCAAAAAGTTCCTGATCAAGTAGTTGATGAACACAGTACTTCTCCTGCACAGTCACCTCCTGAATACACCATGGAAGATCTCTTTCTGAATCTAGATCAAGAGGATTTTGACATGGACAAGACTGCTGCTGATGAAGAGAAGGGTGCTGCTGTTGAGGGGGAGATCTTGGAAGTTCAGGAAGAGCCTATAAGGCTAGACACTGAGAAGGCACTAGATGTGCAAGCTGAATAAACATCAAGCCCTAAGGATAGGGTGACTATAGCCAGTACTTCAGAGTCTGAGGATGATGAGACTGAACAAGCTAAGAAGAAGCAATTCTTTGTCTTCAAAAGAAGAAGTCAGAGCTACAAGAAGGCTCTACAAACTGTTGCTCAACACTCTCTAGTCCAACAAGCTCCATCAACTGATTATAGTGGATTAATGGTAGCAATGCAAGTTAAGCTGGATGAGCACAGGAGGGCCATAGAAAAATATATTGATGAGGGCCAAAAATCTTTACAATTTGACTTAGCTCAAGACATCAAGTCAATCAGGTTTGAGATGAATCTGAATAAGAAAGAAATGAATGAATGCTTCCACAAAGGTGGAAATGCAGTGGTATTCCTGGCTAAACATCAAGAACAAATTAAGACTCAAGTAGATGATATAGCACTAAAGCAAGGCTATGTGCTGGAGAATCAACTAAGAATGAATGATAATTTGACTGCATCCCACAATGCAATAGTCACTGAACTGAAGAGTAAGTCTGCTGAACCTTCAACATCATCTGCTGCTGCCAAAGCTGAATTTGATAAAGTATTTCAGGAAGAAATTGCTGCTGTCAAGACTGCCATTAAAGATTTACAGAAGGTCATTTCTGAACAGCTTACTAAGCTTAGACCTTATTTTAAGGAAGGAATCAGGTACTTGGACAGTCAGATTAGATTCCAAAAGGATGATGTAAGAGACCATGTAGCCCAAGAAGTCATAAAGGGGGAGAGAGTGTTAGTCAAGGCCAGTTCTGAGCATGCAAAATGGATTTCAAATTCAATCAGGGCTACACATGGATATCCTCCCCTGTGTGATGACAATGAAGTTGCTGAATCTGGACTGAACCCTGCCTATTTTGGAGGTGAGCCACAAGAAGTAGCTCAAGTCATTTATCCACCTCCAGATTTTGAAATGATTCATGCAGAGGTGAGCACTATGTATAGCCCATCTGGGGGCAAGGACAATGTCCATTTAGAAAAGGTTACTCAACCTATTACAGCAGCTATGCAAGAGGCTATGGACAAAGAAGAAGAGACAAGGCTGTCAAAGAAGAAGTTCAGGGAACTGGCTGAGCAAAAACCAGATTTTGAACAGTGGAGCCCTACTTCTAGGAACATCATTCTCACAGCCTGGAAAGCAGCCAAGGATAATGCTCATGAAAGGAATAAATGGTTTTCAGAAGCAGAATGGACGAAGCATGAGATCAGGCAGGAAGCCATTGTCCAGTATAGAAGGAAGGCTAAGTTAGGAAAGCTACCTCCTACAGCTGTGGAGCCTAGCAAGTACTTTCCTAAGCCCTATCATTACTTTGAGAGGCAGAAAATCAAGACTGAAGAACAAAAAAAGAAAGACTCAAAAGGCAAGAAGCCTGCTGATGCTGAGCCTGCTGCTGCTGCTGCTGTCAAAGCTCAAGTTAAAGCTGGAAAAGGAATTGTTATTAAAGAACCTGATCAGAAATAGATTAGGAATTAAACTTGAAGCTTGTTGTAATCTTTTAAATGAAAAACATTTTTGTACAACATTGAAAATGTATAAGGAACAATGTTAGAACAATATGTGATAAATATAGTATGATTGTTCTGAAATGTGTTTGTTTCTTATTTGTTCTGGAATGTTGAATGTGTATATGTGTGAAGTTTTACATGTTCATGTTAACCCTGTTGATTATAATCTGCTTTTCATCATTTTGTAATTTTTTAATTATGAATGGTGTATATCATTGACTAAGGGTTATGACTTCTCCAAATAGGGGGAGATTGTTGGGTACATTGGTCAAATGTACCTGATTTGAAGAAGCCTCACCTAACTCAATGATATACATCATAATGTGTTTGATGTTTGTTTGAGTTACTTGTGCAGGTTAGGTACTCACTGGACTGAAGCTAAAAGTTTCTAAGTCCATGTGTCGACACCCAGAGGGAAAGTGTCGACACTTGAGAAAGCTTGTATCGACACCCAGACAAGCAGTGTCGACACTTGGAGTCGTTGTGTCGACACCTGGGATGAAGAGTCGACACCAGACAGAAAGTGTCGACACTTGGAGCTGTGTCGACACTCAGTGAAGAAGAATGCAGAAAAGCTGTGTCGACACTTAGCAGAAGTGTCGACACCTAGAAGAGCTGAGTCTACATCAGAAAGTGTCGACACTTGGTGTTGTGTCGACACTCAGCAAAATTCTGCAGAGACCAAGGACAAGTGTCGACACTCAACACAATGTGTCGACACTCAATCAGCAGAGTCAACATATGAAGAATGTGTCGACACTCAGCACTATGTGTCGACACACAACCAGAAGAGTCAACACTTGAAGAAAGTGTCGACACCCAGCACAATGTGTCGACACTTAGTTGAAGACTCTACACTTGAAGAAAGTGTCGACACAAGGAGCTGTGTCGACACTTAGCAAAGAACAGAAAAGTTTTAAAAAATATTCTAAGTACAAGTGTCGACACTAAGGGAATGTGTCGACACTCAGCTGAAGATACAAAATTGAAGACTTGTGTCGACACCAAGAAGCAGTGTCGACACTTGACAGTTTCGACACAAAGAAGATGTGTCGACACTTAGAAGAATACAGTTAAAGAATGAAGAACAAGTACTTGTGTCGACACTCAATTTCAGTGTCGACATATGCAGAAGAATCAGTGTCGAGACATACAAGGAATTGTGTCGACACCTTGTAGACTTGTGTCGACACTTACACAGCATGTGTCGACACTTAGTCTATAAGTGTCGACACTTAAGAACAGAAAGTCTCGACACTATCTGACAGTTAGAGAATTTCAAGAAGTGACTGGTTGACATGACAGCTGCCGATCCAGCCGGTCTACAGCAACTGTCAGAGAAATCAGAAGTCTGTTGTGAACCGGACCAGCCGGTTACCATGAAGGAAGCCTATAAATAGGCACTCATAGTTTACATAAAGAGAGGATTGTTATTGTGAAACAAGAGTTACAACTTGTGAGAATATTTAAAGTGATTGATCAGATTAAATCTGAAAAGTGATACACAGAGGATCAACACAAGAAGATCTGTCAGTTCAACTGCAGATCTAAGAAGTTGGAGAGAGAGAGCTCCAATCAAGAATTCAGTCTTTGGAACTAAGGCTGAGAAGAAGGATTCAGAATCATCTGGATCTCAAGAAGAAGAGGTCAAGGATCAACTGCAGAAGATTCAGACTAATTCAGTTCTAACTCAAGAAGCTTTGAAGGAAGCTAAGTCAGTTTGGATATAACTGAGTTCTTCCAAGAACTCTTCAAGAAACTCTCAACTTCTCTCTTATTTTCTGAGTTGTAGAGTTAGCTATTGTATTTCTATTTTAACTTGTAGGATCCATTGGATCTGAGAGAATTGTAAGCCTATATTATAAAGGCTGAGGGTAGGGCTTGGTTGCCTGAGTGTAGGAGTTGAAGAACTCTGAGTGTAGGCCTTAATTGGCTGAGTGTAGGCCTGGGTGGCTGAGTGTAGGCCTTTGTGGCTGAGTGTAAGGCTTTGGGCCTGAGGTGTAGGAACCTAGTTGGGTTCTGAGATAGTGGAGAAGATTGGCCGAATCTAGTACACTGCTAGATAGGCGAAGGGGGAAAGTGGATGTACCCAAAAATTGGGGAACCACTATAAATTAGTGTGTCTGCTGTGCTGTGCTGTGCTGTGGATTAACTCTTTATATTCTGTGATTGCTGTTAACTGTAGAATTCTGTGAAATAACTGTTGTGCTGCCAACAAAGTTTTAAAAAGGTTTAGGTCACCTATTCACCCCCCCCCCCCCCTCTAGGTGTTTAGGTACCATATCTTTCAATACTTCTTTACTGGCATATATATATATATATATATATATATATATATATATATATATATATATATATATATATATATATATATATATATATATATATATTAACCTTGGTACTTCTCTCCACCCGGTGCCGAGGAGTCGCCGGAGGAGCGCATGTGAAGACACTTAGTCGTTTCGACTAACGGTTGTAACATCTTCCTTTTAGTAGGTCACCCCGCAGGTAGAGCAGCCGCGGACTACGCAGCAGGACAGCCAGGCCAGGACGACAGGGCCTGAAGTGATTGTGCCATCGATACCGTCGGTTACCGATGTTAGTATTTGATACTCTGATGTAGCCCGTTTGGGCGATGTTTAGCTGTACTCAGATATATTGTAGAAGCATGTTTTAGCTTCTCCTTTATTGATGTATTTGGACATTATTACTTAGTGTGGATTTTGACTTCTCTTGCTTATTATATTTGGTTGGGTTGGCATGTTCTATTGATATTGTTGTAGCCGGCAGAATAGGCGTCTTGTGGTACAGGTTAGCCCGTGTGCTAATGCTACCGCAAGGCGGCTGTTCCGGGCATAAGATTCCCCCTTCGTGCCGTGTTTTGAGATCTGAGAGGGGGGGTCTTACAAATGGTATCAATTTGCCACGATCCTCAACTAAGGAAGTCATTCAACAATGGTGCCACCCCCGTTTGATTAGTCAGTTTGGGACAAACTGACTTAGCGGAAGCAGTGGTGTGCCCATATGTAATTCACACTAGGTATGTCCAACTTTGACCCAACGATTAGCCAACCTGACCTTAGGTACATACCTTTATATGTTGATCTTCCAATTTTGGACGACCCCAAGTATGTAAAACTATGGTATAAAGTCTTGCGAGATCCCCTAGGGCAAGCACTTTTGTTTATCACGGATTTTGAATCTAACGGAGATAATAGACATGGCAGATTTCCTAGGGCAACCACTTTTGTTTATAGGAGACTTGAGCCTGGTGGAGATAATGGATATGGTAAAGTGGTTGGCAGCGGGTCTTTTTGGTGTTTAGACAAGCGTTAAGAGACTCGCTGAAGGAGTAATTGAAGCAGGACACAGCTCAAAGACGAGCACTACGAGGAAGAAATTAGGCATTCGTCCTTCGTCTGCCTAAGTGTTTCTAGGAATCTGGCTTGAGACTTCACAATTTTGATGCTTATGAATAATGGTTAGTGAGAAACCGGCCTACACTTGATTCGATACCGTTGTCTCACACTCCTTTGTGTCCGAGGATTTCATAAAAGACGTGGAGGGTGTACAGTACTTCACTGGCATAGCCCGACGTGTACGCCTTCCAGACGGATCGGAGATGATCGCAACCACCAAGTGCGAGATGGAGTTATTTATTGATGGGAAGGCCTTTGATACACCGACCACGGTTCTGAGAATGCCGGAGTATGACATCAATTTGTGCATGGCATGGCTGGACTGGCACTTCGCGATGATCGACTGCGTGGAGAAGCGGATCTATTTGAGACATGGAGACTCTGACGTCATCTTCCAAGGTATTGGCTTCGCGCCTCGCATGATGTTATCTTATGTCTAGGTTGTAAAAGCTCATATGAAGGGGGACGAGGTATTCATGATTTGGTTCGAGTTGAAGGAAGAAGCATTGGAATTAAAGGATGTACGGGTAGTGCGGGATTTTCCCGAGGTATTTCCTGAGAAGCTACCAGGATTTCCCCCACATAGAGAGGTTGATTTCCAGATTAATCTAGTACCAGGGGCCAAGCATGTATCCAAGGCTCTGTACAGAATGGCCCCGGAAGAACTCGCGGAGTTTAGAGTTCAATTGCAATAACTGGTGGAGTCAGGCTTTGTTCGCCCCAGTTCTTCACCCTGGGGAGCCCCTGTGCTGTTCGTGAAGAAGAAGGATGGGACCCTGCGTTTGTGCATAGATTATCGGAAACTCAATCGGTTGACGGTTCGTAATACTTATCCGCTACCTCGGATCGACGACTAGTTCGATCAACTATTGTGAGCACATTAGTTTTCTAAGCTGGACTTGCGCTCTGGATACTATCAGTTGAGGATACAAGAAGGGGACATCCAGAAAACGGCCTTCAGTTCAAGATAATGTTTGTATGAGTTTACGGTAATGCCGTTTGGGATCACAAATGCCCCTTCGGCCTTCATGAGCCTGATGAACAAGGTGTTCGAACCGTATTTGGACATCTTCTTCATTGTTTTTATTGACGATATCTTGGTCTACTCAAAGACGGAGGAGGAGCATGTCGAGCATCTAACCTTGGTGTTGAAGAAATTGAAGGAGCACGCCTTGTACGCCAAGTTTAACAAGTGTGAATTCGGGCTTAAGGAGGTTGCTTTCTTGGGGCATGTGATCAGTGGGGCAGGATTAGCAGTGGATCCAGCAAAGGTACGAGCCGTGAAGGAGTGGTCGCCCTTGAAGTCAGCGGCCGATATACGAAGCTTTCTTGGACTTGCTGTGTACTACCGCAAGTTCGTGAAGGGATTTTACAAGATTGCCCTTCCTCTTACCTCCTTGATGAAGAAGGGTGTGCCATTTGAGTGGACACCACAATGTGAAGCGGCATTTCAAGAGCTAAAGGATAGGCTTACCTCCGCCCCACCCTTGAACTTCCGTCTGGGAAGGAAGGATTTCTGGTTTACACGGACGCATCATATCAAGGGATGGGAGCGGTATTAATGCAGCACAAGCACGTAATCTCGTATTCTTCAAAGCAGTTAAAGAAACATGAAATCAACTACCCGGTTCATTATTTGGAGTTGGGAGCAGTGGTGTTTGCTTTGAAGGTCTGGAGGCATTATCTATATGGCGTCCACTACGAGATCTTTTCCGATCACAAAAACTTGAAGTATGTCCACACACAGAAGGAGTTGAACCTGAGACAATGGCGGTGGTTGGAATTTCTATGTGACTATGAGTTCACCATGAACTACCACCCCGGGAAAGCAAACTCAGTAGCCGATACATTGAGTAGAAAAGTGTCAGGCTCTAGCCCAGCGTCTCGGTTGATGAGTATGGAGTTGGCTCGAATGATCGAGGAGATGGAAATTACTCTAGTATTCAAGGCTCCTTTGGCAGAGTATGCGGAGTATTTGGCGAGCATGAGCATAGTTTGTGATATCCAGGACCGGATTCGGGTGGAGCAAGGCACGGATGCGGCCTTGACCCCTGCAATCAAGGCAATTGAAGATGGGATCACCGAGGAGTACACACTAAAAGATGGCCTCGTTTATTTTCGTGGGCGGCTCTATATTCCCAAGGGCGGCAGAATCTGGGTTGATATCTTGAGAGAGGCACATTCCTCTCAATATTCTGTGCACCCGGGTATTGCCAAGATGTACGCCGGCTTACGGAAGACCATGTGCTGGACAGGAATGAAGAAGGATGTTCGTTACTATGTTACACATTGCGAAGCTTGTCAAAGAGTGAAGACTGAATGCAGGAGTCCCGGTGGTTTGTTGCAGTCGTTACCCATCCCCGAATGGAAGTTCGAGGATATCTCCATGAACTTTGTCCATGGGCTACCTCGCTCCAGCTCCGGGAATGATTCAGTGTGGGTTATTGTTGATCGACCGACAAAGGTGGCCCGGTTCATTCCAATGAAGAAGGAAACACACGTGGATGTTTTAGTACGCCTCTTTGTTGAGCAATCCGTACCGTATCATGGCGTGCCCTAGACAATTGTTACAGACCGGGATGGTCAGTTTACTTCCAAGGAGTGGAAGGCGGTACAGGCGTATTTGGGCTCACGCCTCACCTTTAGTACCGCATTCCACCCTCAGACGGATGGGCAGTCTGAGCAGACCATAGGGATACTGGAAGATTTATTGAGGTTATGTGTGCTGGACAGAGGAGAGCCATGGGAAAGGCTCTTGCCACTAGTGGAATTCTCCTATAATAATAGCCATCAGGTGAGCATCGACATGGCGCCCCATGAAGCACTTTATGGAAGAAGGTACAGGAATCCCTTATCTTGGGTGCAGGATGAAGATCCGAAGGCATTGGGAAATGAATATATAGATGATACTGATGCAGCGGTCAGATTAATACGGGATCGCATGTTGGAGGCTCAAAGTCGGCAGGCGAAGTACTATAACGCAAAGCACCGGATGGTGGATTTCCAAGTGGGTGACAAAGTGTTCCTAAAGATTCGGCCGATGCATGGAGTGTCGCGGGCGCGTGGGATGAAAAAGCTCAGCCCAAGGTATGTTGGGCCTTATACTATACTGGAAAGGGTTGGCCCGTTGGCCTATCGGTTGGAGTTACCGCCAGAGTTGGAGAACCTCCACGACGTGTTCCATGTGTCATCACTTCGGAAGGCGATGTTGAGGCCCGATCAATACATCCCCACCACCGATGGTGTTGTGGCGTTTGATAGGTCGGTGAAACTGGAGCCTGTGCGGATCGTAGATAGCGAGACAAGAATGTTGCGCCGCAAAAGTGTTCCCTTAGTGAAGGTGCTATGGTCGAATCATGGGAAAGAGGAGTACATATGGGAGCCAATGGATTTGATGCAACAATGCTACCCGGAGTTGTTTGCACAAGATAATTTTATTTAAAAGAATATGTTAATTTTCCTGTTATGCTTTTCTCCCCTAGCCCAAGCCTGATTTCGGGGACGAAATCTTTTATTTTGTTTATATGATTTGTAACGTCCTGAATCGCTCTAGGACACTCTTGTGTATTTTCGAGTCAGAAGGGTTGACTCGAGTCCTGGGAAGTGCAGGGAATTGGACTGCACTTGTGGTGAGTGGAGAAATCTAGGCTGGGAAGGACACGGGTAGAGACACGGGCGTGTCCCTACTTTTGTGGCAATGTGTCGAGCTGAACTCGACGAGATATGTAGAGATCGACGAGGTGTGTCGACATTGTATGACACGGGTAGCGACACGGGCGTGTCCCTACCCGTGTGTGTCAAGTTACGCTCGACGAGGCGTGTCGAGATCGACGAACTATGTGGCGAGGTCGATGAATGATATGACACGGGTAGAGACACGGGCATGTCCCTACCCGTGTGCTCCAGTTGACGATTTTGATCGAGATCGACGAAGTGTTGAGATCATCGAAATGTATCCCGAGAGGAACACGGCCGTATCATGTGGACACGGGTCGGGACATGGGCGTGGGTCGGGACACGGGCGTGTCCCTACCCGTGTCGATAATTGAACCGACACGGAAACTGTCGTTGCCATTTCGCTGAAGTGGGACACGGGTAAGGACACGGGCGTGTCCCTACCCGTGTCACTTTTCATATATAAGGGGAAGAGAAAACCCTAGCTGTTTTCATGCTCATTTTATTCCCTATTTCCTGTGAGAACTCCTAGTGAGAGGGAAAGCTGCTGGAGCAAGTTCTACAGGAGGAAATCTGCCATCGCCAGGAAGTAGAAGATGCCGCCAAGGAGAATTACGAGATCCATGACCGGAAATGGAGGAACCGCTGGAATCTATGTGAGTTTCCTACCCTCTCCCTTGGTGCTATATCTATAGATATCTAGGCGTGACGTCGACTCAAAAGAGTCTTGACATGTGAGGAGATGCTTTCTCTAGGGTGAGGCCAATCCCGGGGCATGTGCTCTTGGTTAGTGGTGTCTTCAACCTCTCTGATGTTCTATGTGGAGATGGGGGATGGTTTCGTGAAGAGCAAAGGTCTCATGAGGGTGAATAAGGGTGGAGGAAATTCTGGAATGATTTGGGAAGATCGCCTTGAGGAGGTAGATGAACCGATGCCGTTCATTCCGCCTTAAGATGCGGGCAGAATCTGTATTCTGCGCCCAGCGAACTTCATGGCCATTTTTTTAGATGTGATATGTCCAGATCTGGGCTTTCGGCTAAACACGAAAGTTGAAGCCCTTGAAAATACCTTTCCAACGAATTGTTGCACGACTTCAGGCGAAGTCCGTAGCCACAGGAAAGTCTAAACGAAAATGGTGTTCAATAAATCCTGCATGCAGAATTGAGTTCTGTACGCAGCGGACTTCAAGTCCGATTTCAAATAGGAAAAATACAAATCTGGGTTGAGGTCTGAATACGAAAATTGTGGACCACGGAAAGACCTTTCCATCGTTGGGTTACACGCCTTCACCGGATTCTTGTAGCTTTGGAAATCTCCGGTCGAAGTTTCTATCCAGATTCAATCTGGACCTAAATTCTGGGCTTTTTATAAGATGGATTTGGATTCGGTTGAATTAATATTGCAAATTACTTGACTTGGATGAACTCTTATAATTAATCATTTGTTGCATGATTGACAAAGCTTATTAATCAGATTTCATATAATCAAATTGTGAAGCAAGCTTATTTAAATAAATTGACTTGATAGAAATTGATTGATTATTACTTATGCGCATCATGTTTATGATATGTCGTTACCATTTGGAAAGTGTGACAGATCTTTATATGCGCATCATGTTATATTATGTTGTCATCATTTGGAAAGTCATGTAGAGGAATAAATCATGGTCATGAGTATGTTTGATTAATGAAATGAGTTTAGTAGTTCAATACTTAGAGCGTCGTCTCCCTTCGGGTAGTATTGTAAAGGGATGTAAGTGCGGTGTTGACCATCACTTGTTTGGTTGTGTTGTGATAGGGTATGGATGGATGGTTGTGCTGTGTGCTAAAGCTTACATCTGAGGCCCCTTCCATGTTATGTTGATGTGGCATTTGCATGCGGTGTGAGTCGACACGCGGTGTCGTAATCCTGGGTTAGGGATAGTGTGGCAGGTCTACGGGCTCGCCAGTCGTCACACCAACGGGAGTCGACGGTTAGACTTTGGGCGGTTGGGTTGTGTCCTCGGTGTTCACGTCCCGGGGCCCCTTCCGTGCCAAGTGAACGGTTGGGCTGTGTCCTCGTGCTCACTTCCGAGGCCCCTTCCGGGTCACACAAGGCCAGTTCGGGTTGTGTTCTTGGTGCTCATCTACCCAAGACCCCGCTGGGTCATAGTACGCATGGGCTCCACATTTGTGTTATTAGCGTTGAGGCGTACGGAGGCCTAGGTGAAGTAGTGTGGATACCCGCCTAGTAGTAGAAGTGCCCGTTCTATTGTCACCACCTGGCCACGGCGGCTGATGCCTGAGAGGTTAGCTACCTTCTCGAAAAGTGGGAACTATAGTCTTTGTCGACATAGCAATTGCATGGGTGTGATCATGGGTGAGTCATTGCATAGCATACATAGCATTTCATATCATTGCACAACAATATCCTCATCGTATAAGTTTGTATGGGCACTCTTATACGATGAGTTACTTTTATGTAACCCGATCCTTAACTTATAAGTTTGTATGGGCATTCTTATAAGTTAAGTTACTTTCCTGCTGTTACTTATACTTGTTAGATTGTTGTAGCTCTTAAATATTTGCTAGATCATGTTATTGTTACTCTTACAATACTGTCACCTGCTTATACTTCTTT
The DNA here is from genome assembly GCA_039583875.1 of Platanthera guangdongensis. Taxonomy (NCBI): domain Eukaryota; kingdom Viridiplantae; phylum Streptophyta; class Magnoliopsida; order Asparagales; family Orchidaceae; genus Platanthera; species Platanthera guangdongensis. The sequence continues at coordinate 76,349,712 of CM077167.1, forward strand.
ACTGGCATATATATATATATATATATATATATATATATATATATATATATATATATATATATATATATATATATTACCCTTGTTCCTTCTCTCTGCCCGGTGCCGAGGAGTCGCCCGGGGAGCGGATGTGAAGAAACTTAGTCGTTTCGACCAACGGTTGCTACGTCTTCCTTTTAGGAGGTCACGCCGCCGGGAGAGCAGCCGCGGACTATGCAGCAGGACATCCAGGCCAGGACGACAGGGCCTAAAGTGACGGTGCCATCGATACCGTCGGTTACCGATGTTAGTATTTGATACTCTGATGTAGCCCGTTTGGGTGATGTTTAGCTGTACTCTGATATATTGTAGAAGCATGTTTTAGCTTCTCCTTTATTGATGTATTTGGACATTATTACTTAGTGTGGATTTTGACTTCTCTTGCTTATTATATTTGGTTGGCTTGGCATGTTCTATTGATATTGTTGTAGCCGGCGGAATAGGCGTCTTGTGGTACAGGTTAGCCTGTGTGCTAATGCTACCGCAAGACGGCTGTTCCGGGCATAAGATTCCCCCTTCGTGTCGTGTTTTGAGATCCGGGAGGGGGGTGGGGTCTTACACAAGATCTACAACGAATACGAAGAGCCGACCGGTTGCCAACAAACAGAGATCTTAATGTTGAAATTTCCCATACTTTGGAGTGAGTAGGGTTTATCTCAACTTAAGTCAGTCACAACCAGAAACACATGCAGCAATAAGTGTTTTTGATTAACAGGAATCTTCTTTACAAGGCGAGACATACATGGTGAGACATGCTTCACCAAAACCAAACACAGGGAAAGCAGAGACAATTTGAAAGACAAGACAAGACAAGCCGAGCGGACTCAAACACAAAGCCGCCGGTCAACTGCTGTAGAGTCCGCATAATCTGCCAGGTCTCCAGACTGCAACCCAAGACGCGTGGACTACCCCTTATTCCAATGCTAGCTCTATCCGCCGATCTGCAAACCGCCTAACCGCGTGGTCTCCTAGCCGCCAGGCCGCACAAGCTGCGAAGCCAAATAGAACAGTCCGCCTGAAGCAGGCGACTTATTGAACCCCGAACCAAGTTGCCAAAGAGAAGACAGTCTGGTAGATGTCCGCGGCCTACTGTTTACCGCCTATTGCTTAACCGCATAGTCTGTACTGTCCCTGATCGCAATCAGAGCCAAGTCCTGGCTTTCCAGCGATATCCGCACAACCTGCACAGCACAACTAGGTCAACTCAATCAAACCACGAGGACACCGAAAGTCAGTATCCAGCAACTTATCGCGGGCTCACTTACTGTTCACTTGGTTACTCCGGTTATTCTAAGGTTACTATTCCTGATGTGACATGGGTCCAATTTATAGGCATGAAGAGGAGTGTGGTCACCGCCCTAGCAAATAGGATCACCGCCACATCCCACAACAAGAACACGTGTCCGCAAAGACCGCAGATACACACCAGTTCGCTGCTTATTGTGAAGTATAGCCAGTCCGCCATTGCTTCTCCAAGGCCGGACAGCAACACTAGTCCGCCTTGTCACCAAAGGCCAAGCCAACGCCAAGGATTCAACAAGGCTGGACACATCGCCAGTCCGCCTTCTTGCCAAAGGACAAGCCAACGCCAAGGCTTCACCAAGGCCGGACACAACGGCAGTCCGCCTTGTCCCAAGGCCAAGCCAAGACCGCCACCGCCGAACTCTGCAACAGCTGTCCGCCTATCCATGGACACATCTCTATTCTGCTTATCCCGAGCCAACAGCCTCGCCACCAAGGCAACTGCCGGACTCAGTGGACATAGCTCCAGTATGCTTATCCCGAGCCTACAGTCGCCACCAAGGCACCTTCCGGACTCAGTGGACATAGCTCCAGTCTGCTTATACTGCGGATACCTCCAGTCCGCATATCCCGCAGACTACTCAAGTCCGCATATACCGCAGACTACTCCAGTACGTATATCCCGAGTCTACGACCATGCCAATAATGCAGCTGTCGGACTCAGCGGATCCAGCTCCAGTCTGCACAATGTTGCGGACGCAATCTCCAGTTCTCTTATCCCCAAACTCGCAACCAAGGCACACGTCACTTCTGCCGAGCTTGGTGGACTGAGACTCAATCCGCGCACCACTGCGCGATCTCCCCGGATTGAGCCAAACATGGACCTGGTTCAAAACTAACCAAGCCCACACCACTGGCGACAAGGGCCAACCGACACTTACTGGTGGACTCTGGATTCAGTCTGCCTACACCGGTGAACTCCAGTATCAGTCCGCGCTAACTGGCGATCTCTGCGGCTTCCTCTTGCCACTTCAACAGAGCAAGACAAAGGCTTCAACCAAGCTGGTCTGCCGAGCTCCAGTTCTTCAGTCCGCTTCTTGCCGGACTCTGCTGATAGAGTCGCTATCCGCCCGGTTACCTTCTGGGATCCACCTGCTTGTACAGCATAAGCCGGCCTGGCTAACCGCCGTTGTTGTCCGCGTTGTCCGCGTGAATAGACCGCGCATGCCACCACAGAACAAGCCGTCTTTAGTAGCCTCGCTAACCTGGCAGTCCGCCAACCCTGTCCGCATAGTCTGCGCGGATAGGTTCCCCCAGTCCTCCATTCACCCACTTTCACTTCACAATTTTCAACACTCCCTCTTGAAGTGAGAAGTGGTCAATAACTCCAGCAGCTCTCGTAACCTTGAACCTGGTCCCTCCGATAGCATCTACGAAGAGATGTCCAAGACATAGTCCTCGCCCTACATATCATGGACCATGAGGGAGCCCTCCAGCATCTCCCAAAAGGTGTCATGCTTCCCTCTGCCTTCTTCTTCAGCTTCAACCTCTACTCATGCATCATAGGAGTATCACCAACTACCTTGGGCACAAGAACCCAAGCCTCGTCACCTCTGAGAGTAGTAACCTCCTCAGACTTGGTGCCAACCACCTCCTTGATTCTAGTGGGGTCATCACAGCTAGAAGGTACTCGCTCGACCTGAGGGCTTGCAAGGAAACATGAGACCAAGCTCGTCGTGTTCCCTTCGCTATATCGAGCTGGTGGATTACTGATCCTCTTCGATCTCCGAAGAACCTGATCACGGCTAACCACCTCTGTTGCTCCTCCTGAACCAGCTCCGTTCCTGGGCAAAACTGGAATAATGCTCCCCTTGATTCCTGAACAAGATGCCACCTCACTAGAACCAGGACCACCTAGAGCAATGCTCCCCCTGCTACCTGAACCAGAACCCTCCGCTCTCAAATAAGAACTACTTGGAACATCGCTCCCCTTGCTTCCTAAACTGAAAACATCCGCCTTCGAGCCAGATGTACTTGGAGCATCGCTCCCTCTACTTCCTGGCCCTGACGCCTTTTCCCTGAAGCTAGAACAGCCTAGAGCTCCTTGTGACCTAGGCAGCTCCAACTGATCCTAAGCAGCAGCCTCCTTCAGCCCACCATCTGACCTGCTCATCTCTAGCTCCACATATGAGCTATCCCAATACAACGTCAGCTCATCGAAGACAACGTCTCTCGATACAATGAGCATCTTCGTCACAAGATCCATATATCTCCATCTTCTCCTCTGCTCATCATACCCAATAGAGACTAGCTTCGTCTTGAGAGCATCAAGAGTGTGTACGTAACAGGTAGATCCAAATACCCATAGGTACTTTACACTGGGCTTTACCCCAAGCATCAGCTCATATAGAGTCGTTACACTGATCGGACTAAGAGGCATCCGATTGATGACATGTGCCGTACAGGCCATTCCTTCCGACCAAAAAGCCTTAGGAACGGATTTGCCCTGAAGCCAACACTTGCAGGTCTCCTTCAACCAATAGATCATCCGAGCTACAACACCACCTTGCTGTGAAGTATGTCCACAAGAAAGCTCCTTCTGAATCTCATGATTTCTGCAAAAGTTCTTGAACTCGGTTGAGCCAAACTCACCACCGATGCTTGTCCTCAACTTCTTGATCCGCATGTCAAGCTGGCCTTCCTCAAGCTTCTTGAACTCCACAAACAAGCGCATCATGTTCGACTACTCCTTCATGAAGTATACCCAAGTATACCTTGAATAGTCATCATCCAATATCAGCATGTATCTGCTGCCTCCAAGACTGGCGGTGACGGTTGGTCTAACCAGAGCATAATGGACAACCTCCAAATGTGCTTTACATATGGATTGTACCTTATCAACAATAAAGCGATAAGCTTTACCATGCTGACATCCCACACAACCTTGATTATCGCCATAAGATGACAATCTAGGCAAGCCACTCACGAGTCTTCTTTCCGCCATTGCTTTCAGCTTGTCCATCCCTACATGCCCCAGTCTTTTATGCAAAATAGCTGCACTATCACTGGCCTTCATCCGATCTGCACCTGAACTTGTTGATGACCTAACTAAGTTCTTCTCCTTACTCCCAACATGAGCTACGTTCGCCGAGATCAAGACGACCTTGTACTCCTTCCTAAGGTGACCATGCTGCTTGCATCTATAGAACCTTGGTCCTTCCTTCCTCTTCCCATCATGCCTAGGAGAACCACTCCTTTCTTGCTGATATGAAGTAGAAGGACCATCCTCTGCAGCAACCTTCACCACCTTCCTGAACCACCCATCAAGGGAAGTCCAACCTCCGCAGCTGACCAACCTGCACTGATATGGTCCAAGAGCTCCGATGAGATCACCTGCTAGAGAATAGACTCCGCTTTCGCATTTGTATCCATCCAAGCTCTCATCTCTTCAGCATTGCCAGCAGTATCCTCTTGTCTTTCTACTCCGCATACTACCTCCCAAAGGTCCTCACCAATATGAAATCTCTCCATACAAGACTTCCACCTAACAAAGTTCGTCTCTGTAAGGAGATCAATTCCAAGACAACTTGCATCTTCCACTTCCATGGTTCTACCACTGGTTCCCCTTTCACAAGATCAAACAACCACTTCGGTTGATCACTGCTTATCCACTCCAATCCAGCTCTGATACCATGTTGAAATTTCCCGGACCTTGGAGTGAGTAGGGGTTATCTCAACTTAAGTCAATCACAACCAGAAACACATGCAGCAACACGAGTCTTTATTGATTAACATCAATCTTATTTACATGGCGAGACATACATGGCGAGACATGCTTCACCAAAACCAACATAGGGAAAGCAAAGACAATTACAAAGACAAGACAAGACAAGCCGCGCGGACTCAAACACAAAGCCGTCGGTCTACTGCTGTGGAGTCCGCATAATCTGCCAGGTCGCCAGACTGGAACCCAAGCCACGCAAACTACCCCTTATTCCAATGCTAGTTCTAGCCGCCGATCTGCAAGCTGCCTAACCGTAAGGTCGCCTAGCTGCTAGACCGCAGAAGCTGCGATGCCGAATAGAACAGTCCGCATGAAGCAGGCGACTTATTGAACCCCGAGCAAAGTTGCCAAAGAGAAGACCATCTGCTCGCTGTCCGCGACCTGTTGTTTACCACATATTGCTTAACTGCAGAGTCTGCACTGTCCCTGACCACAATCAGAGCCAAGTCCTGGCTTTCCATCAGTATCCACACAAACTGCACAGCACAACCAGGTCAACTCAATCAAACATTGCGGACAGCAAAAGTCAGTCCGAAGCAACTTATCGCGGGCTCACTTACTGTTCACTTGGTTACTCAGGTTACTATCAGCTTACTATTCCTGATGTGACATGGGTCCTATTTATAGGCACGATGTGCAGTGTGGTCACCGCCCTAGCTGACAGGATCACCGCCACATCCCGCAGCAAGAACACGTGTCCGCAAAGCACACACATACACACCAGTTTGCCGCTACTAGTGCAGGATAATCAGTCTGCCATTGCTTCTCCAAGGCCGGACAGCAACACCAGTCCGCCTTGTCGCCAAACGCCAAGCCAGTGCCAAGGATTCACCAAGGCTGGACACATCACCAGTCCGCCTTGTCGCCAAAGGACAAGCCAACGCCAAGGCTTCACCAAGGCTGGACACAATGCCAGTCCGCCTTGTCACAAGGCCAAGCCAAGACCGCCACAGCCGAACTCTGCAACAGTTGTCTGCCTATCCGCATACATAGCTCCAGTCCGCTTATCCCGAGCAACACCCTCACCACCAAGTCAACTGCCGGACTTAGCTGACACAGCTCCAGTCCGCTTATCCCGAGCTCATAGTCAGCACCAAGGAACCTGCCGGACTCAGTGAAAACAGCTCCAGTCTGCTTATACTACAGATACCTCCAGTCCGCAAATCCCGCAGACTACTCCAGTCCTCATTTACTGTAGACTACTCCAGTGTGCATATCCCGAGTCCACGACCATGCGAGCAATGCAGCTGTCAGACTCAGCGGACCCAGCTCCAGTCCGCACGCAGTTGCGGGCGCAATCTACAGTCCGCTTTTCCCCAAACTCTCAACCAAGGCACACAACACTTCTGTCGAGCTTGGCGGACTGAGAAGCCTTCCACGCTCCACTGCGCGATCTCCCCAGACTGATCAAACATGGACCTGGTTCAGAACCAACCAAGCCAACAACACTGACCACAAGGTCCAGCCCGCACTTACTGGCGGACACTAGATTCAGTCCGCCTACACCTGCAAACTCCAGTATCAGTTCGCGGTAACTGGCAATCTCCGCAGCTTTCTCTTGCCGCTTTACTAGAGCAAGACCAAGGCTTCAGCCAAGCCGGTCTGCCGAGCTCCTGTTCTTCAGTCCGCTTCTTATCGAACTCCGCGGATAGAGTCGCTATCTGCCCGGCTAACTTCTGGGATCCAGCTGCTTGCAGAGCATAAGCCGGCCTGGCTAACCGCCGCTGTTTTCCTCATAGTCTGCGCGAACAGACCTCCTACGCCGCCACAGAACAAGCCGTCTTTAACATCCCCGCCGACCTGGCTGTTTGCCAACCCTGTCCTTTTAGTCCGCGTGGATAGGTTGCCCAAGTCCTCCATTCACCCACTTTCACTTCACAATTTTCAACACTTAAGCACCGGTCGCGGAACACTACACGGAGTATTCTACAAGAGGGAGAACTTCATATTTTAAATATTAATATCTCTTACATTTGTAATCTTTTTATCTTTTCTAAATCTAGAGGCGAGGAAAATCGACTAGTAAGGGTCGTCGGATTCCGGGAAAGGATTCCTTGGGAAATCATCCTGGGGATAAGGACGTCAAGATTTGGAGGATCTAGCGGGGCTCTAAGACGCTTTCTTGCGTGGAGATGAAGAGCGGCTCGAAGGCCTTTCTTGGAGGGAAAGGGAGAGAGCCAACCGGTCCGGGTAGTGGGTCGGTATAGAAAATAAAAAGTGATTTCATTTTCACCTCGTTCGATCTACGGCATCATGGAGATCAAGATTTTTTAATTGTTATGAACATGTTTTGATTTAATCTTTTAATAAAGTTATTTGTGCTTTTATTTCTGTGAATATTATTTTGGATGTTTCCTGGGCAAATTATTTATAAATTTAAAATAACACTCCAAACCTTATTCACCCCCCCCCCCTATAAGGTTGGCCACGAGATCCAACAGAGCGGTGGCTCGAAGGAGCCTCAAATGTGGATCCAAGTTGGCTCAAAAGATATATCCGTCAGAGCTCTGGCCTGAGGAGGAATAATGCAGGGGAGATAAAAGATGAGAAATGAGGGGGGGTCTAGGGACCTTTTTATAGCCTCTAGGAGGTGGTTATAGTGGTTATACGGCTATCCGCGCACCATAACCACCAATATCATAATTATAAGAATGGTTTTTGGGAATATTAATCACTTATTTAATTTTACTAAATGCAGCCCCCACTAAAATATGTCCCCCCATTACTAGAGGTGGTTACGTTGGTGGTTACCCATCAATCAGACAGTTGCGGTCATGGTAGAACAATGAAACAGCGGGGAAGTTGCCCAAGAAGGGAAAGAGAGGCGGCCAATCACTGCCAAACAAGTAGCCAGCCCCGACGAAGACGGTAGGCTGCTGGAGCAGCACCGACCGGGTATGCGACAAGAGGCTTGCGAGGGTTGACCGTCATCACCCGGATGGCGCACCGAGCACGGCCATGATGGAGGCTGTTGGGCGAGTCTCCAACACCAGCCATCAGGTGTGGTGCTGGCCGCAAGGCTTGGCCCCAGCTGTCCTCATGAGAAACCAGCTATAGCCGGCCTGAGCAGGTGGAGGGGGGCTGGTTGAGCCTTCCCCACCAAGGGGCGGGGCATGGCTGGTTGCACCCTGCCCCTCCAGCACATGACGTAGGAGGGAAAGCCCACCGCTAGCTGGTGCGGCCGGCAGAAGCACAACACCTTATGACCGTGGGAGCATAGAAGCATGGTGTGGATTTAGATGGGCCAAAATCTAGTCCAGCTTGAGTTGGCCCTCCAGCAGCGGGAGAGAGGTGTCGACCTCAGTGGTGAGCCCCCAGACGGTTCAGGGAAGATGAATCTACACACGCAGATCATGTGCGAATGTGGGAGCCAATCACGTGCGTGGCGGTTCTCCCATGATCCCCATTTAGATGATGGGATCACGAGGGAGTGGGATAATCGTACTCCAAATGTGTTATAAAAGGGACTTCGCCCCATCAATTGCCAAGTGACTTTTATAACACATTTGGATTGCGATTAGCATTTGATGGGGAGTGGTTCTACCGAACGCGGGGATAAATCTACCGAATGGGGCACCCTCTAGCACTTGCCTCCTAATGTGAGGATGAGTACGCTTTCTGGCATGCTTGGGCGCGTGTCTCCCTTCGAAACTGTGCCCACGTGCACCCAGGGAGAGTACAGGAGCGGGCACTGAGAATACGAGCAGGCACATGCACTTGAGTTACACGAGGGCGCGGCCCCATAGTCCGCAAGGGAGCGTACAACTTTGGTGCCTGCGCGCACCAGGTACGAGCTGGCGTGGGCACCTTGGGAGCATGTGAGCTTGAGCTCCTATGGTGCAAGCGAGCACGAGCGTTTTTGCATGTGTGCGCTACGCGTGCGCTCTCGTGCGCATACAGGTTTCTAGGAATACGATGCACACTACTTTGCTTGTAAGGGAGCTCCCCACCACTTGGGTAGGTGGATTGTTTGCTTTGTATGCTCTACTCGTTGTTTGTACATGTACTTATGCATGCACGCTTTCACGCGACTTGCGCGGTTTTTGTCCTGCTATGTTTGGATTGTAAATGTGTGGGGCTTATTTTGAACACTTGATACTTGATTGAGTTTGTCTATCCTTTAATTTTTATTTCCATGTTTCGTGGCATCCTACAAGGCCCATGCAGTTGCACTCTATGCTCACTACTGAGCAAAGTGCATTTTGGAGGAAAAGCTATGGGATACCTAGTGATCTTGAGGTGAGGACACCTCATCATGAAGAGGGAGTCCAAAACTCTCATAGGGGCTGGTTGACGATTTGCGAGATGACTTTGAATTATGTCTTTCGCTTTCCACCGTACTAGGAGGTGATTGATATTCTAAAGTTTTGTGGAGTCCAGATATCTCAGTTCACTCCGCTAGGAATGACTCGCCCAATGGGGCTGGTGGCATTCTAAAGGGTGTATGGCTCCAAATTTTCTTTGGAGTTGTTCTGGGACTGGCGCGATGTCTGTGTCGATGGTGGTGACCGCCTCGAGATTCGTAGTAACAAAAGTTGACTTGACTTTATGTCCCATATAGATCGTCGTCACAAGAAAACCTTGTTCGTCTATGTCAGCAATTCTTAGGATTTGCCATAGTTCTGGAATTCCTTGACCGATCATTGTAGACGTCTTAGAGAGCGAGAGCGGGACTTTATGTCAATACTGGGATTCTCAGATTCTCGAGAGTTGGTGAACAGCTTGTTCAATTTTTCTTTGTTTTTTGAAGAAAAGAGCGTGTCCCAGTACGGCCTTTCTGTTGAGGCCGAGCGCACTGCACCATCAGTTCACAAAAGGAAACTTCTTTTGAAGAGTAGTTGTGACGCAGTTGAGTGGTTGCAGACTTTGCCGAGTCAAAGAGAGGACTTGGATAAGGAGCCCCCGTGCAATGAGTTTGCTCCAGATAATTTTGATCTTGAGTTAATAGAGACGTATGCTGATACGTAAAATTTAGGATTAATAATATCTCTAAATTCTACAAACTATAGGCAAGAGCACCTATCGTTCATAGTATAAGATATTTTAAAATAAAACATAAAGTGTTGTATTCTTCCGGGACTGCTGACTATTTATACTCACGCAAATTAATATTTTTTTATCGAAATATAAAAAGAGGTTAATTAAACTATAGAAAGAAAATGAAATAAAATATAACACTTGATCTATAATCCCTTTGGATTAAAATAAAATTTTGTGAAATAATAAAATACACGCTTCTAATTATTTACTTCGACCGTGAGGTTCCCAAAATACAAAAGAGGCTCTCTCGAGATTATGCTCTTGAATAAACTTAGGTTGATCGATTAATACACCTCGGCTAGTCAAATCCCTAAGTTTACTTTAGGAAGTGAACTCCACTATTGGATTTGACTCCAATCTGGAAGATTTATGTAATCCTCTCTAGTGGAGTGCAGGCAACTCATTTTATCTTTAAGTGATCTACTCATAGCCACAACGTCTCGGTAAATATAGGATACGAATCTATGATTGAAAACATATACTTGAAATATGAATTCGATGCAACTAAATTCAATGATAAATTGATGTGATTAATAGAAAGCTTAACAATTTTTAGAAAAATAAATAAGTTTATTTTATTTTGAAATCCATCATAATCAGGTACTAAATGAAATTTAGCTACTCAACATGATAAAAGAAATATACAGAAAGATAAAGAGGGACATGATTACAAAAGAAAAGTACTTGAATTAAAAAAAACAAAGCTAACAACTACTCAATGAAATGTGAAGTACATAAAGAAATGCTAAAATAATAAAAACTAAACTACTAAATCTCCTCCAAACTATCTAAAACTAACTCACCCTAGGCTCCTGACAATGTTTGTAATTTATAGTAAATTTGGTGGTGAGTTAGGCCCCTAGGTCATGCCCGTGACTAGGGCGTATAAGGTATGGAATTGTCATCTTGAAAGCCCGAGAATGTTGGGGAAAAAGCGCCAAAGTTTGTTGTTTTGTGGGCCACACCCATGATATATGTGTGTCTTGACTGTTACTGGAAACGGTGAGAACTCAAAATGGGGGGAGTTAATCTACCGGTTGCAGAAGAGGTCATGCTCGTGACCTAGGGCGTGTAAGATGGAATAGCCTACAATGAAAACTATCTTATTTATGGGCGAGTCACGCCCCTTGGTGGTCATTCCTAAAGGTCATGCCCGTGACTTGGGCGTGTAATATTAAATAGTCTTGTCGTTGAATCTGGAGCTCTTTTGGTGAGTCACGTGGTAAGTGAGTCATTCATCTTTTATATGAATTGATTATTCTATATGGCATTATTAATTTGTTTGTTGTTTGCAGATCGAAGCTCGGTCGCATATAGTGTTTACATAGAATGACCATTATATGAGCTTAAAAGACAAATATTTGGCTCTCCAGGAGAAGCTTCGAGTAGCGGAGGCTTTACTCGCAACATCCAAAGAGGAGCAAGATCGAGAAGTATCCCAATTTTGGTGAATCGGATTAGAGCTAAAGTCCGAGATGGAGGAAGACCAAGCATCATTGCGGACATAGAACATAATGGTGTAGAAGATCGTGCAGACTTTGAAGAATGCTCTAGAGGAGATCTCCTGCTTGAGGTCGTAGTTGGAGCCTTCTAAGAGGGAGATAGCACACCTTTCTTTAGAAAAACTAGTACTTGCGTTGAAGGCAGCTGGTCTTGAAGACTACATGGATTCCTTGGATTACATGCATGATTGTGATTTGCTCGCCAAGGAGATTCACGAGGATGTTTGGACCTGAAAGGTTGAGCCTCCGATAGAGCAGGCTAGCGAGGTTGCACTCAAACATGGTGTGTAGAAGGCTTTTTGCTAGTAGCCAAGCGTTTGTAGTTCGACGTCTCCAGCCTTAGTTTTGATGACATTTCTATTTATGAGGGCAGAGCTTTGAGTTTGGTATAGATGTAAGTAGCATCTTGTACTTTTACTTGTGTATGCTTGAATACATTTACTTTTGCTTTGTTGTGTCTGGTGCATGTTTGTTGTCACTCTTTGGTGATTTTATGTAGTGCAATTGCGCCTATGTTGATATGTCAATATTGTTTTCATTCTTTTTCTTTTGTTGTATGGATCCCGGTGGTTGGCGAAATGTAAGCTTTGTGGAAGTTTCAGAGAGTGCGACGACTCAATCCAAGTGTTGAGGAATGTAAAGATTCATCCCAAGTGTGGTTTCGAGCATGGACAAGAGAGGTCTGTTGAAGATTGTATGTTTTCGATACGACTGTGGGGCTGAGCCTGGCCACAAGATGACTATAGGAGAATGTAAGTATTCGATCAGGGAGCTGGAGAATGTAAGTATTGGATCAGACTATGCGATCGCTAAGGGGGCAGACCCTGGAAATGATAGGGTGTTGGCCTGCAGTAATGACGAAGAATGCAAGTATTTGATCTGTCTATCGAAGAATCTAAGTATTCAATCTGGTTGCATAACCTAGCCTGATTATGAGCGGATTGTCGGAGAATGTTAGTATTCGATTAGAATGCTAGAGAATGTAAGGATTCAATCCTACGGTGCGACCATGAGGGGGGTAGGCCCCAGCGATGGCTGGGTGTTGGCTTGCAGTAATGACAGAGATTGTAAGTATTTTATCCAACCACCAGAGAATGCAAGTATTCAATCCGGTGTGGCGACCTAGCTAGGAGGTAGATTGATCGCCGGAGAATGTAAGTTTTTGATCCGACCAGTGGCCTAACCTGGCCGAAAAGTTTCAAGGCGAGCATAAGGAAATATAATGCAATATAATCAATTTAAAGATAGTTTACGCAAGTCGTGGCTCGCGGCATTTACATCATACAAAGTAAGAGACGAAAAAGTATAAGAATTCATTGATAGAAGCGACGCAGATTCTGCGCGTTCCAAGTGCGGGGAAGAGTCTTTCCTTCTTCTATTCGGATTTTGTAGGTTCCTGGTTTAACAATGATAGCGATGACGAAAGGTCCCTCCCAAAGCGGCGAGAGCTTGTCCCTCTGCGACTCTTTACCAGCTACTTTGATGCTTCGTAGGACAAGGTACCCCACATTAATTGGTTTGGGTTTTACCCTTCAGTTATATAAGCATGCCGCTCATCCATGGTACGCGGCACTGCGCATGTCCACTGTATTCCCGATCTCTGAGATGAAATCAATGTTTTCTCTGAGTAACTTATCGTTATTCTCTGGATTAAAGTTGAGAATGTGGGTACTTGGGATGCTAATGTCGAACAGGGATGATCCCCTCTAATCCGTAACAAAGATTCAACGGGGTTTCCCCGCTAGTTATTTTCTCGGTAGTGTGGTATGCCCATAACACATTGGGTAGCATGTCCACCTACTACCCCACAGGTTCTTCTAGCTAAGTTTTTAGCCCTTTGAGAGCGGTTCTATTAGTTACTTTGATTTGTGTGTTTGCTTGTGGATGTTCTACAACAGTGTGATGTAGGTTGATCTTCAAATCCTCACACATTCTTTTGAATTACTTTCTTGTGAACTGGGTTCCATTATTAGTAATGATGGTGGCTCAGATCCCAAAGCGACGATGATATTCTTCCAGACGAATTGCTTGGCATTTTCTTCCGTTATCCTTGCTAGGGGCTCAACTTTTACCTATTTGGTAAAGTAATCGATCACCATGATGATGAACTTTCTTTGACCTGGCGCTATAAGTAGGGGATCGAGAAGGTTGATATCCTATTACACAAATGTCTAGGCACCTTTAAGAGATGTATGGGCCACTGGTGGTTTATGGGGAATCTTGGCATGAAGCTGACAGCTTTTGTATTTTTTGGATGAATTCTGCTGCATCCTTTTTCATAGTCGGCAAGTAGAATCCTTGGAAAAAAAATATCTCAGGCCAAGGACCTACCCCCAAGGTGTTCTCCACAAACTCCTCCATGTACCTCCCGTAAGGTATATTCTGCATCGGACTCTTACAAGCACTTTAGATAATGTCCAGAAAAGGATCTCTTAAACAGATCTCCATCAATGATGGCCAAAGTTGCAGCTCGCATTCGTAAATGTCGTGCTTCTATGTGGCCCTCAAGGAGGTGCCATACTCGAGATAAACCTGTAATGGGGTGACCCACAAAGGTTCTGGTACATCAATCATAGTTATTTCCTATAGTCCCTGAATGATCGGGGCCACCACTTCTTCTACTCGCCGTCGACGGGTTTGATAGTTAGAAAGAGATGTGGTCAACTTAGAGAGCGTATCTGCTTTGGAATTATGTTGCCTGGGGATGTGTACTACTTGGTTCTAGGATATGTTAATGAGGAGAGTCTTAACGAGCTAGAAATACTGCGCCAACTGGTCGCATTTTTCTTCGAAATCCCCTCGACTTGGGTGGCCAAAAGTTGAGAATCAGTATAAATGGCCATGTTCTTTACCATGCATTTGATGACGAGCCTGAGTCCAGAAACTAGGGACTCGTACTCAATAACGTTATTGGTGGCGAGAAATTTCAACCTTAGGGCATACTCCAAGGTAGTCACTTCTTGGCTGATAAGGAGCAACCCAGCTCTAGCTCCCTTGGCCCCAGAGGTTCCATCGACGTAAAGAGTCCAGCAAGGGGAGGAAGTGATGGGAACAACTATATTTTCAAGAGGAAGGGAGCTCTCTACGAGGAAGTTGGCCAACACCTGAGATTTAATGACAGACGAGGAAGAAAATGTATATCAAATTCTCCAAGCTCGACTGCCCATTTTACCAATCTTTGAGATGGCTCCAGCTTCTGGAGGATTGTACGAAATGAGAGCTCGGCCTGTACTTTAAATATATGAGGTTGAAAGTATGACTGAAGCTTCCTTGTAGATAAAATGAGGGCTAAGGTTGTTATGTCTGCCGCTGGTATCGAGTTTCAGTATTTATAAGGATCATGGTGAGGTAGTAGAGGGTCGCTAGATTCCTCATTTGTCTTTGACCAATTCTAAGCATAAGGCTACTAGGGATATTGCTAGGTACAGATATAGAACCTCTCTAGGGACTGGCTTTAACAAAAGTGGGGGTGAGACTAGGTATTGAGTGAGATGCTCAAAAGTTGGTTGACATTTATTCATCCACTAATATTCAGTGTTGCACGCCCCCAGATAATTTTAAAGAAGGGGAGGGACCTATCACCTGTGCATGCCAGAAAATGTGAAAGTGAGGTGATTCTCCCATTTAAATGTTGCACTTTTTTGATTGAGCATGGGGGTGGCATTTATTCCAATGCCTTGATCTTCTCGGGGTTTGTCTCAATTCCTTGTTGGGTTATCATGAATCCTAAGAATTTTCCGGTCGTAACACCTAAGGCACATTTGCTCGGATTGAGCCCCATTTGGAAGCGGTGAAGGAGGTGAAAAACCTTTTCAAGATCTTCCTAGTGGTTGCTACAGGAGACGCTTTTCACCAACAAATCATCCACAAAAACATCCATGGACTTGTCGATGAGGTTCTTAAACACTTTATTCATCAATCATTAATAAGTTGCCCAGGAGTTTTTGAGGTCGAAGGGTATTAACTTGTAGTAGTATACTTTCTTTGTCAGTTTTGAATGCAGTGTGTTCTTCATCATCTAGATTCATCCTTATCTGTTTGTAACCGAATATGCATCCATGAAGTTGAGAAGCTACTGTTCATCGGTTGAATCAATGAGTTGATCGATTTTGGGTAGAGGAAAATTGCCCTTTAGGCAGTCCTCATTTAAGTTGCTATAGTCAACACACATCCTCCACTTGCTGGAGGCCTTTTTTTATCATGATTACATTGGCATGCCAAGTGGGATATTTTGCTTCCCAAATAAACTCCGCTTCTAGAAGCTTTTCCACCTCCTCCTCGATGGCCTGGAGTCGTTCAGGGGCAAAGTTACTCTTTTTTTGGATTACTGGCTTGCATGCAGCATTAATGTTTAGGGAGTGCATAATAACGTGAGGATAAACTCCAGGCATGCCTTCATGATTCCACTTGAAGATATCCTTGTTTTTGCGAAGAAAGACGATTAGTTTCTCCTTGTATAGCTCGGAAAGGAGGGATCCCAACTGTATCTTTTGGGTCGGGTCTTGCTTCGAAAGTGAGACCTCAATTAACCCTTCTATGGGAACCCCTCTTTGTATTGTTGTTTCATCACACAAATCAAAGTCGTCGATGTGGTGGGTAACTACTGCCGCTAGGTAAGCCTACTTTGTGCAGCAAGTGAGAGCCACTTCTTGACTTCCTCTGACAACCCATATCTCGCCGGGAGTTGGAAACTTCATGGATAACTGAGTAATTGACGAGATCGCTTGAAAGAATGACTGGAACTACCATCCGAAGATGGCGTTGTTAGGAATTTTCTTCCCATAGATGGTGCCAAAATATTGCGGACAAAATCGATGCCCCATTCAGACTGGAATAACTTGGAATGCCTTAGCTCTCATAGAGGTCGAGCATACACAAAGTTAATGAGAGAGAAATTTTATACACGAGGTTTTGACGTGGAAAAATAACTCAGCTAAGTAAAATATCACGCGACAGGGTCTGTGCAGGTCAAAATCCACTATATGCTTGTGATTACTACTTTCTTGGAGAATCGAGGGTGACAAGCCGCTCCTCGTTACACATTGGTGGAGAGAGAAAAAGAGAGACTTAGGATCATGACAGAAAATAGGCACGACGTCAGTCGCAACGTGCGACGCCGGCCGTGAGGCTCAGCACCAGCTGGCCGGAGCTGGCCTGAGCGTGGGGGGGGGGGGGGGAGGAGTAGCCGACTAAGCCTTCCCCGCCAAGGGGAGGGGCATGGTCGGCCGTACCCGGCCCATCCCGCGGTGGCCGCGGGAGGGAAAGCCTCCCCCCACCCCATGCATTGGTCACGGTGGCCGGTGGGCGGTGGGAGCACCACACCATGTGGTCGTGGCCGCACAGCCACGTAGTGCGGCTTCTGGTCGGCCGAAATTCAGACCAGCTTGAGATTGCCTGCCAATGGCAGGAGAGATGGGTCGGCCTTAGTGGTCGGCCCCTAGATAGTTCAGGAAGATGTACCCGCACGCGTGATTGCGCACGCCGATCGTGCACGTGGCGGTTCCCCCATGATCCACATTTAGATGGTGGGATCATGGTGGAGTGGGCTAATCGTACCCCAAATATATTATTAAATGTGCATGGCCCAATCAATAATTATGTAAACGGAACCATGAACATAATAATAAGAGGAAGACCATACCACATGTTGGGTATTGTATCCACAATGACCCTAATTTGAAGAAGTGTCCCATGAACTAAAATGAATTGAGATTGTATTTGATGCTGGTTTTCTAATTATGTGCTTGCAGAACTATATTGCTAAGTACAACCCAATGTCATGTTACAGTGGGTCATGAAACACTGTACTATACAATGTAATACTTCATTGTATAGGCCAATGTGCTGACTCACGTGAAATCCCTTTATTGTGGTGTACTTATGATTCAAGTACATTAGGAGAAACAAGGTAGGATAAGGTGTTGCTTACAAAAGAACAGAATTTTTATCTAAGTGGAATTCGTCGAGTATAGTAGTGAATACTCGTCGAATTCGTCGAGTATACTCATGAATATTTGTTGAATTTGTCATGTATAGTTACTAGCACTCGTCGAATTCGTTTTATTTACTTACAGAATAATCTATGAGTTCTTTGAAATCAGTTAAGTAAAAATTGTTGAGTATCGTCGTGTATACTCATCGAATTTGTTGAGTGTATTTATCGATACTCATCAAATTCGCCGAATATATATGTCGATACACGACGACTTCGTCGAGACTCATTGGATATTCCTTGAGTTCTCGAATTTGCTTCTCTGGATTTCTCTAAGTCAAATTTGTCGGATATCACTTGGACTATGCGTCGAATGCGTTGAGAGTATCTGCCGATACTAGTCGAATTCGTCCAGTAAGTTATGTTATTTTCGTCGAATTCGTCAGTATCTCTTCAGGAAAGCGTTGAGTTATCTGTTGG
Organism: Platanthera guangdongensis; assembly: GCA_039583875.1. Lineage (NCBI taxonomy): Eukaryota > Viridiplantae > Streptophyta > Magnoliopsida > Asparagales > Orchidaceae > Platanthera > Platanthera guangdongensis. The sequence goes on from CM077167.1 coordinate 76,367,728, forward strand.
ATCGGTCTGTAATCGTCAAAGTTATTTTTATCTACTTTTGAAGTAGTTCAATGAGTATACTTGTATATACTTGATGATACTCGACGAATTATACTTATGGTTTGTTTTTTCCTTCATTCAAATTTCCAACTCGGATCGTCCAGACCGCCATGTACAGTAACTTGCGATGTCTCAGTATGGAAGGAATCTTCTAGCCATTAGAGAAGGTGAGTTCCTATAAAAACCTAGGGTGGATTTCGAGAAACCCAAATTTTGCCTTCGTACAAGTCGAGAAAATTTCAAGAAGTAAATCTTCCGTCAGCGCACGATACGGTTCTTCACGATTATCTCGGCCGACAACGACATGATGCACGATTCGTTCTTCATCAAGCGTGTTGACTATATCCTTGATCTCTGAAGGTTCTCATACAACTCAGATCTAGTTGATCTGTTTGTTCAGATCAAGACCTTAAAGATTTGAGATTCTCTTTCTCCTCAAGATTTTCAGGTTCTATATTTAAAAGTAAAAGAAAACTAAAGATTTTTGTTTAGAAGAAGATTATTTGTAATATAGTTTTGTGTAAATCTTTTATACTATTGTAGGAGGTTTTGCCTTCGAGTTTTAGATTCTTATTTTAGGATCGAGTTGTACGATAGGTTGTTCTCCAAGTTGTAGGAGAGGTTGTTCTCCGAGTGGTAGGAGAGTTTCCTCTGAGTTGTAGGAGTTGAGGCTCCGAGGTGTAAGATTGTGTTCAATTGAGATAAAGTTGAAGTAGCCGAATATATCCCTTCGTGGTAGATAGATGAGGCGAGACAGTGGATGTACCTAACTCGGGGAAACACTATAAATTCTCTGTGTGTCTGTGTGCCTATTTTTTGTATAGTTTAAATTTCGACATAATACACAGAACTCACCTATTCACCCCCTCTAGGTGATTTAGGTTGACTATTAGACATTTTCAATTGGTTTCAAAGGGGTGTGTTTGATATAAGGTTAACACCTTAAACAAGATCTCCTTCTATTTGTTAAAAGAATCTACTTAACTGCAATGAATAGACGCACGGATATGTCTTCGATGAAGTTGCTTGTGTGCACTAAGGAGAACTTCCCCATGTGGATGGAGAGAGTTATTTTCTACATGGAAGATGCTGATCCCCGCATTTTTTAGATTGTTGAAGAAGGACATCAAATTCCTACACAGCCATCTGCCTTGAATCCTACTATTATGATTCCAAAGAAATTGATGGACTTCAACAATGATGAAATATCTCTAGTCACCTTAGATAAAAAAGGCAAAGAACATCATAGACAGTGTAGTGGATGACTCAATGATGCAAAATATATTACACTACAATTCTTCCAAGGAGATGTGAGACTGTCTCGTGGTTCTCATGGAAGGTGAAAGAATTGGTTCCTAAACACCTAGAGGGGGTGAATAGGTGCAATTCCTTTTTACACTAAGGCAGAATATATATTCAGATTATCAAATTAATCTATCAGTTCTACAGCTACCACAATCACAGAATTCGCAGAATTACACACAATCACAGATTGCACATAGTTTTATAGTGGTTCCCCAAGGTCTGGGTACATCCACTTCCCCATTTGCCTATCTAGCAGTGTGATAGATTCGGCCTAACTTCTTTTCTTCTCCTCGGATCCGCAGACTTACAGCTCAGAACCCAAACAAGGCTCCTACAACTCAGAGTGAGTCCACACTCCTACAACTCAGGCAATCCGCCCTACCTCAGCCTTAAACAAGGCCTACAACTCAGAGATTACAATCTCCTGCAACTCAAGCTCACAGCCCTAACTCAGCCTTCAACAAGGACTACCACTCAGAGAAATTAATCTCCTACAACTCAGCCTTAATAAATCAGGCTTACAACTCAGATCTTATAAAGATTCTACAAAAAATAGATTTAAGTTTGTAATTTACCACCACCCTAGTAGAGAGAGAAAGGATGGTAGGTTTCTTAATCAGTTCTTGGAATAATCTGATGGTAGAGAACAACCACTCTTAGCTTTCTTCAACGCTTCTTGAATCTGAACTCAGTAGGGTTGATATCCTTTGAAGTTGATCTTCAATCAGCTTTTTTCTTGAAATTCAGATCTCAATTTGAATCCTATTTGGCAGACTGGTTCAGAATCTGCACTTAAGAGACTTGTTGATATAAGTCCCTTTCTTCACTTCAATAGATGGAGCTCTCTCTCTCCAAATTCTTCTGAAGTTTCTTCTGAATTCTTGTTAGAATTCTCTTGACAATCTCTGAGTAGATCACCACTTCAGAATGTCTTCTTAGATCTTCTGACGAAAATCTTCTTTAGTTTTTATTTATGTGTATCTCTATCTTCAGTATTCTGTATCTGTTATCTTTTTCCTGTTAATAAAGAATGCCTTTATATAGACTTCCTCCATGGTAACCGGCTGATCTAGTTTCTAACAAACTTCTGGTAGCTCTGACAGTTGCAGTAGACCGGTTGGAAATGGCAGCTGTCAAGTCTTTCAGTCACTTCTTGAAACTCTGTCTCTGTCAGCAAAGTGTCGAGACTGAACTTCATCATGTATCGACATAAGTAGACTAAGTGTCGACACAAATCTCGGTGGTGTCGACACAAATCCTTTGGTGTGGACACTACTTCTCGACACCCCTTCTGTAGAATGTGTCGACACTAGTTCTGTGTGTCAACACAGTCACTTCTTCTCTTTAACTTTGTTGAAACTCTGCTAGGTGTCGACATAAATCTTGTATGTCAACACAGTTGATGTCGGCAAAGTCTTCTGTGTGTCGACATTGCCTCTGTGTGTCGACATAGTTGATGTCGACTAAGCTTTCCTGTGTGTCGACTCTGCCTCTGTGTGTCGACAAAGTTTCTTCTGGTGTCGACACAGCCTTTCCAAGTGTTGACACAGCTTTTCTCCAGTGTCGACACAGCTTTTCTCCAATGTCGACACAAGCCTTCATAAGTGTAGACACAGCTTCTTCTGGTGTCGACACTGCCTTTCCAAGTGTCGACGCAGCTTTTCTCCAGTGTCGACACAAGCCTTCATAAGTGTCGACACAGCTTTTTTCTTAACCTGCACATATAAACTCAAAATAACATCAAATACACCTTGATGCATATCAATAAGTAAGGTAAGGCTTCTTCAAACCTGGTGCACATTTTTCAATGTACCCAACAATCTCCCCCTATTTAGAGAAGTCATAACCCTTAGTCAATGATATACACCATTCATAATAAACACACATTATGATGTATAAAAACAATATATGACAGGGTAACTTATAAACAAAACATGTATAAAAAGTCATCACAGAAATGATGCAATCATAGTGAGCATTAATCATTGTTTTGCTTAAACTTATAAAAGTTTCTTATCAAAAGTTTACATAGATTTTTAACACTAAAGATTACAATGTTGTAAAATCTAGTAAATCTATCCTAAGGCTGGTCTTGCTCCTTGATGACTATGCCTTTGCCTGACTGGATCTTGGCTTGTACTGGAGCTTTAGTATCATCAGCTGGCTTCTTGCCTTTAAGATCCTTCTTCTTTTGTTATTCAGCCCTTATTTTATGCCTTTCAAAATAGTGAAAAGGCTTTGAGAAGTACTTGCTAGGCTCCTGAGCATTAGGAGGTACCTTCCCAGCTTTTGCCTTTCTTCAATATTGAACAATGGCTTCCTGCCTGGCTTTATACTTTTGCCATTCTTGTTCAGTGTACCATTTGCCCCTATCATGGATCTTGTCCTTTACAGCTTTCCAGGCAGTCAAGATAATATTCCTAGAAGTAGGACTTCACTTCTCAAAATCAGGCTTCAACTCAGCCTGTTCTCTGAATCTTTTCTTTGAATGTTGAGCTTCTTGCTCCTTATTCACAACTGCCTCTGGCATTTCCACTTTCTCAAGGATAACTTTTGTAGTACCCTCTGGAGGGCTACACATTGACTGAACTTCATGGTGAATCATATCAAAGTCTGCTGGAGGGTAAATGACCTGAGCAACTTCAGGTTGATCACCTCCAAAATAAGTAGGTTGTATACCTGACTCAGCTACATTATCATCATCACAGAGGGGTGGATATCCAAGGGTGGCTCTAATGCTATTAGAGCCAGCTTTGACTAACACTCTCTCCCCCTTTATGACTTCTCTTGCACTATGATCCCTGAGGTCATCTTTCTGAAATCTGACTTGTTCATCAAGATAATTAACACCATCTTTATAGAATGACCTGAGTTTCAGAAGCTGATCAGAAATAATCTTTTGAGAATTCTTAATAGCTGTTTGTACAGCAGCTAGTCCTTCCTGTAATTGCTTATCAAAATCTTACTAGCCTTTAGCACTTGCCTCAGTATGGGCAGTAGCAGTATTCTTTAGTTCTGTAACAATCACATTATGTGATTCAGTCAGATTGTCATTCATCCTTAGTTGATTTTCAAGGACATAGCCTTGCTTAACAGCAATATCATCAACTTGAGTCTTTATTTTTTTTTTTGATGTGTTACTAGGAAAACCACAGCATTGTCTCCTTTATAAAAGCAATCTGTCTTCTCCTTCTTGTTCTGATTAACTTCAAATCTTATGGATTTGATATCTTGAGCCAAGGAGAATTGTAAATCCTTATGACTTTCATCCATATATTTTTCCATAACTGCACTTTGTTCATCCAATTTAATTTGAAGAGACACCAACAGTGAACTGAAATCAACTGTTGGTGCTGAGGATTGTGAGGCAGTCTGTAAAGCTTTCTTATAAGTGGAGCTTTTCTTCTTATAAACCATCAATTTTCTTTTATTTGCTCTTAGAGCTTCTCCATCATCAGAAGCTGAGGTACTTGCAATATCAACTCTTTCCTTAGGATTAGGAGGCATTTCTAGTTCAGTCCTAGGTTGCTCTCCCTGAGTCCCTCACTCCTCCCTCTCAGGTCTTACTTGCTCCCCCTCAATGTTGACTTGCTCCCCCTCAATTTCTGCTTTCTCCCCCTCAAATTCAGTTTGCTCCCCCTCAGTTCTTGCTTGTACTATATCAGGAAACAACTCTTCAAGGGTAAACTCCTGTTGAGTAGGGACTTGAGGCACCACCAACTCAGGAGCATCTGCAGCTGTAGATGTATCCTCCATGATAACATCTTGTGCTTGACTGTTTAGTTGTGTGGTCTGGTCAGCATCAATCAAGGACTCAGTTAGTATTTCATCCTCATTATTGAAAATTGATTGATTAACTTCTTGAATTACTTCAAGAATAGTCTGTGTAGCCATTTCACTTTCCAAGTGAGTTGGCTCTTCCTCAAGATGAGGCTCCCCCTGCACCTGAGCACCATCTGTAATGTCTTGTGTAGGTGATTTTTCAGGAATCTCTGGCCTCTCTTCATCAGGCATGTCCTTGGTTAGGACTCTATCCCATCTGGACATTATCCTGATATCCATTCTTCTCATATGGTTGATCTTAGAACCAGGAGTCTGTTCTATTATTTCTGGAATTGTTCTAGTCAAGTATAAACTCATGATTCTTCCCAAATTTGGCTTCTTGATTCCTTCATTAATCTTTTCAAGGATTACTGCAGACTAATCTGTATTCAGTCTGAAGATAATCCTGCTCATCAAGCTGAACATATAGGCAGAAACCCTATCATGTCCCCCTGTCTTGCAGAGAATGACCTTGTCAACCACTTTTGAAAGGAAATTCCTTGCTGATTCATCCCTTTTCTGTTCATTGCAGATCCAATCTTCATGGTGGGATCCAATCCACACCATTGAAGTGCTTCCCTAGTCTTAGATGAAGGTACTTCTTCTTCTTCTAGAGTTCTTGGAAGTTGAAGAGTTTTCCTCAAGCTCTTCAAGGTTAGTTTAACTTTAGCTCCCTGAACTGTAGATTTGATCTTAAGTCTAGTCGAATCTATAGTAGCTGCACCATAGAATTCCAGTATTTCTTTCTTCCATATCTTTGTGGGTTCAGATACTAGAAATTCCAACACATTTTCTGCAATTAGGGTTATCACAGCTTGAATTGCTGGTTCCTCATTATCAAAAGCATTTCGAACAAGCTCATATCCTTCGTTGACGTTATCTTCAAGCTTTGGTGCCATTGGAGTTGAGAGAAAGCTTGGATTGAGAAGAGAGAAGTTGTCGACACAAGGTTTTGGTCTCGAGAGCGTGTCGACAGGCTTTGTTGTTGACCTATTTATACCTTTCTAATAATGAAGGTGAAAAGGCACGTCATAACTCTCTTAATGTGTCGACACTGTTGAAAAGTGTCGACACAGACTTCTAATGTCTCGACATAAATTATATTTGTCTTGGTTGTGTTCGACGAAGATCCCGTAAAGTCGTCGATCTGAGGTCGACGAAGTGTTGTTGAATCTTCGCTCGATGATATGTGTCGATTCTGTGCTCGACGATCAGTTGATTCTGCACTCGACGAAATCTGTGTGTTGATTCTCAGTGTCGACACAACTTCTAGATGTGTCGACACAACTTCTCTGAAGAGTAAACACCTATTTTCTAGATGTGTCGACACCACTTTCCTGGAGTGTCGACACCAACGACTATGTGTCGACACAGACAACTTCTTGTATCGACACAATTTTACTTATCCAAATTTATTAAACTAATTTGAGTTCAACATTCCTAATTCAATTTTGAAATTGTTGAATTTAGTTTCATCTAAAGGCTTAGTAAACATGTCAGCTAGTTGTAAATCAGTACTAACAAATTCTAAAGATATATCTTCTTTCTCTACATGATCTCTAAGAAAATGGTATCTTATTTTTATATGCTTTGTTCTACTATGAGAAATAGGATTATGAGCAATAGAAATAACACTAGTAGAATCACATAATAATGGAGTTCTACTTACCTGAATACCATAATCTTCTAACTGATGATGTATCCACAACAGCTGTGCACAGCAACTTCCTGCAGCAACATACTCAGACTCAGCTGTGGAAATTGCCACACCGGTCTGCTTCTTACAGCTCCATGACACCAGTCTTCCTCCTAGAAATTGGCAGGTGCCTGTTGTGCTTTTCCTATCTACTTTGCATCCTGAAAAGTCTGCATCTGAATAGCCTATTAGTAGAAAATCTCTATTCCTATGATACCAAATGCCTAGATTAGGTGTGCCCTTAAGATATCTCAAAATCCTTTTGACTGCAGTAAAATGAGATTCTTTATGGCAGGATTGATAACTAGCACAGACACATGTAGCATACATGATATCTGGTCTACTAGCAGTCAGATATAGGAGGGAGGCAACTATCCCTCTATATAAAGACTCATCTATAGGTTTCCCTGCATCATCTTTGCTTAGAGACACACTTGTCCCCATTGGAGTTCTCATGGTAGTGGATGATTCCATACCATACTTCTTAATTAACTCTTGGGTGAACTTAGACTGAGATATGGACAGGCCATCATCAATCTGTCTTACTTGGAGACCCAAGAAAAACTTAAGTTCTCCCATACTGCTCATTTCAAATTTTCCTTGCATAAATTTTGCAAACTTTCTACAAAGGTTATTTTCAGTAGAACCAAATATTATGTCATCAACATATATTTGGACTAGGATAATCTTTCCTTTGGATTCCCTAAGGAATAGAGCCTTGCCTATTTTCCCCCTTCAGAATTTGTTCTCAATGAGGAAATTAGACATGGTTTCATACCAAGCCCTTGGGGCTTATTTCAACTCATACAAAGCTTTCCTAAGTCTATAAACATAACTAGGATTGAGTGGATCAACAAAACCTGAGGGCTATTCTACAGAGACCTCCTCTTTTAAGTCTCCATTCAGGAATGCTGATTTAATATCCATTTGGAACACTTTGAAGACCTGATATACTGCATAGGGTAGAAATAGTCTGATAGCTTCTAACCTATCCACTGGAGCAAAAGTCTGATCAAAATTTATGCCCTCCTCCAGTATGTATCCTTTGGCAACTACTCTTGCCTTGTTATTCACTATGATCCCACTCTCATCAAGCTTTTTTCTATAAATCCACTTTGTCCCTATGACATTGCGGCCCTTTGGTTTTGGAACAAAATCTCAGACCTTGTACCTTCTGAATTGACTTAACTCCTCTTGCATAGCATCAATCCATTGTGGGTCTTGAATTGCTTCTTCAAATCTCTTGGGTTCCACTTGAGATAAGAAGCTAGAGCAAAGAACTGTGTTTAAGTTCCTGCTCCTTGTTTGTACTCCTTGTCTTGGATCACCAATGATCTGGTGTGCAGGATGATCCTTCAAATATCTAACTGCTAGAAGTAATCCATCAGCAGTTTGACCTTCTCCAATTTCTTCATTATGCTGCACCTCATGGTCTTCATCAGCATCTTGAGCGTCTTGTACTCCCCCTGGACAGAAACTACCATTTTCCTCATCCTACTTTGCAGTTGGATCTTCTCTGATAGTAAGCTGGTCCATCTTCTGTTGTATATCTGTGGAGCTACAAGAACTACTTGGCAACTCACTGTTAATAAGTCTAGTTTCATCAAAGATGACATGAACTGACTCTTCTACAACTTGGGTAGCCAAATTGTAGACCCTATAAGCCTTACTATTGTTGTTGTACCCAACAAATATCCCATCTTGGGACTTGACAGCAAACTTAGTTAGGTGAGATTTGTCATTGTTAAGTACATAACACTAGCAACCAAAGATCCTAAAATAGGCTATGTTTGGTTTTCTGCCTTGCATAACCTAATAGGGTATCTTTTTGTGGCTTTTGGTGATGGAAGCCCTATTGAGCACATGACATATAGTGTTTACTGCCTCAACCCAGAAATATTCTGGGAGAGAAGTGTCACTCAATAGTGTTCTTCCAGCCTCAATCAATGTCCTATTCTTTCTTTCAGCAATGTCGTTTTGCTATGGTGTTCTAGGTGAAGAGAATTCCTGATGTATCCCAAATTCTTCACACAACCTTGTCATACTTTTAGATTGGAATTCAGTTCCATGGTCACTTCTGATTTTGACCACTGAACTATCTAATTCATTCTGAATTTGTTTGACAAAATTGTAGAAGACCTTTGGGGTTTCAGATTTCTGCCTCAGAAAGAATACCCATGAAAATCTAGAATAGTCAACTACAACCACAAAAGTGTATACCTTCCTACCTAGGCTCTGAACTGGCATTGGACCAAATAAATCCATATGCAAGAGGTATAAGCACCTCACTGAATCTTTGATTTCAAGGCTATGAAAGGAGGATTTGGTCTGCTTGCCTTTTTGACAAGCTGAGCATATTCCATCCTTAAAGCACTTAACTTGAGAACCATTCTTCACTAACTCTTTACTAAAGAGTTGGTCAATAGTCTTGTAGTTAAGATGGGCCAGCCTCTTGTGTCATTTGGCACAATAAGAGACTTTCTCATCAGCCACAAGGCAGATAGGAGAATTTTTATTCTCACACACAAAGTCTAGGCAATACACATTTCGTTTTCTATAGCCAGTCAATATGATTTTTTGATCACTTGACCTCTTGATAGGACACCCATTCTTGACAAATGAAATGTCATATCCTAGATCACTCAGCTGGCTTATGCTTATTAGGTTATGTTTCAAACCCTTTACATTGACCACTTGAGTGATTGCAATTGAGTTGTTAGAAATGTTACGAAAACCTTTGATGACTCCTTTTTCAGAACCACCAAAGATTACTTTAGGCCCATTCAGCATTGGTAAGTAGTCCTTCAGCAATTCCCTTATTCCAGTCATATGCCTGGAACATCCACTGTCCAAGTACCTTATAGGGGCATGGCAGCTTGGACTCACCTGCAACAAAGATTACTTAACCTTAGAACCCAAATAACTTACTGGGACCAGGCTGATCCTGGCACTGGTCTTCTTCAGACACAGCCATCAGTACTTTGCACTGATGTTCTTCCTGCTCATAGATAGAGTCCAGTAATTTCTTGAACTCATCCTCTTCTTCTATTGCAACCAAACCAATATAGGCCTCAGCCTCAGATTCAGACTCTGAAGTTGACTGATCTGCCAAACTTTTCTCTTTCTTAGCTACCAAGGATTTCTCCTTCTTTATCTTGTGCTGAGACTTCTTTTTGTCAGCTGACTCCTTCCTTTTATCTGGACAGTCAGCCACAGCATGTCCTGGTCTGTTGCAGCAATAGCAGATAATCTTTGATGTAGTTGACTATCTAGGCTTTGTCCCACTCCTATCCTTCCTAGATGATTTCCTCTTCTGATAATAGTCATCCTTGGACTGAGATGTGGATGGCTTAGATTTCCACTGCTTCTTCTTTAAGAATCTCTGGAACTGCCTTGTGAATGCTGCAAAGTCTTCATTAGAGTTACTGCTGTCTGAACTGTGATTATCAGAATTTTCTGAGATCACTTCTTCATCTTTCTTAGGAGAAGATGGAGGCATTTGCCTATTCTTCCTTGTGGCTTCTACCTTAAAGGCCACTGAATTTTCTCTATATTCACCCTTTGTATTTTTCTCTTACTCCTTTCTGGCCAACATCTGCATCTCATATGACAATAATTTGAAAAACAGTGTTGGAGGTGAAATCTCTGCCAATATGGCCACTTCCCTTATAGTACAGATCTTTGTATCCCAATCCTTAGTCAAAGACCTAAGGAATTTATCATTCAGCTTATATGTACTGAAGATTCTTCCATAGGACATTAATTCATTTACAATCCTGTAGAGTTTCTTATAATATTCAGTTATACTTTCAGACTTGGCTTGTGTGAAACTCTCATATTCTTGATGAAGCATAGACTTTCAATCTTGCCTATCCTCTTCAAAACCCTCCATGTAGACAATCATTGTGTCCCACATCTCCTTGGAGGTTTTGTAGTGAATTAGATTCTGGAATGTTGAATCATCAATGGCACTCACTATAATATTATGTGCTCTTTTATCCATTATAGCCAAGATGATCTCATCCTTAGCCATCTCTGAAAAATTCTTAGGAATTCTTTGATTGGCATCAAGAACAGAAACCTTCATTGGAACATATGGTCCTTCCTTAACTGTTATGTAAATTCTAGGATCAGATGCCTCCATAAATATTCTGACCCTTTCCTTCCATATTCCAAAGATTTCCTTCCTGCAGATAGGCAATTTCATTCAACCAAGTTCTTTATGGTTTTCTCCTGAACCCATCTTCTTTAACTTAATTCTGCCTTACAGATCTCACTCAGACTGTTAAGTCTATCTTTGAGGAACCTCCCTCTGACACCACTTGAAAGAATTGGTTACTAAACACCTAGAGGGGGGTGAATAGGTGCAATTCCTTTTTACACTAAGACAGAATATATATTCAGATTATCAAATAAATCTATCAGTTCTACAGCTACCACAATCACAGAATTCACAGAATTACACACAATCACAGATTGCACACAGTTTTATAGTGGTTCCCCAAGGTCTGGGTACATCCACTTTCCCCCTTCGCCTATCTAGCAGTGTGCTAAATTCGGCCTAACTTCTTTCCTTCTCCTCAGATCCGCAGATCTTATAGCTCAGAACCCAAACAAGGCTCCTACAACTCAGAGTGAGTCTACACTCCTACAGCTCAGGCAATCTGCCCTACCTCAGCCTTCAACAAGTCCTACAACTCAGAGATTACAATATCCTACAACTCAGGCACACAGCCCTACCTCAACCTTCAACAAGGCCTACCACTCAGAGAAATTAATCTCCTATAACTCAGCCTTTATAAATCAGGCTTACAACTTAGATCTTATAAAGATCCTACAGAAAATAGATTTAAGTTTGTAATTTACCACTACCCTGGTAGAGAGAGAAAGGATTGTAGGTTTCTTAATCAGTTCTTGGAAGAATCTGATGGTAGAGAACAACCATTCCTAGCTTTCTTCAAAGCTTCTTGAATCTGAACTCAGTAGGGTTGATCTCCTTTGGAGTTGATCTTCAATCAGCTTCTTTCTTGAAATTCAGATCTCAATCTGAATCCTTCTTCGCATACTGGTTCAGAATTTGCACTTAAGAGACTTGTTTATATAAGTCCCTTTCTTCGCTTCAATAGATAGAGCTCTCTCTCTCTCCAAATTCTTCTGAAGTTTCTTCTGAATTCTTGTTAGAATTCTCTTGACAATCTCTGAGTAGATCACCACTTCAGAATGTCTTCTTAGATCTTCTGACGAAAATCTTCTTCAGTTTATATTTATGTGTATCTCTATCTTCAGTATTCTGTATCTATTTTCTCTTTCCTGTTGATGAAAAATGCCTTTATATAGACTTCCTCCATGGTAACCGGTTGATCCGGTTTCTAACAAACTTCTGACAGCTCTAACAGTTGCAGTAGACCAGTTGGAAATGACAGCTGTCAAGTCTCTCAGTCACTTCTTGAAACTCTTTCTCTGTCAGCAAAGTGTCGAGACTGAACTTCATTATGTGTCGACACAAGTAGACTAAGTGTCGACACAAGCCTTGGTGGTGTCGATACAGCTCCTTTGGTGTTGACACTACTTCTCGACACCCCTTCTGTAGAATGTGTCGACACTAGTTCTGTGTGTCGATACGGTCACTTTTTCTCTTTAACTTTGATGAACCTCTGCTAGGTGTCGACATAAATCCTGTATGTCGACACAGTTGATGTCGACAAAGTCTTATGTGTGTCGACAATGTCTCTGTGTGTCGACACAGTTGTTGTCGACTAAGCTTTCCTGTGTGTCGACACTGCCTCTGTGTGTCGACACAGTTTCTTTTGGTGTCGACACAGCCCTACCAAGTGTCGACACAATTGACTCCAGGTGTCGACACAGCTTTTCTCCAGTGTCGACACAAGCCTTCATATGTGTCGACACAGCTTCTTCTGGTGTCGACACATGGACTTAGAAACATTTTCCTGCATACGTGCATTTTCTTAACCTGCACATATAAACTCAAAATAACATCAAATACACCTTGATGCATATCATTGAGTAAGGTGAGGCTTCTTCAAATCTGGTACACATTTTCCAATGTACCCAATAGAAGGAACTAAGGAAGTTAGTAATGATCGTAGATCTATGCTCAATGAAGAATACGAGGCTTTCAAGCAAGACTCAAGTGATATAATCATATATCCCTGACAGAAGACTAAGACAAAAAGGTGGTAGCCATTATGGAATTTGGAAAACTGCCTGAGATTTATCCCCAGAAGTTATTCAGAAAGCTCCTTTCCTATGAACTACAAATGAACACAAGGAAGAGGGAGGAGCAAACCAGTAAGACTTCAAGAAAAGAGAAGTCGGTAGCACTAAAGGCCGAAGGGTATAGAAAATATAAAGCTGTATCACCAATAAGGAAAGGAGCTTTTGATGACCAAGAAGATTCTGAGCCATGCACGTCAGGCTCTGAAGTGTATGATAAAGATTTCTCACTAATCTCCAAGCAATTCAAAAGATTGATCAGCAAGAGGAGGCAAATGAAAAATAACACCTCCTCCTCTGACTTCAAAAGATCACATCGTGTTGGTGATTGGTACAAGAAAAGTTACAACCGAGATGATACGTATAAGTCTAAACCATACAAACACTTTTCTTCTAACATAATTTGTTATTGTTGCAATAAGCAAGGACATGTGATTTCAAAGTGTCCGCAAAAAAAATAAGGAAGGATCTAAGAAAGAAGAGAAGAGATCCTTCAAGGGTAAGAGGAAGGAAGAAAAGAGATTCATTGCAAAGAAGTTAAAGACTCTTAGCAGTAGTGACATAAGTGAGTCAAGCTCTGAAAATGAAGAAGCTTACTTCATGCTCATGGCTCAATCAGATATGGAAGTAGGTGACTCCCAATTCAATGGGAAGGTAAACTCTCACACAAGGCTCTCTGAATCTAAAACTTCTTCTAATGTTCATGAAGACTATTCTTTTGAGGAAGATGATTCTGACTTGATGGCTCAGTGTTCGGTCAATTGATCCCATTTTCCCTGAAATGAAGAAGGCCTACAAGATAATAGTATACACATGTGTGTATTTAATGGTTTCCATAAGTTCTTTGTATATAGGTGATTACTTGTTACAATGATAAGACAGGTACGGTGGAGCAAGGAAGGATGCAAGAAAGACAAAAATCTGTCTAAGTCCACAGACGTTTAGTAAAGGTAGTTCACTCAACGCCAGAAAGCCAAAAGCTTTGAGTAAAGCATGGACATCGAAAACCTAACTATTTCAAAGGCATAATTTTGGTTAAGTCCAAAAGCATTGAGTGAAGACATTTCACTCATTGCTAGATGATAAGAAGCATTGAGTCAAGCTCAAGCAGTCAAAGCATCTGAGAATTAGAGCAGGATTTTGGCTAAGTCCAGAAGCGTTGGGCGAAGGCATTTCACTCAACGCCTAAAGAAGAAAGTGTCGATAGAATAGAGTGATATCAAAGCTTAAGATGAAGTGGATATAAATTCTGTCTAAGTCCAGAAGCATTGAGTGAAGGCAGTTCACTCAATGACAGCTCAACAAGAAATTCTACTTAGTACAAAAGCATTGAGTGAAGACTGTTCACTCAATAGCTCAGCAAAATGGCTGGCTAAGGCTGGAAGCATTGAGTTAAGACAACTCACTCAATTCCTCCATTTAGAGGAAATCAGCTAAGTCCAAATGCGTTAAGTGATGAAGGTTGACTCAATGCTTAATCAATTAAGATAGCCAAAGTCTATATCTGTTGAGTATTGTCAACAAACTCAATGCTTGGTGCTGCACAATATTTTGCTAAGTGTTTTGGCGCTGAGTAACATACCTTCACTCAATGCCTATGATGAATTATCTGAAATCGACTAATTCCACAGGTACTGAAGTCAGCAAAAATTAAAAATATCGCGGGAATTCTACAGTACGCGACAAACGGTATAGCACCATAAGGAGTTTGGTTCCATGAAGCTTCTAATCTGCAGAAAAGTAAGCTTTGGAATCTGGAAGGAGAGGGTCAGGTTGTTTATGGAAGTAATAGACCCAGGAATCTTTATAACTATTTAAGAGGGACCCTTCATCCCAATGAATATCTCAACTCTGGATACAATAGTCCAGAAACCTAAAAAGTATTTTTAAATGGCCAAGGATGAGGTCATTCTATCTACAATGGATAAAAGGGTACAAAACATAATAGTGAGTGCCATAGATGATCTTATATTCCTGAATCTAGTCCATTATAAGACATCAAAGTAGATGTGGGATACCCCGGTGGTCTATATGGAAGGGACTGAAGAAGTCAAGGATGACAGGAAATCCCTACTCAACCTAGAGTATGAATCCTTCAGATAGAGCAAGAAGGATAGCAGAGCAGATTGCTATGAGAAATTCTTCAGAATTGTGAATAAGCTGAGGACCTATGGGAGGGTCTTTAGCCATTATGAGCTCAATGAAAAGTTCCTCAAATCTCTAACAAGAGACTGGGACACAAAGATCTGTACCATCAGAGAGGTGGCAAAGTGATGATGCCCGCGAACAGACTCTTTTTAGGTGGTTGGTTCGATGAGTCGAACGTTGTGGGCTTGCTAAAAAGCGAGCTTTTAACGAAAGAAGACAAGTGCACCTATGGCATGTAGTACTCGATATTCGGGGGAATACCGAGGTTGTATTATTCTCGGGGTCGGGTTGATTATCCCAACTGCTCCGAAAGCACTATTATTTTACCGAAATATTAAGTTGTTGGTTTTTACTAAAAAATGAAGAGAATAGATTGAGATTAAAGTCGATGAAGAGATAACACTCGGTATAGAATTACGTTAGGAGTAAAATAGTTTTGAATAAAAAGAGATCATAGGTTTCAATTTAATTAAATCGGAAAATTGGTCGTGGAGGTTCCAAAAGTATTTGCTCAACTATCTCTAGGAATATCGCTCACCTGGACATTAAGGATATTCGACCGGGCTCTCGTCCGACGAAGGATTACTCTTAATGCCCGCAGTGCGCTAAGAACCCCGCTATTGGGTTGGGAACCCAATCGGATAGAGTTTGCGCGCCTCCTCTCTCGAGGGTTAGTGCGGAACTCTCTTTACCCAGGGGTGATCAGTCTATACGCATGGCCTCTCGGCTAGTTAGCGTATGGATAAAGGAAATAGAGCCCACACATCGATATGTGGTTCTACGCGTCGTTAACCCGGGGTAAACCTTAAGTTTTTAATTAAATAGAAAAATAAGGCCTTTAGTTATTTAAATCATTTTATATCCCAGTGCTCTTCGATAACGAGGGCTAAAAGCAATTAGCCACTCATCGGAATGGGGATGGCTTATGAGTTTGGTTAGGCGAGCGTTCTAAACTATTCGTTGAAGGGTTACAAAGAAAATAAGAAGAAAATTAAGATAACCTAATATTATATATCAAAAAGTTACTACAAATAAACACACCCGCACTCATCCAAACTCATAATAAAGAGAAAGAAATAAAACTAAGTTACATGTAAAAGTGAAGGTGCAGGTTAGATTTGTAATACTCTAGAGGGGGGGTGAATATTGTATTGTGCTCACTAAAATTTTTTTATAACTTTTGTTGTAAGCCTAAGTGAACAAATCAGAGAGTAAATAAAACTAAGCACAGAAAACAAAGCAATCACAGAGTACAGCCAAAACACAAAGAAAAGGGCAACCAGACGACACAAGAAATTTTATACTGGTTCCCCAACCTAGGTACATCCACTCTTCTACCACCCTGGTAGGAATCCACTTAGCTTTTTGATCAGATGCCTGACACCAATGAGCTTTTGTTCAGGTGCTCAAAAACCAAACCTCAAGTCTTTTGGAGGGAGACTTGCAACCAGAATAATTTTGAAGGGAATTAAAACCCTGTACAGGAATTGGAAGTAAAGGAGATGGTGTCTTCTCTGTCAACAATCAGAGAGAAGACTTGTGGATTGATTGTAGCAGCACTTGCTCCCCCTGAGATCTTGAAATAATCAGGAATGCTGGAGCACTGCTTCAGGGTGATAGGTCTTCAAAGACCTAGAATGCCTGGACCAGAATTAGCTTCAGGAACTCCTTTGACAGATTGAAATTTGTTGTCCTTTGAAGTTGTCCTGAGAGTTGAAGGAAGAAGACTCTTGATAGTGATTGGTTGTTCTTCTTCTTCTTGAAAATGTCCTCTGGTCAGGCTGATTGCAGTAGAAATTTTGATTTCAGTATGCTTGTTCTTCTGTGCAATCTGAGTGTGTGTCTGATGGTCTTGCTTGCTGTACTATTGCTCTGTGTATCTGATTGTATTATTTTTTTTTGATTGATTCTCTTTTTCTCTTCTGTATATCTTTCTGACTGAAGAACATTCAAAATTTTAATGAACGAGCAGTAATGGCAGTCAGCCTTGGAAGGAAGCAGCAATCAATAACTTCCTCAACTGTTCCATAGAAAAACGACATGTAATAATCCATAGTCAATGCGAGCTCCGACGGTAACATTCCCAGAAGATCTGGCATTAATAACTCCGGAATCATCGCCAAGAAACGAGACGGGAAACTTGAAGAAAACCTAGTCTGGAATCGTCGAACGAAGAACATAATTCGTCGAGCTGAGTTTGAGTTCGTCGAGCTGAGCTTCAGTTCGTCGAGCTGAGCTTGAGTTCGTCGAACTGAGCTTGAGTGAGTTCGTCGACCAGACAGTCTTCATTCATCGAACAGACAATCTTCATTCGTCGAACAGACAATCTTCATTCGTCGAGCTGAGAATTAAAATCATCGAGCAGATAACTATTATAGTTAGACAGTATTCGTCGAACTAAGATCCAAGTTCGTCGAGCGAAGAAAGATTATGGACTTAGCCAAATATTCTGCATCTGCTGATATCTAGTGTCGACATATGCTGGTGTCGACTGATTGATCTTGGTGTTGACTCAAGTCTTCTGGTGTCGACATGAACTGGTGTTGACTGAAATCCTGGCGTCGACACAAATCCTCTGGTGTCAACATGAATTGTCTGGTGTCGACACATGCCCTAAGTGTCGACACAAATACTCTGAGTTCATAATTCGTCGAGTAGAGTACAACATTCATCGACCTAAGAAACTGACTTCGTCGACCTGAGAAGCTTAGAACTTGAGGTCCAAGTTCGTCGAGCTCAGAATCTGATTCGTCGACCGAAGCTTGAAGCTGGACTTAGAAAAATTCTGAAGTTGTCCTGACTTTGGCTTGATGTAGAAACTGAGTCTTCGTCGAACAGAGAACCAAGATCATCGAGCTCAGCACAAAGAATTGTCTCACGATCATCGAGCGTAGAACTCCTTTCGTCGAGCTGGGTTCGACGAACGTTGAACTCACTTTACTTAGTCTTGAAATTCTCTAAGTTTGAAGTCTCTGAAGGTCTTGATGATAGCTGGTCCTTCTGAAGTTGAACCTAATGACTTGACCTAGACTCTAGGACACAACTTGACCCTGGCTATACAAGATGGGTCACATCCTATATCAGTGAACCTTGCCCAAATCAACTAGGGATCCAACAATCTCCCCCTATTTGGGTGAGGTCACTAACAGAGACTCAAAATAGAAAAAAAAAACAGAAAACAAAGCAAGAAAGAAATATATCTGGCAGAGAATTACCAACACATGCAACAGATATATATATACATAGCTTTGTTTAAACAGATAGCACAGTTTGAAAAAATTAAATAACAAGAAGATTACTTCTTTGGCTTCTTCTGCTTGGATTTTTCTTCAGATGTCTGCTCACGTGGCTTCTTGAAGATTATTTCTCTCTTTGGATCTTGAGATTGAGCTTTTGTCATAGTCATATCAGCTGCCCTAATTATATTCAATGAGGTAGCTCTGGGGACAACTGCCTCTGGATGAAGTTTCATATAATCATCAACATTAAACAATTTATTACCTTTGTCAAACCTTTTCAACTCTTATTTTCTATACTTTGACATTGTTGTGAATCCAGAAATATCTTTTCCTTCAGCCTTGGCTTTATTGATTAAAGATAGTCCAATTAATTCCTGATATCTAGCCATTCTTGTTGTATTTGTAGTTTCAGGATCTTCAAAAGGAGTTGGAGGAGTGTAGGGTTTCTTTGGACTTTCAGCTTTTTGAACTTCTGAACATTATTGCTGCTGCTGTTGATGCTGATGTTGACTACCTAAGGATGGCTGCCTCTGCTGACTACTTCCAGAAGATCTCCATGTCTGTCTCTGATATGTTTGCATCGGGGCAGATCTCTGGGAGCTAGAGCTTGAGGCACCAGCTGCTGGAGGAGGAGGAGGAGGATCCTTTCTAAACCTGTGAACTAGAGGAGGGGAGTATCGCCTGCTTCTCTTCCTTTTTTTCTGTTGGTTCTTGGATTACCACATCCATGCAGGCATCCCTTTGTATGGAGTAACATTATGCAGAATATAATAGGGAGTGTCTGCAGTGGGATTTGTCTTAGGAGCTGGAGGAGGAGGAGCCTTTCTTTTCTTAGACAACATCTTCTTTTTCTTACTAGCAGCATCCTCATCAGAATCATCATCATCATCTTCTTCTGAGTCAGAATCCTGAGGATTAACATATAGAGCATCCAAAGCTTTTAAAGCTTTATCAGAAATGACAACTTTTTCTAGAGGAGCAGGGGCAGAAGTTTCAGGCACTGAGATATTAGCAATAGAAGAGGAGGGAGCTGCACAAGAAATAGATACAATAGGGATAGAGGTTTCAGCTGCTATCCTATTCTCTTCTTCAATATCAGCCTGAATAAGCTCATCCAAATCTGGTAGGGGAGAATCATCCATAACAAAAGTTGGGGCTGGAATTACTTCTGGAATGACCTCTAGACTGGAAGCTGAGATGGAGGCTGGGATAGCAAAACTTGCACAGAGTTGCTTAGCAACTTCTGGACTTACTGGAGAGGTGTATGGTACAATAGCCAAATGTGGCTTAGTAGAGGGTAGCTGTACAAACATAGTATCAAAATGTTTCAACAAAACAGATAAATTAACTGTGGGATTTAACTGGAAATCACCAACAGGTTTTATTTCCTCAACTGACTCATCTAAATCAAGGACAGTGTCCATAAACTGAATCAATTCAACCATCTCAGAATCCAAGTCTGTCAAAATTTCTGTATCCTCATCTGAATCTGCATCTGCTGGAGAGAAAACTGCTATTGTGACTGCTGCTGCTGCTTCATCTACATCTATTGGAACTTCATCACTGAGCGTCTCCCCCTGCCTGGGTTCAGGAGAACCTGGAGCCATGCCCCTAGATGAAGAGGGGATAGCAGATAGGGAAGAAATTTGGGCAGATAAAGAATTGATGGAGGTCACAAGAGGTGTAATGGCCTCTTGGATTAAAGATTTGATGAGGGGAGTGAGCAAGGATATGATGGTGGATACAGTGGGGGTTTCAAATGATGGAGAGGTGGTGGTTGAGGGTAAAGAAGTAGATGATGGAGGAAGAACAGATGGAGGGGATAAAGGAGGAATAACATCTGGTGTGGAAGAGTCTGTGGGTATGTTGTAGGATGGAATGGAAGATAAGTGTGGGGGAAGAGGAGACTAAGGAGGTGTAGGAATTGTTGTCTCATGAGGTGAAGCTGGAGGTGTAGGAATGTTGGTAAGGTCCAGTGGTGGAGATGGGGGTGGAGTAGGCACAGGAGTATGTGGTGGAGATTTAGGTGTGGTAGCAGGAATGGAAGGGGAGGGTAGTGGTTTGGCTGGAAGTGAAGGAAGAGATGATGGAGATGGAAGGACCTCTTCTGCAGGGTGGGGAGCGGCCTTTACAGCCCTAGTGCTCTCAGAAGTTTTGATGGAAGAGGAGGAAGCCTTTGAGGGCTTAGAGATAGTCCTCTCCCACCTGCCAAACAGGGCGCTTGTGAGGCGCTTGCTGGTATTTATGAAGATGGTCGGGGAGACCATGCATTCAGCAGCCTTCTTCTGAAGAAATATTCCCAAAATTCTGCCAAAGCAGACCTCCTTCTTGATATTCTTCTTCTTGATCAACTCAAAGAAAACTATGCCCCAGTTAACCTGTCTCTTGTTCACCACGGCGCACATCACCAGGAATTGGTGCCGGGTTATGTAGTCGTGCGCTGAGTGCTTTCCCATCAGCACTTTTCCTACAATGTCGGCCAGAAACTGGTAAGCGGCGGACAGTTGCTTCTTCAGCAGTTTGTTAGGGTTGCTTCCTGAAAAACCCATTAACTTCAGCGTGTCACCAAACTCTTCAGAATCCATTTTCATTGTGTCTTCTCCATTGACTAATCCAAAAATCTCAGACAGAGTTGCGGGAGATAGGGAAACAGTAGTACTCCCGATAGTTCCTGTCACTGTATCATATTCAGAAGCAGTAGATGTATACACCCATTCTCTTATTTCCGTTGAGTGCAATTTAATACGCCTGGTCATGAAATCCTTCAGATTCAGTTCTTCCAGTAATTCCAAGATATACAGAATAGTGGGATCCGAATGCTGGAAAGAGTCAAAATCCATGTCAAATCTAGTATCAAACTTCATCGCCGCCAAAGCTCCTGCTGGAATCGCCATTGATGACCTGCGAGAAAAACGCAGAGAAAGACGGCGATCAAGAGCAAAAGAACTGAAAGCG
The DNA here is from genome assembly GCA_039583875.1 of Platanthera guangdongensis. NCBI lineage: Eukaryota > Viridiplantae > Streptophyta > Magnoliopsida > Asparagales > Orchidaceae > Platanthera > Platanthera guangdongensis. The sequence goes on from CM077167.1 coordinate 76,389,166, forward strand.
CGGGACGGAGGTCGAAGAAAACATAGATATAGCATTTTCAGAATATGAATCGACAAACTCCGTTCCACGAAAAAGAAAAATTCTTCGAACTGAGCTCGACGAAATAAATTATAAATAAGTAATTCGTCGATCTCATCCAGAAAAATCAAAAACAGTTCGTCGAACTCCGTTCGACGAAACGTCTTCTGAAGCAAAGTTCGTCGATCTCCGATTGACGAAAATTGTTTCCACACAGAGAATTTGTTGATCTCCGTTCGACGAGAATCTCTCAAACTTTCCCTAATTCATCGAACTCCGTTCGACGAACTCTGGAAAATTCGTCGAATGCAGACAGAAACTAATTTAACTCTTCTCCATTAATCATTTCCAGTTGATTTATAAAGAACAGATGAGTTTTCTCATCCAAAAGCTTGGTGAAAATGTCTGCTCTCTTTAAATCAGTAGGAATATGGATTAAGTTAATTTTCTTTTTGTCTACATTATCTCTAATGAAATGATGTCTTATTTCAATATGTTTTGTCCTAGAGTGGTGAACTGGATTCTGTGCTATAGCAATAGCACTAGTATTATCACAAAATAATGTTGAATTATTTAAGTTGACACCATAGTCTAAGAGTTGATGTTGTATCCATAACATCTGTGAACAACAGCTGCCAGCAGCCATGTATTCTGCTTCTGTAGTTGATGTAGACATAGATGTCTGCTTTTTACAAAACATGGAGACAAGTCTCATACCCAGGAACTGGAAAGTTCTAGAGGTACTCTTCCTGTCCACTCTACATCCAGCATAGTCAGCATCTGAGTATCCAGTTAACTCAAATTGTGACTCTGCAGAATACCAGAGTCCTAGATTATGGCAACTCTTTATATATCTCAAAATTCTTTTTAGGAAAATAAGGTGAGATTCTTTAGGGTTCACTTGGAACCTAGCATAAAGGCATGTGACAAACATTATATCAGGTCTGCTAGCTGTTATGTATAATAGGGATCCAACAATTGCCCTATAGTTTTTTTGATCTACAGGTTTCCCTGCTGCATCAGAATCCACAACAGCATTTGTAACCATAGGGGTCTTCATTCCTGAAGCATCACCCATCCCAAACTTTTTGATAAGCTCTTTAGCATACATAGCTTGGGAGAGGAAGATACCATCTAGGAGCTGCTTCACTTGGAGACCAAGGAAGTTGGAAAGCTCACCCATGCTACTCATCTCAAATTTAAAATGCATGAGGTCAGCAAAACTCTTGCATAATTTGGGATCAGTAGACCCAAAAATAATGTCATCTACATATATTTGTACTAACAAAATTTGGTCCTTATGATTTCTAGTGAGAAGAGTTTTATCTATGGTTCCTCTTGTAAATTTATGCTCTAAAAGAAAGCTTGCTAGGGTCTCATACCAAGCTGTTGGAGCTGGATTTAAACCATAGAGAGTTTTATGGAATTTAAAAACAAAAGAGGATTGAGTTGGAGAGATAAATCCTGGAGGTTGTTCTACATAAACCTCTTCTTGAAGTACTCCATTCAGAAATGCACTTTTGACATCCATTTGGTAGACCTTGAATCTCTTGTGAGCTGTAGCCTTGAGCAACCAGCCTAGCCTTGTTCCTCACTATGTTGCCTTAAGCATCCAACTTGTTCCTGAAACCCCATTTGGTTCCAATAACTGGGTAGTTATGGGGTCTTGGAACCAAAACCCAAACTCTACATCTCTCAAACTGATTTAGTTCCTCTTGCATTGCAATGATCCAGTGGGGATCTTGCTCTGCCTCACGAATGCTGAGAGGTTCAATTTGAGAGGGAAAACAGACATGCATCAAGTCTTGGTTGAGTTTATGCCTTGTCTGTACACCTGCTGAAATGTCTCCAATCACTTAGATATGAGTGATCTCTAAGTGTGACAAGATCAGTTGGTGGAGTTGGTTGAGCAACAGCTTCTGTATTTAATTCCTCTTGGGGAATGGTACTAGCTGTTGAGGGAAGTTCAGCCACTTCCTCTTGAATATCTTCTTCACTTTCTTCAGCAACCTGAGGAGTAGGATGATTTGGTACCTCTTGGGTAAGGATTAGTCCATCCATAGACTCACACAGTTGTGGAACCTGCAAGAAGCTATTGGTAGAAATCTCTTTCTCCTTGTATGATATGTTAGCTTCATCAAAAGATACATGAATAGATTCTTCAATTTTAAGGGTGTATTTATTAAAAACCCTATAGGCCTTGCTTACTTGGGAATATCCTAGAAAAATCTTTTCTTCAGCCTTGGCCTCAAACTTTCTAATGTATCTCTTGTTATTAGTGTGAATGTGACAAATACAATCAAAAACTTTAAAGTATGTGATTTTAGGTTTCTTCCCTTTAAGTAATCATAGGGGCTCTTATGTTTTATCTATGTATAAGGCTTCTATTCAGGACATAGTTGGCAGTATTTATAGCTTCTGTCCAAAAGGATAGAGGCATGTAAGCATCTGCCAATAATGTACCTGCAGATTCAATGAGTGTCCTATTTTTCCTTTCAACAACCCCATTTTGTTGGGGAGTTCTAAGAGCTGAGAAGCACTGCCTGATACCTTCCTTCTCACAGAACTCATGCATAAGAAGAGACTCAAACTCTGTGCCATGATCACTTCTGATTAATGCAACATGAGTAGAGAAATTAATCTGTATGGTCCTGAGAAAATCTGTAAGAACCTTGAATGTATCTGACTTAGCTCTCAGAAAGGCTACCCAACCGAATCTAGAGAAGTCATCAACAATCACTAAAGTATAGGACTTCCCTCCTAGGCTTTGTACTGCAATGGGTCCAAATAGATCCACATGAAGCAAATACAATATCCTAGGTGAATCACTTTTATTAATGGATTTAAAGCTAGTTTTGGTCTGCTTGCCTAATTGACAAGCTCTGCATAGGCTTTCCTTCTTGTAGGGGCCAGAAGGTAAACCTCTAACAAGATTATCTTTAGATAACCTAGATATATTCTTAAGGTTTACATGCCCTAGTCTTTTATGCCATAACTCATTTTGATTACTAGTAACATTCAGTAAGCAGATATCAGTTGTGACAGATATAAAATCTACTAAATATATGCTACCTTGTCTAAGTCCAATTAAAACAATTTTGTTTTTATTATCAATAATAGAACAAGAAGTAGAGTTAAAATGTACCTGATAACCTTCATCACATAATTGACTTATGGATATAAGGTTATGTTTAAGTCCTCTTACATAAGTTACTTTATTGAAAGTCACTGCTCCAATCTTCACTATCCCGTATCCTTCTGATTGACCACTGTTGGAATCTCCAAAAATCACCTTTGGTCCTAGCTTGGGATTATAATTGGATAGATTGCCCTTGATGCCGGTCATGTGTTTGGAGCAACCACTGTCCAAGTACCATGTCTAACTTACCCTTGGACAGTTCTTCACCTGTACCTGCAAAGAAAAACAAAATTCAATTGTTCTTGACCCAGGTTACCTTGGTCCTTTATTTTGTTGAAAAGTAAAGCTGGATATAACTGATAAAGCAGGTTGTGATTTATACCCTAAGGGATGGTATCTCCTAGGTGGAATTACCCAATCAGCTACTGGATTAAATTTCTTCTTAGTTGGTTTAAGGTTTCTGTAAGAGAGATAGTTTAGGTTTGGTCTTTCTAGGTTCGACGAATTATTGTAAGTTCGTCGACCAGAGTTCGACGAATAGGGTTGAGATCGCCGATCTCTACTCAGAGAATGACAGTAGTAATTTTCTGTGCCCCAAGTTTGTCGACCTCTGCTCGACGAACCATACACAGTTCGTCGATCGCAGTTAGACGAATAGTTATATCCGAAGTTTGCGTTCAGCGTTCGTCGATCGGGGTTCGACGAACTTACCACATTTCGTCGATCTGAGTTCGACGAATGCTGCTGAACTTTGTTTTTATTTGCTGTTTTCAGATTTTTGTTTCTCTTGTCTATAGGTTTTGGATTGCTTTCTGACATTGGCTTGTCTATTAGTTTTTCTTTCCCTTTTGCAGAGAAAAACTTGATGGGGGTTGAAAGAATATTTTTCTTGATTATGGGGGGTAAACTTGATGAAGCACCCAAGCCCAGCTTGCCATTTAATCTGGCATTCACTGTGCTTGTGATATCCATCAGCTTGAGGCTTCTCCCATTGAGAGATTGCTCAAGTTGCTTGGCCTCACATAATTCAGATTTTAGTTTAATTATTTGTTCATTAGCTAAGGTTAATTGGTCTGTTAGCTTTATGTTTTCTGAATTTGCAGATTCAAGACTTCCTAATCTTTCTCTAAGAGTTTTTATTTCTTTTTCTGAATTGATTAAGTCTAAGCACATAGATTTGAATTTAGCTTTAAACATATCATAATTGAAATCAAAACTAGAAATAACCTGATCTGCCTCTGAGTCTGAGGCTGCTTCTTCTTCTGATTCCTCTTCCGATCTAGAACAGCTCCTGTAGGCATCAATTGCCATTAGGCACACCTCCTTGGATCTAGCTTCTTCCTCTTCTTCACTTGAATTGGAGGAAGATGTTTCTTATTCTGTGTCACTCCAAGTCTCAGCAACAAATCCCTTGACCTTCTTTTTATATTTGCTGGAGGAGGGTCTGCTGCTGTGCTTTCTCCTTGAATCCTTTTCTCTGCGCTTATCCTTCTTCTGATTTTCTGGCCATTCTGAGATATAGTGTCCATGCTTTCTGCAACCAAAGCACACAACCTCCTTGGTTGGTGTCTTGTCATACTTAGGCTTATCATCTTGTTTGGATGATTTCCTTCTGAAGTCCTTCCTTGTCATCTTGTAAAACCTTTTGGCAAAGAGGCTCATGAGTTCTTCATTTGAAGTTGATGTCTCACTCTCTTCAGAAGCTTTGAAGGCTATTCTATGCTCCTTTCTAACTGGAGTTGTTGCCTTCTGTTCTGCTGCTTCTCTTGATTTGATCAGCTGCTCATAGGATTTCAATTTGCCTAGCATAGACTCAGTTGAGATCTCATTGAGGCTTCTGGCTTTTTTGATAGGCCAGATTCTGGAATCCCAAGAGCTAGGGAAACACATCAGAATCTTATCATTCACCTCTGTCAAGGTGATGTCCTTATCCAGGGTTTTGAGCTCTTTGATGATTGTGCTCAACCTGTTGTACATTTCTGCCACTGATTCAGTCTCATCCTTTTTGAAGTTCTCATATAGGGATATGAGATTGGATTTTTTGTCCTTTCTTTCATCTGCAGAGCTAGCTACCATTTGGTTGTGGGAGTCCCAAATGGCCTTGGCTGAGGTGCACTCAGCCACCTTCTGGAATATGTCATCTGACATAGTCTGGGCTAAGATATTCATTGTCTTAGCATCAGCCATCTTGGCTTTCTTGTAGGCTTCATTGTTCTCTGGAGGAGGCACTGCAGTCATGTTGGTTGAAGTGCTTGTAGAGGTTGTAGGTGCTGGCGGTACACCTGTCAAGATAACAAAAATGATATCCTCATCAATAGAGTTCATGTATAATCTGATTCTTGACTTCCAGATGGCAAACTTGTTAAGGTTGCATACTGGAGGTTTGATGCTTGCATAGTCTTTGGTTTGGGCCATGTCTGTGAAGATATAAATCTAATAACAAAATCAAGACAAACAGATCTAACTAGAGGGATCTTTGTGGTTCAGGTGTTAGCCTGTACAACCACTAAGGTGTGGTATTTTAACCAACCTTGCTCTGATACCAATTGAAAGTGCAGGTTAGATCTGTAAAACTCTAGAGGGGGGGTGAATAGAGTATTGTGCTCACTAAAAACTTTTTACAACTTTTGTTGTAAGCCTAAGTGAACAAATCAGAGAGTAAATAAAACTAAGCACAGAAAATAAAGCAATCACAGAGCACAGTCAAAACACAAAGAAAAGGGCAACCAGACGACACAAGAAATTTTATAGTGGTTCCCCAACATGGGTACATCCAATCTTCTACCACCCTGGTAGGAATCCACTCAGGTTTTTGATCAGGTGCTTGAAACCAATGAGCTTTTTTTCAGGTGCTCAAAAATCAAACCTCAAGTCTTTTGGAGGGAGACTTGCAACCAGAATAATTTTGAAGGGAATTAAAACCCTGTACAGGAATTGGAAGTAAAGGAGATGGTGTCTTCTCTGTCAACAATCAGAGAGAAGACTTGTGGATTGATTGTAGCAGCACTTGCTCCCCCTGAGATCTTGAAATAATCAGGAATGCTGGAGCACTGCTTCAGGGTGATAGGTCTTCAAAGACGTAGAATGCCTGGACCAGAATTAGCTTCAGGAACTCCTTTGACAGATTGAAATTTGTTGTCCTTTGAAGTTGTCCTGAGAGTTGAAGGAAGAAGACTCTTGATAGTGATTGGTTGTTGTTCTTCTTCTTGAAAATGTCCTCTGGTCAGGCTGATTGCAGTAGAAATTTTGATTTCAGTATGCTTGTTCTTCTGTGCAATCTGAGTGTGTGTCTGATGGTCTTCCTTGCTGTACTATTGCTCTGTGTCTCTGATTGTATTATTTTTTTTTTTTGATTGATTCTCTTTTTCTCTTCTGTATATCTTTCTGACTGAAGAACATTCAAAATTTTAATGAACGAGCAGTAATGGCAGTCAGCCTTGGAAGGAAGCGGCAATCAATAACTTCCTCAACTGTTCCATGGAAAAATGACATGTAATAATCCATAGTCAATGCGAGCTCCAACGGTAACATTCCGAGAAGATCTGGCATTAATAACTCTGAAATCATCGCCAAGAAACGGGACAGGAAACTTGAAGAAAACCAAGTCTGGAATCGTCGAACGAAGAACACAATTCGTCGAGCTGAGTTTGAGTTCGTCGAGCTGAGCTTGAGTTCGTCGAGCTGAGCTTGAGTTCGTCGAACTGAGCTTGAGTGAGTTCGTCGACCAGACAGTCTTCATTCGTCGAACAGACAATCTTCATTCGTCGAATAGATAATCTTCATTCGTCGAGCTGAGAATTAAAATCGTCGAGCAGATAACTATTATAGTCAGACAGTATTCGTCGAACTAAGATCCAAGTTCGTCGAGCGAAGAAAGATTGTGGAGTTAGCCAAATATTCTACATCTGCTGATATCTAGTGTCGACATAAGCTAGTGTCGACTGATTGATCTTGGTGTCGACTCAAGTCTTCTGGTGTCGACATGAACTGGTGTTGACTGAAATCCTGGTTTTGACACAAATCCTCTGGTGTAGACATGAATTGTCTGGTGTCGACACAAATACTCTGAGTTCAGAATTCGTCGAGTAGAGTACAACATTCATCGACCTGAGAAACTGACTTCGTCGACCTGAGAAGCTGAGAACTTGAGGTCCAAGTTCATCGAGCTCAGAATCTGATTCGTCGACCGAAGCTTGAAGCTGGACTTAGAAAAATTCTGAAGTTGTCCTGACTTTGGCTTGATGTAGAAACTGAGTCTTCGTCGAACAGAGAACCAAGATCGTCGAGCTCAGCACAAAGAATTGTCTCATGATCGTCGAGCGCAGAACTCCTTTCGTCGAGCTGAGTTCGACGAACGTCGAACTCACTTTACTTAGTCTTGAAATTCTCTAAGTCTGAAGTCTCTGAAGGTATTGATGATAGCTGGTCCTTCTAAAGTTGAACCTAATGACTTGACCTAGACTCTAGGACACAACTTGACCTAGACTCTAGGACACAACTTGACCCTGGCTATACAAGATGGGTCACATCCTAAGTTAGTGAACCTAGCCCAAATCAAATAGGGATCCAACAAAAAGAAAATTGCATAATTGAAATTGCAAGTCCCACTCAAACGAGTGGGCGGGAAATAAAAGCTGAAAATTATAAGTCCTACTCAAATGGGTAGGACTGAATTGAAAGCGAGTCCTACTCAAACGAGTAGGAGAAAATAAATGCAACACACACACTCGACATAAAATAAACACACTCACTCTAATGAAAATGAAAACGCACACACACTGTAAAAAGTAAATACTCACACACACAAATACTACTCAAATGAGTAGGTGAAAAATTAAGACCGGCCATTTAACTCTTAACGAGTAGGCGGAAATAAATACCTGCCATTTAACTCTTAACGAGTAGGAGGAAATAAATACAACACACGCACTCGTTCCACAAAAAGTAAATACTCACACACTCTTCATAAATGAAAAACACACACACACATGCATAAATGAAATCAAACAAATCTTACTCAAACGAGTAGGTGAAAAAAAATAAAACCTGTCATTTAACTCCTAGCGAGTAGGCGGAAAATAAAGACCTGTCATTTAACTCTTAACGAGTAGGCGGTAATAAATGCAACACACGCACACACTCGACATAAGTAAACACACACACACTATACTGAATTGATAGAAAGCGATAAAAATTATCTCATACACGCACACACTCAGGCGAAAAAATAGAAAAAAGAAAGTTATTGAAAAATTAAAACAACTGCTGTTCTACCGCTACAATTCGGTAGAAATACATAAAAAGACAAAATAAAAAATTTTTGAGCAAAGAGTTTTCAAATTAAAGCAAGAAAAGCAAGTGCTTGAAAAATTAAAACGTTTGCATTTCTACCGTTAGATTTTGATAGAAATGGATAAAAAGTGGAAATAAAAATTGTTTGAGCAAAAATCTTTTTAAGTAATAGCTAAAATCAAAGTTGTTCAAAAATTAAAATAATGCATTATACATTCTTATAACTATGTAAAACGGTTTAAAAAGTGGAAGAAAGCTAAAAAGAAGCCACAGTTTTATAATCAAAACAAAGACAAATCTAAGTTAAGAGAAATGAAAACCACCTTTTATATCGTTTTACAAGCTCATAAGAACTAATTTGGAAGTATAAAAATCCTAAGTCTAACCAATTCTAAAGAGTATGATAAGAAAAACAGCTATAAAAATAGTTAGAAATTTTGAGAAAAATGAAAGTAAACAAAAAGGTTTTTGATTTAAAACATAAATTTCGCAATTTTAACTCATACATGCACACACGCAATATGAAAATGAAAACAAAAATACATAAGACGATTGATGAAAAGGAGGCCTCCGGAGACTTTTCAGAGCATGTAAGGATGAAATACTAACGATTTTATTACAAAAGAAGTTGATTACAAGAGCTTAAACAAACAAACTTAAAAAGGAGGGGGGGGGGGGGGGGGTTCCTTACATAGCACTAAAACAACAACAAGCAGTAGCCCTTAACAATAAAATGGTTCAAAAAATTGGAACACTGAACTCATACAGCAGTTGGCCTTTTATAGGAAAACTTTTCCAAGTACACGCCCTCTGACACGGGCGTGTCAGGGGGCGTGTCACTACTATTCAAATTGTGGCCGGTGATTCGACTAGAGATTTGACTTTACGGCTGAAAATGCGGAGGTCACGTCCCCAGTCACGGGCGTGACATTGGGCGTATCTGGGAGGTTGAACTGGGCACCGTTTGTGTCAAAAGTCACCGGCAGTAGTTTGTCGAGCCAGGTGGGAGAGTCACGCCCGTGTGGCATCATGACACGGGCATGTCAGATCGGTCGACAATCATCGAGCGTATTTTCGTCGAGTTGGATTGACACGGGCTCAGGACACGGGGTGTGTCATTGGACACGGGTGTGTGATCGGGCGTGTCACATGATTTTTCTTCAAATTCACTGATTTCATGGGAAATTGGTGTGTCATGCACTGGACACGGTCGTGACCAGTAAGTACACGGGCGTGTACTTACTGTTCTTGGTCGAATTTTGGATTTTTTTCTGAAAAATAAAATAAAATAAGTTAGCCAAATATTTACAATAAAAGGAGCCTTTTATCAAAAAAATTAAACCTAAAACAACAAAAGAAAATGAAAACTACTTAAATAATATACATAAAAATAGGTATATTTACAACTTATCAAATATCCCCATACTTAAGCTTTTGTTATTCCAGAGCAAAAGTTTGAGGTGAACTTATAATGAATAAAAAAAACTCTAAGTTTAGCTACTGCTTAATTAATTATAAGAGAGATCTAAATAAACATATGGTGTGTAAGAGTTAAGTCCTAAAATTATGTAGATAATTTAAATAGTGTAAAAGTTTTGGCCAAAAGACTTTTTGATGTAATCAAATAAAATAAAAAATTGTAATGGTTAGATTAACGAAAATAGTTTGGAATTATATGAACTTTAGCTTATAGGAGTTTTATTGGAAATAATGTCATTTACAAATTATGCTCTCAAAAAGATTTTTGAATTAATTCTAGATTTGTGAAATTGACTAGGGGGTGATGTTGGTTTATGAAGAGGGTTTGGATTTTGAGGTGAGGTAATTTTTTCTCGAACCTCCACTTTTTTCTTTTTTGGTTTATTGGGAAAATGAAATCTTATTTTTCTAATATCATTTTTTTCTTTTTCAACTTATTTTTCTAATATCATTAACCCAATGTATATGTGTGGGAGTAATAAATTTTATCCTCTTACTCTGTAACATATAATCTTTTTAATTTATTGGGTGCCTATGTTTACGGAACAAAATCTTATTCTCATTAACATAGGGTCTTTTAAGGATAAAAATATTATCATGTCAAGTCATGATAAATAAGGGGAGAAAAGAAAACTAGATTTCTAATTCCTTAAAAATTTTGAGAGCAACCTTAATAAATTGTACATTCCAATTTTTCAAAAAGCTAAAAGTAAACATAATTGAATTCTATTGTCATTATTTTCTAACATAATATACGTGCTCCTATCAATGAAAAATTAGAAGTAGTGCCTAAAACGAGTTCGTTATTTTTAACAAAGCATAATGAATTCTTTAAAACTTAACACCGGATATTTAAATGTTTCAATCAATAACTAACAAATGAATAGCAAGCAAAGAATTAATAAAATCCACATATAAATAAACACAAAACAAAATTTTTGTATAGCAAGAAAATTAAGAATGGTATATTTGCTTTATTTGTTTCAAAATATTTTTTGGATTTTTATATTTTTTATCATCATTTTTTGTGTTTTAAATTTATTATCTTTTTTCTTGTATTTTTGTTTTGTTTTACTCCCAAAGGGAAAGGAAAATCTCCAGTTCAGCCACTGACATCAATTCCTCCCATCCCTTTTAAGAAGGTGATGTTACCATCAAACATGTATGTCTAAGAGAGTATCTATGGTCACTGGTTGAATGGAATATCCCAAATGTGAACAAAAATGTTCACAGCTATGGTGGAGATATAGCAAGGGAATGAGTGCCTTAAAGGCCCCACATAAGGAAATTCCAATGGCCCATCATAGACCATTTGGGTTTGGTGCACCAGCCCCCACACTCAAGAAAAAGGCAGTGGTCTTCTCTCAGGATCTCTCAGCACATACTCAGACAAAGGGCAAGTCCATCATCAAGCCTTACTTGGGTATCTATGATGCCATCAATAGTATGTATTCTGTAAAGAAGACCATTGTTGGTAGAACTCAAGATAAACCAAGCTCTTGTACTGGCAAACTCACCTTCAGTCAGATAGTGGCTGGAAGAAATAAGAACAAGGAAGCTGCTCTTCTTACTAAATAGTCAGCAGTTAATCAATATGCTAAACCTGCACAGAAAAGAATGTATAATATACATGAGTGTTGGTGTTGTGGCAAAGTGAGATATTTTACCATAGATTACTGGCACAATGCTACTGTGCCCAGAGCTAGTGCTAGTCTTCCTGTCAGAAAATCTGTAGGAAGATAATTTCTTTTTCAAGCTAACCATAACTAAGGAACCAATAAAAATTGGGGGTCCTAAGGTAAATTAAATTATGTTCTGCAGGATAGTCCAAGTGTACATACCCTTATATGGTACTTGGGCAGTGGATGTTCTAGGGACATGACTGGAATAAGGAGCAACATAAGGGAGTACACTCCAGTGAAGGATGGATCAAAAGTAATCTTTGGCGATTTAGACCGAGGAGTATCCAAAGGCTATGGTAAGATCACCAATGGTATAGTCTCCATCTCAAAATTGGATTATGTTGAAGGGTTACAGTACAACCTGATAAGCATAAGACAAGTTTATGATCTTGGCTATGCCATTGTATTCCACAAAGATGAGTGCCAAATTAAGATGTCAAGTGACCAAGAGGTCATCTTGACAGGCATTAGGAGTGGAAATGTTTATTGTCTAAACTTTTTATATTTAAGTCAAGACTCCATTATATGTCTAGTTGCAAATCAGAAAGTCCCATACTATGTACAATGGAATAAGATGCTAGCTCACTTAAACTATAAGACCATTGGTAAGCTCTTCAGTGAAGAGTTAGTAAGAAATTATCCTACGATGAAATGCACTAAGGATGGTATTTGTCCTGTATACCAAACGGGCAAACCCACCAAATCTTCCTTCAAATGCATTGGTGGTCAAATACATAGTGAGGTGTTTATACCTCCTGAATATGGACTTGTTTGGTCATATGCTTGTTCATATTCTTGGTAGGAAAGTCTATACCCTTATGTTTATTGATGACTTATCTAGGTTTGCTTGGGTTTTCTTTCTTAAGAAAAAGTCTGAGCCCTTGATATCTTCAGGACCTTTGTCAAGCAAGATCAGAATGAATTGGACAGTACTGTGGTCAAAATTATAAGTGACCGTAGAACTGAATTCTAGTCTAAAGGCATGACAATATTCTATAAAGAGCAAGGGATTCATTAAGAATTTTCTTCTCCAAGAATACCCTAGCAAAATGGGATAGCTGAGAGGAAAAAATAGAACTCACATTAAAACTAGCAGGACACTGCTAAGTGACACATCTCTCCTAGAGTATTTATATGTTGTGGCAGTAAATACCTCATGTCATGTCCAAAATAGAGCTTCTATCACCAAGAGTCACAAGAAGACTCTCTATGAGATCATGAAGAGCAGAAAATCAAACCTAGCCTATTTCAGGATATTTTGTAGAAAATGTTATGCGATCAATAATGGGAAGTCTTATTTGACTAAGTTTGCTGCCAAATCCTATGATGGGATATTTGTTGGGTACATTAATAATAGTAAGGCTTATAGGATCTACAACTTGAAAAATCAAGTTGGGAAGAGTCTAAAAATGTAGTGTTTGATGAATCTACCATGATTAACATTGAGCTACTAAGCTCCACATCTAGTCCTGTAGGTATTGAAGTGGTGATGGAAAAATTGTCCATCAAGGAAGCTTCTCCTGCTACCCAAGATAAAGAAGGAGTGTGCATTCCAAATGAAGGGAAAAGCTCACATAATGAGGATGAAGAACAGCAAGCTCCGGCCACTAAAGCTCAAGATGTTGAAGGATGAGTGCCCCAAGAAGTTAGGCATCTAAGAGATCATAACAGACAGCAGATAATTGGTGATGCTCACCAAGGAGTTATAACCAGGATCAGAAGTCTCAACATAGCCATGTATTCAAGCATCCTGTCACAAGTTGAGCCCAAAATATTTGAAGAGGCCAACATAGAGCAGTTCTGGATTGTGGTAATGCAATAAGAACTAAACTAGTTCAAAAGATGTAAGGTCTGGAAGCTAGTTCCCAGACCATAAGGACATAATTTCATTGGAACCAAGTGGATCTATAGGAACAAGCTTGATGAAAATGGCATTATAATCAAGAACAAAGCTTGACTGGTGGCTAAGGGATATAAACAAGAAGACGGTATTGATTTTGATCAAACCTTTGCCCCAGTAGCTAGGCTAGAAGCCATCATACTGTTCCTTTCATATGCTGCCCATATGGGATTCAAAGTCTACCAGATGGATGCGAAGTCAGCCTTTCTGAATAGTAACTTAAGGGAAGAAGTGTATGTTGAGCAGCCATCAGGTTTTGTTAATCATAACTCTCCAGATTATGTTTATAGACTTAAGATAACTCTATATTGGTTGAAACAAGCCCCCAGGGCATGGTATGAGACCCTGTCTAGCTTCCTCATTAAGGACAAATTCTCAAGGGGGAAGATAGACAAAACTTTATTCCTAAGAGAATCTAAGGGCAAGATCATTCTAGTCCAAATTTATGTAGATGACATAATCTTTGGGTCTATTGATGACAACCTTTACAAGAAGTTTGACAAACTTATGCAAGGGATGTTTGAGATGAGCAGTATGGGTGAGCTTAAGTACTTCTTGGGCCTCCAAATAAGGCAGACTGAAGTGGGATTGTCTATCTCACAGTCTAAGTTAACCATGGAGTTAATTAAAAAGTTTGGAATGGAGAGTGCCTCCACTATAAAAACTCCAATAGGGTCAAGTATCTCACTAGACAAGGATGAGATAGGAAAGCCTGTTGATGAAACATTGTATAGAGGAATAATTGGCTCACTATTATATCTGATTGCAAGTAGGCCAGACATCATGTAAGCTACATGTTTTTGTTCTAGATATCAGGCTAGCCCAAATGAGTCTCACTGCTCTGTAGCTAAGAGAATTCTGAGATATCTTAAGGGCATACCAGATCTTGGCCTAAGGTACCCTAGGAATTGGGATTTTGAAATAACTGACTATTCAGATGCAGATTTTGTAGGCTATATAAAGGACAGGAAAAGCACAGCAAGTACCTGTCAGTTCTTGGGAGGAAGACTTGTGCCTTACAGTAGCATGAAGCAAACTGGTTTGTCTATTTCAACAGTTGAGTTAGAGTATATATCGGCAGGAAGTTGCTGTATATAGTTGTTGTGGATCCAGCATCAGCTCCAGGACTACAACATCAATATAAGTAACAACCTCGTGTACTGTGATTCAACTAGTGAAATATCCAATGCTAGGAATCCTATCTCTCGTAACAGGACTAAGAATATTGAGATTAGGTATCATTTTATTAGGGAGAATGTGGAGAAGGAATATATCAGTCATAAATTTGTCCCTACAGGCAAACAAGTGGCTAACATCTTCACTAAACCACTAGATAAAGCTAAATTCAACTCATTCAAATTTGAATTGGGTATGTTGAATCTAGTTAAGCTTCAATATCTATTTACATTATATTATACTTGTCTTGTTGCAGGTAAAACAATTTATGCAGGACAGTAAAAGAGAATTAGACTAAGTATAACAATGTTGAGTGCGCTGAGTGCATAGTCTCTGGCGTTGACTACATTGAGTTCACTCCATGCGTCGAGAGCATTGAGTACATACAATTTACTCAACGAATGCTCCCAGGTTGTTTGTTTGCGGATAATTTATGAGAATTAATCCCAACCATTGATCAACGTCTTGATCTCAAACAAGTACACGCCTCTCAACCTTCTAAAATAAAAACTATTATAAATAGAATGATTTGTGCATAAGACAAGATATATTGTTCCTTGCCCATATTTGCCCGATTATGACGAATCGACAAAAAAGATTCGCAAAACTTCTGAATTTCTCAACTGATATGGTACCAAAGGGTATGGATTTACTATTTGAAGGATCAGAGCTCATTCGCAATAGATTCACAGATGCCCCGGAAGAGGTGCAGTTCGTTCCACACTTGCTCTAGGTCGCTGACCTAGATTTTCTCCTGTCGAAATCCTACTTTTTGTGGAAGAGGGAAGTTCTAGAATTATACACCAATGCAAAGGTAGACACATTTGGCAGTAAAATCAAGATAGGTATAAGTGGAAACAAGATAAAAATATCTCCTAGAAGACTGAGCAAGGCACTACAACTTCCAAAGCTCACATAATCTGATATGTAACAGGAACTGGATCAGCTTGATATCAAGTCATCACTAAAGTGCTGTGGACTATCCATGCACACCACTAGCTCAATACTGAGGAAGGAACTAAATTTGAAAGGTAAGTTCATAACTGATGTGGTTGGAAAGGCTCTGTTATGTAAGTCTGGTTCCCACAACAAGATTTCCAAGAAGGTGTTTGAGCTGCTAGCAAGGATAATACTTTCCAAAAGGTCTGATTGGGGAAGAGTTTTGTTTGACAGAATAGTGGAGTGCATAGCTGAACCTAACATGGGTAGAATTCTATACCTATTTTGTACTTCAGATTGTTCCAGGTATCCTTAACCGAAGGTTAGGAAGAAGGATCCATCAAATGAAAAGTATGGATTCTAAGATGCTGGATAGATGGGACAGGGTACTCCAGCCATATAGTCAGACTTCTACAAAGAAAAAGAAGCCAACAGTTCAAGTTATAGATGAAACTACTACAAGCAGCTCATCAGAGAAATTAGAGGAGGAGATTCATGACCCTAATCTGTCTGGGTCTACTGAAGAGACCAGAAAATAAATGAGTGCCCAAGTCTCAATATCCTCTTACCCTGCAGTAAGGACACATGTAAGTAGGACTCATTATAAAGAGACTTCAATAGATGTTATGGAGATACCTTTTGCTGAAATTGCTAAACAAGTGGCTGAGGACAAAGTCACTAAGATATCTGCAATGATGAAGGGGGAGGCCTCCAAGTCACCAGCTCCAACTGAAGATGATCCTGCACCTTTGATTTAATATCAGCAAGATTCCTTCAGTCCTCAAAGTGAGGGGGAGAATCTTTTGAATCAAGTCATGGAAGAGGAATTTGCTGAGGGGGAGTAACTCTAGGCTCCTCAAGAGACAAATCTACATACTGAGAATGTGGAAGAAGATGCTAATGAAGACCTGCATGTCATTGAGGACATGGCATTGATTGAGGAGGAGATTCAACCTGAACTCCCTGCTCAAGGTACAGTTTATGAAGTAGAATCTTCAGAGATAGACAAGGGAACTATTGCTGTTGAGAACATGGGAACACAACATTCATTTGAATTTGAGATGGATGATTCTGCTGCCATGGAAGGTGTCAGTCCAATTCTATAACCAGCCCCAGTAACTGATGAAGCTACATACCCCTCTTTTTAGCCCAGCTGAAAGGTTTACTGGATGATCAAAGAAGAATCCTTGGGAATTTTGTTGATGATTCAATAAATAATCTTAGAAATGATTTGACAACTGAGATAAAAATCTATAAGACTTGAGGTGAATCTACAGAAGGGCTAAACTATCATATTTTTCACAAGAGTAGCTCCTACTGTTGACTATAGTGCAAATAAATTGGATGAGAGAAAAAATCTTCAAAACATAGTACAAGAGAATCAAAACATCACTACTGAAAACATGTTGGCCGTTCATAATACTGACAAGGTATTTTGGGATACACAAACGACCTCTCTTACCACGAAATTGCATGTGTAACGCCCCAAAAATTTGTAGAAGGAAAATTGGTGTCTGGCAGGGAGCACACGGCCTGGGACACGGGCGTGTCCCAGGGCGTGTCAGGCTCCAGTCGACGTTTTGGTCGAGAGGTCGACGATTTTGGAGTCAACGATCGTCGAGCAGAGAACACAGCCTGAGACACGGGCGTGTCTCAGGGCGTGTTGAGCCCGTGTCGACGATCGACCCGTGGAGTCGATGAATTTCGCTCGACGATGTGTTGAGACAAGGCATAAGGCCTAGGACACGGGCGTGTCCAAGGCCGTGTCAGTCAGTCAACGAATTTCGCTCGACAATGTGTCGAGACAAGGCACACAGCCTAAGACACGGGCATGTCCAAGGCCGTGTCAGTCAGTCGACGAACTTCACTCGACGAAGTGTCGAGATAGTGAACACGGCCTGGAGCCCAGGCGTGTTGAGTTAGACAGGGGCAAGGAAACGGGCGTGTCCAGTACCAGTGTGAGTCTCAGGTTGTTTTCGGGGCTGTGTCGATGGAGGCACACGGCCGATCACACAGCCGTGTCACTTGGAACACGGGCATGTCAGGTCGAACACGGGCGTATCGAATGCCTGTGTGTTGTTCCAGGCGCATCGATTTTGACGGCGAATGGGGGACACGGCCCTGGACACGGGCGTGTCGCAGGTCATGTTCGACCCAGTTTTAGCATTTCAGGCCCGAATAAAGGCCGTTCGTTTCTTTAATTTGGGATCCAACGGCTGGGGGTTGTTCCTGAAGGGGTATATATGAGATTGGACCCTTAGAAACCCTCATTTCTTTTGAGTGGTTCTCTTTCTAAGTTCTAGAGAGATGGGAGAGCAAGGAAGAAGCTGAAGTAGAGATTCGGATGTTGGAGAGGCTTCAGTGCTGCAAATCGCGAGCCGAGTCCAGATCCGTGGAGGCTAGATCGTTGCGAAGGTTTTCATCCGGCTATTTTTCAATGGCTAGGAAGAGGAGTCGGATGGTAACGACACTTCTCCTCTTGGTTTTAGGATGCATGTTTTAGCATCTTTTTCTTTTCTAGTTTTTGGGCACCAAACACTCAAATGAGAGGGGTTTGGGTCGCCAAGGTTCAAGAGGAACCTCCGGGTCGATTGAGTCCGTCCCTGGCATGTTTTTGCATTAGATATCCGCTCTGTTAGTGGATTAGGCATGGTGTGTGAAGTCGTAGTCGCCCTACCGTTAGTCCGACTCGGTGATGTTGCATACGAGCTTTAAGGATTAGTAGAGATCCATTGCGGCAACATGCCGTTTGTGATGTTCGTGTTGTTTTTGATATTCTTTCCTTTATATTACGTGAGTACGTATGGCCGGTACCGTACAAGGTTAGCTCCTCATTGGCAGTATATGGTTTCCTTGGTGGATAAGGTTAGCTCCTCATTAGAGGTAGATGGTTTCCTTGGTGAACAAGGTTAGCTCCGTATGAGTGGTAGATGGTTTCCTTGATGCGCGGGAGCGCTGCAGTACGAATGAGGGATTATGGAGGAAATGTCTTGGTTTGTGATGTGCCAAGGCGTGGATGTGTCTCCGTGGTCAGCTGTCTATCCCGTGACGTACAAGTCATGTGTGGAAAGTGTCCCGGCGAGACTAGTCCCCTTTGTGTGAGACTGACGAGAATGCCGAGCATGGGACAAGTCCAGGCAATGAGGCCATGAGCGGGTGGGGTCCAATAAGGGTTCTTAGAATCGGTCAGTGTGTTGGACGGAATCTTGACATGAGAAGTCAGAGTTTGCCGGCAAGCCCGGGTATGCGACCGTGAGCGGGTGGGGCCTTGGCAAGAGTTCTGTGTGTTGGCTTGTATGCCATTGGGGGATTGTGGTTCCCCTTTTGTTTGCGGCTTTATGCCAATGGGAAATGATGAGTACCCAAATGATGTGATGTTGTGCTAGATGCATACGCTTTAGGGTGCCTTGGGTGAAGCCCGGGTGTTGCATTCATGTTGCATAGTAGGCCATATTTTTATATGCTCAACACTAGAGAACATGTATGATGCTTGAGACATCCAAGCCTGTTTCCTTAGCTTCTTTCTTGCTTATGATTATTGCATACGAAGTGCTAACTTGTAGGTTGGAGGAGTACCCCGGGGTCCGTTAGGGGTGGCCGGGAGGAGATGTGTTTGTTACACAGTTTGAGGTCAGCCTTTGCTGACCCACGTTACTAATAATTTTTACATGGCACAGATCGCAAGCAGGAGCTAGCTCGCCGGTCAGAAAGGCCTAAGCCTCATGAAGTGTTACTTTTGTTGTAGCTCTACTCTTTATGACATTGTATGTTTTGATTCCATTGGTGACCGACTTGCATGCCGAGGTAGACTAGGTGTGCTTATGCACTTTCAGGACTGATGTATTATTTGAGTTTGGATTCACTCTTATTGTAAGGCCTTAAGGCCATTTTGTTACTCTTGTAGGCGTGGATAACTTCTAGTCTCTTTTGTTGTTTCCGCTGTGGTGTGTTTTGAGTTTTGAGTTTGAGTAGCTATATCATTTTATAATACTGAAGTTGTGACCTCTGTATGTTGTGGGGCCCCGGCCGGACCCATATTATACGGTTATTATCGGGGAGGTGTTATAATTTGGTATCAGAGACAGGTTAGATTCAAGGTCAGTGCGTAGAAAAGTTATCCACATAAGAGTAACACGGGACCATGAGTGTCCTTATGTTTAAGTTTTGAGATTAGAGACTGATCCCTTGTTTCTTGTTTTCTTAAAGAGTGCAAGCAACGAGGCAGGTACGTCGAGAGCAACAGAAGAACTTTCGGCGAGCAGTGTCACTGCTCCAGATCTTTTGGGCACGGGCGTTAGCCCGGCCGACTTCTGCCGCATGCTTGCAGAAGCAATGGTGGCAGCCCAAGCTGCAGCGGCAGCTCAGGTAGCAACCCCTGCTACACCGGACACAGCTGTAAGTCCACCTAGTGTCAATTTTGTTCACCTATGGGGGGGAATAGGTGACGTGCAGCGCTTTTGCGGAATTTAAATTGTACCTGCACACGAAAATAAAACAACACAGCACAACAGAGTACACAAGCTATTTATAGTGGTTCCCCGACTTGGGTACATCCACTTTCCCACTTCGACCTATCTCCCAACCAGGGACGACTCGGTCCCTTCACCAACAGGATTGAAATCCAATCCTTGCACTATCGGAAGGAACCCTTCCACACGTAGGAGTCGACACTCCCACAAACCGGGTTGCACCCAACCCTTACAACTAGGAACCAACGTTCCTTTACAACAAAAGTAAAATAGAATGTACAAGAAATACAAACTACGTGTGGAGACTACGGTGTCCCTCTTCGTTGACGACGTGATCTTGAAGTCTACAAAGAGTCCATAACCTTGGTCTCTCTTTGAGAGGATCTCCCCGGAACCGGCGGCGGCAAGATGGGCGGCGGCTAGGTTCACGGGATCGGCGGCGACGACGATGTGCGGCTGCTGTACTTTGGAGATCCAAACTTCGTAGCGAAGCTAGCTAGGTCTAACAACAGTCACACGAGGATCGGTCGTCTCGATCGATTCGGACGAGGAAGTTTTTCCCGATCAACAAATCGAGAGACAAGGGATCTCTGGATAGACGTGTGAGACTCTAAGCTTGGCTAAGCTTCTGTCGCCGGAGATCGGGAAGAGACGCGATCAACAGCGGCGACCAACTAGCGCGAGTGGCGACGGCGGCGGCGGAGCAGTTTCGCGATTTTAGGGTTAGATCGTGCTCGGCTTCTTTTCTCTGTGTCTCAGTATTCCGTTCAAAATACCCGTATATATATACTGTAGATGCTTTCAAAATGACCGTTGTGGGACCCATAAGAAGAATCCCTAAGTCCCGGTTCAAAATAGTCCAGCGGCATAATCCGGTCCAGCAGCTTCCAGAGAAATCGGCAAGTAAAAATCAGCGAGAATCGCAGGTGATTCTCGACGAATCGGCGAGAATTAGTTAGTGATTCTCAACGATTCGTAGAGAATCACTAGTGATTCTCGCCGAATCACTTGTTGATTCGAAACGAAAGTTACTTGGTATTCACGATCTGCTCAGCGATGGGTTCGGCGAGAATCACTAGTGATTCTCGCCGAATCGGCGAGAATCACTTGGTGATTCTCGTCGAATTATACTTAGACGAATTTTCGTCTTTCCATCTAATAGCTGCTCCTTGACCCATCCTTGCTCCTTGTCTTCTCTTGCAAGATCACAGCCCTGTACTTGAACGTAAGTGCACTCCAATAGAGAGAGTACACGTAGGCCAACACACTGATCTGCTCAACGAGGGATTACGTCATGCAGACTCGTGTATATTGACCTACTGCACCCTTACATTGGTGTGCACTTTGCGTGGAATAACTGCAAGTACAACTTGAAAGATTTTATCAAATACATTGTCTATTGACCTTAGCTTGTCCAGAGGCTTCTTCAAATCAGGTACATTGTGGATACAATACCCAACAATCTCCCCCTATTTGAAGAAGCCTAAACCCTACAAGCTAAGGTGAATAGAGCATATGGGAATGAAAACCATAAACTGGAAATTGAGTTGAGTGAGTTATCCATTACCAATACCAATTTCTTGGGAGCAAGCTTGGAGCCACCTTAGCCTTAGCCGAGAGGGTAATCTCCCCCTTTTCAGCTTCTACAAATCGGGGTTGGTAGCATTTGACCCCTTGCTCCCCCTCAGTTCGTGCGTCTGTGCTCACACTTGAGTTCCTTGCTCCCCCTCAGATCGTGCACGAGCCTGGAGCTTCTGTAGTCTTCATTCCTCATAATTGAGAATCCCCAATTCAGTCTTGAAAAGATTGAACTTGGCCTCGTCTAAGGGCTTTGTGAATATATCAGCAATCTGCTTCTCCGTGGGGACATGACAGAGAGAGATGTCCTTGTTCTCCACGTGCTCCCGAATGAAGTGGTAGCGCACTTCAATATGCTTCGTTCTGCTGTGCGATACCGGATTGTTGGCAATGGCAATTGCACTGGAGGGGTCACAGTACATTGGAATTTCCTTGAACTGAAGGTCATAGTCGGCTAACTGGTTTCTGATCCAAAGGAGTTGTGCGCAACAGCTGCCTGCCGAGATGTACTCAGACTCTGCTGTGGAGGTAGCTACACAGTTTTGCTTCTTGCTGTTCCATGAGATAAGCCTTCTTCCGAGAAATTGACACGTCCCGGAAGTGCTTTTCCTGTCATCCCTACTCCCTGCAAAATCAGCATCTGAAAAACCTATTAGCTCGACATCATTGTTTCTCGGGTACCACAAGCCAAGATTGGGAGTACCTTTAAGGTATCTTAGAATTCGCTTCGCAGCGACATAGTGAGATTCCTTAGTGTTCACCTGATATCTGGCACAGACACATGTGGAGAATATGATATCCGGTCTACTGGCAGTAAGGTAGAGCAGGGATCCAATGATGCTTCTATATTTGGTTTCATCGAAAGGTTTACCTTTCTCATCCTTATCCAGAGACATAGTGGATCCCATTGGAGTCCTCATAGAGGTTGCACTCTCCATACCGAATTTCTTAAGGAGTTCATTTGTGAACTTCGTCTGAGAGATAAAGATTCCATCCTCAGACTGTTTCACTTGAAGTCCTAAGAAATACTTGAGCTCTCCCATACTGCTCATTTCAAACTTTCCTTGCATAATTTTAGAAAACTTTTTGCAAAGATTGTTGTCCGTTGAGCCGAATATTATGTCATCGACATAGATTTGCACCAGCAAAATCTTGCCTTTGACTTCCCTGAGAAATAATGTTTTATCTATTTTACCTCTAGAGAACTTGTTCTCAAGAAGAAAACTAGATAAAGTCTCATACCAAGCTCGTGGAGCTTGTTTCAACCCATATAAGGCTTTATAAAGAAAATATACATGATTGGGATAAGTAGGATCGACAAAACCTGGGGGTTGAGCGACGTATACTTCCTCTTTCAGGTCTCCGTTCAAGAATGCGGATTTCACATCCATTTGATAGACTGTGAATCCTTTGTGTGAAGCATACGCCAGGAACAATCTGATTGCCTCGAGCCTTGCTACTGGTGCGAAGGTCTGGTCGAAGTCAATCCCCTCCTCCTGTCTGTAACCTTGAGCCACCAGCCTTGCCTTATTCTTTATGATGACACCATGTTCATCCAGCTTGTTTCTGAAGATCCACTTGGTGCCAATCACATTCTGCTTGTATGGTCTGGGAACTAGCGTCCAAATGTTGCAACATTCGAATTGATGTAGTTCGTCTTACATGGCCTGAATCCATGCCGCATCTTTGTTCGCCTCGTCGAACTTCTTTGGCTCAACCTGTGACAGGAAGCTAAGATGCAATACTTCGTTAATAGTACCTCTTCGAGTTCTGACACCGACACGAGGATCTCCGATGATCTGATCTCTAGGATGATCCCTCACGTGCCGGAGCTCTAGAAGTCTGGCGTCTGGAGCTTTGACTACTTCTTGGGCTTCTCCTTCTTCTAAGAGATTTGTTCCATTTTGATCTTCAACATTTTCAGATGACGTGGAGGTGGAAACTTTGACGTACTTAGGAGTGTCATCTTTGGCGGTCTCATCCAGACTCAGCTGTTCAAGTCGTGCACCTGCATCTTCAAGAATACCACTGGAAGAATTGCTGTTAAGCAAACTTCCTTCATCAAATACAACATTTATTGATTCTTCTACCACTAGGGTTTTCTTATTGAAGACCCTATATGCCCGACTGTGGGAACTATAGCCCATGAATATGCCTTCGAAGCATTTTTCACCAAATTTAGTACGCAGGTACTTCCCATTATTCAGTACATAGCATCGGCAACCAAAAATCCTCAAGTAGGATATGGTTGGTTTCCTGCCTTTCAGTAGCTCATAAGGCGTCTTACGATGATGCTTGTTGATCAATGCTCGGTTTTGTACATGACAATCTGTATTGACAGCCTCTACCCAGAAGTATTCCGGGAGAGAAGCGTCTTTCAACATTATCATGCAGGCTTCAATGAGAGTTCTATTTCTCCTCTCCGCAACTCCATTTTGCTGAGGAGTGCGCGGGGAGGAAAACTCATGAAAGATACCTTGTTCTTCACAAAATTCTGTCATAGCACCAGATTTGAATTCTGTTCCATGGTCACTTCTGATTTTGACCACTGAGCAGTTAAATTCGTTCTGAACCTGCTTGACAAAACTAGTGAAGATGTCAAACGTATCTTACTTTCGTTTCAAAAAGAACACCCATGTAAACCGAGAATGATCATCAACTATCACTAGCATATAGGACTTGCCTCCCAAGCTATGAACTTGCATTGGACCAAACAAGTCCATATGTAAAAGGTAGAGACATCGAGAAGAGTCTTTGTCTGCAATGCTCTTAAAGGTTGCCCGAGTCTGTTTGCCCATCTGGCATGCAGGACAGGGGCTATCTTTGATGCACTCGATACTGGGAGCATCCCTTACTAAGTTCTTAGAAAATAGCATACTAATTGTCGTGAAGTTAATATGTGCCAATCTCTTGTGCCATTGTTCACAAAGAGATACACTGCCTGTTGCCACAAGGCATACGGGGGTAGATGAATCTAAACTGAGAAAATCTAAGCAGAAGATATTTCTGCTCCTAATGCCTGATAATACTGTCTCATAAGAGGTACGTGAAATTATCAGACATTTATCCTTGCAGAACTTAACGTCATAACCTTTATCACATAACTGACTTACACTGATCAGGTTATGGTTTAACCCTTCAACATAAGCCACGTCGGTGATAGAGATTATACCGTTGGAAATCATACCGTAACCTCTGGTGACTCCTCGATCTGACCGTCCAAAGATGACTTTGGGTCCATTCTCGACTGGAGTGTAATCACGCAGCAGGCTTCTTGTCCCAGTCATATGCCGGGAGCATCCACTGTCCAAATACCAGATTGGCGTTTTGGTGGCCTTTGGACATTCCTGCAAAACAAAATTAATTTGCCTTAGGAACCCAATCGAACTTGGGTCCTAGATTCCTGATTAGCACACTCCCCCTCGGTTGGTTAACCCTACGAGTGGTCGGCCTCACATTGCTAACATGGGGAGTCTCGTAATACCTTGGATTAAACCAACAATCCATGGCAAAGTGACCGACTTTGCCACAACACCAACAGTCGAATCTGTTGTACCTATTCCTAGGCTCCTGCCTTACCCTGGGAACGGTGGGTACAGCTGGGGCCTTGGATTTGGAGGTAGAGGCCTCATGGTGACAGCAGTCACATGACTTCGTCACCTTCTGTATAACAGGCTTGGCTTTTGGTGCCTGCTTTCCATTATGGCCGCTAGAGAATTGACCATAATTTCCCATGTGGATTTCCTCATAAGGTGCCTTGAAGGCACTCTCACCGAAGTTCCGGGGAAAGGTCCAACTATCATATCGGCTCTTTGGCTTTGCAACCGAGGGCCGGAAGTGATGACCAAATGTTGATTCAAAGTCATGTTGGTTGCAAGGAAAGCTAGGCTTTCTGAACGCGACAGGACTAAGAGGAGCCTTGCCCTTTTCATCAGCAGAGGCCTTCTTGGCGGCCTTATTCTTCCTCTGGTTCCTGTTTCTCCTGGATGAGGAACCAGATACCCCTACATGCCCCAAGCCAGCTCCTTTGGCCTGAGCAGAGAAGGTATCAACGACTGGAAGAACTGTTTTTGGCATAGAGAAGCTCTTGACGATCTTCCATTCTGCTGCAAGTTGTTCTTCCAACTTGTCGACTTCCTCCTGCTTAAGATCAAGGAGATTCAAAGACTCTGAATGCTTTGAAGTCAGGTCAAGGTGCTCCTGTCGGAGAGAAATCAAGCTAGTGACCTCTTCCCTTAGGGATACACACTCACCCTTAAGAAATTTCACTTCCTTCTTCTCAGCCTTCAGTCTCTTACGGCACTCCTCGAAAGTGTTGAGCAGAAGCTCATATTTCTCGAGGAGCTCCGCTTCACGGGCCGAAGGGCTATCCTCAGGTTCATCATCCTGAGACTCAGGATCAGAGTCGGAGTCGGAGAGAGGGGTGTGAGCTTTTACCTTCCCAGTAAATGGGGGGCATTCTCCTTCTGAGTCAGAGCGACCCACAAGCCCGAAGTAGGCTTCCTCATCATCACTGGAGTCTGAGGAATCAGACTCACTCAGTGTCTTGGGCCTTTTGGAGATGTAGCTCCGCTCCTTCTTCTTATCTCTAGAGGATTTGTGCTCCTCTTCTTTCCCTTTTTCTCTCTTGCCTTGATAGCAGTCAGCCACGACGTGTCCTGGCTTATTGCATCCAAAGCAAATAATGTCAGAGGAGCGATGTTTGTTCGGTCTAGATGCATACCTGTCAGAAGAATAATTTTTCTTCTGATGCCTGGAGGAGCCGTCTCTCTTTCTTTGATTCCTCATCTTGAGGAACTTCTTGAACTCTCGAGTGATGAAGGAGAAATCCTCCTCCGACAGCTTTGAGCTGGAGGAGCATGGCTCGGAGTCCTCCTCCTCATCCTTTTTCCTGGCACGGTATGAAACCACACCCTTGCCTTTTCTGGAGTGACTGGCTTTTAGAGCCACGGTCTTTTCTTTGGCTGTCGCCTTCTCTACTTCTTCTTCTGCTTTTATGTTGTTCAGCTGAAGCTCATAGTACATCAGCTTCTCAAACAGAATTTGTGGATCAGTTTCAGCTAGTCTGCCAAACTCTCTGATGGCGCAGATCTTTGTGTCTCATTCCTTAGTAAGGGACCTAAGGAATTTATCATTGAGTTCACCATTAGTGAACACTCTTCCGTAGCCTTTGAGGGCGTTGACAATCTTGAGGAAGTTCTCGTAGGTGACTCCGATCTCTTCCTTAGGCCCTTGTCTGAAGGCCACATATTTCTGGTTTAGGAGAGATCTCCGATCATCCCTCACTTCATCCATGCCCTTCATTAGGATGATCAGGCACTGCCAGATCTCCTGTGCTGTCCTGCAGTTGCTGAAGTTTTGCATCATTGAGTCATCAACTGCGCTGACCAGAATGTTTCGTGCCTTCTTGTCAAGTCCCACTAGCACCATCTCGACCTTGTCCATTTCAGAAAGTGTCTTCGGCACTTTCTTGGTGGGATCAATGGTGGAGGCCTTAGTGGGGACATAAGGTCCCTGCTCCACGATCATGAAGAGTCGAGGATCAACTGCTTCCATGTAGAACCTGATCCTTTCCTTCCAGATAGGAAAGTTGAGCCTGGTGCACACTGGGATCTTGCCGGAGAACTTGAGCCCGTCCATAGTAGATGTTTGCCTCCTTCTTGACACTAGCGTCAGGATTCAACTCAAGGTGTTAACCTTTTTGATGAGTAACCTGCTCTGATACCACTTGTAAGTCCACCTAGTGTCAATTATGTTCACCTATGGGGGGGAATAGGTGACGTGCAGCGCTTTTGCGGAATTTAAATTGTACCTGCACACGAAAATAAAACAACACAGCACAACAGAGTACACCAGCTATTTATAGTGGTTCCCCGACTTGGGTACATCCACTTTCCCCCTTAGACCTATCTCCCAACCAGGGACGACTCGGTCTCTTCACCAACAGGATTGAAATCCAATCCTTGCACTATCAGAAGGAACCCTTCCACACGTAGGAGTCGACACTCCCACAAACCGGGTTGCACCCAACCCTTACAACTAGGAACCAACGTTCCTTTACAACAAAAGTAAAATAGAATGTACAAGAAATACAAACTACGTGTGGAGACTACGGTGTCCCTCTTTGTTGACGACGTGATCTTGAAGTCTACAAAGAGTCCACAACCTTGGTCTCTCTTGGAGAGGATCTCCCCGGAACCGGCGGCAGCAAGATGGGCGGCGGCTAGGTTCACGGGATCGGCGGCGACGATGATGTGCGGCTGCTGTACTTTGGAGATCCAAACTTCGTAGCGAAGCTAGCTAGGTCTACCAACGGTCACACGAGGATCGGTCGTCTCGATCGATTCGGACGGGGAAGTTTTTCCCGATCAACAAATCGAGAGACAAGGGATCTCTGGATAGACGCGTGAGACTCTAAGCTTGGCTAAGCTTCTGTCACCGGAGATTGGGAAGAAACGCGATCAACAGCGGCGACCAACTAGCGCGAGCGGCGACGGCGGCGGCGGAGCAGTTTCGCGATTTTAGGGTTAGATCGTGCTCGGCTTCTTTTCTCTGTGTCTCAGTATTCCGTTCAAAATACCCGTATATATATACTGTAGATGCTTTCAAAATGACCGTTGTGGGACCCACAAGAAGAATCCCTAAGTCCCGGTTCAAAATAGTCCAGCGGTAGAATCCGGTCCAGCAGCTTCCAGAGAAATCGCCAAGTAAAAATCGGCGAGAATCGCAGGTGATTCTCGACGAATCGGCGAGAATCAGTTAGTGATTCTCCACGATTCGTCGAGAATCACTAGTGATTCTCGCCGAATCACTTGTTGATTCTCAACGAAAGTTACTTGGTATTCACGATCTGCTCAGCGACGGGTTCGGCGAGAATCACTAGTGATTCTCGCCGAATCTTACTTGGCACCGTTTTGAGGTAGCCGGAAAGAGTCGGCGAGAATCACTAATGATTCTCGACGATTCGGCGATAATCACTAGTGATTCTCGCCGAATCGGCGAGAATCACTTGGTGATTCTCGTCGAATTATACTTAGACGAATTTTCGTCTTTCCATCCAAGAGCTGCTCCTTGAACCATCCTTGCTCCTTGTCTTCTCTTGGAAGATCACAGCCCTGTACTTGAACGTAAGTGCACTCCAATAGAGAGAGTACACGTAGGCCAATGCACTGATCTGCTCAACGAGGGATTACGTCGTGCAAACCCGTGTATATTGACCTACTGCACCCTGACATTGGTGTGCACTTTGCGTGGAATAACAGCAAGTACAACTTGAAAGATTTTATCAAATACATTGTCTATTGACCTTAGCTTGTCCAGGTGCTTCTTCAAATCAGGTACATTGTGGATACAATACCCAACAATGGCGACAGCCGTGAGAGGCGGAGAAGCCAGGCGAGTGGAGCCTTTGGCGGAAAGAGTGGTTGTCGGACAAGGAGACTGGCACATGAAGTATTTCCTGAGCTTCCATCCCCCGTCGTTCAAGGGAGTTGGTACGCCAACAGATGCGGAGGATTGGTGGGTTCGAATTCAAGAGCTTTTAAGGGCGGCGGAGACGCCAGAAGAAAAGAAATCAGAGTATGCGGCGTTCATGTTGGAAGGAGACGCCAAGTTGTGGTGGGTGAGCCACAGCGGCCGCCAGTTCCCTGGACGCACCCCATCGATGGAGGAATTTGGGGATGCTTTTCTAAAGAGGTACATTCCTGTTTCTACACGGTTGGCCCTTCAGAAGCAGTTTCTGCACTTAATGCAGCGGGACAAGACGGTGGAAGAGTATGTGCAGGAGTTCACCCGTTTGGGTCGTTACGCGGGAACGACGATGGTAGATGATATAGAGAGGGATAACCTCTTCTACCAGGGGCTGAGGGATAATCTGAGGCAACCCCTCATTTCTATGAAGAGAGCTGGTTTTAATGAGCTAGTTGAGGCTGCCAGGATGTTGGAGAGTGACCTGGAGCGAACCCAACGTCGTAAGTGTTTCACTCCCAAGCAAGGGGAAGGGAAGCCTCCCCAATCCCAGGGAAAGTCTGAAGGGAGTAGGTGGAGGAAAAAGCCTCACACTTCCAGGTCCAGTGAGAAGAGCAAGTGCATGCCTGGAGGTTCTCACTCTAGGGGACCACCGACGTGCTACAACTGCAGTAAGGTGGGGCACATAGCTCGTGTTTGTCCTCAAGGAGGAGCAGAGCAAGAGGCAAGGCAGGAGCAGACTATGCGCTCCAGCCCCAGTGCCGCAGAGAAAGGGAAGATGGCGGAGTCAAGCGCTTCTCGGTTCCAACCGGTGCAACCAAGGGCCTACAACCTTGGACAGCAGGAGGCGATCCGCCAAACCGATGTGGTGACAGGTATGAGGAAATTTAAGTTTAATTTTGTGCTTCATACTTTTAGACTTTTATGTGTGATGTCTATGTTGTAGGCTTCGTATTAGTTTCCGGATACCCCGCTAGGGTATTGTTCGATACGGGAGCATCGCACTCCTTTCTTACGGAGAGCTTCATCCGGAGAATCGGAGTTGAGTCTTTTTCGGCAGACGCAGAACTGAAAGTGTGCATGCCTAATGTGTCATCCATGACCACCGGGGCCAAAGGGCGCATCTGTTGGGAGCTGGACGGAGTAGACTTCGTTTTGGTAGCAGCGGCTCTACCATTGGTTGAGTTCGATGTCATTTTGGGCATGGACTGGCTTGCAGAGTTGCGCGCCAGTATTGATTGCCTATCTAATGTAGTGACCCTAAGGATCAAAGTGCAGGCGGAAGTCAAGTTTTAGGGCCTTTGTGAGGTGTCCTATTCACTGATTTCGGCCATGAAGTTGATGCGGGCAGTTAACCAAGGTGGTGTAGCGCTAGTAGCATTATTGGAGGTTCGCCTCTCCCAGTTGTCTATTGAGGATGTGCCCGTAGTGGCAGAGTTCAAGGATGTGTTTTCGGATGAGCTTCCTGGAGTGCCTCCTCGGCGGGAGATCGACTTCTCGATCGAGTTAGTGCTGGAGGATAGGCCAGTGTCACGTCCTCCGTTTAGGATGGCACCAAAGGAGTTGGCCGAACTCAAAGTGCAGTTACAGGAACTGTTGGAGCAAGGGTATATTAGACCCAGTTCTTCGCCGTGGAGCGCGCCGGTGTTGTTTGTAAAGAAGAAAGACGGTTGTATGTGGCTGTGCATAGACTACCGAGAGCTGAATAAACTGACCGTTAAGAATAAGTATCTGATTCCTTGGATAGACGACTTATTCGACCAGTTGGTGGGGTCGGTGGTGTACTCAAAATTGGACTTGAAGTCAGGCTATTATCAGTTGCAAATTTGGGACGAGGACATACCCAAGACTGCCTTCGGTACGAGGTACGGACACTTTGAGTTTACGGTGATGCTGTTCGGGCTGACGAACGCGCCATCTGTGTTCATGGATGTTATGAATCGAGTATTTTGGGAATACTTGGACTCTTTTGTGGTTGTCATCATTGATGACATCTTGGTGTATTCCAAATCGAAATGGAGCATGAGACCCACTTGAGAGTAATCTTGCAAGTGTTGAGGGAGAATCAGTTGTATGCAAAGTTCTCAAAGTGCGAGTTCTGGTTAGAGAAGGTGGCATTTTTGGGCCACGTGATTAGTGGGGATAGGGTGGCAGTGGATCCAACAAAAGTGGAAGCCATCAGAGATTGGCCAGTTTTGAGGACCGTGGCGGAAGTCCGAAGTTTTCTTGGACTAGCCGGGTATTATAGGAGATTCGTGGAGAATTTTTCGCGGATAGCTCTACCCCTCACCTCACTCACTCGTAAAGATCATAAGTTTGTGTGGACTCAAGAGTGTAGTCAAGCATTTGAGGCACTGAAGGAGAGACTGATGATGGCTCCAATCCTAAGTCTACCATAAGGGACCGAGGGATTTCAGATCTTCAGTGACGCATCAGGATGCGGTTTGGGTTGCGTTTTGGTGCAACATGGCAAGGTGATAGCTTTTGGGTCTAGACAGCTGAAGCCTCATTAGAGGAATTACCCCGTCCATGACTTGGAGTTGGCAGCGGTAATTTTTGCGTTGAAAATATGGCGACATTATGTGTATGGTGCAAAGGTGGATATCTTCACGGATCATAAAAGCCTGAAGTATCTCTTGGATCAAAAGGACTTGAACATGTGGCAACGCAGGTGGGTTGAGTTTCTTGGATACTACGAGGTGGCGATTCATTATACGCCAGGTAAATCCAATGTGGTGGCAGATGCCTTGAGTAGGAAGTACTCGGGGCAAGGGAATTGGATCGAAGCTCATGATGAGCGGTTGGTACGGGAATGGGAGTCCCTTGGTTTGGAATGTGTGGCGAGAGGCGGGTCCAGCGTGGCTCGGTTGAACTGTATTGAAATGCAAAACGACTTCTCCGATCGCATTCGGGAAGCGACTCGGTTGGATGTGGAGTTTCAACCATATGTGTTGGAGGCTCAAAAGGGAGAGAACAATGCCTTGGAGATGATTGATGGGATTCTAAGGAAGGGTGGAAGGGTTTGTGTACCGCAGTTCGGTAAACTCCATGAGGAGTTGATGCTTGAGGCTCACTTCACAAAGTACTCCATTCACCCGGGCTGTACAAAGATGTACTTGGATATGAATAAATCCTTTTGGTGGCCGGGACTGAAGCGGGACGTAGCTTTGTATGTGAATTGTTGCCAAACATGCGACTTGGTGAAGGCTGAATGTCAGAAGCCGGGCGGGTTCCTGAAGCCCCTTCCAATCCCTGAGTGGAAATTTGATGACATCTCCATGGATTTTGTACATGGTTTGCCTAGGTCATAGCAGGGTAATGATACTATTTGGGTGATCGTGGATCGCTTAACTAAGGTGGCCCACTTCATCCCAAATCGGAACGAGGGCATCGTGGAGAAGCTGGTGGAGTTGTACGTTCACAACATTGTGTGACTGCATGGGATTCCTAAGAGCATAGTCAGCGATCGAGATGGACGGTTTACGTCCAAAGACTGGAGATTGGTTCAGAAGAGTTTGGGCAGGAAGCTAAAGTTCATTATAGCATTTCATCCTCAAACTAATGGGCAAACCGAAATAACAAACCGTACTATGGAGGATATGCTGAGAATGTGCATTCTTGACTTCGGTAAGAAGTGGGAGGATCACCTCTTCATTGTAGAATTCGCGTACAATAACAGTTATCAAGCAAGTATCAAAATGGCACCATACGAAGCTTTGTATGGGAGACGGTGTCGAACACCGATGTCTTGGACACATGCGGGAGACACCAAAATTTTGGGAAAGGAGGTGGTAGTTGACGCCTGTGAGTTGGTACAGACCATTCAAGAGAGTATGAAGGTGGCGCAAGACCGACAAGCAAAATACTTTACTGGCCGTCACAGGAAGTTGGAGTTTGCGGTAGGTGATTGGGTATATTTGAAGATCAAGCAGTTCAAAGTCGTCTCAAGGATTCGCCGACTCAAGAAGTTGAGTCCAAGGTTTTTGGGGCCTTTTAAAGTTGTTGAATGGGTGGGAGAAGCAGCCTATCGGTTGGCGTTGTCCGCGGAGCTGAGTGGATTGCATGACATCTTCCATGTCTCCGTCTTGAGGAAAGCCTTGGTGGAGGATAGTGTGGTGATCGAACCGGCATCGGTGCCGATAGAGGAAGACTTGAGGACGCGAGTCCGTCCAATTGATATAGAGGATTCGGAGACTCGGCAGTTGCGGAAAAAAGAGGTTAAACTCGTGAAAGTCCGATGGGACAACTGTGGTCGTGAGGAGCACTCTTGGGAGCGAGAACAAGCCATGCTAGAAGAGTATCCAGAGCTCTTCAAATCAGGTACCATTTAAGTTTTGTTCCCTTTTGCCTTGTAATTTCGGGATGAAATTCTTTTAAGGGGAGAGAGTTGTAACGCCCCAAAAATTTGTAGAAGGAATATTGGTATCTGGCAGGGAGCACACGGCCTGGGACACGAGCGTGTCCCAGGGCGTGTCAGGCTCCAGTCGACATTTTGGTCGAGAGGTCGACGATTTTGGAGTCGACGATCGTCGAGCAGAGAACACGGCCTGAGACACGGGCGTGTATCAGGGCATGTCGAGCCCGTGTCGACGATCAGCCCGGGGAGTCGACGAATTTCGCTCGACGATGTGTCGAGACAAGGAACACGGCCTAGGACACGGGCGTGTCCAAGGCCGTGTCAGTCAGTCGACGAATTTCGCTTGATGATGTGTTGAGACAAGGCACACGTCATAGTACACAGCCGTTTGGTTGGTCGTGTGCCCCGAAAACAACCCGCGACTCACACGGGTCTTGGACACGCCCGTGTCCTATTTGACACGCCCGTGTCCTATTTGACACGCCCGTGTCAAACACAAACACGCCTGGGATCTAGGCTGTGTTCACTATCTCGACACTTCGTCGAGCAAAGTTCGTCGGCCATACGACACGGCCTGGGACACGCCCGTGTCCTTGGCCGTGTTCTCTACTCGACGATCGTCGAATCCAAAATCGTCGAACGCACAGCCTGATCGTCGAACGCACGGCCCGATCGTCGAACCAAACTCGACATGCCCTGGGACATGCCCGTGTCCAGGGCCATGTTTGCTGCTCGACGATCGTCGAACCCAAAATCATCGACCTCTCGGCCAAATCGTCGAGCCCAACACGACACGCCCTGGGACACGCCCCTGTCCCAGGCCGTGTACCTCCTGCCAAATTCCAAATTTGGCCCGGAACGCCTCCCGTCGCTCTTTTGAGTTTCGGGGCGTTACAACTCTCTCTCTCTTAAAAGAATTTCGTCCACGAAATTTCATCAAGGAAAGATAAGCACAAAACTAAAATTGTACCTGAGCGGAACAACTCCGGGTACTCGTCAAGCATAGTCTGCTCTCGCTCCCAAGAGAGCTCTTCTCGACCGCAATTGTCCCAACTTACCTTGACCATCTTGATCTCTTTATTGCGTAACCACTTGACTTCCGAGTCCTCAATTCGTATAGGCTTGACCTTTGTTGTCAACCCACTATCAGTTGGCACTTGGTCGACCGCGATCACTTGTGTAGGCTCTTGCAACGCCTTCTGCAGCACCGATATATGGAATACATCATGTAGACCACTAAGCTCCACCGATAGCTTCAACCGATAAGTCGCTTCACCAACCCGCTCCAGAACCTCAAACGACCCAAGGTACCTCGGGCTTAGCTTTTTCAATCACCGCACCCGCGAGACACCCTTGAACGGCTTGATCTTTAAGTACACCCAGTCGCCCAAAACGAACTCCACGTTCCTGTGCTTGGCATTATAGTACTTCGCTTGCCGGTCCTGAGCGACTCGCAACCTCTCCCGAACGGTTCGCACCAATGAAGCAGCATCCTCCACCTCTTAACGCTTGTACAACTTTGACTCACCCGTTTCCAACCAGGACAACGATGTGCGACATCTTATACCATAAAGGGCCTCGAAGGGCGCCATTTGAATACTCGTCTGGTAGCTATTGTTGTACGCAAATTCCACCAAATAAAGATGGTCTTCCCATTGCTTTCCAAAGTCCAAGACACACAAGCGGAGCATGTCTTCCATAGTTCTATTGACCCTCTCGGTCTGCCCATCCGTTTGTGTATGGAAGGTTGTGCTAAAACTCAGCTTTGTTCCCAACATTTGCTGCACAAGCCTCCAATCATTGGATGTGAACCGCCCATCTCGGTCACTCACGATGTTGCGGGGCACACCGTAGAGCCGCACTATGTTATCCACATATAACTTTGCGAACTTCTCCACCGGATCATCCTTCCTATGTGGAATGAAATGCGACACCTTCGTTAGCCGATCTATGACCACCCAGATGGCGTCGTTCCCCTTTTGGGACCTTGGGAATCCATACACAAAGTCCATAGTGATGTCGTCGAATTTCCACTCCGGAATAGGCAAGGACTTCAGAAATCCTCCGGGCTTTTGGCACTCCGCCATCACCAAGGCGCAAGTTTGGCAGTTCACCACGTAGAGCGCCACATCCTTCTTCAAACTCAGCCACCGAAATAGTTTCTTAACGTCGCGGTACATCTTTGTGCTCCCCAGGCGATTCGAGTACTTGGTATGGTGCGCCTCGTACAACAAATCCACCCGCAAACTGCCCACGCTTGGGACGCAAAGACGACCGTCTTTCCAAAGTAATCCATCCACAACTTCATATTGGGAATTTGACCCATCCAGAGCCTCTATCATGAGTTGCTTCATGTGGCCATCCAAATCCAAAACCTGCCGAATCCGATCAGCCAGGTCATATTGAACTTCAGTCCAATTCAATAGTGCTTCAGCACTTGACTACTTATCCACACAAGAAATCTCCAACGCCTCCAACTCCTGAACCAACCGCTCCTCGTGGATCGATAGCCAATTGGCTTGAGCTGGGGCACGGCGACTCAACGCGTCTGCAACCGCATTACCTTTACCATGAACGTAGTGGGTCTTGAATGTATAGTCCCCCAGGAACTCCATCCATCTACGTTGTCGCATATTCAGAACTTTCTGATCAATCAAATACATCAGGCTCTTATGATCGTTGTAGATATCAATCTTCACACCGTATAAATAAAGCCTCCACTGCTTCAATGCAAAAATCACGGCTGCCAACTCCAAGTCATGGACCGGATAATTCCTCTCGTGCACCTTCAGCTGTCTCGAGTCATATGTTATAACGCTTCCATGCTGTAACAGCACACAACCCAAACCACTGCCCGAAGCATCGCTATAAGTCTCTTAACCTTTGGTACCACTCGGCGAACTCAGCACAGGCGCCGTGGTCAACCGACATTTCAACTCCTCAAAAGCTCGCGCGCACTCCGGCTTCCAAATGAACTTCTGCTCCTTCTACGTCAAAGTAGTGAGAGGTAACGCTATCCGCAAGAAGTTCTCTACGAAGCGCTTATAATAGCCGGCAAGCCCCAGAATGCTCCGGACTTCCGCTACCGTAGAAAGCTCAGGCCACTCCCGTATCGCAACAATCTTCGCCGGATCCACTGCAATACCTTCCCCACTCACTATATGACCGAGGAATGCCACTGAGGACAACCAAAACTTGCACTTCGAGAACTTGGCGTACAATTGATTCCTCCTTAGCGTTTCCAAAACCAAATGAAGATGCCTAAAGTGATCTTCCTCACTCTGCGAGTACACCAAAATATTATCGATGAAGACGATCACAAAATGGTCCAAGTACTCCCTGAAGGTCCTGTTCATCAAATCCATGAACACTGACGGCGCATTAGTCAGCCCAAACGGCATGACCGTAAACTCGTAATGCCCGTATCTCGTACTGAATGCAGTCTTCGGGATATCACTCTCCTTTATTCACAGCTGATAGTACCCGGACTTGAGGTCCAACTTTGAGTACACCGTCGACCCGACTAACTGATCGAATAGAACATCAATCCGGGGGATCGGGTACTTGTTCTTTTCCGTCAACTTGTTGAGCTCCCGATAATCAATACATAGCCTCAAGCTTCCATCCTTCTTCTTAACAAAGAGGGCCGGAGTGCTCCAAGGCGAAGAACTTGGATGCACATACCCTTGCTCCAACAACTCTTGCAGTTGAACCTTCAGCTCTACCATTTCCTTAGGTGCTAGTCGATATGGAGAGCGTGACACAGGCTTTGCACCTGGTACGAGCTCTATTGTAAAATGTATCTCCCGTTGAGGCGGGGCTCCAGGAAGATCGCTAGGGAACACATCAGGGTACTCAGCTACCACTGATATACTATCCAACGTAGGTTTTGGCTTTGCAACCTCCACTAGTGTAAAGAAAAGCTCTGCACCAGCACGAACCGCCTTCACCACCTGAAGAGCAGACATCAACGTCTTGCTCGACCCCTTCAACCCCATGAAAGTCGTCTCACGACCTGCTCCCAGCTTGACTTCCTTGCGACCGCAATCAATATAGGCTTCCTGCTCCGAGAGCCAGTCCATGCTAAATATAACGTTGAACTCCACCAAGCATAGTAACGACGCTTGCAGATCGAACTCTTGATTCCCAATGCGAATCTTAACACCGCAGATTTTATCCGCGCACATGGAAGACCCATTCGGTAACAGCACATCCAACCTGTCCTTCGCCATCGAAGAAGGTACCCCGATGTGTGATATAAATCCTTCGGAGAAGGAGTCTGAAGCTCCCGTATCAAAGAGTGCTCTTGTCGGATACTCACAAATCAATACAAATCCTAAACAAGCAGTGGTAAGGTAACAAGCACATAACAAGTATTTAAAAGATTAACTTGCTATAAAATTAAATTTTACCCGTCACCACATCCGCCTGTTTGATGGCCTCCTGTTGGCCAAGATTATAAACCCTCGGTTGGGCCGGAGCATAATGGGACGCGGTAGACTCCACCGCCTTGCCCTTCTCTTCATAAGTCACTCCCAGCTTCCTTTCGGACTAAGGACGTCCGCCCCAGCAATCGCGGGCAAAGTTCCCCGGCTTTCCACAAGTAAAACATGCAACCGGGGTCCGACCCGTAGTCGCCCCAGAAGCACCAGAAGAAGGAGCTGGACCCGAAGTCCTAGACTTCTTAAATAACCTTTGATAGCCGGACTTTGAAGTAGTCGACACTTTGAACCCACACTTCTTATCACCAATGCTCTTCTTCGCTTGAACATTCTTCATGTCCTTCTCCAAGGACCGGGTCGTGTTGACCAAGGTCAAGAAACCCTGCGTCATCGGCCCCAAGAGGAGTAACCTTAAATCATCTCTTAACCCTTCGTAGAATCGATTCGTCTGGAGCTCCTCATCCGAGATGTTGGAGCTAGCATATCGACTCAATCGAGTAAACTCGTGGAGATATTCATCCACGCTACTGTCTCCTTGAAACAACTTCAGGAACTCATTCTCCAATGCTATCCTCTGCGCCGAAGGGAGGTACCTAGCCAAGAATAGTCTCGAGAACTCTTCCATCGAGACATCTATAAGTTGCCTTCCTCTCAATAGATGCTGCTCCAAACCCTCCCACCACAGCCTAGCATCTCCATCCAACAGGAACGTAGCTATGGTGTTCATTTGCCATTCCTCTGTCTCTGTTGCTGTCAATACTCTCTTCACCCCGGAGAGCCAGTCTTCAGCTTGAGATGGGGTTCCCAACCCCGAGAATACTGGAGGATTAAATCTCATGACATGTTTGATCTGTCTCTCGGTTGCCCTCCTTGGCACCACCGGTTCCACTACTACCTGCTCCACTCTTCTCGGCTCTACCTCTGGAAGAGGTACCTGCTCCATCGTAGGAGCGGGTTGCTGTATTTGCCTTGCAGGCTGCGCATTAATCATGACAAACACTAGTTCGGCCACCAATCGTATGGTCTCAGCCGATGGAGGTGTTGCAGGAGTATCATTTGGTGCACTGCTAGCCTCAGAAACTCGACGTTCCGACGGCCCAGCACCGCTTCTGGTCACCTATAGTGGTACAAAACACCATTAAGCGACCAAATAAAATTACAAACAGCAATTATAGGAACACGCAGGTTCCCCAAACACGTGTATTTTCATTCCTAAGTGGACATTCATGGGTTCTTTTGTTGTTATAACGATGACGCACATACATGTTCTCACCACCCCTTAAAAAGAATTCGCCTACGAATTCATTTTAAGCCCGACCAAGACCAGTAGTCTGATACCAAATTGTAACGCCCCTATCTGTCACATAGCATATAGCAGTAGGTTCGGCTGGGGCCCGACGTCATATACCACATACAGACCGGGTGGTTACTCAATGGAAAGCATCCAACCAATCACAATGTCCTACACAGAGCATTCTAGCGGAAGCAGTTTAAAAAGTTGCAATTAAAAGAACCCAGCAACAAGCATGAATGTCCACTAACAAACCAAAAAGGAATGAAGTACATACACAAGTACTGGCCTTAAGCCCATACAAACGGTTTACTGGAATTACATGTTTTCCATACCACGACATGCAGGCCGGTCATACATGAACAAAAGCAAGTAAACACTCCAATTAGGCCTTCGAGGGCCGGCTTCGCAATTTAGGCTTTAGCCTGCTATTGACTGCTCAGTCCAGCAGCACCTGCAAGCACAATACACCGCACGGTGGCAAACAAAAGCAACGGTCAGCAATGCTGACCAAATTATAACGATCCCGCCCCCAACTCGGGGCGGCGATGCCCCTTCCCTGCATTTTAGTAGTATAATCAGGCAATATAATAATGTCACAACATCACAGGCGTAGGAACGCACGGCCACACACCCCGTGCACTCAGGGCACATTCTCGGTGATCACGGTCAATGCCCGCCGACTCACCACCATCCCTTTGGATGGCCATAAAATGAAAAATTTGCCTTCCCGGCATGGATCACGGTAATTTAAACCATAGACCTCTGAAGACCCTCATCTATGCCAACGGCTCTAACCGAACGACATAGAATGGGTACGGTTCCATCTAACATGTGCTCATATCGCAACATTAATTTAAAACATATGCGCATGTCAAACTTCTTCGAGTCCCGTTTCCATCACAAAATCACATAACCCGGTTATGTTCAAGTTGGCTCTCAGGCCACCAAGTTGGCAAGATCACACATCCGCCCAATTTTCTGGGTGCACCTTAGGGTTAATCCTCAAGACTCCGTGTTGCAATCTACCACGTAGAAAACCCGAAAAACAAATATTTGCACGGAGTCTTCTCCGGCATTTATGCAATGCAACATCACCGATCCAGACCAACATGTCCGGATAGGCTTCACACATCATGCATATGTCCGTTCTCGATTACGGACTCTACACAATGGGGACTTTACATATCTACCCGAAGGAACGCCTCCAACTAACCGCAAACTCGCGAGAGCGGGCTTCCTATGCAAAAGAAGGAGAGCTTCACATGCTCAAGTAGAGAATCGTTACCCTAGCGTTCTTCCTTGGAGCCATGGAAATGTAAGCAGATGAAAAGCACCGCACTCACTTTGCCTCCGTAGATCCGAAGTTGGTTCGCGATTTGGAGCTCCGAAGCTCCTCCAAAGACAGATCTAAGCTTCTTCTTCCTCCTTTGCTCTTGATAAGCCCGGAATCCGCGACCTGTCCGCACAGTTTTCCAGACCGGGCGGTCTGAGTATTCAAGCCACCAACCCTCGCAAGGCGGGCGGTCTCCATGCCAGGCCGCTGCCAACGCCGACCCTGCTCAGCGATAAGGCTCAAGGACACAGCCGTCAGCTCGCCAGGAGGAATCCACCAGGCTGCGCGGCTTCCCTCCTTTCTTATTTCTTTCTCTTTTGCTTCCCCTCACCTCTGCCCGGTTCTCCTGTACCCCGGGCAGCCGGTAACTTTAGCCCTGCCCGCTTGGGCAGGCCCCC
The DNA here is from genome assembly GCA_039583875.1 of Platanthera guangdongensis. NCBI lineage: Eukaryota > Viridiplantae > Streptophyta > Magnoliopsida > Asparagales > Orchidaceae > Platanthera > Platanthera guangdongensis. The sequence continues at coordinate 76,430,129 of CM077167.1, forward strand.
GAGCCTATAAATAGGGGGAGGGTGCACTCCCCAAGACACGCTGACTTGTATCCAGGAGCTCGCCTGTTAAGAGCTGCGGTCTCAAGTCTAGTGTTTTGCGGCTTGTAGTCCGGCCGGCTTCCTCTTTTACTCCTTGTAACTGTTTCTCATTTTAAGTAAAGGAAAGCCCGCCGCAAGAGTGGCATTTAAACCGCGGCGGGCGAACTCTGCTGTTGCCGCTGCCAGCGGCCCCCTTTTCCTGTCCTTTAGCCGCGACCGCTAGTAACCGATTGGTCGACAGTCTCCTCCTTTCCTCTCTATTCCCCGGTGTTCGAACCGTTAGCTGGTGGTGCCCGACTCCCTGTCCGTTTTCGTGCATCAACAGTTAACACGCGACCTTCAGATCTCGACTAATCGATGAAATCAACGGTCTAGGTAGTCAGACCGCTCTATCCCCTAGAGTTCGGCGGCCTGTCGAGCAAGCCGCGACTTCGCCGGCTAAGGCTTTCAGCCCGCCTCCAGCGCTGTGAACCTGCCATTCTATCCGCTCGTTTTTCCTCTCGGTCTTCTTGTCAGCTTGCTGCATCGTTTAGCCGCACGTCAAGCTGCCGCTATTCTGCGGTCTCTTGAAAAGCTCGACTATTTTCCCTCTTTTCAAGATGAATCCTTCAAAGGGTCAGAATAAATCCAGCAACATCTCAGTTACTACAGATCTCTCAGAAGTGCAGGATTGCTCGTATTTTAATAATGAGTTTGTTGACCCTCATAGAGAATTTTTTGCAAATAGTGTTGAGCGTGGACTAGAATCTGTTGCAAATGAACCTCTTTGTGAGGAAGAAGAAGAGGCCCCTTCTCCATTCATTAATCGTATTCGGTGGGATACTGTCTCTAATAACTTCAGAGTACCGCGTCTCCCGGAGTATGCTGGATGTGATGATCCGTTTTCTCATTTGCAAGCTTTTGAATCAGCTATTTCACTGAGAAACGTGTCAAATGGAGTAAAATGTAAACTCTTTGTTATATCTTTTGGCAATGTTGCAAGAGAATGGTTTTATAGCCTCCCACCTCCATCAGTAACCAGCTTTAAGGATCTTCGAAGTCAATTTATTTCTAGATTCACTATTTATAGGAAGCGGAAAAGTGACGTTGGAGCTCTCTTCCGAATCAAGCAAGGAATTGACGAGTCTAATCCAGATTTTGTTGATCGGTTTCAAAAGGAGGTTCTAGATGTTTGTAGCGTCCATCAAGACTATTACTTGCATGCTTTCATAAATGCACTTCAAGAAGGCCCATTGAAATTCAAGCTCACCACAAAGTATCCCAAAAGCTATGGAGATCTTATTGATATAGTTAATACATTCATAATAGGCGAAGAGGCAAATAAAGGTTATGTTTCGTTTCTGAATCAAATGGCTAAACAATCTCAAGGGACTTCTGGTCAACAGCAATCTATTTCCTCCCAAAATGTTTCGCAAGTTGAATATTGCAAGTCTCCTCCTCTTCTCCAGGGTAAAACTCCAAAGTGTGAAAAAGGTTCAGGTAAGTATGTTAAGTTCAAAATTCCTATGGAAGATCTTTTGGTAATCATTCAGGGAATGCCTGAGTTCAAGAAGCCTCGGCGTATGAAATCGAAAGTCAAGTATCGACACGAGGAGCTTTTTTGCAAGTATCATAAAGATATTGGTCATCTAGCAGAAGATTGCATAGCTCTCAGGGAATTGGCTAATCAACTTACAAGAGCTGGAAAGTTGCAAGAATATGTCATTTAGTGACCCTCTAAGGCAATCTTTCATTTCTTATTTCAGTGCTCCCAGCAGGGTTTCCTCTTTCTTTATATGACGAGAAATGCTTATATTCAGAATAGTATATAACGTCCCCTTCACAATTGGTATTAATGGGGCGTGCTAAAACTGCAGACATATATCCTTTGCCACATCCTTAACATCATGCAAACGTTATTTTTTCATTTGAAGCTTATTTTTAGCTTTACTTTTTATGCCAATATGCATGCATGTAGGGGCAAAAGCCCCTTTTGAATTCTTAAGCCTTTCACATCCCGCTTGACGTCAGTCGCAGATGTGTAGTGGATTTTCCACTTGGCCTTCAGTCGCAGACATTGCGTAGCCGTCCCGCATGACTTCAGTCACAGACATTACGTACTTGTCCCGCTTGACCTTCGTCGCAGACATTGCGTAGTTGTCCCGCTTGACTTCAATCGCAGACGTTGCGTACTTGTCCCGCTTGATATCGGTCGTGGATTTTAAGAATTTCAATCCCGCTTATGTGTTCTTTGTGTGGAAAGTACTGCCGCACGCACCTGACCACATTGACACATAAGTGCATGTCTCCATCTATTTTTGCAGGGCAACACGAGCCTATCCGCTACCTCGCGGTTTTACTTAGCGGCCTGCGCAGGTTGTATAATTAATTACACAGGCCGCCCGGTCACATATTCCGGCTTAAGTTTTTTGACTTCCCTGTGCCTACCTGCCGGATTATTATTACTATATTTGGGAACTCGACCGACTTACGTCCGCCTATCCGCTATTCAGTATCTTATTTGGCTTCCATATATCAATTGCCGGTTTATTATTCATATGGACAGGAAGTCGGCCGACCTGCGTCTGACACTTAATTCCTGGCTTTGATCCGCCGACTTCTATGGTATTAATTATATCAACTAATCAGCGAACTGTCGTCACAAAAATTCTCGGCTTCCATATGCCTATATCGGCCTGTATTATCGGAAGCCGAAGATTGTGTCTCTATTCTTGTTGCTTTTATCAAATGGGCAATTCATCTCAGAGTTCGCCCTAGCCGTAATCTGATACTTCAATGTTATGGATGTTTGGCGACTACGACAGGTAGCCGCGCGGCTTAGCGGTCACGGTTTATGTATACGCAAGCCGCGGTCATTCAGCTCTTCCAGCAGATAACATTGAGTAATTCATTAAGGCAAATTGCGGTTTAATATGTTAGCCGCTCGGCTTATTGTCGACGTGCATTCCGGAATAAACCGCAGGGAAATATATTTCTCTTGCGGATAACTTCGTTGAAGTCGCAGTGTGAACTCAGACCGATTTATATGCTTGCATTTTATTAAATCGGAAGTTATACTGAGACCGCGCGGACTTAATCAAGTAAGAAAAGTGAGATGTAGTAAAGAGAAAGGTAAAGTTGCCTTCATTTCTATTTCATTAAATATTACAAAGTATTAATCGTGCGGTTACAAAAATAATACCGCTGATTTCCAAAAAGTTCAAAATACAAAAAACAAGTTAAAGATTTTCTAATCGCTCGGTTTAAGCTTCTTAGTCGCAGGAGAATCCAAATCACCGCCATCACCGATATCGACGGGGGATTCAGTGTATCCGCTGCTGGTCGCTGAGCTCCCTGAAAAGCCAGAAGTTGTCCAGTCTGGCCGCGCGGTCTCAGATTCTTGACCGCCGGACTCAGACGATGTGCGTGCACTCGGGCTTCCCTGGCCGCCCTCTTCCTCGACGTCTTCCTCCACCTCGCCGACTTCTTCCCCGACCTTGCTCTTGCCCTTGATCGACCTGTAGATGTCGGCCACCTGCTCTTTCAGGGTGGGGTAGATGTCGGCACAAGTAAAATCGGTGAAGCCGGTCGCAAAGCCGCCAAGGTAGCGGAGGCGGTTAAGAGCTCCATCGATCCCTTGGACGAGTTGCAGGAAGACTTGGTCTTGGAAGGTGGGGTTGGCCGGGTTGTACATTTCCTGCAAAACAAAAGATAAAGGTAAGGCCGCGCGGTTACATAGTGCTAACCGCACGAGTATCGGTAATGACTTACCGCCTCCCTTTCCTTTAGTCGCTTGTTCTATTCCTGTTGTTCCTCTAACTGCCTCTTCAGGCCGCTATTCTCCTTCATCAGCTGCTTGTAGGCAAGGCCCATGAAGTGACTTGCCACGAAGCTCCTCGCCCCGACTTGCGCGGCTAGCCGCGGCAGGTCGTCTGGTGGAACTCATCGCATCGCCTTCAAGTTGCGCTTGCCATACAGCGCGCCGCCAACCGCGCTCGCGTGGAGGCTTACTTCTTCTGCCCCCCAGTAGGGGAGGGCGGTGGAGATCGTCACTGACTTGTCGTCCGGACTCCACCGCAAGGCCGGATCGCCGTGGACGTCCTTCAGGCTGCTGCCTGTTCATTGCAGTATAAACTCTCCAGAGGAGTCCGACTCCTCCTCCTCCACAACTCGTGCCGGCTTGGCCCGCCTCGCTCTCTTCTCTCTTTGAGTGAGAGTCAGGCCGCCAGGAGTTTGCGGCTTGTTCAGCGGGACCGCGACAGCAGCTGCAAAGATAAAGGAAATGTTAGATTTCAGGCCGCGCGACCAAGAATTCAGTTCGGCCGGCTTGGAGCTTACTGTCTTCCGCCTCTAATCCTACTAGCGACGACAACAGCGGGATGTAGTGGTTTACATCAAGCCGCTCGCCTTTGAAGAAGTTGTAGATCTCCTTCTCCATGCCGTCCAAGCCGCCGCTGCCGAAGGCGCCTCTTCGCGGATTTGGGGGTCGACTGGCAGCAACCCCAGGTTTCCCTCGAAGATGAGAAACCGCTCGGACCAGTTCGCAATCTTGTTCGCCAAGTTTACTATCTTCAGCCCTCTGCAGTCGAAGTATAAATGCCCCCGGAAGATCTTCGTCCCGGAGTCCGGGATAGACCACACCGAAAGGCATTCCCGGAAGAGCCTCATTGAGAAGCGGACTCTTTCCGACCTCAGGTAGGAGATGAAGCTATATATCGCGGCTATCGAATTTGGGGGTAGTTGTCCCGGCATAACTCCGTAGTGGTCAAAGACCGCTACGGCCTCCATCATTACCGGGAAGCTGAAGCCGCAGTCAAAGTGGTCGATGGGGACCGCGATCTGATTTACGTGGGAGGAATTAATCCGCTCGTCCTGTCGTGGAAGCCGCGCGACCAGCGGACTTCCCTGCATGTGCTTCTCAACGAAATCCTCTAGCTCGGCTTTTGTAAGCCGGCATTCTTTATGATCTGCAGAATGGAAAGCGGAGGCCGCGTCAGTCCTAACCGTAGTGGCCTTGTCAGACCGCAACGACTTGGACTTAGCCCGCATCATTTTTGATTTGTGATGAAATCTCCGGGGTCAGCTCTATTTATAGAAAATCCGTGAAGGTACAGAGGCCAACGTCAAATCGCGGCTAGTCATCACGCCGCGCGACCTAAGTTCGCTGGAAGTTCAGATCAGCTTAATGACCAAGCCGCAGTTTAGTCCGTCAGTTCGCACGGCTATACCCCTGCACTTAGAAAAATTCTAAGGCGAATCATGTGGATATCAACTTCAAGCCGGCGCTCTGTTCGCCAGACCGCGCGACTACTCTCCTATACTTGAAATTTTTCAGAACAAAGCAGCAGGCATGTGGATTATAAATACAAACCGCATAAGCCGCATTCAGTTCGCAGCATAATAAAATACAACAGTTTACAGTAATCAAATTGTCCAACATCCAGAGAAAAATATATATTACAACATAATATTCGATTGTCCGCGCGGCTTAGTTCTCTCAAGTCGCTCAGGGTCGTTTGTCATCTTCCGGCCTGTCTCGTCCTATGTGCGCGACCTGTTCACCGGTCTGCACAATCGCGACGTACACCTGGCTAACCAGATTATGAAGCGCATGCAGAGACCGATGAACTCGCGCAGTGTCGCGCTCTACCCTCGCAAACGGTATCGTTTGGATCGCCTGACCCCCGAGCCCGCTTGAAACTGCGGCCTGTCTAGGCGCCGCGGCCTCCGATGGATTTGAAGTCTCACCAGAGGCCGGGCGGCTAGTAACCGGCAGTTGTCCGGAAGTTAGTAGTGCAGGCCGCTGTTCTCCGACGGTCTCCGCTGGCAGTTCTTGATTCTCGCCGCCTTCAGTATGGGGGATCTCTTCTCTGTCTCCTTCCGGCCGCGCGGCCATCAGCAAATACTTCTCCGCCCTTTCCTGCTCCAAGGCGACCTGCATCTCAGCAATCTTCGCCTCAGCAGTTTCCATCGCAGTCTGGAGCCTGGCGGTCTCTTCTTCCCTCGCGGTCTGGAGCCTGGCAATCTCTTGCTCCATCGCTGACTTCAACCTCATGGTTTCCTACTCGAACGCAGTTTGCAAACTTGTGGTCTCTTGCTCCAGGGTGGTTTGCAACTCTTGTATCCTTTTTTCCGCGGCCTCCTGGGCAACCCGCCGCTCTTTGTCTTTAATCCGCAGGGTTTCGGTGGCCGCGTTCAAAGCCGCCTGTAGAGTGCTGATGTCTTTCTGGAAGTCGGCCATCTCCTTCTCGCGAACACTTGGAGGCGGAGGCGGTGGCAGCATAGACAAAAATGACGTCAAGTCGCCCGGTTTCATCACGGTTTCCGGTACACCTGCAGAAGAGAAACCGCAGTAAGGTTCAGCCGGATTGTTCGAGGTTCTGGTAAGGAAATCGGTAGGATAAGACCGCCGGTTTGATGTTTATCTCCTCCAGAGACCGCGGTATGTATTTTAATCACTGGCCGCCGGAGCCGTTCAGGATCTATCCTCTTTAGCTTTTCTTTCCATAGCCGCTCGGCTTCCTTCGCTCGGTTTTTCAGTTGAGCCGTGGTCAGGAAAAAGCTGGCCGGCGGATATAATATTATATTCGCCCCCATCTTCCTTGACCGCGACTTGTAGAATTTAATAATTCGCCTAACGTCCCGGTGTTTACCTTGCAGCAATGGAAGTGTGGTCGCCACCGGCTTCTCGGCGATCAGTTTCTTCATCTCCTCCATCTTCTCGCGAAGCTTCAGTTTCTCGGCTCCTTCAGAAGCCGTGGAAGCCGGTTCGCCAGGCTTCTCCCCAATAACCTGGATATCGGGGTTGTCAACCTCCTCAGAAGCCGCTGGTGTCGACAATAGCGCGTCTTGCTGCTGGAGGGTCTCCATGCCCTTCAGGAGCTCACTGAGCGAGTCGCTAACCGCAGGCGTACTCTCCAGTTCGCTCGGCTTGTAATCCGGTGTAGGCGGGTTCTCGGGTACCTCCTTCTCGTGCGGCCTGTGTTGAAGACTATCCGCGCCGGTCTTTTCAGAAATATTCCAGTTTCTAACGTGCAACTTCCTCATCTTCCTTTTCATCCTTTCTTCAAGGGTTTCGCGCCTTTCCTTCTGCCGTTTCAAGGAACCGAACACCTTTTCAGTCCGCTTGCGCTGTTCGCCCAAAATCTGTTCGGTCTCCAGCGCCTTCTCCGGCTCGTTGTCATCCACGACGATTACGTTGACCTTGTCCTGCAATTCGGACGGTTTCCCAGATTCAACACTTTTCTCCTCCGCCCCACCGATTTTTAGCAGTGGTTCTCCTGATGGAGAGAAAGTCAGGTCGAAGGATTTGGTAATTCCGGTTTGTGGTGGAGCAGTCTTTGAAACTGCTTTGGGATCTACTGCGGCCTGCGATGATCCGCCAATGGTCTCTGTCGGCCTCTTTTCAGGTCCAGAAGTCGCTGAAGTCTCCGGCTTCCCAATCTTCTTGGCAGGCAGTCGGGCAGAATCATCCGAGTTCTCGCTCCGGCTTTGCTTCTTTTCTGGTGGTTTCTTGTTGCGTGCTAACATTGAAGACATAACATCCATCTTGTGCAAGATCGCGCCGGCTTGCAAAATGCTGACCGCAAGTGGCGAGTAGCGACCCGTGGCTCGGCAGGAATCTTGAAGAATGACAAGGGCCAGGAGATTTTATAGACGACGATGACGCAGTCGCGGTCTCCGGCTTAGTTCTACATTTTCGAAGTTTTTTAGAAACTTAAAAATGTGCGGGGATTATGATAAGCCCGGAATCTGCGACCTGTCCGCACAGTTTTCCAGACCGGGCGGTCTGAGTATTCAAGCCGCCAACCCTCGCAAGGCGGGCGGTCTCCATGCCAGTCCGCTGCCAACGCCGACCCTGCTCAGCGACAAGGCTCAAGTACCCAGCCGTCAGCTCGCCAGGAGGAATCCGCCAGGCTGCGCGGCTTCCCTCCTTTCTTGTTTCTTTCTCTTTTGCTTCCCCTCACCTCTGCCCGGTTCTCCTGTACCCCGGGAAGCCGGTAACTTTAGCCCTGCCCGCTTGGGCAGGCCCCCGAGCCTATAAATAGGGGGAGGGTGCACTCCCCAAGACACGCTGACTTGTATCCAGGAGCTCGCCTATTAAGAGCTGCGGTCTCAAGTCTAGTGTTTTGCGGCTTGTAGTCCGGCCGGCTTCCTCTTTTACTCCTTGTAACTGTTTCTCATTTTAAGTAAAGGAAAGCCTGTCGCAAGAGTGCCATTTAAGCCACAGCGGGTGAACTATGCTGTTGCCGCTGCCAGCGGCCCCCTTTTCCTGTCCTTTAGCCGCGACCGCTAGTAACTGATTGGTCGATAGTCTCCTCCTTTCCTCTCTATTCCCCGGTGTTCGAACCGTTAGCTGGTGGTGCCCGACTCCCTGTCCGTTTTCGTTCATCAACAGCTCTCTTGTCTCTCTATACTTTAGAAAGAGAACCTCTCAAGTGAAATGAGGGTTTCAAGGGTCCAATCCCGGGTATATCCAAGCACTAACAGCCCCCAGCCATCGGATCCCGAATTAAAGAAACGAACGGCCACGATCCAGATGTAAAATGCAGAATCTGGGCCAAACACGGCCTATGACACGCCCGTGTCCCGGGTCGTGTCCCTCATTCGCCGTCAAAATCGATGCGTCTCGAAAAACACACGGGCATCTGACACGCCCGTGTTCGACCTGACACGCCTGTGTTCCAACTGACACAGCTATGTGGTTGGCCGTGTGCCCCCATCGACACAGCCCCGAAAATAACCCGAGACTCACATGGGTCTTGGACACGCCCGTGTCCTATTTGACACGCCCGTGTCAAACACGAACACACCTGGGCTCCAGGCCGTGTTCACTGTCTCGACACTTCGTCGAGCGAAGTTCGTCGGCCACACGGCACGGCCTGGGACATGCTCGTGTCCTAGGCCTTGTTCTCTGCTCGACGATCGTCGAATCCAAAATCGTCGAACGCACAGCCCGATCTTCGGACGCACGACCCGATCGTCGAACCTAACTCGACATGCCCTGGGACACGCCCGTGTCCAGGGCCGTATTTGCTGCTCGACGATCGTCGAACCCAAAATCGTCGACCTCTCAGCCAAATCGTTGAGCCCAACACGACACGCCCTGGGACACGCCCGTGTCCCAGGCCGTGTACCTCCTGCCAAATTCCAAATTTGGCCCGGAATGCCTCCCGTCGCTCTTTTGAGTTTCGGGGCGTTACACTTACACATGTTCCACCATGTCTAGTGATTGGAATCACACTCATGATCATCCAAAGTCTCCAGCTTAAGTGGATAAAATGAGGAGGAAAACTAATCTTAAATCTTTCTCTTCGCATTCCTCTAAAGACAAGAGGAATAACAAACAAAAATAATAATAACAACCTAACACATGGCATTCTAATTATTACATGCATTCCAAAAAAATTTACATTCCAGAGAATACATATAAAAAATTTCCATAGCAACCAACAAAAGCCAGAACCCTAGCGATGGATAAGACAAAGAACACATCCCAACATGATTCAACTAGATTATTTTAAATCCAAAAATAATCCTCTCATAATCCACAAAACAACGGATTACGTAATCTTGAATCAAGAGGTAGGACATAACCAATCCAAACCACTAGGCCCAAAAGGAGGCCCATTATCATGAGATATCATCAACCTGGCTCTGATTCCACTGAAGGAAACCATAGTGTAGCGATAGGGCGAATTAATGTTTTTAAAAAAATTCAAGCACCAACGACACAAAAGGATCAGATATCCGATGACAATGGAAAAACAGGGCTAAGGAAGCAAAAAGAACCTAACTCATCACATCTAACCAACAGAAGGGGTTAGAAATTGTACCTCTAGAGGACAACATCTCTAGGCGGGAGAGGAAACACGTTGGAGAAGTTGGTTGCGATTCCACCACAATAATGAGCCCGACACCTCGCCTCTAAGTTCACCTTGAACCCTAATAGTCAAAGCAATCCGCTCCATTGATGAGGGGAGAGGAAAGAAGAGACCTAGACCTTCTTCACTTCGTTGGAGACATCCAGTGGTCGAGCCACACTTGATGTCAGGAAGAAGACTGGGCGAGCAAGGAAACCGTCGGGGCTATCCCTTGATCTCCAAGCCCTCGGGTAGAAGATCTACCCACCCACAGATGTCGGAGCACCTCCAAAAACGGTGAGACGGTGCTCTACGTGAGCAAGGAAAAACCAGTCGCCTCCTTAATTGAGCTCGGGAAAACGATCTCACCGATCTCGGGAAAACGCCACCGATAGAAGGGCAGCCGTCGGGTTCTCTAGGGCAGAACCAAAAAAGAAAGCCAAGAATCCTACTTAACCTATCACCCAATTTTTCTTTTTATATCTCACTCTCAACCCTTGATCCAATCCCTTGAATCAAAACTTTAGATCAAAACCCTTGATCCAAACCCTTAATCAAAACACTTAATCAAAGCTTTTATATATATATATATATATATATATATATATATATATATATATATATATATATATATATATATATATATATAAATGAGTGAGATAAGAAATTGTGTCGGCACACTATTAAACTTAACGCGTTGAACCAATTCATCCCGCAAATTAACAGTCGCACAATTTAACAACTCATCTTGGTCAAAGCGCACTTATCGTACTGTCTTGATCGCATACTGTATGAAATCAAGCTAAGTCAAACAGAGACTGTTCCCATTCATTTGGTGTGACCTTATAGAGGTACCATGTCATCGCAGCGATAATATAACAACCTATATTATAGACTACAAGAGGCTTTATCAAGGCATTGCAGTCGCCACCATAATATGGTAGTAGGTAACGAAACATAATGACCTGTGTCGACCTTTGTCACGTGATATTAGGAATATAGTGCAAAATAGGACCTTGTCATTTCTGTACTATATTTGTCATTCTTGGTCTCATAATTGAGTTGTATTTACAACTACTTTAGTTATTTGCATGCACTACAACCACGCTTTACCAAGGGACCCGACCAAATCACTACCCAAACAAATTGGGGACAAATGATATTTTGATATGCAAATTTCTTACGCGTAAGTGTGAACAACGAATCACGATATTTATCACCATCAAAATATGGCCTTCAATTATAATCATATTGTTTACATCGACTCGCTAAATCTACACATCTCATATCTCCAATTCATTAGACATGTTGTAAACATTAATGACACTAAACACATCCCATATAATGTTACAACTAAAATAGGTCAATCTCAATATGTATGTACTCAGACGCATACATACTCATATGATTAAATGATAACCTTTTATCAACATTTATAGAACTCCAATGTACTTTAACCAATATGAAACTCTTCACTCCGTAGTCAATGTTCCCCTTAACAACCACAAAACAGAGGAAATCATAAGATTACATGACATAATAAAACTCATGGTTCTATGGTTCAATACCAAGAGAATCTTCTCGAACCTTACATGAGGAATGTCATACAATCAAGGAACAAAATGTAACTCCAACATTTGAATCATGAACACTTAGTATACAAGAAAATGAAGTAACTTTCAAAACATCACAACCTTCAGGAACCTCAAAATCAACTCTCTTTTAAGATGGTAATCTTTCCCACAAATAAATACGACTTTGAGACGTCCTATGGTCACTTTGCTAGGCCAACTTATGCGGAACCTAAAAAGCAGTACCAAGGATTGACCCATCCCCGAGACTTTTTTGCTAACACATTCAAGGCACCGTACGAAGAAATAACAGTTAAAGAGTATGGTCCCTATGTCCATGTACCAAATTTCAAGAAAGCACCAAAAGCCAAAAATGTTGCTTCCAAGGCTAAGGTGATAGTGAAGCCTTGTGTTTGCTATAATTATGAGGCTTCCAACTCCAAGTCAGCTGCCCCTACTAGACCTCCTGTTCAAAAGGTAAAGTAGGAGTACAAGCGAAGGTACAACAAGTTTGACTGTTGGTGTTGCGGCAAGATTGGTCACTTTGCCATAGATTGTTAGTTTTATCCAATAAAAAAATGAAAGTCCACGAGTTAACAATTCTTGTCTGCCACTCGCAACTTTAATGTTCTTAGTGGTGCTAAGCTAATAAGGATCCAAGGAGCCAAATTTGTTTGGGTTTCTAAGGGAAAATGATCTAAGATTACAGGTATGTCCAAAGGCCAACAAAACTTCAATCTAATATTTGGATAGTCGATGCTCTCGGCACATGACCAGGATAAAAAGCATATTACAAGAATATACACCAGTCGAAAATGGTCCAAAAGTCATCTTTGGAGGGTCTGATTGGGGATTAACTAAAGGCAACGGTATGATTACCAACGATATAGTTTCCTTCACAGAAGTTACATATGTTAAAGGATTACAGCATAACCTAATTAGCATATGTCAATTATGTGATAAAGTCTATATCGTTGAGTTCTATAAGGACAAGTGTCTGTGAAAGTCATCTGTCAATTTGGAAATAGTATTAACATGCACTCAGAGTAGAAATATTTTCTGCTTAAATTTTCTATGCTTAGACAATTCTACACCAGTGTGCTTTTTGGCAAAAGATATTGCGTCTCTTTGTGACCAATGACATGAGAGATTAGCACTTATAAATTTCAAAACTATTAATATACTATTTTCTCAAAACTTAGTGTGTGATGCTCCCAGCATTAAGTGAGTTAAAGAGAGTCCATGTCACGCATGCCAAATGGCTAAGCAAAAAAGTGCTACCTTTAAGGTCATTACTGAAAAAGATTCTTCTAGATGTCTATACTTACTTCATATAGACTTGTTTGGTCTTATGCCAGTTCAGAGTTTAGTAGGTGAAGTCTATACATTTGTCATTGTTGATGATTACACTCATTTTACTTGGGTGTTCTTTCTAAAACTCAAGTCAGACAACTTCGAAGAATTCACTAATTTTGTTAGGCAAATTCAGAATGATTTAAACTGCACCGTGGTCAAAATTAGAAGTGATCACGGAACAAAATTTGAATCTAGGGACATGAGAGAATTCTGTGGAAGTCAAGTATCTTTCATGAGTTTTCCACTTCACGTACTTCACAACAAAATGGAGTTTCTGAGAGAAAAAATAGAACACTCATTGAAGCTTACACAACTATGTTGAATGATGCTTCACTACTAGAGTACTTCTAGGCTGAAGCGGTCAACACAGCGTGCCAAGTGCAAAACAGAGCATTAATTAACAAAAGCCACCGTAAGATTCCCTACAAACTGTTGAAAGGAAGAAAACCGACTGTGTCCTACTTTAGGATCTTTGGCTGCAAATTCTTTGTACTTAATAATTGTAAGTATTATCGAACAATGTTTAGTGAAAAGTGCTTTGAAGGTACTTTCGTAGGTTATAGTAGCCATAGTAAGACATATGATTCTATAAATGTTGTATTTGATGAGATAAGTATGCTTCATAGCAACTCATCTAGTGTTATTAGTGTAGATGCAAGTACTAGGTTAAAGGAACTAAGCTTGGAAGAAGCGCTCATGGAAGATGCTCCAAGCTTAGTCAAGGTCGTAAATCCAAGTGTGGTGGATGAAGAACTACTAGATGAAGAACTAATTCAACCTACAGGAGATGGAATAGATGTGGCAGAACCTGCTGGTGGGAGAGGAAGAAATCTATTGTTCAAACACCTAAGAGATCACCCTATTGATCTGATCATTGGAGAGTCGGGTGATGGTGTAATAATAAGAAGAGGTAGTACTAACGAAGTTCTACATCTTAGCTTTCTCTATCAGGTTGAGCCAAAAAAATTGAAGAAGCAAACAAGGATGCCTCTTGAATAATGGCTATGTAAGAGGAGCTCAACCAGTTTGAAAGGTGCAAGGTTTGGGAGTTGGTGCCCAGACCCAATGGATAGAATGTGATCGGTACCAAATGGATATTCAGAAACAAGCTAGACGAGAAAGGAGTAATTATAATGAAAAAAGCCAGGCTTGTAGGTCAAGGGTATAGATAAGAAAAAGGGGTCAACTTTAATCAGACCTTTGCTCTAGTGGCCAGACTCAAAGCTATCTGGTTGTTCCTTGCGTATGCTACTCACAAAGGCTTCAAGGTCTATCAGAAGGATGTGAAGTCAGCATTCCTCAATGGCAATCTAAAAGAGGAAGTATATGTAGCACAACCCCCAGATGTTGATTTTGCAGGAAGTAGGTATGAAGAGAAAAGCACTTCCGGGACTTGCCAATTCCTCGAAAGAAGTATTATTTCTTGGAGCAGCAAGAAGCAAAATTGTGTGGAAGCCTCCACTACCTAGTCAGAGTACATCTTTATTGGTAGTTGTTGCGCACCACTTATCTAGATCAGGAATCAACTTGAAGATTACAACTTAAAATTCAAGGAGATTCTGATGTTTTTCGACTCCTCCAGTGCGATTGTGATTGCAAATAATCCAATCTCTCATAGCCAGATAAAGCACATTGAAATCAAATACCATTTCATCCTGGAGCTTGTGGAGAACAATGACATAATTCTCAAATATGTCCCAACGAATAAGTCGCAGACATATTCACGAAGCCACTGGACGAGGCCAAGTTCTCATTCTTCAAAATAGAACTGGGCATGTTAAACTATGATTCCCGTAGACGTCTAAGGAGACAGAAATTCTCTCGGTGAGGTACATCTCTAAGCAGTCAAAGTTTCCAAGGCAATTCGTCGAGAAGTATTCGTGGGAATTCATCGATTCGTCGAAATAATACAAATATTCACGATGAAACTCAGCAATATTTGACTAATCCTGATCGACTTCTGTGGGATCTCAATGAATTGTACTTAGGTCAAAATTTTTATTGGATCTGAAGAGTCTCCGGTTTAAGGTACACGCCGATTTATCTTCTCAAAACTTTATATATATATATATATATATATATATATATATATATATATATATATATATATATATATATATATATATATAAGTTCTCGGGCAAAACATCTTCACATCGTCAAAAGAATAGTGTGATTCATGTCGAGTCTTCCGTCCATCGTTTAATATTCCGTGACTACAGAACTTCATCATCTCTAATTCTTCGACCTTCAAGATTTCATTGTGTCTTCATGGCTCCCAGAGGTACCCGTGGCTTTCTTGTAGACGGAGAATTTGTTTGTACAGGGTTTTCTACGACCATAGATGAATTCCATAACCTCATACTAATGTTGGAATCGGCCGGTATCGCCTTTGTCCTCAAACAGCCCTGAAGGTGTTGGGCAAGGAGGTTCTAGAGTTCTTCCAACACACCAAACTCTGTAGGGAAAATATAGTAATCAAGAGCAAAGTCAGGCATGTCAAAGTCAAATTGAAAGCTCCTCTACTCACAAGGTATTTACGGCTCCCAGTGTGTGAAGAGGAAGATCAGCCAGAAGACAGTTATTTCTCAAGGGCTCTGTTATCCTGTGAACTACCAAGAGGAACTAAAGCAGTCATGCAAATAGGGATGAATGATGAAGGAAAACTTCTGTCAGATATCATTAGAAAAGTTCTGTTGTGTATTACTGGACCTCATGATTACTTGTCCACAGATATGTTCAAGATTCTGGTCACCATCATATGCCAAAAGAGAATTGACTGGGTTGTAGTGTTATTTGGAAGGATAAAGGATAGTTTTCGAGGCCCAACTTTGAAAGGATTATCATCCTTTACTCTAATTAGTTGGACCGAGACACACTTGACATGACCAAAGGAGTTCCAATTCACCACATCAAGAAAATTGATTCCACTATCTTATCTACATGGGAAAGAAGAATCCCAAGGCAAGCTGGAATCCAAGACTTGCCTGAGGTAGAGGAGGAGGAAGTTCCCGAGGAAAGAATTCCTGCTCCTAACCCCAACGAAATTCATGAAAGCTCGTGTGCATGAATCGAGGGGGGGTCTGCTGAAACCCAAGTGGTCACTAATGTACAAGTGCCCTTGGTTATTCCTTCTTCTACAGTTTTAGATGTTCCAGATGTAGTGCTTTAGGTCGTTGAGGTTCATGTTCCTCAAGAATCAGATGCTCTAGAGACAGTGGTATAAGGTTCAGTTGTAGATACAGATGATCTTCACACTATGATTGTTGAAATTAGCAGGGCTCCTGCTGCTGAGGCAGGATCTGATGAGGTTGCTGATGAGAGAGTTATTGATGAAGATTTTGATATTGATGCTTTGGATGATGATTCTGTTGATGATGATGTCGCTGTAGAAAATGTAAAAGGTTCAGAACACATCGTAGTTGCTGCTAATGTAAATGGTTCTACTGAGCTCGTAACTATAAAAAATTTGATCATAAGTCTTCCAGAGATTCTACCAGTAAGGATTGGGGGGGCAGATTTGAAAGAACCCCTTCCCAGAAGACAACACACAACTGAGGGAAGTCTTATGCCCAAAACAACTGCCATGCCGTAGCGCCAACACACGGGTTGGCTGATACAACAATACACCTATTCTGTCGGCTCTCACAATATCATCCATGCCAACTCAACAAAAAGATAAGAACCATAAGTCAAGCATCACAATAATTTAATGTCCATAGTACAGTACATGAAAAATAAGGAACTACATAGGTTCCTTTAATATCAAAGTACAACAAAATTACCCGAAGGCTACAACAGAGTCTCTCAAAATCTTATACCCAGTAACCGATGACAGTGAGGGTATCGCATATTAGGCTATGTCTCCCAAGCCTGGCTGCCCTCCTGCATGACCTGCTGCTGTAGCTATTTCCACTGGGTGTCCTCCTAAAAGGTCGTCGTAGCAAGCAGTAGTCATAAAGACTAAGTGGCTATCTTATCCTCTCACCCTGGAGGCTCTTAGGCACCAGTCGAGAGAAAGAAGAAAGTTACATATATATATATATATATATATATATATATATATATATATATATATATATATATATATATATATATATATATACAGTAAGTACAAGTAAGTGGTATATCTCTACATATAAGAGTGGTAATAATAACAGTGTATAACAAGTGATAACATCGTACTACACTAGCAATTCAGTAAAGGTAAGAGCAATCAACTACAACATATAATTTAACAACAAAAATGTAACTTAACTTATAAAAATGCCCACACAGATTTATAAGTTAAGGATCGTCTTAACAGAAAGTAACTCATCATATAAACGTGCCCATACAAATTTATATGATGTACGAACAGAAACAAGTAAATCGAAAATTTGGAGTAACAAATTTTTTATTTTCCAAAAGATATCAATTACAATGGTATAACCTCCCTTTTATAGAATGGAGGAGATGAGAGAGATTACAATTAAGCAATGTGGGACTAAAAAATTTATAAGTATATGTGGCTTTACAAAAAGACAAACCAGATAGGTCATGCGGTTAGACAAGCCAGCTAACCGCCCGACAATAACAGGAGGAGAGAATAAGCGCCACAGAGAGCACACCACCACAGGAGACCGCTAGACCGCCCAGTCTCTAAGTCATCTGAGACAAGCTGCCAGTCTGCTAGAACACCAAACAGCAACAGCCTGGCAGACAGGCCGGCTAGATAAACTGCCAGACTGTCCGGTCTCCGAACAGCGACAGACTGCCCGGCCTCCATACTTCAACACTCCACCTCAAGTTAGAGCATAGATATCAATCATGCCCAGCTTTTCGCAAATGTGGAAAAATGAAGTGGACACCGGCTTGGTGAAGACGTCCGCCAACTCGTTGTTAGAAGTGATGAATGGAGTACAAATCTTTTTCTTCAAGATTTCTTCCCGAATAAAATGGCAGTCGACTACTATGTGTTTTGTTCTCTCATAAAAGATCGTATTTTTGGAGATGTATGTCACGGCCTTGTTGTCACAGAACATAGGAAGAGGATAGTTATAGACCTCTCCTAAGTCAAGCATGAGAGCCTGTAACCATTTCAACTCACATGTGGTTGATGTCATACTGTTATATTCCACTTCTGCACTAGACCTGGTGACCACAGACTGTTTTTTGCTCTTTCAACTCACAAGATTGCCTCCAACAAACGTGCAAAAACCTGATGTTGACTTGCAGTCACCTTTGCCATCAGCATAGCTCGAATCTGAGTACGCTTCAACACTTAAGGGACCATTCTTCTAAAAAAGGAGTCGTTTCCCTAGTGCTGCTTTAATATACTCCAATATCCTCAGGGCAAATTATAGATGACACTCCCTAGGTGTTGCATGAACTGGCTCACCTTGCCAATAGCATAAGAGATGTCGGGTCTGGTTACCGTGAGCTAAATGAGTTTGCCAACCA
This sequence comes from Platanthera guangdongensis, assembly GCA_039583875.1. Taxonomy (NCBI): domain Eukaryota; kingdom Viridiplantae; phylum Streptophyta; class Magnoliopsida; order Asparagales; family Orchidaceae; genus Platanthera; species Platanthera guangdongensis. Next base: position 76,448,377 of record CM077167.1, read on the forward strand.
GACGTTGGTACCTCGTAATATCGGATAGAAGAGGAGAGTCATCTGTTCAAGTTTTGTCTTCTCCAGCAGCCATGGGACAACGAGCAGGTTTAGCACCAGTCAATCCTACCTCCTTTAGAAGATCAAGACCACACTTCCATTAGGAAAGGACCATGAAGTTGGGTTTCCTAGAGATTTCAATCACCAGAAAGTATTTTGGGGAGCCTATATCCTTTGTGACCAGGTGTTGATGGAGGTGTTTCTTTGTCAGAGTTACCTCATCCTGGTCATCGCCAGTAAGAAAAATGTTATCAACATAAACTGCAAGAACTACCAGACCAGAGGCAGTTTTTCGAACGAACAAGGAGTGATCTGCTGAATTTCTTGCAAAACCAATGGCCGCAACAATGCCGTTAAACTTGTCAAACCAGGCACGAGTGCTCTGCTTGAGGCTATAGATAGCCTTCTTTAGCCGGCATACTCGTGTCTCCCCCTGAGCAACATACCCAGGAGGTTGCTCCATGTAAACATCTTCCTATAGATCACCGTAGAGAAAAGAATTCTTAACATCTAGCTGTGAAATGGGCCAATCCCTGTTGACAGCGACAGAGAGAAGGACACGAATGCTGCTGAGACGAGCCACGGGAGAGAAGGTGTCAAAGTAATCAACACCATAGGTCTGAGTGAAGACTTTGGCCACCAAGCGGGCCTTGTAGTGATCCACGCTGCCATTGGGATAGAATTTGACAACAAAGACCCAGCAGCAGCCAACGACATCTGTGCCGAAGGGAGGAGGACAGAGGGTCCATGTACCTCGTTCAGTGAGAGTAGAAATCTCCTTATCCATGGCAGCCTTCCAATGTGGAATAGTAAGGGCCTCTTGGTGGGAACGGGGTGGTGGAAGTGGCCTAGATAGCCAGTGAAAAAGCTCTGCGAGAAGGGGTAAGACGATTAAAGGAAACAACAACAGCAAGCGTGTGTTTGGTACATGCTCAAACCCCTTTACGAAGAGCAATGGGGAGATCTAGGTCAGCGGGTTCCTCAGTATCTAGAGCATCTGTGGTGGAGAGAGTTGGCCCGGGAGTATAGAGATGGCAGCGGAGAGGTGGGAGATATCGCGGGAGGTGGACATGGCAGAGGAGATGGTGGAGATGGTGGAGGTGGCAGAACGTCAGTACGTGTAGAGGGAATGGATGGGTTGAAAGGAGAAGTAGGATCATCATGAGCAGAGGAGGAAATAGGAGAGAAGTAAGATTCATTTTCAAAGAAGGTGACATCCGCAGAGATGAACTGCTTGCGGGTAACTGGGTCAAAGCAACAATAACCTTTCTGAGTGGTAGAGTATCCCACAAAGATATATTTAGTGGCCCGTGGTGAGAGTTTGTCATGGGTGGCAGCGGGAGAGTTCACAAAGGCGGTGCACCTAAAGATGCCCTAAGCAAGAGGAAACGGATTCTGGTTCGGATAAAGAATGGAGAATGGGGTGACGTCGTTGAGAACTCTTGAGGAATGCGATTGATGAGATAGCAGGAGATGAGTACAGCATAGCCCCAATAGGAGCGAGGAACGTGCATGTGGGTCATCAAAGTGTGAGCGACATCGAGGAGGTGACGGTTTTTACATTCCGCCACCCCCATTTTACTGGGAGGTGTAGACACAGCTAGTTTGATGAATAACACCATGTTGCATACAGAAAGAGGAGAAATCATGGCTAAAATATTCGTTAGCATTGTCAGAACGAAGGAGTTTAATAGAGGTATCAAACTGAGTCTTAATCATATAATAAAACGATGTCCAGACAGAGAATAGTTTGCAGCAATCGTTTAAAAGATACACCCAAGTACACCTAGAGAAGTCATCAATAAATGTGACATAATATGAACTACCCCGACCGATGGTGAGGGTAGGAGCAGGACTCCATAAGTCAGAGTGAACGAGATCAAATGGATGGGAAGAGCCGTGGCTTTGCATTGGTGGGAAGGAGGAGCGGTGATGTTTTCCAAGCTGACATGCATCATAGTTGAGAGGTGGATGATGTGGAGGGAGGTGGGGTAGAAGCTGGAGAAGAAGCCGGGGAGGAGCATGACCAAGGCGAAGATGCCATTGGAGAAGATCTGTAGAGGAGGAGGAGACGACAGATAGAGCAGAAACGTTGTCGATGAAGTAGAGGCCGACGCTCTTAGTCCCAATAGCAATCGTCTGTTCGGAGTCCGGATCCTGAAAAGAACAAGAAGTAGGAGTGAATGTGATGGAACATCGTAGTTTCTTGCATAAAGAAGTAACCGATAATAAATTGCAAGGGAACTTGGGCACATAGAGGGTATCTGCAAGGCAAAGAGACGGAGTGACTTGAACCACTCCCGTCCCATTGACCGGAGAGGAAGAACCATCTGCAACAAAGACTGGGGGCAACCAATCATGTGTTTCTAGAAGAGAAAAACATTGAGGATTTCTTGTCATATGATTTGTAGGACCAGAGTCAATACATCCATCTGTCGTGAGTAACAATGTGGGCACTACCAGAAGATGTGACCACCGAGGCGGATTGTGTGGTGGAGGTGGAGGCCACAGAAGAGAGACCGTGCGAGCAACCAGGAGACCACGCAAGAACAGCTGGAAGCGAAGAGAAATAAGGTGCGGAAACAAGGGCAGAAAGACCAGCCCGGGTGACCAGCAAGCAGGGCATGCGCTAGATGGCCCCATCAAGAGAGAGCAAGAGCAGAGGAAAGCC